>JBAMAW010001747.1:0-656978 GCA_037043295.1 Amiota minor
AAAAAAATATGGACGACATAACCTTCATTTGCCTCTGTCAAAAATCCATCAATGCAAGAATTCTTTTGTATTTCGGCGAAATACCTCTAAACAGCATTCAGAATCATCAACTCATTGTTCAAGTGAAACTTTTTTAACGGCAAATATTTATTCTAAAATTTGAGTGAAAAAATTCAAATCGTCACGTTTTTTCAATTGTGTATCTCATGAACCGCACTAGGTAGAGTCTTCAAATCTTCAAAGAATGTGTATTTCTAGTGCCATATCTCCTCCAACACCTAATAAAATTTTTTGAAAATCCACCGGAGAAGTCTGAACAAAGACTTTACAACAACAACATGCAGCTTGTGTATTATAAAAATATATTTATCAGCCAATGTTATATGGTAATGAACTTGATGATTAATTTTAAGAAAATTCATATATCCAAAAAGCAAAAATATAAACCAATAACGACAATACCATCTAAAAGTTTCGCGACATTAAATCAATATGCTACCGAACTTTTCCGAAAGATGTTAGCCGAGATTGAATAACTCCAAAATCTGATATCATGGAATTGTAAATTGGGAACTTATTAGATTCCAGAGCATCTATAGATTCATAATGGCCTAATTTCGATATATCAAATACTTCTTTTTATTGTTAAATTTTGTCTGTTACAACTTTATTTATCATAATATTCCATACAATTTTATATACAAATCCTCACTTATACCATCCAGTAATAGAAAGAATGTGTAGATTACTTATATGATATGGATGACCGAATGTTTAGATGACATTTTTGGTAAAAAAAATCACATAAAAATGTTATATAATATGATTATATACTAACCACATCCTGTAATAATCAAGAAATTCTATTTAAAGAATATTATCAACCTTAAATTGATCATAAAAATGTACGAGTATACTTTCTCGGATATCTTTAATGTTTTAACTAATAAAAATAAAATCTTTTTGATTAATACGAAACATAAAAAGTGTCACAGAATGGTTTTTTTTTTATAGACTACAATAATCGAGGAACTCCAAGATAATCTGTTCAAAGCAATTTTCAAACATTGCGTATAATTTCCATATATTAAAATCTTTGTGACTCATCTATATAGAAATGACAAATCTTTAATCTTTGGATGGAGGATTTGACTCATTATTTTAATGACGAACATAAACATAAACTTAATCTCTGTCGGATTCTTTAACAGATTTCTTAGAGGGAAAAGAAGAAAAATTAAAGCAAAATATGAGTTAGAGATAGACATTTTGTTTTGGAAATATTTATAACAAAACAACAAACATCGCCATCTTAAGAAAGAATTGAAATTCCTTTAAATAAAAAAAAATAAAAATAAAACTAAAAAGAATGGTAATAAAAAAAAAAAAAAAAACTAGAAGAAGAACGTTTAAATTACCATCAACCAAGCTCATATTGATTTGACTTAGCCTGAAGCATGACATCAAGTAAGTAAAACAAAATGAGAAAAACAAAAATGGGAAGAAACAGAAAAGAAACAGCAAAGAACAACAAAATTTATTAACCTCACCAAAAATGTGCTTTGCTAATGAGAAAGCCCACAACAAGAAGAACGTTGATGTAATGCAAACCGAAATTAAATCCAACACTCCATGAGATACATTATGTTATTATTTCTCAGGTTAACAACAACAACACAAACAAAAAAACAATATTTAAAAAAAAAAAAAGAAAATAATATTAAAATTTATAAAAATAAAAATTTATGTTTATGGTAAAAACAACAGATGAATAAACCTACATCAATCGAATTTGGTGTGCTTTACGAGTATAATATAATAATAATAAATACAAATGTATCTCAGAAGTATCAACAACATACAAACAGTTTGTCACATAAATGAGTGCAAAATCAAAATTTGTATTAAAACTATTGTATATTTGAACAGCCAATTGATATGATTTTAAACCTATGTATTTATGTCAAGAAACTGATTAGTCATCAATGCTCAAATACTTTGATTCTTTAGGAACCCAATAAATTCATGATAAACGAGAAAATTCGTTTCAATATTATACAGAAATAAAGAATATAAGAGTACTAAAATCTTTTATGGTTTATAGTTTTTTCAAAAAACTCCAGAGATGTTTGAAAATAAATCGAAAAGGCATCCGCATAATGTCAGACTTCTTAATACTTAGTACTTTGTAGAGTTATGAAACACTTACTTAATCTTAATAAATGCTTATGTAGAGGAAAATTTAAGAACTCTTATTGAGTACCAAGTCCTCGGAAGGGTTGTAATTATGGAGCTTTTTACGGTAGGTTGCATGGCTAGGTAAGTACCCATCATCCATACTGTAATTTAGTCTAAATCTAACCTAATTCATCATTAATCTAATTGACAAGGACAACGATTCTTCGATCGAGCAAAAATCATTATTATGTGTGATAGGATATTAGTGGCAAAAAAAATGCTAGACTTTCACTTTCACAAAGCCTTGACTTGAGGCCAATAGAAAATTCATGGGTCTATTGTTAAAAAAAAGAAAAAAAGGCAGAAAAAAAATATATATATGATGACATGAACAGACCAAATGCACCTCCAATTCAGATTTGAGACCAATATAAAATACTTGGGTAATGGACCCAAGAAAAGAAAGAAAAATGGGACAACAAATGAGCCCTCAAAAAGGAAAACAAATTCTTTATTAGAACATCTAGAATTATGGACTTTGAAAGAATAGAATAGGAACTCTACAAAGTCCAGATTTGAGATCAACATTCTTGTAAAGGCTTCAAAAAATAAACAAAAAAAAAACATTCTACTACTTGATATCAATTCCAATTCAAGTCTCCAAGTGTCAATGATAGATGGATGTAACATTAAAAAGACTGAAAAATAAATTGTATCTCATGATTTAATGTCTTAGTTCCATTATTCATTTTGCAAACATTTAGTGTGATAAACTGTATATGAGTAGCCTAGTATCTTAGTATGCGAACACTACTATACAACGAGTGAGTATCTTGTTAGAATGATTTAACGAAACATTCACAATACCGCAAACGAAAGCACAAAAAAATTTTTTGGTTTTTGCGTCTCAGATTTTATGAAAGGCAACACAGGGAAATATATAAACATACTATAACATTACTGACACATACGATTGCCTGAGAGTGTCCAAAAACAAAACAAAACAAAACGAAGCAAGAAATGTGAAAAAATAAAATAAAATAAAATAAAATAAAATAAAAGAAAACAACAAAAATTTTTGGTAAAAGGAAGAATTATTTTTGCGCTGCGCAATTTCTTGCGAATGTTGGTGTGGTGTGGTGATGTTCGTTCCCCTCTATCACTATATATGTATGTATGTATGTATGCTTGTATCTATAGATACATATTTATCTATATGTATGTACAAACATTGTTCTTTTGAAAGAAATGCCCAAGTGAATTGCGTTGATAGAAGCATCTGTGTGTACTGTGTGAATTGTTAAGTACAGAAACCGCATGCTTTTTGTCTGAGATACTTTCATTTACCGGCATTTATTTTTGTTTGTTTATCTTTAAACCCCGTAGCAAAAAATAATTGTATGTATATATTTTTCATTAAGAAAATACAATAAATGAGAAAATTAAATAAACAAAAACAAAACAAAAAAATTGTTAAAAATAATAAATTTTGCAAATATAAAAATTTAATAAAAAAAAAATTCAACAAATATTAAATTTCATCTAAGTTGATATACATATTTATTATCATCACTTATTTGGCAGCGGATGTTATTGTTTCGCTTTAATTTGCATATCTTTTATTTAGATACATATCTATCTATCTACCTATCTTTTATTTATCTTTTATTCATTTATTTATTTATTTTGTTATTTTTAATATAAAATTCAGTCATTCCTCTGATTCTGTTCTCTTGATTGGTTTTCCTGACTTTTACTATTTACTTTTTATTTTGTGTGTCTCGAGAGTTTTATATATTTTATTTTAGGGGGGACATTTTTATGTATTACATCATCAGAATAAAAATAAATCAGGCTCACGTTTTGAAATCAGTCAAGTTAGACATACTCGTAGTATAAATATATCAAAGTGATACTGACCTAACTTAAGTGTTATTAGGGTGAACTAGACAACTTGGTGTATATTAATTTTATTTTGATTATATATACATATTTTGGAACATTTTAAGGTGACGTCACACAGCTGACTTTTATTTGTGTGAATTTTGAATTAACAAATAAATTCCAAAATGATAAAACAATCTAACAAAACAAAAAAAATTTCATTTCATTATATTTATTTTATTACTTTAAATTTATTAAAAATTCATATATCGACATGTTTTTTTCTGTTTATTTATTTGGAATATTTTTACTCAAATCAAATTCAATGATTCTTTTTTGTTAAGTTTGCAAAATCACTTACAAGTATTTTGAACTCCCAGTTTAAGCCGAAATGTTGAAGATTTTTTGTAGTCTTAGCTCTAAATACAATAAATAGATGACAATAATGTTTACGGAAGACATACAGAGATTTTTTATGGTGATCGTTGACTCATGCAACATGATAAGTTAGTTGATCAAGCAACCTGTTTTCTGCATGTTTTTTCAGATTTCTAGAACTTACCTTTTTTTTCTAACACGTCCTTCATTTCATTTGTGGTTTGCTAAACTAAGATCCAGTACCGTCATCTATACATGGTGAACAACTTATTAATGACAGATGTTGATCATTAAGTATCTTTATTTAGGTTAGTGTTAGAACTACAGGGGGTAGTGCCCCTTCTTTTATGTCGGTATTGGTAACACTGAATAAATTTGATAAAGAAATAATCGATTTTTATATTTATATGAGTTCTGTTCCGTTGCAATTTATTTGGACTAGGATTTGAATACAAAAAATGTGCCCTTTTTGCATCTCGGTCTGAGGCTTGCTGGCGTACTTTTTGTTTTTTATATAAACCCAAACTGGAGGAGTCAAATCTGGTGATCTTGGTAGCCAGTTAATAGCGCCTCTTTTTATCATGAGACGTCCGGAGAATTTTCAATAGAGAAACTGAATTGTTTGATTTTCAATGTGGCGTGGCACACAGTCTTGTTGATACCAGTGACCATCAAATCAAGACCATTTCCACACATTTGCGGGTAGACATAATGAGTCAACATCTACCGATATCGATTTTTATCGACTGTTTCTGAAAAAATATGGTCTAATGATGGATGGTTTTGGTGCAAACGCCGGGCCAAACAGTCATGCAATGGCGTTTCATAAATCTCGCGTGTGGATTTTTCGTTCCCCATGTGCGGAAATTTTGGTAATTAAAGCTGCCAGAGTGAAATGGGCCTCGTTGTTCATCAAAATTTGTTTCCAAAAATCAGGTTTAGTGTGAACCATTAGAGCGACTATTTGACCGTATTACATTGAAGCCAAAATGCAGAACGCGGTCCGGATACGACACTTTTGGATTCTAGGCAACGCTCTCTCTACTCGCTTCAACCAGTTCATTGGAACCTTATGGTCGTTGATAAGCGGCATGTTGACATTATCTTTAATGTACAGAGTCAACTATTTCGGTGCGAGGCGATACATGGTTCAAAATGTACTGAATTGACGTTGCAAAGATATGTCTACTAAACTCAATTGGTTGACAAATGGCAAAGTTATTCAATGTTACCCTACCGACACCTTGTACTTCTTTATTTTTTTTTTTTTAATTTGCTCATTTTGGTTAATAATCCCAAAATATTCTATTGTACCTAGTTCAAGGCAAACGAAGCCATAGTAAGTTTAATTGTATTGTTCATGTTTCAAAACAAAGTTTTGGTATACTTTTGGATCACTTCTATCTTGTTATGGTTTGCTAAACTAAGACAAACTAATATCAATTATCCTAGGATAGTTTAAGACGAGCTCAGCTATGTTTCAACAAATTTTTGTTATAGAATATTTAGATGAACTTTAAATATTGTGTATAAGTAAGACACTACTTTCAGTCAGTTAGTTAGTTTCCTTTAAAGATTCCTGTACCACATCTATATACTCGTATTATTAATACTAACATAATCTTCTATAATTTGATAGTTTTCCTTCGTTTAGTATGTATAAATTTAAATCAAAATCCAAATTGTCATAGATTTAATATACAGTTTATACTATTTTATTTGTTAATCAATCATTTTGGCATTAAGACTTTTACCAATTCACGTGGCTGCTTATCAACATGAAACATCTGTTTGTTTGTTTACTTCTTTATGTATTTATTTATTTATTTGTTTCACAAGATTCTAAAAATAATTTCTCTTATCAAACATCCTCCTTAGCAATGTCCAAGTCTCATTTATATTGTAGCAATACGAGATAATTTATGGAGGAGTCTTATCAAATTGTCTGAGTTAAGATTAATCACATTTAATGATAAGATTTACAAAATAAAAATGATGTAATAAAAAACTAATTAAATATGGAATTAAATAAATAAATAAATAAATAAGAATTTAGAAAATATATAAAATAAAGTAAATTGACAATAAATAAATAAGAAATCAAGAGTTAGAACTGATAATTTGATGCACTACAGAATAACCATTCTTTCTTTTCTTAGTCTGTGGAGATTGGAACTCAGATGAAGGAAGAGGAGATCCCAGACAATCTTCTTGTAGTTTGTCTTCCTAAATCAAATTACATTCATAAAAAACCTATTAGAGTGAGTGGAATCCTTATTAAAAGGCGAAAGATTTATTCGACTACTGTTGAAAAACCTGAGTTTGATTTGTAGATCAAATTATATTAATGAACCTCATTAAATCTTTAAAACACATAGACATAATGGTTATTGATCCAAAAAAATATGAAAACGAAATGTGACGATAATCAAAATTTGACAATGTTATTATTATATTGGAGCTATTTAGGCAAATATAATAGATTGGTTGATTTTCGTCACATTTCATTTTCTAATTTTTGGATTTACCTCCTTCCGCTAAAGAAGTTTCACTTCCATATTGTGCTTATGAGGGTGAGGTACACTACTTAATATTTTTTTCCATTCTTATAGTAAAGGAATTTCAAAAAATATGATAAACTTCAATTACTTTTACTGTGTAGTGTTCAAAACTATAGGATTTCCCAAAATTTATTGTATGAATAGGATGAATTAGCAGCTTGCATCAAATGATGACCTTTGATTTTGTATTTTATTGTTGTGTTTATAATATTTTGAGGTCTCTCATCAAATCCCTTCCTTCCGTCCTTCCTTTCTTTGTATAAATTTCATGCTTGGAAGAGTACAAAGTACCACAATATAAATAAAAAAATTAATATTAATGAAAATTCTAAGCAAAAAAAGCATAAATGAAAAACACAACAAAAACAAAAAAAAAAAAAAAACTACCAATAACTTAAAAGTCAAATGTATCAATAATTGAGTCATTCAAGAATAAATTGAGACTTCTTTATTGGTATGTGCCCAAGTCCAAAGAACAAAATGTACACAAATTTAAATTATTTAAAATCGAAATTTCCTTAAGCCAACAACAACAATAATAACAAAATGTCAACACGTGCTGCTTTCATATACTAAATGTTTAATACCAGCTCAGCATCCATTCAACAACCAAAAACATATTCGAACATTCCAGATACAATTTTTTTTTTTTTCATCTCCTCAGCAACCAAATGTATGATGATCACGATCACGATCACGATCACTTTATGTTTTCTTCAACTCCAAACAAAATTTATACAAAGTAAAAGATAGAATTTTAACTTTAGTTTCAACGAACATGAAATACCTTTGAAATAAACAAGTTTCTCATATACAAAGACATAATTATCAGACAGAGATCGCGGTGGTCTCTGTTTGAGGACTCTCTCTCTTGTAGTAATTAAGGAACTTTCTATTTAAAACATATAAAATCTTTTAAAAATGTACAAAAACATACTTTACAGACAGAGATCGTGGTGGTGTTTGAAGACTCTATCTATAAAATCCAGTAATTGAAGAACTTTCTTCCTTAAAAATGTAAAAGTTTTCAAGAAGTTAATATTCAAAAGAAACACTCGAAAGACATAAATCAAAAGCTTTACAGTAAGACGATTCTACCTCATCCAGTAATCAAAAAACTTCGATTGATGCATGACAATATGGATGGGTCATCCATATCATATCAAGGGTTTGGATAGACTACTCTGGTGAAGGGTATACAAAAAAAAAATCAAGAATGAATGTGAAAAGATAAAAACAAATTGTGTTTGCGTCACAAGAAACCCAACAACAAAAACAAGAATAACAACACACCAACAAATATTAAATTTAGCGCCCCGAGTTATAAATCACAAATGATTTGATTTGATTTTATTTTTATATATTTTTCTCTCAGATTTTTTTAATTTTTTTTTTTATATTTACATATTTTTGTCATATTAACAAAAAGTTGCAAGACAACAATATCAGACACAACTAGTAACAACAACAAAGACATAAAAAAAAATTTAAAAAAAACCGGCAAAATAAATAAGATATTTTGGAACGGTAAAATTTTTCGATATAAAAAAATAACATTTCTTGGTTGGTTCAAAATTAAGATATATTTCCCTGCTGACGTATTTGTATGATCTTTTAAATATATATATCACATACAATATATATACAATATATCATAAAATGAATGATTTATTAAGATTCTTATCAAAATTGGTTCTTGGAAGAATGGTGAACAGAACATTTGAAAAACTTCCTGTCTTGCTTTCTATTGCATAATAAATATGACAGGTACAAAACATAAAAAAAACTTCACTTGGGAAAAGTGAGAAAATGGTTTATGATATTGTATCAAAAATAATCTGATAACCAACTTGAAAGATAGGAACATTTGCATAATTTAGTAAATTTGCGACAGGGGGATCTACCTGTTTCTGTGGATTGGTTCAAGAAGCATAGAGTGATTTTAAAACCCATCCCAAGAGATTTTTCTTGAACTTGTATTACAATATCTTTTGACAATAATCTAATAAAATAAATCGTTAAATGAGAGTAAAATTTATTCAGCTGGAACCCGAACCAGCTTTGTGCGTACCGCGAGCCGGTGTTCTATACACACAACCACAGCTGCGATTTAAAACGAGCATGCGAATAACCAAACAGATCATCATCTTCGCTATCCATAAAAAAAAACAGGTATTACAATGGACCTTTATAACCTAACCTGACCTATCTTATATACAATACAATGGCAATTGGAATAACACAAGCAATCAAAGCATGGAGATTCTTCATGTATCCACAAATAAATTTAAAAAGATATGGCGGTATTGAGTTAGCTACAGCTAGCAACCTTTATTACAAGATTTGATCCCATAGAATACACAATCAATCTGTAGAACTAAATAGAAAAATGGTTGATCCAATAAATATTTAAAAAAAAAAATAATAAATTAGTTAAACATATAAAGAAATTGTGGGAACCACTTTTCTATCTTTCTTTCTTTATATTAATACTTTTATTTGTATTCAGTTCGGTAATAGAACTGTAACAAATTGAAGTAAACTATATATTGTAATTAACTACGATCAGTCAATTCCATTGGATGAGTTCTTTAGAGTCTGATTTGTGTGAAATTCTTAGTGAGAAGCTTGTATGCCAGTGGGTTTCTGATCTGAGCCTAACTTCGTATTTTTTGCTGTAGCGATCAACTTCTTCCATGACTGTTGCATGGCATACATATATGGGACCCTTTAAAAATTCGTTGCGGACATACCTTGGAGCCCGGTGAGTATGCTGTGGTTTTGATACCTTTGACTGATATTTCGATATAAATTTATAGAGCCGTAGTTTATTTTTAAGGCTAAGTCAAATAACCCTGTTTTTTAGGTCTAAGTTCTTTCTTTTCGCATATCGAAATTCATGCCTAGGTATGTGACACTAAAACCCAAAGAGGAACTTGTATTGACTTTTCAATGTTTACCACTATGTTCCACTTACCCATCCAGGCATCAATGTCTCGAAGCTATTGTTTTAATAGTAGTGTACTACTGATCATACTTCATGACTTGATTTATATTGCTGTGTCATCAGCACCACAAGTGGCAATTGTCGTTTCTTTACCAATTAAACCAAGCATATCTGACATAATGAAACCAATACACTGCCTTAAGGGACATCAGTTTGTACCTTATTGATGGACGACTAGGCATCTTCAACTGTGAGATAAACTCTTCTATTAGTCAAGTATGATCTCATGGAATGAAATTGTGGTGTTGGTGCTGGTAGAGTGTGCTTTTACACGATGATAGGCTGACAACCCAAAGTATTTGCTTAAGTCGGAAACCAAATTGATGGTTAGGCAATATTTTCATTATCATCACTTTACAAACTTTTCTATCTAAATTGCATCCAATTAAAAAGAAAATCCGTCTAATAAAGATGATTGACTTTCATATAAAACCAAACCAAACTTTGTGACATTTTTCTTAATCAAATTACTTGCTAATTCCGAAATAATATTTAAAAATTCATATATTTCCTATTCTCTTTACTTTGATCTACAGAATAAATACAGGAAAGGGGGGCATATTTTTGTTAATGAAAGAAAATTGCATTTGATTTTGAATTCTCAATTTCATGTTCTTCTTATTTGTTTACACACTCACGTGGTTTGGGGGATGATTTTCTGTTTAATATTTTTATTAATTATATTTGTCTTTTGCTTGTTTCAACTTACGTAATTGTGAACATTACTTAAATTATTTACTCAATTATTTTTATTTTTATTATTTAATTATATTTTTTTGTTATTCTGTGTAAATCTTCGTTTTGATTTGTTTTTTTAAAGTTAAGAAAAAATTTCCACAAATTATATTTTATTTTTAATAGATTTTTTTTTTTTTTATAATTTTGTTTATTACGCTGAGCAAATTTAATGAATAATCATTTTTATTTAAATGTTTTTGTTTAACTGTTTTTTTATACACAAAATTAAAATAAAACACTGTGATATTTATGTATGCATTTATTAATAAATTAATTATTAATGAATGGATAATTTTTTGTTTGTTTGTTTATTATTTTATTTTTTTTTTTTAAGTGTTTAATTTAATTAATAAAAAAACCAGATTTTAACTTTTCATTTCTTTAGGAATAAATTTTTGGTAATTTTTAAATTGTTTTTTTTTTTTATTAATATTTTTTGTTTATTATTAATACAATGGATTTAATGTTTTAATAAATAAACTTAGTTTTAAACTTTTTTTAAGGAACATGTGGTTTATTTTTTTAAAATTTGTATTAAATTTATTTCAATTGCTTTGATTTTTTATTTGAATTAACTTTGTCGCTTTTAAAAAAATTTCACGTTAGAGAAACACGTCTGACAGACTCTGCTGTTGGATTGTGTGTGAATTGAGATACACAAACAAGTTATCATGGGGCAATGAGTTCGTTCGTTGAATAAAAGCAAAGAATCATGAAGAAAACGGCAGCAAAGCAAAGCAGAGAACAACCATAATAACAGCAACAACAACAACAATGCGAGAATACGCAGCCACATACTTATGTGGGCTTGTCCAAATGAAAACAAAATCGACGAAGAGACGACGAAGGCGATACAACGCAACCGGCATTTTAAATACATAAAGTAGTAGTAGTACATACTACACAACAGCAGCAATAACAAAATCGGCAATAACCAAACAGATAGAGTATATTATATACTTTACACAGGCAAAATGTAAAACAAACTTGAAAGCAACAAAAAGAAATATAATACAAAAACAAAAATACCAATAAAAAACCGCATAAAACGGAAGAGAAAAGAATAAAATTACTACAACTTAACAGAAGAGTTAGTATCTGTCCACTGTTAACTACATGATTGCAGAGAGCATTAGCAGAAGTTTTGGGCATTAGGTAGTATATGTTAGCAGAATAGCATTATTTAACAGAGAGCATCGTTCATGAATAATCTAGAACGAATGAATATTAACAGAGCAATGTTTTCATTTACAGAGTGTTGTTCCTTAACATTAACAGAGTGAGTATTTTACAGCATAGAATGAATTGAATTGAAACGAAAAGAGAGAGAGAGAGAGAGAGAGGGAGAGAAAAGATTATATAAAAAAAACTGTAAAAGTAAATTTATATTGAATTATTTGTGAAAAACTTTGATTTCAACTTAATAAACACATAAAGTTTCAAATGAATATAAATTAATAATAAATTTCTTTAATATTTAAGTATGTATGTTCATTCAATTCAATTCATAATACTGTAAATGTTTACTCTCACTTTCAATTCACAATCTCTCTCTCTCCACACCTTTTCAAGGACACTGTTAGAATTTCACTTTCAATTGAAGGAATAAAAGGAAATAACAAAAACATATCAAAAAGGGTTCACTAGAAACTGTAAAGAGAAACACAGACTAAAGGAGAGCGCAAAATTGCGGAACAATGACAACTAAACTGAGTGAACTAGGGGGATTTCTATGTAATAAACAATTTGTACATATGTTTATACATATGGAAATAAAACTCGATGTATGTAAATAAATTAACATCGTCCAGTACAAGTAAACAACTTAATGAAAAATACAAATTGGCAAAAGTTTACAAAAATTGTTTAACCTTCAAATAATAAATTATTATTACATATTATTAATAAGGGAAATATTTTTTCCCATTGAAATTTCCTATCTGTGTACAGATCTGCTTAGGATTCACATAAATAACATTACAAATTAAAGCTACAACACACACAAACACACACCCCAAGTTGACAAACAATAGTAAGAGATTCAAAAGAAACAACAATTTCACTGTCAACACCGGCAAATGCCGCTACCTTTGCTCTCTCAATATATCTCCCCACTTTCTACTCTTTACATGACACACTCACTTATTATTATTGTACATAAAATAGCTATTGTTGCTTTTGTTCTATATGTTGTGCGTGCGTAAAAGACGCGTGTATGTGCCGTCTAGCACGTAGTCAACATTTTTCATCTACCAACAATATGTACTTTGTTCACTCACCCTTCTCAGCTGACCTAAACACGAGCAAAACTATAAAATAAATGTCATCATCATCATCATAATTTTGTTTGCCGATGTTTTTGCTCTAATTTCGGTTTTTTGCTACTATTATTGTATTTCTTAATCATCATAACATTTAACATCATTATCATTGTCTTAATCATCATTATTTATATATTTTTCATTTAATAATTTCAAGATTTCTTTAAATGTTTTAGTCTCACTGTTTAGTATTTCTCTCTCTCTCTCTCTAAATTATTTCATACTAAACTATTGGAATTTAAGCACGAGAGCTTTACAACTTTTGCTCTTATTTGTGTACAGCCAGCAACAAAATTACACACAATTGTTGTTGTGAATGACTATCCCGAAACATTGAACACTAGCAGAGCTAAATGTTGCGAGAGCAATTTGCCTACTCTAAACTTTTTCATAAAATAATAACTTGACTACACTACACAATAAAAACTAGTCAATTTTTTCCTCTTGTTGTTGTTGCTTAAAAGTCGCGTGCTTTTTAGCTTGTAAGAGAGCAAACAGTTGAATGAGTTTTATGGCATGAGAGTGTGCCGGAGGCAAAGTATTGAAAACATTCAACACCCACACACTACATAAGCAACTAATCTACGCCGCTATATGGTTGGTACTGGTAACTACTATGTAGGGGAAAAGAGGCTTAGTAGACAAATAAAATCAAGTTACCTTGAGACTTCAATGCCGTTAGTCTGTATTTATTTGTTATATATTTATTTATTATATACCCTACTTTAATAAATGTATATTTGATTGATTTATTGTTGATTCTAAAAGTTTAACAATCTTTTAAATTTCATATTTTAGTTAATTTCTTTTACAATAACTAAAATAACCACTCCCTTCCTTTCCTTCTATACACAATTCCCCTCTATGTATTGTAGTATATTCAATATTGTCATAAATAAACCGCATATCCAAAGTTTCTTTGTGAAACATAAATTTTTATTAGCTCAATTAATGTTGTCTTGTTTTTTCTCTGTACTTTACTTTTTGCTTATTATTTTGTTTTCGTTTTTATCACGTTTTGCGTGGGTTTAAAGAGAAAAAATTGTTCAATTTTTATGTTCAACACGATTGCCAATGGCGATGATGATGATGGTGGTGGACTCTGATGTTGTTGCTGTTTTTATTTTTCAGTTTTATTATGTCTCGGTTTTCCTAATTTTATTACACTTAGTGCTTTTCTATTGTTATTGCTCTCCTAGTGTCTCATTTGCTTTGTTTTATTGGATAAATATGAGTGAAGGTTAAATAATTGCCTCTCTCTCCCACATCACATCACATCACATCACAGCAAATGTAGACTAACAACAATCAAGAATTGCATATTGATCCCTTGCCGCGAAATGATCTAGAGTGCCAAAAACCCAATATTACAGGAGAAGCGTTCATTCTGCCGCTCTTTACTTTGGCTGCCAACGTAAACAATAAAATGAAATCTTTAATGTTTATCGCTATAAGCCAGGTGATGAGTTATTGGCTTTAGAACAAATTTGCATTCAACAAGACAAAAAAGGGTTAACTTCGGTTATGTAGAACTTGTCATACTCTTCACGCACTTCTAGAAAACATTTTTGTAATGATGTTATATCCAGGGAGCTATGAATTCTCTTGGAACGTGAGCAGATCAACAGTCACAAAAGCAGGTATTGTGACAGGCTAAAGACGCACGGCAACAGGTTAGCATCCGCTTTTACCATAAATACATAGATCCAGGAGGAAGCTCAAGCGCCTTCACCCTGACGACCTTTGGCTAGATGGATGACAAAGATGACGTAGGCTTCTTTTATGAACGACAAATTTTTGTTGTCTTTGTCAAATATTTATGTACTTATATACTGTAAATTATCTCGACTATAAAAGTCACTTAGTTTTTATCATATCAATTTTTTATAGCCTTTAAGTCGGTGGTATAATAATATCCAATTTATTAAATAAAAATACATAAATTAGATTTTATATTGCATATGGTCTCCAGACCGAGGAGAGCAACGGGTGATGGACAAATAAATAATAAAATTTGGTTGTGTGTGACTAACTAAGCCTCAAAATTCTAAAAGACATCCAAGAAGTTACGTCATGTAGAATGGCAAAAAAAAAACAAGCAAAAACAAAAGACCATCAAAGAAAGAATACTCATACGGGTATCTTGAAAGAACATAAGAAAATGAACATGAAACAAAAGTATTGAAAAGGGTTTTATGGCGTTGAATGATTGAAAATTGATACTAAAAAGAAAGACCACATGGTCTCTTGTTGCCTTCACAGGTGGCTGGTAGCTTTTGGCTGGTTGCCTCTCTCTCTCTCTCTCTCTCTGTCACACACTCTCCCCTATCAATTAATCAATGACAAACTTTCTTGTCTCTTTACTTTATTCTTTGCTTGGTTGTTGTTTTAAAATTTTGAGCTTGCAATGGTTGCTGCAACATAAAAAGAAATATTGTAGTACAATAATAATAACAACAATAAAATTAAAGATGCTCAACAAGGAATTTATGGAAATGCATGTGCGTGAGCTTTACATATGTAAGTATGTAACTGTGTGTGCACATTGATATTTCAAGGTCAATAAAAGGGAAGTCGCAATAGATGATTAAAACGCATTTTATTGGAGGCTTCTTTCTTATGCTTCTGTTTATGAGTTCATTTTATCTTGAACGCAATATTAAAATTAATTGACTTGATACTAGTTTTTCTCTTGTTTATGGAAGATGTTCTGATTTACAGACCCATTTCTTCGAAAAGTGATAATAACGGATCAGTTGCTACTACTCAAGGTCACTTTCAGCGTGGGGCGCATAATAAATAATTGCATTGCCCCATTTTCAATTCATCAATAAGAAATTGGCTCCTCTGTACAAACTCGAAGCTAAACATGCAAAATAAGGATATAATTAAACCGGTATAGACTTATGGTATACAGCTTTGGGCACCTCAGCCAACTCAAACGTTGAAATCCTTCCTAAGCTACTTAGAACTCAGAACCGGAACTCAGTTTTCCATCGAGATTTGCAAATCCCAACGATAAATAAAGAAATCGTGAAGCACAGCGTCAGTTACTTGATTAGGTTGGATGCCCATGTCAATCACCTGGCAATCGACCTGTTGGACAACAGTAAGCAAACGCGACGCCTGAAAAAAGGCAACGTCCCTTAGACCTCCCAATTTCGCATCCCGGATGATTGATCAACTTATTTACACTTTAATATTGTTTTGATGCTGTGAGCATCACAGTAGAGAGCAACAAATGAGCATGGATCACTTCTAACTGTCATGGCTTGGGATGACGAACAAAAATTGATTGATCTATTAGACATTTCCTCAATAAATAGCCAAAATAGTTGGAAATCTTTTTCTTAAGCATGGAAGGAAGAGTCCTTAGTCATAGTAGTCATTTTGCTTGGAATTCAAATCGCTTGTTATGGATGATGGCTGCTGCATCATTGTTCCAAAATCTTCTTATTCAAACTACTCACGTTTGCTTCAAAGATGAGAAATGAT
Source organism: Amiota minor (assembly GCA_037043295.1). NCBI lineage: Eukaryota > Metazoa > Arthropoda > Insecta > Diptera > Drosophilidae > Amiota > Amiota minor. Next base: position 16,563 of record JBAMAW010001747.1, read on the forward strand.
TCTTCTTCTTGTTACTCTTATTTTACTTGTATAGATTATGTTTGTGTGCCAGCCACCAGTTGCATGTTTATTTTCCATCTGTTAGTATTATTATTTTTTTTTTTTTATTATTTATATTTATTCATTTCAGTTTGTGCATTTCGTGTTGCTATTATTCATTGCTTTTTGTTAAGGGGTCACCCTTTGTTCACTTTGTTTTTTTTTTATTAATATTAATGATGAGTGACGTGTTGATGTTGTTGCCACGACAAGTATAATAACAACAACAACGACAACAACAACAACAACAACAACAACAATATGATCAAAAACCACAATAAGATCAACAAAACCATCTTAGCAACATTCAAAGTCAAGGCTTGAAGAGTCTCTCAATGAATTTTAAATTTTGGATTTTTGTATTTAAAATATTTTATGTTGTTTTTTAATTTTTGTTTACTTGTAACAATTTAGAGTTAACATAATTAAAGAGAAATACTAAGAAATAAATAATAAATTTTATATATTTTTGTAACTTGCTGTAGTTTTTCTTTTTTTAAAAATTTTATTAAATAAATAAAAAAAAAATAAATTTGTACTCACTTTGCACGGCCAATTGTTGTTGATGAGCAGCAGCGCGCTGTAAATAAATTTAAAAAGAAAAAAAATTAATTTTAATAAATTAAATTAAAAATCATAAAATATTTTTCAAAAATTTATCCCTTAAATTTTTTCCAATTTTTCATACTTCTATTATTTTTTTTTTAAATTTGTTAAATATAATTTTTCTATAATTTGAAATTATTTTTCTATTTTCCCATTAAAAATCTTGACCTACATTAACCAAAATGGTTCGTACACCACTGCTTTGCAAAGCTTGGACATCAAGTGATAGACTGCGTCCACGTTTCGATGATGATGATGTTGATGATGATGATCCACCACCACCGGTAGATGACGAGGCGGTGTTTTGTGAATGTGTATGCCGATAAATCCAACGTTTAACAGCAGACATTTTATTGTTTTGTATTTTTCACGCTTTTTCTTTTTATTATTATTTTTTAGTTTTTTTAGTTTTTATTCTCAAAATAAGCAATGTAAAACCTATAGATGGCACTAAATTCCCATGAGGCGCTTAAAAGTATGCAACCATAAAATTAGATACAAATGCAAACCAAAAGATGGCGCAACAGCATGCCAAGTAAATTATTTATTTTGTAGCCAACTACATCAATTTATCGAGGGCACACGCTAGTTTTTATTTGTCAGTGGATTTGTTTTCAATGGATTGATTATTCTGTTGTATTTTGTTTCAAATGATTTGCTTCAATTGTATTTTTTTTTTTAATGATATTTGTTTCATTTATTTATATTTTTTAACAGTTTTTTTTTAAAATAATACGAGTATTGGGTTTATTTATTAAAATTGCCCCCCAAGTTTTATGTTCTTTCAAAATTTTTTTGTGTAATTTGAATGATTTTCTTTTTGTTCTATATTTTTTTTACCATAAGTTTTTGTTTAATTATATCATCATTATTTTGTATATTTCCAATGACGAGGTTATTAAACTGTTTTTTTTTTAATAAATTTTATTTGGGGAAATTTACAAAAGGAAAATTTTTCTTAGAATTGTTGACTAATTGACTTTTGTTTTATTATTATTTGCCTTGTCAAAAAGTTTGCACAACTGTTTATGTACTCGTAGAATATTTTTATTTCATTATGTCGCCGCTATTAACTAAGAAATTTTTCCATTTTTAAATTTACAATATAATTTATAAACGTCTATTTATCATTTGAATGCAAAACACCATTCTATTGCCAATTTTTGACTTGACTTGCTGTCATTTAATGACGTCAAATATTGGCACAAATAGGGAAGAAAATAATACAAAATATGAACAATAAATAAAATAAATTTAACAAAAAATTAAAATGAAATGATGGGAGACAAAGATTGAACAACAAACAAACAAATAATAATAAAGGAGATAAACATTTAATATAAAATGTTAAAAACAGGTGGTCGCATATTCATAGGTTTTCTATTTCTATTTTTTAAATATTTTTCTAATAAAAAATACTCTTCTATTGTGTTGAAAATTGTAAATTTTTCCCATAGTTTTCTCTATGATAATTTCCAGAAATATTTAAGTAATCCTTTTGTAATTTTAAGAAATTTTTCGGCGAAGGAACAAAGTTTAGGAAAAGCCAAGTGGAAAACTATCTCATAAACCTCATAATCAAGTGATAGATACAAAGCTTGAAAATGAAAGAGGTCGAATTATAAGATGGGAGAGACCCCCCAACTATGATCTTTTCCGAATTGTCGACAACAGCGAATGCAGTATTGTTATGTGTTTTTGACCCATCTGTATAGAGCCAATTTATATCCCCGAGCTTTTCTTTCTCAGCTCTAGGAATCTCGCCAGGTATTCTGAGCTGGTAGTATTGTTTTTAGTTTTTTTTATTTTTTGAATTCAAATGAATAGTTTGTATGGGAGGTACCCCTAGTGGTTCGATTCGGGCGGTTCCGGCTAATTTACTGCGTATGTTAAAAAGAAAGGTTCGTTCAGCTCTCAAGCTCAAAAACTGAGGGACTAGTCTGCAAACATACAGACGGACCTGGCTTAATCAATTCGTCTAATCGAGCTGATCAAGAATATTTAACCTTATTTTGTGGATTTTTTGTCTCCTTCTGCCTGTTACAAACTTAAAACACTATTCACTTCCGTGAAGAGTACAAAAATGACTCAAGGGCGCTTTAGTCAATTAAACTCGTGGGTGCAATTATTGAGTCCCAATACACCCTTTCACCCAATCGTAAATAGGTAAAGGGTAAACAAAATAAATAAATAAATCTCATTATAAGTGAAAAAAAATCTCGCACAATTAAGAATTATGCAAATTTGTTTAAATACTCTGATGATGATGATGATGATGATGTCTTTATAGACGACATACAGTGAATGTCTTTAATTGCTTGCTTCGCTTATATGTTCAATAATATTCCATTTTTATATACATTTTTTTGTAAAATAAATTCGGACATAATTTGTAAGATAAATGAATTGAAGAAAAGAAAAGAAATTGTTTGCTTTACATAATTGATTTTTTTTTAAATAAAATTTATCTTATATTTCCCTCTAGAAAGTTTCCTGGCAAAAATTTTATACGAAAATTAAACATCAACTAAATAAATACAATTGATAACGACGAGGGAAATAATGAAGAATGTATTGTTGGCAAAATTAATAAATATAAATTTAAAACAAAAATACAAGATAAGAGAACAAAAAAAAAATAAGAAGAAGAACTCAAGATCTTTAAAGAAATTTACAAGGTAAACGGAAGCTTTTATTTGAATAAAAAACAAGGCAGAAAATTTACTTTGGTTCCGTTAATGTTGATATACTAGTACAGTTCATCCCCTTGATACTTGATAAACTTCATCATAGAGAAATTGTAATTGTAATAGAACAGTTTTATATTTGATACATCAATTATTTGTTCAATAGATCTAATTTTTGATTATATTATCAAGTTTCAATGTGGAATTCAAAGAGAATTTAAGAGTAAAGGAAGAACAGAATGTTAAAACCGATATAGTTTTTGATTTTGTTTAGGAACTAAATCATTTAATAATCAAGGAAATTTTGAACCTTCATAGACATGACTAAGACATCTTTGTACCAAATTTCATTCATAAGTAAGAGATTATAATACAATATTATATAAATGGGATAAAAAAGGTTCCTCGCCACAAAATGTGATATCTAACTGAGAAACTCTATTTGTGGTTTGTATAGATTTGAAGGGAATAAACAAATTATGAGGTCTTACCATATAGTAATCTCATACTCTTAAATTTTTAAAAGAAATTTCCTCAACATACATAGAACATACGTCAATTCTATGTACATTTATCTATAGTTTTCTTTTTTCTTCACTTTATCTCGTGCAAGCAAATTAATCCTTGACCCTAAGCTTTAATTGAGGAAAATTTCAAAATAAAATAAACAAATAAACTGGAATAATAGAAAATAAAAAGAAATTGAATAAATAAATGAATGGATAAGTGAATGTGCTCAGTTCGCTTATTGAATTTTATGACAATCAATCAAAAAAGTGCATTTTAAATGAGTAACATTGACCGATAGATAGAAAGAAAGAAAAATAAATATAGGTATGTAAAACTAGACATTTCCATTGTTCATTCAGATATATAAAATAATAGAATTAATGTATTTAAGACCACAATTTTATAAAAAGACTACTCTGAATGTAAAAAAACCATCAATTTATCAAATCTTCTAATCTTAAAAGAACTCGATAGCAGCCAACAAAAACCTAGGAAGTTTGATTCAAAATTATGTGAATTAATATCATATAGATTTAGAGGTTCCTCACCAGGACTTCTGTCGTAGCTGCCAAAACGAGGGAGAAGAAGAGATCATATAACACCTCTTGTGTGACTACCCTGCACTACTCAGAAGGCGATCCCGATTTCTTGGAATACCCTTTTTTGAGGACTTGGGTAGTGTGGCGAGAGTCCCATTGGGAATCTGGCTTGTTTTGTAGATTCTTCTGGTTGGTTTCACTAGCCAGGACGACTATAATTACTTCCCATACTTGTTCTCCCGTCCCACCATCTCCTTTCCTCCATTTTTACATCCCTTGGCATCACAATGGGCCGTAAGGCCACTGGGTGAACTCGCGTGTATTCGCGGGCGGCCTGTATAATCTAACCTAACCTAACCTAATATCATATATATTGTTTTGGAGTAAAGTGTAGTGAATCTTGATCATTGATCATGAATCCATTGCAAAGACGTTACAATTTGAAATTTACGAAAACCATTATCAGCTGTTTTATGTTGGCGTCCAACAAAAAGTGAAAGAAGAAGACAACTGAGAATCTCCAAAAAAGGTGACATTACCAAAAATAAAAAATAAAAAAATTGCTTAACATTGATGAAAGTGATCAGTCCGAAGTATCCGAATCATGGCGTATCAATTTCTGATTCGACTTTGATTCAAATCATCTTCTACAACACAACCCCTCAATTTCGTAATTTTCCGTATTGTTTTTGTCGATTGATTCAGCTGTAAGCCCCGGACGAACATGTGCCACACGACAATCAGCATCCCAGTTTCATACACTTTATCCACCAATTTTGGTATTGCACGCTCGGTGGGCGCTTCATTTCTTCAAAATTGTGTAAGCAATATTTCGGTCCACTTTCAAAATATTTTTTGTATATTTTCGAAAACGCGGAAGGCTGCGCCGTAACTGTCAATGGTGAACTCTTTCGAGACATGATAAATGACTTTGTGGCAGGAATTAGAAGATATATGTACATATATATATCAATCTCGATGAGCTATGTTGTCAATAAGACGGCGTTACATGTCGTGCCGCCGCAGGCACCATAAGATTCAACAACCGTGGGATTAGGCGTTTGGCAATGTCCATGGCCTTCTCGCATCTGCGATTTGACGACGTATGACTTTTTTCTGTGGGCAGCCAAACAATTGATCACTTGAAGTAGAACATTCGCTACGAAATTGGCCAAATTGTAAAGAAACGCAGTGAATAAAGTACTTGAAAACTGGTGTTCCAGGATAGCCTACTGCAAAGCCTGCCGTGTCCAACATTTGAATTAGATCATTTTTCCTACTTAATCGGAAGAATCACACTATCAAATGAAATTTCTTATTATCCAATGACATTTTGCAAATAATAGCCACAAAAAAAAAAAAAAAAAGGAAATCAAAGAAACTGATGAAACATTTTAATTTTCTTATACTCGACTATTTATAAAAATTAAAAATCTTCTAGTTTAAAAAATTACAAAATAATAATATGTAATTTCTTTAATATTTTCTTTCATTTCTTAACATAAAAAAAAAAAATCATACTAATTGATCCAAGTTCAATTTGATGCTATTGCGGTAATAAATAAACTCATTGCAACAAAGTCTCTACTATTTGTATTCCTAATTTGTTGTATAAACATGTAAAGACAATAGTTGAACTTGTTAACCATTCTTGATCTATAAATGTATCTAATTAATGCTAATTACTTTCTCACATTCAACTAATTATATTTTATTTATACTAATATTTCTCCTTACTTCTTCTCCTCATTCCTCACTAAACAAATATTTAACAAAAAATTAAAGAAAAAAAAAATTGTATTACATAAAATAAAGGAAGAAGCAATTAAAAGTGAAAAATTAAAAAAAAAAATTAAGAAATTGCTTACAAAAAAAGAAGAAAAAGAAAATATTTAGTTTTAAAAATAAAAATTTTGTTTATTAGTTTTGTTTTATTTGTAAGGAAAAGGAAAATAAAATATTATAAATAATATTAAAAATATTTGTTTATTTTCATTGCACTTTAGTGTGGAAAATTTATTGCAAACGTGTTTCTGTAATTAGTAGAATTAGTAGAATCAGACAACAAAATAATAAATCTCAGAGAATATTTTAGAATTTTTATTTGAGACATAAATAAATTTGAGAAAAACAAAATAATAAAACAAAAGGTTAAAGCCACCGAGACGACGCCATCCAAAATATTTGAAACGTGTCAATTCCTAAATCAAATAGATTATTAATTTTAATTTGTAAATATTTTGTAAAACAAACACAACAAAATTTGCTTGTCAAAATGACAAAAACAAAAAAAAAAAAAAAACAATTAGAAAATCAAAAGAAAGAGAATTTAATAATAAATAAACAAGACAAACAAACTGTAAAATTTATTGTCTATACTAACATAATAAAAAGGTAATGTTTGTTTAGATGTTACGGGTAATTTTCGAGACCATTTATCCGATTTTAAAAATTCACCAGTAGAATGCTACGTTGTCACAGAGTGTCATAGCATACTTACTTTTTATGAAAGAGGTAATGTTTGTTTAGATGTTAGGGGTAATCTTCGAAACTACATATGATTTTAGTATCATGGGTATGCCATACTTTTTTATATATTAATTTGGCTGATTCCGACAAAAGTGCAGAGTCTTGTGTTAGCCGAGAAATGTTAGAAGGTGGTCGGCCAAAATGGACAATACATAAATTAACAAATTTAATTTCAATGTATTGTATAAAAAATAATCAGACTTTCTACTAAAAAATGGACTGTATTATTACTAATATTAAATTACTGTAGTATTAGTAATATAATAAAAAGGTAATGTTTGTTTAGATGTTATGGGTAATTTTCGAAACCACTCATCGAATTTTAAAAATTCTTTCACCAGTAGAATGCTTCGTTGTCAGTGAGTGTCATAGCATACTACTTTTTTGAAAGAGGTGATGTTTGTTTAGATGTTATGGGTACTCTTCGAAACTACTTATCCGATTTTAAAAATTCTTTCACCAGTAGAATGCTACGTTGTCACAGAGTGTCTTAGCATACTTACTTTTTGTGAAAGAGTTAATGTTTGTTTAGATGATAGGGGTAATCTTCGGAACAACCTCTCCGATTTTTCAAAATCTAGCTTCATTAGAATGCTACTTTTTCACTGATTATCATGGCATACACACTTTTTTATTTGTTAAAAACAAGAATATAGCCAAAGACCATTATCTATAAAAACTAGACAATTCCCTCAAGAAAATGTCTTCGCTCTCAAATTTGTAACATAAACAAATATCCATTTTTTTTTTTTTTTGGCAAGGGCGTAGCAATGCGCGCCGGGGAAGCTAGTCAATTATAAGTATAATCAATTATCCTAATTCCTTTTCAGATTCCAATAACACGAATTACTGAAGTTTGGCTACCACAATAGAAAAAAAAAAAAACAAAGTTTATAGTACATAGTTTGTATGTTTATTTTTATAGCATCTTTATTATAATGGGTTGAGGATAAAGTTCTCGGCCTCTTTCTGATAAATAATATTCTATCCAAAAAACATGAAATCACGTGACTACCACAGTCACGGAGATCATAAATCAATCAATAAATAACTAAATTGTAGATAATAATGGAGAAAAAAACATCTGTTAGATCTTCACATTTAACTATTAAAGTAATAAATTGTTGTCTTCAATATATTTCTACTAAAATTTTACTAAAAAAACAAAATCTTCCAAACAGACGTCAAATGACTTATATTGTATTTTATTGTAAGTAAATTATAATTGAGAACAAAAAATCACGTATACGCAACAATGTTTGTTAAGAAATATTGCAATTTTTCATATCAAATTGAAAACAAAATCAATTTTAAATTGGCAAATAATTACAAAGTGACAAAATGTTCACTACAAAGAAATAAAAATGTCGTTGTACGCATAAACTTCAAAAGGTTTCTACACCCCACATTAGTCATAGTAAAAAAAAGCAAACAAAAACTTGATTCACCGATTAATCTTTCGATAATCAATTAACTAGAAAACAAAAACAAAAACAAAAACACCAACAAAATCATATGGCAGGCAGGGAAAATTATAAACGCATATGGCAGACAAACGAGCGCCAAACGAAGCAAGAGAACAAACAAAAAACAAACAAACAAACAAGTGGTTGACCTCATCATTATAAAATAACAAATAATAAAATAAAAATTATAAGATAATAAAAAAAATAATTTAAAACAATAAAAATTAAATGAAAATTAAATAATAAACAATAAAGAAAATTAAAAAACAAGAAATATTATATTGTAAATCAAGGAACTTTTTGTTTTATTTATTTGTTTTTTGTTAAGTTTTTGTATGAAGAAAATGTGATTTTTCATTTTATGTAGGCGTGGTGCCAGCAACAAAATGACAAAATTGTGCGTTAGCAATAAATATACTTTAGTTTAAGTATTTATAGTAATTCAACTGTCAAGTCAGTCACATACTACGAGGGTCTATCAAAAAAAAAGTCCTTGGAAAAAAATAATAAAACAATTGCTATTTTCGTAATTTTCATTCAGTCTTTTTCCATTTTTTTGCATCCCTTCCAAATAATAGGTTTCTCAAGGCTTTTCATACGATCAAAATCTCTTAATGCCGAGTCTTTTCTTCAGGTTTGAAAACAGGAAATAGTTGTGGGGTTAAATTTTGAGAAATATGCTGGATGGGATAGCAGTTCGTAGCTTAATTTATGGATTTTTTCCATGGTGACTACCCACGTGTTTTATCATGATGGATAAGCATTTTTTTATTTCACCAAATGCGCTTGTTTTTGCTTGAAATCAAAGTCGAATCTGGTCAACAGCTCTGAATTGTGACTGTTTTACCTTTTTTTTAAGGTATTCCATGTGAATGACACCGCGTGCATCCCAAAAAACCATTGGTATAGCCTTGTTAGCCGACAGACCCACATTGGCCTTCTTTGGTGCCCTTACATCCGAAGAACTGCACTGCCTTGACTTTCTCTTGTTCTCTGCTGTATTGTGATGAATCAATGTATCATTTCCTTCTTTAAAGTGGCCTCATAGTTGCGTTTATGATCGAGTGTGAGCAATCTTGGCAAACATCGCGCGAATAGCTTTTTCATGCGTCAAATATTCCTGATGTACCCGCTCAGTTGAGATATAAACTAAGCCACCTCACGCATTTTCTATGTCCGCTAGTCCAATATCATTCCATGAACTTAATCGACGATTTCTGAAGTAACCACCTCTTTTCGACGAACTAGATCACTTGTGCTGGTACACGTCCACAAAGAATTCAGTAAACCTTTTCTTAACCATTGGAATTGATGTTGCATAGTCCCAATAGTACAATATTTTCAGTCTCAGTCTATCTAACAGAAAAGGTCCAAAAGCGAGCTACATTCTATTCGAGGAATGAGTCTACTCGTTCATTGACAACAATATAAAAGTAAATGATTGTGAACTATTAAATAATTGTGTGATCTAACAGATTTGTGGGCATTTTAATAAAGTAAATAATTTCTGACATTAGAAATGTGTATTCATTATTAGCATTCACCAGTTCGCACAACCATTTTACAATAGATCCTTCTTCTCTCTCTCAAGGAAGGACCCAATCACCCCTTTTGGATAAAATCTACATCCAAATGTTATAACAATAACAACTATTATAGCAATGATTAAAACTAAGAAAAGTTCGACTTTCCTTCATATGAGAAATATTCCCCAGATTACAACAATATTCGGAAGTTTAAACTACTTTTTGTCTTAACACATATGAAACATTGGTTGATGAATATTGATTATATTACAGAATCAATGGTACCAATAAGTGTTTATAATGAGAAATAAAGAATCTTTGTTTAAATAATTTTGTTGATATTTCCTTATAAGATCAGTTATTTTTGAAACAACCCTCTTACAACCACACAATTGTAGAGAAAGTCATAAAAAATTATACAAAATTGAAATAATTAATGTAAAAGTAATTCACTTCCGATTTGTTTACTATTGTATTCTATTTAGTATTTTTTTAAAACTTAGGCGAGTTTAGACAACGAAAAACAAAACAAAATAAAATAAAGTGATGGCGGTGCCACAAATATGTTGCAATTTATTTATGACCATTTAAGTTTTGATTTATTTGTTGTTTAAAATTGTGTTACTTTTTCTTTGATGAGTTAAAATGTATTGTATTTATTACTTTATTTTATTTTCTTTTATTATATAAAAATGTGTTAAGAGTTTTCCTAATTTGATATAACAGTTTATAAATATAATAAAGGATTGAAGGAGATCTTAGAAATCCATAGCATCAAACTCTGCCAAAGACTATTTATCAATTAATCAATGATCGATGACAGGTCTGCAAGTTTGTTTGTCCTTAGGAGTCTATGTGATCTTCAGAAAATTCGAGAGATGGCGCTACTAGCATCGATAACTTATTTGATTTTTCAAGTTTAGTCCATCACTAAGCAGTTGTTAAAGTCTCAGGAATATCGATTGCATAGTTTTATTTTTATTGTCAATTGAAGCTACAAAGTTTTGGAAAGGAATGAGTTTCGCGTAGTGATTGAAAACTTTTATTGAGAAGACTTAACACTGAAAGAAATCAAAAATGAGTTGGAGGAAGTTCACCATCCATCTGCTTCTGCGTTTTCAACTATTTAGAATTGGGAGTTTAACCGTGGCCGTACATCCACAAAAGATGAACATCGTAAGGGGCGTCCCAAGAAACTATTGAGAAGACCCAGAATTTTGAATGATCGACGAATAAGAGTGCGCGAAATAGTTAAAGCCACAGGCATATCGTATGGTACAGTAGTTCCAATTTTGCGAGACAAAATGGGTGTGAAACAAATAACGACGAAATGGGTACCGCGTTTGCTCGCAAACACAATCACATGGTGAGGAATCTAAGGCTGTTTTGTCGCAATTCTGTCGAGTTTCTGCGCCGATATATATTTGTAGGCAAAAGATGGATACATTACTATAATCCAGACACAAAGGAATAGTCATAACAGTGTATTTGTAAAGCCGAATGGGATCTAAAGAAGGCAAAGACGGTAAAATTGGCTGGCAAGGTTATAGTCACGGTTTTTTGAAATGCACGAGAAATCATCTACACCGTTTATTTAGGAAAAGGAAAAATAATAATTGGAAGAAAAAATCAAACAAAAATCAAGACACATGTGCAGTTTCAAATAGTCAATTTTTTTTAATTTCCAAATTTAAAAAAAAATTACTGGGTGAACGACTTTTCACTTCGAACAAGGAGGTCATCAATGAAACAAACGCCAATTTAGAGAATCTTCTGAAGTCCTACTTTTTGGACGGTTTAGAAAATTTAGAAAAAAAAAAAAAAATTGGATAAGTGTATAGAGAACTAGAAGGAGATTTTATTGAAAAATAAAAAGAAAATTCGAAAAAAAATAATTGTGTTTCTATCTTTTTCTGAGGTCTTATTGATGGACACTCGTAATGTTATGCCACTAAGAAATCATTATTTATATTTGATTCCACTGTTCCAAAAAATTTAGGAACCTTTGGTCTAAAGGCATGTGGGTCAATGTAAACTAATTAAACTATAATAGTTTTCGAGATATTCATCTAAAATATTGATCATTCTTCGCATTTGTGATCATTTCGAAACATTTATTGAATAAACCGCTAAAACATTAATAAAACATTTTGATTGATAATTAACAATATATGCCTTCTAAATATAAGAATACTCAATGTGTATCTCCAAAACCTGAATAATTTTCTAGAAATTGTACGACTATGTCAAGATCGGAATGATGAAATAAATGGATTTTTATATACGCGAAAAATGTTTAGAAAAGTTAACAATATTGCTAAGCATGGTTTCCCTGAAAGACTGTAGCAAGATGAAGAAAACTTCGGAGACCCCAGCAAATATATATTTGTGTTCTTGGCCACCATGACTAGAATAGAATGGAGCTTGGAATGTCTATTTGTCTGTCAGATTCCACATTTCACAATTGCAAATAAATTTAACTCGTTCGGAAATGAAAATTGGATTGAAATCTAAGACTTTGCCTATTGTGAAAGGTATGAAATATTCGTTGAAATCATCAGTCTCTTTACTTTCAATTAACTTAATTATTGTTTTTTCTATTTATTTTATTGTAACCCTTTTATATTTATTTATTTACCAAGTTATCACACCATTTATAGAATTTTATCTTATCAGAAGGTAAAGCAGCGTCTGCTTTTCATGTGTTTTAAATTAGATTTATTAAATATGTAATTTATTTTATTCTTTTCTATTTACTTATTTTCTCATTCTAGTCATTTAAAATTTCAATATTTTAGAAGGCCAAAAGTTTAACTATTTCTTTTTCCTGCAAATCAGCAATCGTCATCAACAAAGGCTACAAAGTCATCTAAACCTAACTCATGGTGTGAGCCGACACCGTTTAAAGAGGCTCCATCCTAACGACTTTCTAAGTTGAGGCGTCATATTTTTTAATCAATTTTCTTTTCTTGCCTATTAAATTTTTTGCCATGAAATAAAATAATAAGCAAATAACAAAAACTTATCTAGAGACGCATTTACTTATAATATAAATATTATTACTATAGATACAATTGTATCCAAATGTGAAAACATGTCTAGCAGACAGAGTTGAATAGTAAAAGGCAGACGAAATAAATAGAAAAAAAAATATGAAAATTTGAAGTAAAAGTAAAAATAGTAAACAAAAAAGAAAAAATGTATATTTAGGAAATTTAGAAAAATAAACGCCTCTAAAAATGAAAATGATCACAAACAATAAATTTAAATTAGTATGTACATTAATAACTACAAATTAATAGTAAAATATCACTTAAAATATACGAAAAATGAAACAAGAAAATACAATAAATCAATAATTTAAGTTTCACCAAAGGTTAAGTACTCTTTATAGAGAAAGAAAAACTCATTTTCAAGTTAAGTGTAGAAAATAAGGCTAGAGATTTCTATCTGTATGAAGTCGAGAATTAGGTCTAACTCCATGGGCAGTGGAGTATAATAACTTTCCTACCTTAAGTAAAAATGTCCTTCAATTAAGTCAATTGACTTACACAGTTTTATACATTTAATTTATGAAATGAGAATGTGGTATTTGAGTAAAATTTCATTTATAAGGACCTTTGACTCGATAAGTTATCTTGAAAGATAAAACCACATAAAACTTAAACCAGGAACATCTTTTCACATCGAAGCTATAGAGGACTATAGGTAAGTGCAGGTATAGTCTCCTCATTACACCTTCATTTTAATCGTCTTAATAAAGTCAAATGGTTCACACAGAAAGCCAACCAGGTTTCTCTAGATCCCAACCAAATTCATTTTTATTTCTTCGCATGATTCTTCATTTAAAAATGACAATGTTGCTTTCTTCTCATAATATTGGGAAACAAGAAACATATGTATGAAGAAACTGGTCTAAAAATTAGTCTAAAATTGTCCAATTATATCATCCATACATAATTTTTTATACCAGTCAATAAGATGATTTTTGAATCATTGATAGGACATCTGATTATTTAAGGAAAAGACTACTAAAAATTGTTTTAAATACAAAAGAATAGATGTCTCTTTTCATAGGTGAATTCCTCTTACTATGAATTACTATTTCAAGGAGGTTTTTATAGATTTCTGATGCAAGTTTTTATTCTTCTTAAAAATTATATTACTTAGAAACTAACTGACAGACAAAAAATAACAAATATCTATTCATATAGTGAATTTAAACCAAAGTGATTCATTGAGAATCGATTTTGCGTTTACACCGGCGATTCTGAATCTTGAACAGCTGTTTTTTGTTTTGCTTATATATATAATACATTGCGCGGACGTTGTGCTTATTCATTCCTGCTACGTGGTTTATTAAAATTTTAACAAAACATTTGCAATTTGAAATTAACTGACATCAACATCAGTTTGGTTTTTGTTTTGGTTTGAAAGAAAAAAGGAGCGGAAGTCTGTCGAATATGACAATTCCTGTTGGATATTACCGTAAATTTTCCAATATCAGCAGAAATTTGGCAGCCCTGTTTCCTATTCAAAGCCGGTTCCATTGTTGAATCTACCAGAATCGATTCACTTTTTACAACAAAAACTGTAATTTTTCCATGTGGTTGTTGTCCGACTCAATGGTCGATTCAACAAAGAAACGATTCTTGCTTGGTGTAAATTCACTAATAGATTGATTTTTTATTCAAGGACCTTTGATCTTTGATTCGAAATTTCAGTTAATGGAAACTTCTGATTACTAAGTTATTGGCAGACATAAACAAACTAAGGTATCTCTACTTATAGACTGATTCTTAATTATATAAGTTCTTATATTAGGGTCTTTATTTTATCTCTGAAGACAAATGAATATGACTTTCTTTAAATGTGTTACAAACATCATACCGAACTAATTTACTACATCAAGTATGTATGTAGGGTATATTAGTATATAAGAAAATCACATGATTGGCTTTTATTTTCAGTAAAGACTTAAGCAAACTTAACTCAACTCAATCAACATATTCATTCAGTTTATATCTCACTTGACATTTTTGGTTTTTAATTAAATAAATAAATATTAAGTTGGTTTATTTTATGATGCCTCCGTGGCATCGCCAGTGAACTTGGAAGATTATGGTAAGAATATGAAAAAAGTACTACAAAGTTTCATTAAATTTATATGGCGCCGTCGTACAGATGTAAATATGTAATATTTGATTTTATTATTATTAATTCATTCCATTTTCCATTTCTTTTCCATTTTTCCCTTATATACAAAAAGTATTGTATTTATATACACAACACAACGGCGACCTTGCACAAAGTTATAGGCTTTCATAGATTTATTTTTATCAAAAGAATCATATGAACTGTTTTTCATATTTGTTTTCTTCATTTTTTTAAGAGATTTTTCCTGTTTATAAAATTGCAACATTTTTTTTTTTTTTAATATTTTTCAATTTGGCTCACTCATATTTTTTATTTAAGTAATTGAAATTTTATTATGTTTCATCAGTTTACAATAGTTTGAATTAAATATTTTTTATTTTTGTTTATAATGAATTTTTCTTTGAAGTTTCTTTAAATTGTTTTGATATCAAAGAAAAACCATCCATAATATTAAGCAAATTTTTGTGGATTCATATCTCAAACAAATTGGTTTATGTTTTATGTTAAAGAGATTAGATAAAATGCGAGTAGAAAAGAATAGAATTCATGTAGATTTTTATAAGAAAGTTTTTTATTACAATATTTTATCCAATAAATTGTAAAGTCATTAAAGAAAATAAGATTAAAATTTATGAAAGCCACTTTTTATAGATTCTGTGTAAATGAATATTATGATATTTACAGTCTTAGAAGACTAGTGATTCATTGAGAATGGTATACAATTTGGTTGTAATATGATTGGTAATACGTTTAAAGAGAATTTCGAAAATTACCATCATATGAAAGTGAACAGCAAATGATTTAATATAATAAAATATATATTTTTAATGCCATTTTTAATTGCAATTCCCCATTATTATTCATTCATTTCATTAAGCCCATAATAATAACAATATCTAAATATCTTCATTAAATAATCTTAAAAGCATTTACAATAGAACTCTGAGCGCAAATTTTCAACAAAAAGCAATTTTCTTTACGATAAGCTTGTGTCCCCCATGTTCCTATAACACAGTTATTACAATATTTGGTCAGTCTGTCTGAAAGTGGTAAACTCAAAAAGTACCGAACGTATTTTCATAAGGTTTTCACCAAATGACGGAGCGATTTATAAGAAAGGTTATAGGAATATAATTCATTAAAGTTTTGACAAAATTGGTTGAAATATGACGTTGATTTTTGAAGACCAAGTTGTCGTAATGACATAGACGTAAGAAAGCATGGAGGCATGATATTTTCCGGCATTGACTCAAGACAAAAGTGTCGATAATGTCGTAGACATCAGAAGACAGTGCAGCTGTTAATACAATGTGATGTGATGAAGCAGTTATGGCATCAATTCCAATATATTTATAACTATTTCTAGCATAAATTGCCACGCCTGATCATTAATCACTGATCCAAGATTAATGTTAGTAGGAAAGAATTATGACAACAATAATGAATACAAAAATCACACACTTATAACTTGTAGGGGGCGTAGCAATGAGCGCCGGGCAACATTAGTTTAATATATAGTTTTTTAAAACTAGTCAAGAGGTGCGGAGTGTATTTATTGTATAAATCATTAAATTTTTATGCTTTTTATATAGAAAACTTATGCATTTGTTAAGAAAATTAGAAATATAGAAATTTTATTAAGAAACAATAAATAACACAAAAGTACACAAAATTTGAACATCTCTGATCGGATCACTAATTGGTATAAATGTGTAAATTAAAATTATCTATACATTGTATAAAGTAAACTCTGAATTCCTGTCCGTACCGATACACAGAACTTCTAAGCCACGCGATAGATTTTGATATGGTTTTCAATGACATTTAGAGAATTTTTTGCTGAAGGTTTATAGTATAATACAAATAACAAATTGTGTGTAATTTTGTTGTTGGGTATTCTGAGAATACACACAACAAAAAAATTTCCTAACAAGAGAAAAGGTACAGTCTTCGTTTGTCCAGTCTATTAATTTCATAATCTTTGGCCATGCAAAGCAGGGACTGGCTTCTATTAATATACATTTGAGGAAGTTATCCAGCTGAGGTGTAAAAAGTATAAAAAATATAAGAATTCCTTGGAATCAAAGTGAATATTTTGACTTGGTTTTAGTTACTACAATATAATTATTTTTTATTTATTTCAAAGGAAACTTGCTTCAACAGAAATTGTGAAGAACATTTTAAATTATTAAATGAGCCCGAAATTTATGTTTTTTTTTTTCTGTTTTTTTCGTTGTTACAATTTGGTTATGAAATTTTATATAAACAAAAAAGAATCTAATTGTTTACCGCACACCACTTTGTTAAAATGATTATTTATTCTTTTGTTTGTTTTTTCTAATTTGCATTTAATTTTTTAACATTTTATATTTTTATATATATTTTTTTTTTATTATAAATCTTATATTTTCTTATACAAATCTTTATATTTTAATATTCATATTTTATTTGTTTGTTATCACAAAAAGAAAATCAACTACAAGATTTTCTCCTTAAATTTAATATTTTATAATTATTTTATTTATTAAATGTTTTGTGATTTTATTTATTTATTTTTTTTTTTTTTTTTGAAGTATTTTCTAAATATATTTCTTTTTTAATAATTAATTTCTCTGTATTTATTATGGTGTTTTTTTATTTCATTTTCTTTATATTTCCAACTGCTTGAACTTTTTTAATATTTTAAATTTATTTTTTGTTTTCAATTTTTATTTTATGTAATTTATTTTTTAATATTTTATTTAATTTTTTGTTTTTATTTTCAAATATTTTTATTTTTATATGATTATTTTTATTTAAATTTAACAATTTTTAAGGTTTTATATTTTTTTTCCCATTTTTTATTAATTTTTTTTTTTTATTATCAATATTTATATTTATTTACTTTATTTATTACTCACAACCAAAAACAAAAAAAAAATGAAGAAAATTTTTTCTTTAACATTTCATGTATCACAGCGCACAACATGGACAATTTACATAATTTTTAATTATTTTAATTAAACATTAATTTATTTTTATTATTTATAAATTGTTTCTTTTTCTTATACAATTTGATTTCATTTTCTTTTTTTTTTAGTTTCTATTTTTCTAATTTTTCATTCTTTTATTATTTTCAATTAAATTTTGCTATTGTTTTGATATGATTTTTGTTGTTGTTTCTTAAGGTAATTTTATCTTTCACATGCCACACAGAATGCGCGTGTTTTTCATATTTCTTTTTTTTTTTATTTATTTATTTATTTATTTTTTTTTATTTTGTGTTGTTGTTCTTTAGTTTTTGAAACAAATTGGACTAAAACACCGCCGCGCGTCTGTCCAATTGGGAATGCAATTGAAAACAGAAAAAAAAAATACAAGTAAAACGGCAAAGGTGGCGCCGACTGACTGACTGCCGCCGCTGTGAGCGTATGCTTAATTTGCTTGAGATTTTTCCGCAGAAAGTCACACAGGGAGAGAGAATAGTAGAATAACAACAAAAAACAAAAATAAACAGAGCCAAAAACAATTAAATTTATTTATTAATGACAAGCAGCAGACAGTTAGACAATGAGAGCATAAAATATTCTCTATATTCTCTCTCTCATTTGGAATAGTAAAAATGCAATTGTTTTTGAAAATGAATGAATGGTGCAGCGCCATCAGAGTATGTTGCAGCTTCATTTGTTTCTCGCTCTCCTCATTGATCAACAGGCAAAAACCGAATCGAGTGAATGTGTGCTCTAACAACACAAAGCCTATGAATTTGTACAATTGCATACAATTTCTTCGAGAGCGAAACGATTTACAGTCTATACAATATTCATAGTCTTTTGCTCTGCTCTCTACAAACAACAACTTGAACTTGAGTATGCGAGCGTAAGCGACCCTCATAGGGTGGGTACACAATCACTGAGAAAGAGAGAGTGAAAGACCTTTTTGCTTGTTGGTTTGTTTGTATTTGCTCAGCTGTTCAGTTCTGTTCTATTCTATGATGATCACCTGTTTTTATTAAGTGGCAGCAGGAAAACAAATAAATTTTTTTATGTGTTGTCTCTGCTCACTCGCTTTTTAAAGAGGCAATTGTCTGCGATTATAATAAGTATTGTATTATTTGTATTAGTTTTGTCTTTTTGTTTTTGTTATAAGAAGAAGGGTTAGTTAGGTAAGTTCCAAGAAGTCTGCCCGCCATTTACTAGACATTTTCAAGAAGAAAGTAAGCGAAATTGTAATAAATAAATTCACTAATAGTTTTGCCACTTTTTGCTATCAACAAATTTGTAACGATTATGATAAGAACTTATCACAATTTTATGGTTAAGTATTACAACTTGAATAATTGATGACGAATTTATTTCGTTTATAATGATGATTTATCAAAAAATCAATAATTTCATAACAAAAATATCATGAAAGAATTAAATGATGGTTAGATATTCTTAAAGAGTTAAACTTCGATAACCGCATTTCTCGGGATCGAGATATTTTCAGACAATGGAAAATTCTGGTTCTATGACGACTACTTGTAAAGAGATACAATTTCATTATTTCTTTTAAAATTCGGAAAGTTCTTGGCGGAAGTAAAAAATGAAATATACATATATTAATTAGAATCACATTTGAATAAATCTTGAGTTGTGAATCAGTGCACAACTACATAGGTCAATTAGACGACCAAAACAAAAATATCTAACAGGCAATCACGCTGAGTCTAATTTAAATTGACAAAAAGACCCATTAATATAATAGAGCAAAAAGTTCAGCTCCGGGAGCGACTGCTCCACATGCTAAATAAAAAGGATATCTGCGGTCGATTGAGGTAGAAGTGATTCAATGCAATGACAGGCGAATCGACAGAAATGCCACAAATTCAAAAGTCAGAGATATTAAGAAAAGCACGGAAAACAGGATAGAACTCATACTACACAAAAAATACTCAAATGTTACACACAAGAAGGCTATGAAAATCTTGATGGGGACAACAGAAAAGTCATGTTCACAAGGAAGAACAACATTGAATTTATACAGTCCAAAAAATACCCTTAACATAGTACGTAAGGTATAAAAGCAATAACTCGGTTGTTAGAGGAACATGTATGTAATTGAGGTAGAATGTAATCTGCTTTTAAATTTAAAATTGAAACTTTTTCTTTTTTATACACTTGCACTTATCACCGAAGACATGACCATAAACAAAGAAAACATGAACGTATTGTGGGACCATGACCAACGAACTCTATTGCCAACTAAATAAAACTTTCGAGGGTACACGCTACTTTTCAAGGGTACTCGCTACTTATATATCAACATATTGAGATGTGGTAGATGGCTGGCTTTAACGGATGGATATCTGTGGGAAGGCTATATACAATCTATGCAGCTTTCCTTTAATTGTTTTCTTTCATGCTGTAGCCTGCCTGTGGTTTAATTTATTATTCATATCCTTATTTATGTATTGCAATAACAATGGTGACCAAAGCTCAATGAAATTAGATCAAACATTCAAATCTTTGATTAGTCATCAGTAGAATAGAAATCAAGAATTTGCTTATAATTGGTATGAAAGATATTGGTTTCATTTACATTTTTTTATATGTAATGAATAATTCAATAATTTCTATTTCGTCTTTTAAGCTCTGCATTGATCGGTTATGGTTTGACTTCGTTAGATTATCATGTTATGCTGTTGTGCTTGTCTTTGTTCCCTTCGTTTTTCTATATAAAGTCATGATGCATCAAATGCATCATTATATGATATGAATCATGATTATAATGGTGACACTGGTAGTCGTGATGATGATCAAGCTGATAATTCTTTTGTTGAAACTTTTCATATAGTGAAAGCTTCATCAAAAACAAATGAATATTTTTGCAAGTGTGGTGAATTTGATGAAAATCAATTTAAAAAACCTTTTTTAACGTATGATTTACCCGTATTTCTTTATGGATTTTTCCACCCTCAAATTTATAAATGAAATTCATTTGAAATATGAAAGAAAAATTGTGTGACTCACCGCTTTACGTTTGTCTGCTTCCGTTGCCGCTGAATTCGAGCGATGCCTGAATAAATCCATAACTTTTGTCATTGGTGAACGTGTAGCATCCACACGACGTACCGCAGTCACTGTGTGATAATACTGTAATGAATATCAAATAGAGAGATAGAGAGAAAGATATTATGCTGTTTTTTCCAAATATAAATTTCTTACTGACCTGCGCATCGCTTCCTTGATGCGGATGTGCTGAGCCATCTTTGTACTTATTCTTTGCTGTTTGCTGTTTACCCTCAGTATTTGTTATCGTTACCGCTGGATGTTGTCGATGATGATGACTACCACCACCAATAAGGCCTGAATTCTGCATTGCTACTTTCATGGAATTCATAATGCTTGCCGCACCACTACTGACACCACCACCTCCACTGCCAGAACCACCACCAGTACCACCTGTACGTTCACCGGACACGGAATATGTGCTACTGGTGGCACTACTATCAGCCGATGATGGATCGAGTAGATGTTTCTCTTTTTGTTTTTTCGCATCACTTTTAGCGCGCGGCCGAAAGACATCAAATATTGTGGGACGACGATTTGGTGAGGCAATGCCATGAACTGTCGATTGATTGAGCACAGGAGAATCTTCGCCACTGCGGCGACGTTCTAATGAACCCGAACGTGAGCCACCGCCTACACGTTCTGTACTACGTGAGATCTTCTCGGTATGTCGATTGAGCTTCTCAAGTTTTTCAATGCGACGCGCTTCAAGTTTGCGTGCTTCTTTTTCGAGGCGGGAACGTTCCTTCTCTTGGCGTCTAGGATAAATAAGATATAATATTGTTATAAATAGCAGCATACTAAAGATGTAATAAACTTACTTGGCTTCCTTTTCCATTTTTTTGGAGGCCTTCTTTGCTGCTTTGGCATTGGGCTCTGCCGGCGCACTTGATGGTCTTGAACCAGGCACACGGCCAACATCTTGTTCCTGAAAGCGTACATGACGTTTTTGAGTATTTGGAGCTTTTTGCATATTATTATTTATTATTCAAATTAAATAATAACAAAATATAAATGGTTAAGGCAACACTTTCATTCGAGAACCGTCGCTTTGCACTTTCACTCGTCAACTAAAAACAAGTACAAAAAATCAACCACACACATACTCAAGAATATCATGGCGACACTTTCCTTTTCTTCCCTATTATTCAATTCATTCTTCAGTTATCCTTATAGTATGTAATAACAAAAAACAATAATAATAATAATAAGAATAACAACAGCAACAGAAGCAACGATTTGCGCTACAAGTGGTCAATAGGATAGCAATTATTTTTTTTTGTTTTGTTTTTATTTGCCACAATTATGCCGAATTGTCTACAAACAGTGGCTCCATCAACAGTAACAACAACAACAACAACACGAAGAATAACAATGATAATACACATGACATGGTAATATCGCCTACGTAACAATGGCGTATCAATTAATTGGCCAACAAAGCAGGCATAGCCAGGCAGTCAAGCGAACTGATACGCAACATTCATTCATTCATTCCTTCACAAAGTAAACTTCAATCATCATGTTCACTTCTCTCTGTCACCATCACCATCATCATCATCATCATTATCATTATAATTATCATCATGATGTTGCCTTCAATGCTAACAATAACAACTATATCCACTGTCTTCAATTCTACTTAGTTAGTCAGTTACAAGCTCCAATTATCAATTTTAATCAATTAATTTATGATTGCGCAACATTTAGAACACTTCGAATGGGAAGAAGGAGAAGGAGAAAGAGAACGGGGGGGAAAACTGAGTGCAGTTTGTGACAACTTTGTTTTGCACTAGAAAGGGTTTAAATGCAATAAAATTGAAAAGCAATCAACTACTTATTGTACTTCAAAGAAACCTCATTTAGTAGAAATAACTTTCTGTTT
Organism: Amiota minor; assembly: GCA_037043295.1. NCBI lineage: Eukaryota > Metazoa > Arthropoda > Insecta > Diptera > Drosophilidae > Amiota > Amiota minor. The sequence continues at coordinate 39,539 of JBAMAW010001747.1, forward strand.
TGTTTTTCATTTTTCATTGTTTTCATTGACTGCATTCTTGGCTTCTTAGACATAACCATTACAACAAAGTCTTATTTAACTCGAAACCAAGTTCCAAGATACGTGAAATATTGTATATATATGTTCCTTTTTTTGAAGGCGCAAAAAGTATCTTATAAACCACAGTGGTTTACTCGTGAACTCTCCAGAGATTGGGGTTTGTATGGGAGGTACTCCCCCAGTAGCCCGATTTAGCTGATTCCAATAAATGTACCGCGCCTATAACAGAAACTTATAGTGTCTAAATTTCAGTTTGATAGGACAGAAAACAAAAGAGTTTTTCGAATAAGAACCTGAATTTTAATGGTGGGTTTGTATGGGAAGTACCCCTCCTAGTTGGCAGATTTGGCTGATACTAACAGATGTCTAGCGCCTATATTAAAAACTTATAATGTCCAAATTTCAGTTCGATAGAACAAAACACAAAAAAGTTTTTCGAACAAGAACCTGAATTTTAATGGGGGTTTGTATGGGACGTACCCTCCCTAGTGATCCGATCCAACTGAAATTTCGACAGTATAAGTTTTTGATGTATAGCCACCAACCATTCGAATTTCAAGATCATAGTATTACTGGATCGTTTAGCTGCCATACAAACCAAAATGTTTCTTGTATGGGAACCCCTTTAAGTTTTTGAAAATATTCAAGTATTTGTTGCTGATGCCCGGATAGAATTACACATGCTGTAAAAATTTCAACTTTCTAGCTATTACGGCTTATGAGATATCCGGAACCTTCAAAAAGAAAGTCTAGACTCCTAAGAAATTTAAAATATTTGGGTCTTCTATAATTTTGTTAAATTTTAATAATTAAATTTTCTTAAATGATTGACATGCTACTGATGACCCAGGAATATCTGATTTACATATTTGCAAAGTTTTTCCAATGATATTTTCGGATACTTCGCACCCTTATCAGGTTCATACAATTAATAATTTTAGAATTTCTGTAATATTGTAGATGAAGTGAAGCTTCTTCATAATCTTAGATCAATGAAGTTTTCTTTTCTCCTGATCCAGATAACATCCCAAATTGTATAATATTACGGCGTGCAGGTTTCCTGTGTAAACCGTTATAGATGCTTTTCAACTTATCGCATCAGGTAGCTTCATTTCCGTCTATTTGGAAGGAATATTTCATTAATTCTCTACACAAAATAATGATAAATCGGATGTCTCAAACTATAGGGGCATATCTAAATTGTCAGCAATTCCCAAGTTGTTATTACTCGATGACAGCATGGATTTGTAAAAAGTAGGTCAGCAACAATTAATCTCCTTGAATTTAATTCACTAATTAATCGTGGTTTTATTAATACGTTTCAGATTGATGTTATTTATATTGACTCAGTAAATCATTACCTTCTTTTGTATAAACTGAATATTATGAGATTTCCACTATTATTTCTTAATTGGATCATATCCTACTTGATAAATCGTTAACAAAAAGTAATGTGTAGGCATTATTTATTGGAAACTGTACACTTTACTTCCGGAGGTACTCAAGATCCACTTCTTACCAACTTACTTATCAATGAGCTTCCTGTCTCTATTTCATATTCTCTTTGATGACGTAAAACTTTTCCTTTCCTTTAATGATGCTGCTTCTAATCTAAGATCTTAAATCATGTATTCTTGGTGCTTAACTAATCATATAAATATTAATAGCTGTAAATGTAAGCTTATGGCTTTTACAATTGACTTTACAATTGAACTTGTCTTCTCTTTTAATAATCATGGTGTTCTTTTCGATCCCAAGCTTTGTTTTAATGAACATATCACCACCATCGTTAAAAAAAAAATTCCATGACCCATATTTGTATAAGAATTGCTTCTTTAAAACGATTAGATATGTCAATTTTTGATGTTCGGCAAGATTTCTTTAATGAATGTGAATGTTTACAAATTTACTATCAACAATGAAAATTTCCACAAATATGATAATCAATTACTAAACAACTTACATACATATATTGTATACCTTAAAATGTGAAGATAATGGAAAATAATCAAAACAAAAACTCTAAGAAATAATATTGTATATAAATAACAATGTATCTTTTCCTATAAACACAAAGATTATTCACTCAAGCATCATCATCTTGATTAACTTAAACATCAATTTCATGCTAGTACAATACAAGTACAACAAAAAAACAAAACACAAAATGATTTACGTCACAAGACCAACTAACAACAAAACAAAACAAAAAAAAAAAAACCAAAAATAACTAAAATCGCAATCTGTCAGTCTCCATTTCATTCCATATCTCTTCAGCCTTCTCCCCAGCACAACACCAGTCTAATTTTTTGTTGGCTTCAAATTTCGCATTCAACAGGTTTCTATACATCATAAAACATCATCATACTGCGTATGAGTGAATAAAGCAAACCAAAACGAAAACCAAAACTAAAGAGTCACGTGCTCTGCGGCAACAACAAAAACTGGAGAAAGAAAGATATGGCGGCAAGCTCTCAGTATCAATCTCATTAGTAATCCACATAAAATATCATGATGATGCGTGTTTGGTTTTTGCCAAAACAAAATATAAAATAAAACAAAAACTCAATTAAAAAATTGTATCTATAACAACAACAATGAATTGGGTTAAAGTCCTCTTAGTTTTTACTTTTTTCTTTTTCGTTTTTGTTAAGTAGAATTAAATCATAAATAGTATTTTATTTTTTTTTTTAAATTTATTGAGTCATTATCTTTGAAATGAATTGAAATCGGTCACAAATAATCACAACTACTTTGAACCGGTTATTAATTTTTAACAATGTTATATTTTCAATTAGTATCTAAGTATTGTATCTATTATCTTTTAGTTCGTCTACATAAACAGCTGTTTGGCAAATAAGTTTAGCATGATTTTATTCTTTTGTTGTTTGAAACTATTCACACCTTAAATTTATTTCTATTTAGTATGGTTAAAGAAATCAAGCGAAAAACAACATTTAGATAAACAAGAATAATGAAATGAAATGAAAGATTAACAACAACTAAGGTGTGTCTTCTAATTTTATTGACGTACATAGATAGACATACTAAAATGTTATATAGCAGACAATATGCAAACATATGACTGAACAGACACGTTATACTCGTATACTCTAAATACAATACTTAAATGTATCTTATGATGATGATGATGATGACGATGATGATGACACAAAACATGTGCGCTTTTTATTGAATGACATGAAAACTTTTATGGTTTATGAATGAATTATTTTATTGCGCCTTCAATTTTGTAGACATTAGACATATTGATAATAAGAATTTAGTAGAAGAAAGACACATTTTGAATAAAGAAAATCTTTTGTCAAAAAAACACAGAAAAGTCATTTGTAATAATAATGATGCCTTTTTATTGCAATACTCATTATGTACAATAAATAAGATTTAGGTTCATATACATACATTTAAGAATAGAACAAGGATATGAAGTTTAAAAGACCAAAACAAAACACTCAGCTACAATGACACAGACACTAATGCAAGAAAGACTTAAACCTTCAGGGAAATGAAAGAGTCCATTTTAGGAATATGTACAACAAATCATTTTATCGGATATCAAAAGCAAATAATAAAGATTTAGGATCGTGGGTCTCATTTATATTTATGCGTGTAATAAAAAATCTTAAGATGATTTCATATAATCCAACTTAAGTAAAATAAACAGACCACTTGACAAGAAGAATAACTCTGAGGCCTAAAGAACAAAAAAGACCATTTTAGGATTTCTTTGGATCTAAGTATTGTAGTTTGAAAGATGATTTTAACAGATAAATACCTGATAGCAAGAAGCTTTAAAACAGTGTGATAAAGTGAATAATAACAAAACATCATTTAAGGAATAAAACAGAGCAATTTAGGAGTATAAAATGATGACGAAAATCCCCACTGACTAGAACAATATGGAATTAATGGCTTACTAAACCCATCTTCGACACCAGGACTACTGCTGTGGAAGCTGCCAAGTTGAAAGAGCACCCAACATAGTCCTTGTAGACTGCCCTGATTTTTTGAGACCTGGTTCCATGGGAAACCCTTTTTCAAGAGCTTGGGCAGCTGGAAAACTCTACTGCTGGCCGAATAGAATCTTTTTGTCAATTCTGTAGAATGGTTTCTATAAAATATGTATTAAAAATTTCGCCTAACAACATAATAGAGTCCAAATCCTATTCAAATATCATTCCAAGAGTACAAAAGCAATTAAGAAGTTTAAGGCATAAAATTTTAAAGTGTTTAAGGCATTTTACCATTTCTTTCTTTTTCCATCAATTTTACATCTTTTTGTTTACTAAAACAACTACTAACTACCAAGAAAAAGTTCTACGCTATGAGTATCAAAGGTCACTTTTAACGAAAGATAATTTTATGCTCTACGAGACTTTCAAATCACAAAAAATCTGCCAAATTTTTTCTTTATATACTTTTTACGCTATGCAGAATTGTATAAGTTTGCTATCAAGTTTTAAACACGCAGAAGGAGACATTGGAGAGCAAAAAACCATATACATACATATATTCTTATTCAGATAGATAATTGTCTGCCCGTCTGTGTGCCTCCAAAGTAGTCCTAGTTTTTTAGCTAGAGAGCTGAAATTTTGAACAAAGTGTTCTTTTTACCACACGATTTCTCTTAATCTACCAAATCGGACCACTAGAAAGGTTACCTCCCATACAAACCCATTTAATTTCATATTCTTGATAGAAAAACTTTTTTGTTTTTTGTATTATCAAAGTTATAATATTTGGATACAATAAGTGTCTGACTCATATTCACCAACCATGTAAATCCTAGGATTACTGGATCGAATAGCTCCCATAAAAATATTTTTGTCTCAATGATGAAATGCTGTATGACTACTAACAGAGAGGCAGTAAACATAAGTTAAATCAATAATGTAATAAGGATCGTGTAACATGAAAAGTATTACAACTTCGCTGTAGCCGACAAAAATCTTCATTTTTTTCTTGTTTTCATGTAAAAGATGAAAATAAATAAAATTTTTAAACAAAAAAGATTGAAAAAGACACTTATGAGTCTTAGCTTAAAAAAAAAAAGCCCCTAAGCACTTACAATATTTTGCCATTATTTTCATCAATTTTTTTTTTGTTTTTGCTATTCACATTCAAACAAATGATATGTCGAAAGCTACAGATTAAAGAAGAAAAAAACCTTTCAGAAATCTCAAGTGAATAATTACAACAAATTGACGATAATTTGTCATCAATTCAAAGTTTCTTTTGCACTTCTTCATCCAAATAACTCAAGACTCATGATGATTTCATGTGCCTAAGTTAAAAATAACTTTTAATCAACACTTGAAGAACAAATTTAGAAAGTTCATGAAATAAAATAAGAGATAATAAGAAAAGAAAACAATCTCTTGGGTTTACTTTAAAGATTCGCAAAGAGACATGAGTTGAGATGAAAAAAGATATGCAACGAAAAAGAAGTATCTTATGTCAGCGAAATTGCGGTTAATGTACTTAAATTTGTTATTTCATTTTATAATTAGCATCATTAGTTTGTTATCAATGACGTGATTTGGAAATTTTTTCAATTATTAAATCAAATGAAATTTCTTTAATAAATAAATAATTTTTTATCAGAATTAATGTAACATTTTGTAAATATTTTCAAATTTTATGGGATACACAGTGTAATTTCCAAAGAATCTCCATAACCTTTTGTTCAGTTATCTTATAATAAAATAATAATAATCTGCCAAATGCGAGTCAGCCTCGTACACTTAGGGTGCCGTACCAGATTGAGGTTTATATGGTATTGGTCGGATTTATCTGATTCCAACAAATGTATAGTTCCTATATGAAAAACTTATAGTATCTAAATTTCCGTTCAATAGTGAAAAAAACAAAAAAGTTTTTCTAATAAAAACCTGAACTTTAATAGAGGTTTGTATAGGTGGTACCCTCCCTAGTGGTCCGACCAAACTAAAATTTCGACACTACAAATTTCTAATCCACTTTCACCAACAAATCAAATTTCAAGATCATAGAGTTACTGAATCCCATACAAACCAAAATGTTTCTTGTACACACCCCTTTAAATTTTTGAAAATATTTTAGATTATTTTTTTTCAACTCTCTAGCTATTATTATGAGATATGGGCCGAGGACGGACGGAAAAACGGACGACCAGCGAAGTCTTAATAATAGGGTTCCGTGTGCTTCCCTTTGGGTCCGGAACCGTAAAAATGATCTTAGATCTTTTCATTGGTTTCAATATAACGATAACAGTTTTAATGATTAATACTTTAACTACAATATATCCTACAAGGTTTTAACAGAATATAATATAAGCTTCCAGAACATTAATAGATTCCTCCAAATAATATTAAATATTTCAATTTGCTATATGTGATTTTACAATAAATTTTGAATCATGTCTTGAACACGCAATCTGCATGGAAGACATCATTGTAAATCCTTGGGATGAGAATCTGGTAATAGGAAATTTTTCTCTTTTGAGATCTTATTCTTGAGCAAACTTATCAGGCTTATTCAATAAGATAAGGCACAAGAAGGGACACCTAAAACAAATGGTAATCCAAAATGTATGGTTTTCCAAATAAACCAACATTAAATTGTGTAAGTTCTAATAACAAGGTTTTGAGACCAATAAGGTTTAGAGGCCCCAAAAAAGTGTCCACATATTATATATAGAAAAAAGAAAATATTATGACGACTTTGAGAAATTCATGCGGTTATGGCAGTGGAATTAATGTACATAGGTACTTAAATATTGTCATTATTTTTCAAACAAAATTTCATTCACCCTTATGGAAAATGTCTAGTCACCAATAACGAAGGAAACTTAACTTTATATTGGATAACTTTAGAGAGACCTCAACGTCAATCTATCTGAAACAACTTACATCTTCTGATTGTGCTGCTGTCGTACGACCACTTGTTGGTGTACTATCCTCACATTGTAGTGTTTTAGTTGAGTCAGATCGATTTGAAGAAGTCGGAATTGCAGCAGTATTAGAATGTGTCGATTTCACGGCCGAACGTTTGATCCAAACTTCATCAAGATCTCGTAAAAATTGACCGGATTTTTTTCTTGCTCCAGTCTCTGCCACTGTCTTTGTCCCTTCTCCTCCACCTGCTACACTTCCACTTCCACCAGCAACAACTTTAACAACATCATTATCATTACTATTACTAATATCACATTTTGAACTTTGGTTTTGTGCATTATCCAGGTTTGTGTTGCTCTGCGTCGGTGTTGTGCGTATCTCAACGAGGGAAGTATCGAAAAATTGTTTCGAGAAATGTGGTGCAGCGGTCGGAAAACGATTACTGCCATAACGCTGGGAGAATAGACCCTGAACCGATGAGTAACCACCGAAACTTGAAGGAAAGCTTATGGTCTGAGAATTTGCTGAAGCACGTAAATGCTTCAATTGTTGCGCCTCGCTACGGAGCTCGGGTTCTTCGTAAGCTTTGGTTACTTTAAATTTGCCCTTAATTATGAGTGGTGGTTCCGAGTAGGGCTTTTGTGAAGCTTCTAGGCGTTGCGTAGTTGGCGTGGTGGCCTCAAGTGCTGCGGAGGATGTAACTGGAGGTGTCGAAGTGGTCGCAGATGCTGGCGCAGTTGTTGACATTGTGATTACAGTGACTATGCTTGACGAAGATGCGGGTTTTTTTGGAACTGTCGACTTCGCAGCCACTAACGGATGATTTATTGCCTCTACCACTTTTTGGTCGGCACTTGATTTTATCATTGGCATTAACGGTGCCGTACTTGATTGTAGTAACATCTTTAGAGATGGTGGTAAGATGGTTGAGGGAATTGGTGGTGGCGGAGGTGGCGGCGGCGGTATTGTATCAATTTCTTCATAGCTACGCGTATTGATGCGATCAATTTTATGCATGAATTGTTGACGTAAACGTTCTAAATCTTTGAATTTCTCTTTAGAAGCGGCATCTTGAGGCGTTGGTGGGCGCGGTGGTGGTGGTACAACCTTTGATGCACTATTCGAACGTTGCTCTGATTTACTTGATGATGCTTCAGATGTTCCGCCTTGGTTCCCTTGTTCCTTTTTATCACCTTCATCTTCGTCATCTTCTTCCTTGCATTGCGACAAACGTCGCCTTTCAATGAAGGGCAATAGATATGGTCTTGTATGATGTACATCATAACGTCCATCACTTGGCCTATAACTTTGTGAAGCATTACCCATTGATAGACCATCACTAGTAGTTTCTTCTGTATCATCTTCATCATCACTGCTACTGCCACTGCAGAGCAACTCAAATTCAAAGGGACTTAATTGTGGTATTTGCTCTAACATACTGGGCTCAATGTGGGCCGAATGTTTAAGGCCCTCATGCATTAGACTCGAAACTGAAGCAATATCGTCATCATCATCATCATCACTTTCGGAATCTGATTCATAGCCATCAAGTACACCTTGCTCCAAGTCATCCATTGATGCCTCAAAGGCACTTTCAAAGCTATCATCTCCAAAGAGCATTCCCGCATGTATACGCAATCCGGGAGCCATATGGGCTGTCATATTAAGCAAAGCTTTCTTCTTCTCTTGCTCATGGGTACTATCCGAGGCGCGTAAGTTATCACTGCTGCTACTGCTGCTTGCCTCAGTGAACTTCTCCTTGCTATCTTGCTTCTCTTCATGAGTTGTGAGGGACGCAGCACTCGACGCAGTCGTTGACAAGCCATCACATTTCGCCTGTTGATCTGAACTTTGATGTGGAGGTTCATCTTGACCTTGATGATGGTGCTGCTGCTGCTGCTGTTGTTGTTGTTGATGACTTGTACTGACAACATTCTCCTCACTATAATCAGAATTTGTGGCCATTTGTCGTTTCTGTTGCACTCTGAATCTTCTCTGTGGGGTTTATTTTTTATTTTTGATTATTTGGAATTGTAATAGTTTTTTTCTTTTTGTTCTTAGCTTTTATTTCGCTTTTTCAGTATAATGTGATTTTTACTTGTTAGAATTCTTAGAAATTCTTGCACGTTAAGATTTTCTTTTGTACGACATTGATTTGGCTTTTATTGGTAATTTCTTTTTTATTTTTTGGCACTCGTCACAAACATGTATCTGTAAAAGAATTTCGTAGGTATTATTGAGTTAATTTTATAGAGATTCAACAAATTGTTGATATCCTTTTCGCTTCTCTTTTTGTGTGTGTGTGTGTGTGTTGATATGACTGATTTTTTTTTTTTTTTTTTTCAATTTAATAATAGACAAAAATTACTTATCATAAGATACAATTTTTAATCTAATATACAAAATAAATAAAGATTCTATTAAAAAATAAAAGAGAAATCAAAAATTTTCCCTGATATTTAAGGATTCTATTCATGAGTTTGGCGTTATTTCATTTTATATTTTACAAGTTTTTTAAGAATTTTATTCACTCTAAATTTAAGATTCTATTGAGCTTCCTTTGAAAACTTTTGAGTAGGTTAGTTGATATATTTTCTATGATAATTTAAGTACTGACAGAATTTACATATATGTTTTCTTCAGAAAAAAAAAAAAAAAAAATGGTTAAAAATATCATTCAATAATGGTTTATCTTACATAGTTGATACAACCATCTAATCAAAGGGATTCCCCTTTTAGCCGTTTCTTTTAGAATCACTAAACTGTAGAAAATTCTTCTAGTTACATATTCTAAATGTCAATCCTTTTGAGTTATAACTTCTGTACAATACGTCAATCTCTTCAAGGAATGATTGAATTGGATGTTGAAACCAACTATGTTAATTCATAATTTATATTGTCTTAATATGTTAAAGTATTGATTTAAAATTCAATGGCTCATTTTTTACGTTAACATAATTCTACATGTTCAAAGCACCATAAAAAAAATTTTAAAAATGCAGTCATGTATTTAGACGATTTAGATCATTTTTCAAATAGGCTAAATACTTAAACTCAGTGAAAAACGGAAATTTTAAATAAATTTTTATTGATATTATGAGTATCAATAGACCAACAAAAAAAGGGATGAACTAGACATTAACCTAAAAAGCATGAAATGTCTCATGGTTATCCACAAAAAACAAATTACTATTCTAGAAGTAAATATTATTACTTATGGAGCATAAATATGGGGGTGTGCCAGACAATACACCCAAGACACAACCCAAAAATTGTAAAACAAATTACTTAAGAGTATGGGAAAGTGTAAAATTTAGCACAAACCCCCTTTTGAAGTTTGTCAAAGCAGAAATAATAAAATTTGCAGTGGCCTAAAAAATCATATCAACCAAGAAACTTCCTCTCTAACTAAAGTCAATGGACTAATGCGACGGCTCAATCGCATTACGCCCATTGATGTCACGCCTTCAAAACAACATTATGAAATACAATAAAGTATTGTATAATTGTAATTATTTTTTTATTCTTAGCGTTTTCTGTATTCATGAAGTACACGAAGTTGCAGTAAAAATAAAAAAGAAAAAATATAAATATATAACATATTTGACGAACGAAATTTGATATAGTAGATGGGCAACGCGTCAAGCAACAACGATTTGATCAACCATTTGATGTGTCGATTGGGGTCTCTAGAGTCCAAAACATATACATACAATGCATCCACAGATTTTTATATAATTTACAACTTGGTTGCTACGAAATGACCGCTTTAAAGTGACCAAGTATAATGAATATCTTTCTGATATAAACCTTGATAAAATAAAATTCTATATTAAAACAGAAGAAAAGAGAAGAGAAAACTAGTACAGGAGTTAGTAGAATAGACTAAATTTATTAACCCTGTCCGCTCCGTTGTTCATTACAGGGAGATATTGAAAACTGTTTGCAATTCCGTTGCCATATAGGCGACAACAACTAAATCTAGAAGGCAATTGGTATATTTATTTTTCGTTTTTAGGGTTCTGTACTCTAAGAGTATCCCAGACAAGAAACTTGTGTTCCAATATGCACTGCACAAAGTTGGCACAATATTGCCAACAAGCGGAGCTCTTTTGTCCACAGTTTTGTTAGCATTGACACAAATAATTGTATGCCAGCAACATTAAATCGGTTCCTTGTTTTGAATGAGTGAAACGTGATCTATAAGTCCAGAGTTTGAACTCCGCGGAACCGAAGCTTAACGGAGGCGGAGGTGAGATAAGAAAGAAGAAAATCGGTTTCGAAACAACAATTACGAGCAATTTATGTATTATTATGTATTAAAGAGAGAATTGTCTAGTCCAGGGCTGACCAACCTGATTGGTTTTCTGAGCGCCATTGGAAGAAAATGTGGTAATTCGGCCTTCAAGTAAATTGGTGAGCAAAAAAAAAAAAAAAACAAAAAAGATCCTTAAAAAAAGTTGGTGTACAAAACAAAAAATAAAAAATCGGGAGGTTCAGTACCGTTTGTATGGGAGGGTTCGGAAACCTAAAAGGGTACTCGGTTAAGCTGCACGGGACATCCCTATCTAGTCTAGTCTAGTCTATCTATGCTGACGTTTTTCTGTCTTCTTTCGCGTATTTAGCTTTTGTTAAGTGAGAAATATGGCGTCGCACGCAATGCGACGCTAAAACTCGGTTAAAAACATGCGGACGTGCGATTTCTTGCAATCCTGGTTAAAATTTGTTATGTTATTCTATAAGATGTAAAGGAACAATATGGGTTTTTCTTTTTCCAATAGGTATGTTGTCCTGGAATAACTGGTTGTTCTCAGAGAAAATGATGCAGAGTTGCTGCCAGTTTATATGAAAAATTTTAGTCAAAACCTGCACAGGAAGTGCTAATTTTTATTAAAAAAAAAAAAACAAAAAAAAACGGAAGACCACAAAAATAAAGAAAGAATTTCGTGTGTATATTTTGGTTTGCTGAGCATCTGAACTTATAATTGCTTTGAGAAATAATAAATAAATTCAAAGACTTGTAGTAATCATGCGAATCTAAAGAATATGGTATACATACATAAATGGTAAAAAGCTAAAATTGAAATGTCCATCATCTTCATTTCTACATTCTATTGATTGCTTAACAAGAAGCAATTCGACGTTTCTTTTATATTGTACATCTTTTGGAAATGACTTTGAACGACAGATATAGCAGCAATATACTGCGTAAATCCATCAGTAAAAAAAAAAATATACTACGTAAAAAGAACAGAATATTTTCTTTAAAATTAATGTATGTATATTTGCGTAATAATTTTTAGGCTTTGTCCACACACAATTTTTCATAATGAAAATGAACATGAATCATCATAGTCCCAAGTTAATATTATGAGGTGAAGGTCATCAAACAAGACAAAATTCCAACGAAATATGAAAACTAAACCAAACCAAAGAAAAAAAAAAAAAGAAAAAAAAAAATACATGAACAAACAAAAACAAAAATCAGACTAAACTGAAATTCTGTTCGTGATGTTGATGACAATGATGACGTGTTGTTGGTGCTCTTTTTCTTTATTTTTACCTATGGGTTTTTTTTCTGGCTCATCGTTGTCGTCATGAGTTTCATAAAAATACAAAAAATAAATATTGTATCTTGAACTACGCCATAATAAGTATGAAATGTTCTAAAGAAATAAATAAATATAGCAGCAAAACAACTCATAAAATTCAATATTTGAGTGAATGAATGAGTGACTAAATAAATAAATAAAAGAAAGAAAAATAAATACATAACAAAATCATCAGGAGGGCAACAAATACTGAACATATGCGCTCGTGCCTAACAAAACATATTATATGTATCATCTACCTATGTTTATATACATATGTACAACTGTAGATACTCCTATACATATATCGTATGGTATCTGTAAATAAACAATAATCAATCACAAAATTATGGCACACGCCACCAAGGAAAATATGTAGAAAGTGTTGTGCAATTTTTCTATGAATTTAAGCCAACGTCATGGTTCAACTAATCACAACAAAAAAGTCAAAGAAGGTAACCACTTATGTCAATATGAAATCGAGGAAGGAAGAAGATACAAACAAGAAAACATACATAAGAAAAGTCGATAAATTTAGCTTAACCAAAGTTTAAATACGCTTCGGACACATAATTTTTTTGATTATAATATTGAGATTTCTCAGAATAACATTTTAAACGAGTTCATTTTTGGAAAGAAGTATCCATAAAAAAAACAATCAACATTTATTGAGCATAACATTTATAAAGTTAATAACAAACAATTTGTATGTTTTATTCTTAAAATCGTTTGGTTTTTGGCACAATCTTATAATTATAAAACATAGTTATAAATACTAAACTAGTCATTCATTATTCAGTCACTAGTCATTAGAAATAAGAAACCTCAGATTCATCCATTTGTTTGGTAATGAAATCTTCTTTATATAAGGTAGACTCGTGCAATTAGGAATTGTATGATTAGTATAATTATTAATAATCATCACCTAATCTCTATTCATCAATCATATATGTAACAATTAAATTTCATTGCTGATATAATAAAATAGGCTTTTATAAAAATGACAATCTGTCTCCTGATTTATTTTTTTTTTTGCAATAATTTGGGGTACTTTTCTTTTGTTGTTTTCGATTGTGTGATCCATTTAACATTGAAACGACTCATTGGATTCGTTGTGTACTGTAGAGGTTCTGATCTTGGGTTCGGCTTTCAGTATTTCCAATTCAGTGGTTTGGATAAGAGGGATATTTTCAAAAGTCTGCAATATAGTTCCTCCGCAAAATAAATAAGTATAGTTGTAATTAAATTGAAAAATAAAAAAATTAAAATTTTTGGATCTGTGAGCTGTGATGTTCAATTAACGAACATCGAATCCATCATGGTCTTATTTCTTCTAGAAAAGTTTTTGATAATAAAATTATTATAATACAATTTCAACAACCGTGTCTCAAGCCTCAACACGAAAGTCTCGGGACCCGAGAAAACTAAATTTAAAAACATACCGGGATTCTGAGACAGGAAACGGTCCAGTACCCAAACTCGAAACTGAGTTAATAACATTTTATATGATTAAACAATATAAAAAGGAAGATTAACATTTTGCGTTGTAATTTCCTTTTTGTGCAATTTGCGCGCTCTGTTCCCACTCACCCACTCTAATATTGTTCATTGCTCTTTCATTCTACGACAAGTAACTTTCCTTAAAAGGTTCAGGCTGTGGCTATTGCACTGTTCAATATCAAAAATGTTGGCAGTAATGAAAATTAGTTGCACCCAATTCTAGGTATTAACTAAGGTTTAAGTAGACATCACTTCAATAAGTTGAGTATTGGCTCAGACTCTAATAACAAAGTCTTCTTGGCCTTATCTGTTATCTGAATGTGAAGGTTCAAATAATGTGGACTGGGAGTGAGACACCACCATTAGACTCTTTGTTTTGTGAAATATGTCTTACAAAAAGAAGACACTTTCATTTTAAGTATCAAATAAAGACATCACAGGGACCTTTTATTAGATTGCAGCATAGACATTTCTTTCTCATTATCTTATTTCTAAGTAAAATTGATCTCAAACTAAGAGTTGCAAACAAAATTATAAGGAAATTTATTTTATGTATTTATTATTATAATTTTAAAAACTTAACATACCTAAAAGGGGGGGTGCACTGGCTGCTATGGCCTTCGGCTCATAAGGAAATTGTTTTCATGCATGTCAAACATTTCATTTCATTTCAGGCTACAGCGAAGTGTATAAAAGTATGTAAACAAAATTTATAATTGCAAAGAATCTCCTCAATATCATTTTGTCAGTATGTGCAATTATGCAGAAAAAAAATACAAAATAATAATACAAATCAATTGTAGCATTCGAACTAATTATGGATAATTAAGAATCAATATCAATATGCATATGCAATGAGAAACATATTTATGAACAGTCGAACGAATGTCGGAGTTGCGGTTTTTAATTTAAAATTGACACACGTTTGTGGTTTTCTCCTGGTGTCATGCCATATTACCTGGGTTTAATAAACACGCATAAGTTACATGAATCATTAAAAAATATATATAAGTGTAATGTCAAACCAACCAATACAAGATGAAGTCAACCAGAACACCATTATTTTAAAATATATAATAATAAATACTTTGTCATTAATATATAAATTAAAACTGTGTTGTGTAAGTAAGTGACAAACAAGTAATTTATGAACTATTTTCCTATTAAACTTACATAGAATTTAGAATAATTTTTAAAGAGTTCAGATTCTACGATAATAATAGGACATTGCAGAGCAATAAAACATCTGTCCAACATGAGGATCAGACAAAATGATCAGTGTAGATTTTGTTATGAAGAAGAGGAAAGAGATGAGCACTTTTTGTGCACCTGTGAGGGCCTAATCTGGACCTTTACATACATGGAACCCAATGAAATTGCATATTTGCCTCCGAAGAAAATTCTGGAGTTTTTAATGAATACCAGGATATCGGAAGGCTTGTAATTAGGTGGTATAGGCCCATTCAACGCCGCAGTGACGAAGTTCATAGGTGCCCGCCTTTGCTCAATCTAATCTAATCTAATCTAATCTAAAGATGATTTGTTAAGATATAAAAACTACATGTGTTATATTAAATGAAATAGAACTCACAAGTCTATTTATGTATATACATATATCATTTATGATACGAGACCAGTTTCAAGTTGTTATATACAGTTCTGGGATTCACAATGTGCTATTAAGATTCAGTAAAAAAACAAAACAAATATTGTAAACTATACGAGCGAGCACACATGATTTTTTGTTGAGGGACTTGTCATTGTTCTGGGAATCACACAATGCATTTTAAGATTAGAATGAAAAAAAAAAATAAAAAAAAAATTAAATAATAGTAAAACAGATGATTTTTTCTTGTAAAGCACCAAAAAAGTCATGGAAACACTCTCTAAAAAAGCAGGGCTCCTTAATGTGCATATTTAATATTTGCCAGAAAAATCCAAAGACTCTAGAAACACACAAGAAATTTTAGGATGTAATGGTTTTCTAGATTACTTTTCGAGAGATATGAATGATACATAAGATTCATTCATTCAATTTTATTGAAAATTACGTTATGTAACTTCAATTTTCTAAACTTTTGATACAATCAATTCTTTAATGAGTCATAGAGCATGTATGATTTTTTAAAGGAAACAACATAAAAAATTTCTAAGTTGTATTTCTAGTTCCATGTTTCCAAGCTCATTTGTAATTTGCTAGTAAGAACTTTCAAAGCCATAACTTTTTATTCAATCAAACAAGGTTTCTACGATATATTTCTACATTTATGACAATGATGAGTTTTTGTTACAAAGTTTGTGTCCAGTCTGATCCACAATAAACTTCACAGAAACAATATCCGGACTATGCCAGAGTTTCACTCAAAATTTCATCTAAATCGGTTCAGTGGTTTAAGAGATCATAGGCAGCATACCAACATACATATATATTTTATATTATATTTTATATATTTTATTTTAGATTTCTTAGTAGGAAATTTCATCATCACAACTTTTGATGCAATTATAAATTATATAAAGAACTTTTAATAAATTTGTGACAAAGAATCAAAAGTCGCTCCAGATTATATTTCTAAATCTATATGCTGATATTTTGTGAGTACAAAGTTTATTTAAAATGTCATAGTAGAAGGCAAACTCTAACTTTGGATGCAATAGATGCCATAATGGATTATTAATTAAGTTAAGTTATTAAAAGACTAGAAACATGTTGTCCTGTGTTGTATCATAATCATCAATATTAACCACATAACAATAAAATGACACCATAATGTCAAATTCCCCATAACGATGCCGACACATCATATGACAAGTTCAACTAAACAAAGCAACCCACACACACTCTACACTGTAAGTACTCACATCCATACATAAGTATGTATGAGAAATGATTATTGTTTATTATTGACAAAGTGTATCTGCTGGTACCCTTAATTAACATTAAGCTAAAACTTCATTCACATCTATAGAACAACATCATCATTACTATTCATCACAATTATTTTCTCAACATCATCATCATCACAGGTTCGGTTTACTTTTATGACTCGCATAATCTCAAAAATAGTCAATCAAACAGTCAGTTAGTCTGTCAATCAGTTAGTCATCCAATAAAAGCATTCAGTCATCTGGAGAGCATAACATTTTACTTGGATTGTATCTAGATACAAAATTATTGTGTATCTACTGAGTTAAGTTGAATTGCATTGCCGTCGGCGTCGATAAAAATTACACGACTTTGCTTCATTTTATTTTTTGCGGTTTTTATTGCCGCACAATTGATTTTTATTTTTTATACAACCATTTCCAAGTAAAAGTTATCGCAAATCATTTATCTTTCGTTTGTTTCATGTTTTTGCTGTTGTTGCTGTTGTTGTAGTTTCTATTGTACAATGATTACTTTTAATTATATGAATTAAATATTGCAACATTAATTGTTATTGATCATATGCTTTCTGGTTGCGGTTGCTGGCACAGTACATACTCGTACTTTGATGTATTGTATCTAAAGTGTAATTTATGCGGTTATTTCTGTAGTTTCTGCTAGACAATGTGGCGACCGACCGAATGACGCCGGACAACTGACAGACACACTACCATTTGGGGCGAATGAACTGTAGTCCGAAGTCTTCCATATGGAAATGAAATAGAAATTATTAAGTAAAGTTTTGCCAGATATTTTTATAGTTTAAACACTATTGTGAGTTTTTGAGTTGAATATTCAATACTAGACACTTTGTACCTTGGAAAACAGAGGAATTGCGATATCATTTCAAGACACATGAAAGATATGGTAATTAAATGGAAATTAATTAATAAAAAATTGTCAGAAATTTTTGTATTTTAAACACAATTGTTGAAAAGTCTACAGTCCACCATAATTGGTGGACTCCTCTGGCAATACTATAAAGATAAAGAACACAATAAAGCGTTTGTAAGAGATAAATAAGTCTTGTCGCTTAGAAACCCAGGCAAACAATCATCATGATTGTTGAGGCAAATTTCACGTTAAACGCACCCGAAAAATCACAAATTATTGAAAAGGTGCCTCTCTTTGTGACACAAAAGCGACAGTATGGTGCGGAATTTGTAAGGATATGATCATCGGACTGTTCTTTTGCGAAGACAACAGTGGAAACACAATAACATAAAAACGAGGACGCTATCGGGGCTATGATGACCGATTTTTTGATGCCGATTGATACTAAAAATGGTATGGAGCTCTACTGATTTCAACAATACGGCGGATCAATTCACACAGCTTGTGCCACAATCGATTTTTTGAAGTCATTGTTCCCCGGTGTGATATCAAAAAATGGAAATATTGGCTGGCCTCCGCGTTCGTCTGATACTTGAAGGACCCTAGAGGAACTTAGCATGGATGATTATTTGACGATATCTTCTTAAACCAAATAAAATGATCTCTTCCTTTTAGTGCAAAATGAAGTGTTTCTTTTATGTAATTTTTTAATTTTTCCTTTTTTTAAATAAATGGTTGGTCCCAATATGTCCAAATTTGTATGGGAACGCTAAGCTTTATGAGGTGAAATGATTTAGCCTTTCATCTGTCTATATGCACACATGTTTTTGTTTTGAGTTTCTTTCTTCTAAGCCTCAGAAATTCGTTAGATCCTCGAAATACAGAAGAAGTTTCGCTGGAATGCTTTTGGCTAGAAAGTTTTCATTTTTCAAGCTGAAAATGTTTGATAAGGAAATGAAATGGAACTTATTTCTTAAATAGTTGCAAGATACAATATTGTTATTCCTTTCCCTTTAAAGTGAAAATGTCGAAAAGTATAAACGGTCAGAGTGATGAGAAGATGGCATCGTCTGTCGTAATTGTAAGCATTTTTTTAGTCTGATAAAAAGAAAAAAAAAAAACACTTATTAAAATTCCACATCGCAAAAGTTGGAGTGATAAATGTTCTCATCATTAAACTTTAATTAAAAATCTTTCAATTGTTTTGCATAGATCTAAAAATCGTATAAGCTTATTATAATAAATAAATAAATAAATTATCTTGCAAGAATTGATCTTTAATGTTTTAAGATGACTTCATCAAAAGTCTTAACTTAAATGATTTGATTTTTCCAAACAAAATAAATACTAAATATGAGACTGAATAAAAATCTATTTAAATTATTGTTATAATTTCCTTATTCTTTTACTTTCTTTTTATATTAAAATCATAGAATTCATTGATTATTGGAACAGTTAATTCACAAAACGAAATGCATTAAAAAATGCATTTAACATTATTATTTGTTTTTATTCTAACTTGTTTCTATTGATTTTTATACTTAAAAATTCTATCACTTACTTAATTTCAAACCAGATTTGCAATGAATGCAATGGAAGCTTTTATAATACAATATTTTTATTCATAGTTTGACCTACACACACTTAACCTTAAAAACTAATTAGCACTAAATGTGTTTGTATCTAAAAATGATAATACAAATGTTTATATAAACTTAGTAACATCGCCCACACATAAGTTGAATTGAATGCAAAAAGCATTGAAATTGTTTCAATTGACAATCAATCAACATCAACACAGAATACAAAATATATATATATATTTATACATGCAACATTGTAAAAATTTTAACTAAATGGAGAAGTGACATAATTGCATAATAATTTTTTTATGCATAGATATTTTTTTAATATTTCAATTTATTTAGTTATAATTTTCAATATTTATTTGTATTTAATAAGAAAAGAAAAAGCGGTACATATTGGTAGAAGGAAATAAGAAAGACCCCAAGAAGTACATAAGGGAATGATCATTTTGAACTGACGAAACGATGTTATAGCCAAGTCTCCCTGTCCCAGAAACTATATAATCCTATAATTTGATATGCAGACTTTGTTAAGTACTGAGCAGATAAAGTATATTTAAAATATTTTTCACATATCAATCAATTCAATTAGAACATATTGCTTCGATGATCTTTTGTTTAACTGTGCAAATTGCCTTTGGATATAAGCAACCCACAAAATAAAAAAAATAAAAAAGAAATACCCATCAAAAATGCTCAGCGTTAAAAATTTCACAAATTTTGCAATAGACAGGTAAGAAAGTCAGTGATACCGAAAGGCAACTATTTTAAGAAATACCAAGTACACAAAATAGTTAGTAATACTCAGATGCCATATACAAGAAGGGGACGCCAGAAAAACCATGTTAAAAAATAAGAACAACATTGAATTCTTCTGGTCCAAAGTGCATGAAGTACCGGCAGATTTCACCTTGAATACTTTCCACCAGAATAATCCGAACATATTAGATTATCTATAGAAGGCTTATTGTGTGAGAAGTATAAAATCTATAGAATGGTTTGCTTATGGAAATAAATCATCTAAGCATTCACCATCTTGGAGATATCGGTATAAAATTTTTAAAGCTACCCTTCAACTATTTCCCTCTTATAGTAGAAGAAAAAACTTTCGATATTAACAAAATTTATCATTATCATTTCTGTCTTGATTGTTGATATTGTATCATTTATTTTCCTTTATCACTTCTTAACTTTGATTGATTTTGTGAGGGTATTCCCTAGTCAGTTGGGGCCGACTTAATTGTTTTTTAAATGACATTGAAAATGCTTGCGTGGGACTTGTGTTCTTTTTTTCTGAATTTTTCTTTCAGGTTCTTGAATAATTTACTTTATAAATTGACTTGAGATACATTTGTCGCCTACTTGGCAAAAAGTTATTTGTTGCTACTATTACTCCTTAATTTATTTTGTTTTTTATTCGTTATTTATTTAAATTTTTCTACCGAATGCCATTTTTAATTATAGCAACAAATGCAGTTCAGCTCAGTTCAGCTCAGCTCATATTTCCATAGAGTAAATGATGATGATAATGATGATGATGTTTATACTATACACCAAAAAATACAAATATTAATTACGTGACTTGTAAAATGAAAAATTGCATTTTTATTCATTTTCATTAACATTTCATTTTCATTTTTCATTCTTCCTTTTATTTTTTTTTTTTTAAAGTAATTTGCAAATATGCAAATTGCTTTGAGTTTTGTTTTAATTGAAAAATTTGTTGCTTATTGTATTGGCAAATGACTATGCAAAGTCTCATGTCCACTTACTTACAAGATACATTTGTATCTGTATATATTTATATATGTATCTTTCTATCTTAGATACACATCTTTAACGAATATTAATTTATATTAATGTTTATTTATTCTGTTAGCAATTTGTAATTTTATTCTTTTTATTTTTCTTTTTTAATAACAAAATTTCACTAACAAGGAGAAAGAAAGGGAGAAAGAAGAATTTTCATTGTTTAATATTGAGATATTTTTTATATTATTTATATATAGATAATCGTACAATATTTAGTTATTGCATAAGTAATACTTGTAATACTATAAGTAGATTAAATATACTTCTATCAAGTGCATGAGCAATAAGAAAAAGAAGCAAATTTCTTATCTATTAAAAAATTTGTTGATTACTCACACTTAAACCCGATAAAACGGGTCACGCAGTCCGATTTGCGCAATAATTTCGTTGTTGTCTTGGTTAAATGTGTATGAATAAAAAGTATCTGTATCAGTTATCAGAAATATTGCAATGATTATTTTGGTTATTTTTTTTTTTTTTTTTAATTCTTTATAAAATCAGAAAATTAACAGAATTGAGTCCACCTAAGTTCAAGAAATTTTGCCAAAACTCAATCAAAGTCTCACTAAGAACATTATACGACTTATTATCAGAGTCTTATGAGAGAAGGCTGTGAATACGAGTATATTCGCATGACTTTTGTGAAATGATGAAGAGGAAGCGGCCGGAAACAATCCCGCATAAGCTCATCACAGCCTAATATTTATTAAGAGACATATTAAATACAAGTTTAGGTCACTTCAAGATAAGACTTTAGATAGAAAGCAACCCATTAAATCAATAAGAAATTGAGACATAGAAAATAGATATGATTATGAAGAATCTTTGAATCATAGAGCCGTTTTACATTTGCAACTCTTGAGCAGAACCCTCTCTTGCAACATTTCTTTTGTTGACGAGGGATGCGTGGTGAGCGATGGGTAGTCGAGTTGCTTGTACCAGCATCCAGTCTACGATTCTGTCGACATTATTCGCTTTCTTCTTTTGCCTTTTTCATTGTTTTTTATTTTCGCTTGGTTTCGCAAAGTGACGATGGATGAAATTGCATTGTAGAAGCAGCGGAATGTTATCATATTTTCCAATTGTCCATTGCAGAAAAACATTACTAAAGAAGAATGTGAAAATATATATTGCTTTGCGAGTCGCAATCAAGTGTAGAAGCAAGCCCGCAACATCAAAGAAGAATGAACGATTCCTTAGGAACTCGCAATCGCAAATTTAAATTCGGACATAGTCAGAGAAGTCCATACTGATGTTGGCATAACGGTTATTTTAATACCATTTTACAAATCTTGAACTTGAATAAAAAATTGGAAAATGCAATAATTTAAAATCCAGGTAATATCCTTTTATGTAAATTGTATATACTTGTAGTAAAACCAGCACAACATAGAATATGGAATCTAGAAATTGTTCTTATCACAAACTTAATGAAACCATCAATAAAAAGTTGATCATGATGCCATTAGTTCTACCATGATAAATATATAAAAGATTATACATTTATAGATACAAGATTAATAATTTACCAATTTTATTTGGATTACTTCTTACTTTAGTTGTAAAGTCAGCATTTAAACTAAAACATAATATGTTTTAGAATTAAAAAAAGGTTATCATATCTTAAGTTAAGTATATTTTTCTTTTTCTTTCCTTTAAATTTAAAGTGTCTCTTCATAGAAATGCATATTATTTTACTTCAATGTTAAACTTGCTTAAGTTTAAGTCGACCTCAATTTTCTAAATGCAAAACAAAAAAAATGAAATAGAAAAATCAAGCGAATAAAATGAAAAATTTAAACGACTGCTGCCAACTGATTGATTTGATAATAAATGAAAATTACATGTTGTCAAACATGAATCCAATGACACTGACTAAATGATGTATATAAAATCAAATATTCCAAGTAGTGGAAATTATACAACCAAAATTAAAACAACATTTAAGAAAAGAATGAAACTAATAAAATAAATAGAGAACCAATAGCCAAGAAATGTTGACTGATCAATGTTTATTTTCCTATTTTAATACACTGAAAATGAGAGGTTTATTTTTTCAATTTAAAACATTTTGTTTCCCTGAGCCACATTGGAAGAAGGCATGGTAATTTGGGCTGGAAGTATGCCAAAAAAAAAAAAGAAGTTTTTGATGTAAGGTGGCCAGTAACAAAACAAAAATGTCTAATTTGTCAGTATATTTGAATGACCCTGAAATACTGGGTCTCCTTTGTGCATTTGGCGCACTGTAAATGCATCAAAACAGTTTGTGGGAGAGCTCATGAAGAAGATGTCAATACATCAGAAGCATCACAAGATAACACGATTTTAATTTACTTTTAAAAACGTTGATACCCAGATGTTTTTCGAAGCAAGTTTCAAGAAAGGAACACCTCATATCTTCAAAACGGAATTTCGGGTTGATTCTGATATAGTGTGGCCTACACCTTGGTAACTTAAACGCCACATATTAAGTTCAAAAATAAAAATCCAGGATGCAAAAGGAAAACACACTGTCGTTTATAAAGCAATAACTCGATTTCTCATGAAATTTTGATAGAACGTCAGTGTAGAATGTACCTTCTTTCCACCTCGTTCTCCCGTCAAAACATAGCGTCACTATAAATAGAGATTTTGAAAAAATATATATGTATGACATAGGTATATCGATTGTACAATAAATCAATTGATTCTAAGAAGTTACAATTCTTGAAAATTTTCTTTAGAACCTTGTTATTTTGTGCCAGTTTGAATGAAACAACAATGCGTTCATAGGGAAACATCTAAGAAAGTAGTTTGGCAAGCGTCTTGCCAAACGTGTTAAAAATACGAAAATTAACAATTTCTTGTTAAATATATTTTTTTTCTTATGCATTATTTAATATATATATATTTTTATTTTGTTGTTTTGCAAAATTAGATGAATTTGTTAATTAAAACAAGCGCCGACGACATCATCATAATTATCATTGTTAATTCTTCATTAGACGACATTGTTTCTATTTGTTTTAACTCTTTTCTAACTCGTCATAAGTGTTTTTAGGTCCAACATCTGTTCTTAACCGTTCTTAGTACGAATTGACTCCGACTATCGAAGTCATATGATTTTATGATTTATTTTTATTGCTGTTTGTTTTGTTTCTTAATTAATTTATGTTTTTTTTTTTTTTTTTTGTCTTAAAAATAAAATACCGCATTTTGTTTGATTTTAAACTGCACAGAAAAAATTAATTTTTTTAAAACGATTTTTTTTCAGAATATAAAGTGGTTTAGATTTAAAACTGGTATCTTTTTATATCGTAAACCATTAAATGAATTTCTGTTTCTGTGTGTTTGGGTCTGTTTTCTTTTTCTTTTTGTTTTGTAACTTTTTGCATTATTGCATTTTTTTTTTTGTTTTTTTTTTATTGAGGAATCCAAACAATTACTTAAGTGAATATGATAAAAGTATAAAGTGAATACATATGTCATTCGGTGCTCACTCAGTCATGCAAGTTGATTGTTGTCAAGCATATATTTTTTTTTTAATTTTTATGTTTTTTTTATTTTTTTTTTATTTTTTGTACTGGTTTTTTTTTTATTTTTTCTGTGTCAACTTCAAGCGACGACAACATCACGTGTTTCGTATTGCAGTATTTTATTTTTTCTTGTTGTTTTCTACTCGTTTCTTGAGTATTGTATTGTATTGTATTTTTCTTGTTGTTGTGGCTATCACTTCTTCATTAAATAAAACAAAGTAGAATCAGTTTCGATTTCGGTACAATTTCTGTTTCTTATATTTTTTCGTAATTATTATTTTTTTTTTTAAACTAGGGGTCCAGCCCCCTGCTCGCTTCGTTCACCAACCCCAGCCCCTCCATTCGACCGCAAGCGGTCTCTCGGGGGCCCCATGAGCATTTACATTTATATTTTATGGACATCACTGAAAAACTTTTTTATATAATAGATGGATATCGCTGTTATTTTTTTTTTGCTATTGGGTGGAGTCATCCATCATTCATCAGTATGATGTGCCAACCCAAGTGAAGCGTTAAGTGACTAGAACAACAATATTTTGATACAAAAAATTCTTATACAAAGAATCTTGATCATGAAATGATTGAGATATAATATCTATTATACAAGTATAAGAAAACAAGAAAATTCAGGAAAACTGTCTGCAAATTGACTCACGATTGATATAAAATTAGAAAATCCAGGCAAGGAGAAGGAGAGTATTGATAATTGATTAAAGGAAATTACAATTGAATACACTTCTTTTGTATTTTGTTGTAAACATAATCAATCCATCGGACCTATTACTTAACTGTCTTATAGGGTAAAATTTTTCTTCAAATGATGATGGAGTCAAATTTGATTTAAAACAAAAGGACGACAGTATTTAAAGTTATTGTATCATTCGAAATAGATTCATGAATCGTTATTTTTCTAACAAAGAATAATAATTCCAAGAAGCTTAAAATGTTAAGAACTAAACCATATAATATAAACGTATCGGAAATGATTAAAATTAATGTTATATGGTTCCTATATCTTTCTTGGGAAAAAGTATTGTAAGTGCTTGTAGGAAGCAGGACTGAAACCAAGCTTAGTCAACAATATTAAGCTTGGAACTGTTAAAGTGAGAATCCTGTTGATCTATCAATATATGGAGTTCTGGAGCACAGCTACGGCGGTGTGCCAGCCAGCCAAAGTACCAAAAACTCAATCCAACAATATCAAAACAAAGTAGTTAAAGGTATTGTAAATCCACCATGGTAGTGCAGAAGTGCTGACATTGAACTGGATCTGGTTGTGAAATCTGCCAATATAGAGATAAACAAAAAATTGCAGCGGCCCATTAAGATAGGCTAATAAATCATATAAATGAAGAAGCTTCTACTCCAACTGAATTCGATGGGTGTCAAGCGCATCACACCCAGCTATATTTCGTCATAAAGACTTATTTAAGTAGAGTACAATAGTAATATTGTTGCTATTATTAAACTGTTTGTTAGGCATTTGTTGTATGATTTAATTTAATAAGTATAACAGTTCTCGTCTCATATGTTGCATGTTAAGTCACTAATTGTTAGATGCCCTTTGTCTAGCATATTGTTCTTGTGCTTTTCTTAAGTTCTTTAAACTTGTATTTTATTAGTGTGGTAACTTCAAAATGATGACATGTTTAGCCACAAGTCAACTAGACTTAACAAACTCCAATCGCAGATTGGTCGCAAGTTAGTTGGAATATTCTAGGCATTAAGAATTTATAATATATCAGTATGCACTACCCTGCATGGCATAATGCAGCAGCAGTAGGAAAAGTTTATAACACAAAATAGTGTCTTGTTCTGTTTAAAGCAAATTTACCATTCATCACGTTTTCATTGACTATATGATCAGGAAGTTGCATTACATATACTCACACCAAGTTGCCAAATCTAAGATCTAAGATATCTTTAGCCGATGGCATTGTTATTTTCGGAAGGCTGCATTTTCATCAGAAAATCAACATCACAAAATTGGGTAATCTAATTAAAAATCCTTAAAATTTACCGAACTTCTCTCCTAGTCTCATTCATTTTCATTTTTTGATCTATAATTGTAAGCAAAAGCTTGACTGAATTGCCTTAGACATTTTTTTTTTTTTTGTTCTTAGATTAACTGATCGCTTATAATAACTAATCGTACAAGAAATACATTAAAACAATCCGTTAAATTTCTATGGAATTTTCTTACACTGAACTGATAATAATGAAGTAACAGTGTTTTACGTGCTCACCTATCTGTGAAGACTTAAAAACACGGTGCCAAGCACATGGATTGATAAACGTCAATCAACGTCCCCTTGGATATATATCCGCAGGTCCCAAATTTGAGTCATATTTATTTTGGTAAATATTTTTTATTTTGGTGAATATGACTCCCTCCTTGGTGGGGAGCGAGGCCCATCTTAAACCTCTGCTGCTCTCTGGGTCACAGCACCCGGTTGTATAACGCAACTCCACGTCGAGTTATTACTCTACCCGCATTTGGGTATTAAACCACAGCCACCACGATACTCCCACAAGGGGGCCGTACCCGCTGGCCAGGACGGAAACAAGTTCCGTCGGCTCCTGACCATCCGTGGTACCAGAAAATAGCCTCTGGTCAGACTTCGTACCCGAGGTACTACCAAAATTTGAACTCCAAAACCTTCATGGGTTGGTAGTATTGTTTCCATTCATGTAGTAGCCAAGAAATCCCATTTATAGAGGATAACCTGGATCACAATTTATAAATGAAAATAATGTTCCCTCCAGGAATATGAGTTCTAGGCATCAAGACTTATAGAACTCCAGATGAATTTCCCAGAGGGAACTGAACTGATAACAAGTATTCTAAGAAAGAAAAAAAAAAGAATATTTTGTTTTACAATGAAAGTTTCATATACAATATTTGATTCCAAGCCAAAGTCGCCTTAAACTCATCATAGACAAAGTGTCCCAAATGTCAATTTTACAAATGAATCATACATACTTGTACATGAATGATCAGAGGGTAGACGAAGAAGGAAAGACCTTAATAGCAAATCAATCAAACTTATCAAAATTGGCATTCAAACAAATAACTACTATTAAATATATGTTTTTGTCTTGTTTTGACACTGGACAAGTTAAGATAATTATGGAATTCGAAACAGATGCGAATATCCTATCCATTATATTGGAATTCTTCTCTTGTTATGACGTATGCCAAGCAGGACATGGCCAGGTAGGACAATTATAGTAAAAGAAAAACCCTTTCATTTAGATCTTGAATTATACAAAATAGCAAATATGCATACGTGGACAAAATACTTTTAAAATATGCAAGACAATTTAGATATACAATAGGCGGAACACCAGTTAGTCAGGCGTGAATGTAAGTAAAAGTATTCGTCGCCTATAGTGTGACGGAATTGGATATGGGATACATACCTATAAGAGGGTTGGCTGGTAGTTTGAGACAACATTTGCAATGAAAAACATTTCAGAATAAAATAACAATTGCAAATAATTGATTCTATAAGTAATGTTGGTAATCATTTTGTTCTCATATATATATATACAATATATATATTTTTTTTGTATCTTTATTATTATTCGCTTTTTCTTGCCTTGCATTGCTTAACAACTCCCTCTAACATTAGATAGGCGGAGACCAGACCAAAGTCTATGCACAGTAGCTGCTGCTGCTCTCCTCGATGCATTTTCATTGCTATATAATTTTTTTTTTTTTTGTAAGTTTTGTTTTAATATTTTTATTTTCCACATATTTTTTTATCGCAAAAGTTCGCACGTAAATTGCATATTCTTTTTTATTAGATATGTATTTGCAATAGACTTTTAACTTGACTTGAAAATCAATGTCGTTTTTCGATTTAGTACATTCGGCGAATTCGAACGTGACAGTTGTTAAGAAAATCGGGAAAATCGGTTGACATAATATTTAAACGATTAAGGAATAAAAAAATATTTAAAATTTATATGTATTAAATTTTTTAAGAAAAGAAAAATTTAGTTTAGTGACGCCCTTAAGTATGCTAGTAAATCGTAATAAACTATTAATCGTCTCAAGTGGCGCCATGCTTTTTGGGATCATTTTTGGTTGGGTTGCCTTTCCGAACATCTTAAAATTCATGATCAAAAAGGTGCCTTAAAAATGAATATTCAAATAAATTTATGGTGATGTTTTAAAATTTTTTTTTTATATATTTTCAATATATTTATTCATATCCAAAGCAAGTTACCTTAAAACCCGGCACTGATATACGTGATCTCTGGTCAAATACACCATTTCCATTGCATTTCTATATTTATATTTTTAATATAACAAATCCCGATGAAGTCGAACAAGGCGGTAAACCACATGTGCAAGAAATCGGTCCATTTGTTTTCGAGTAAGTGGAAAAATCTTCTTTGTAAGAAATCATGTATCTTATTATTTTTAAAATATACTAGTGAATGGAAGGATAAATACGATTTAGTCGATGATGTTGATGAAGATACAGTTTCATTTAATATGAGGAATACTTTTATTTTCAATAAAGAAGCTTCGGGCCATTTGACTGGTGAAGAAATTATAACAATACCACATCCTTTGATACAAGTAAGTAGTTAAACTTTTGTCTTTAAATGGGACAGAAGACAACACAAAACACATTCACTTTGTTTCATTGAAGCTTCTATAAACTTCTAGAGACTTTCTCCATAAAATATTGTTTATATTTCGAAAAGTTTTATGTGAAAATCATGTTATGGAAGTCATTTTTAGATGAGGTTTAGCTCTTCCAATAAACACTACTAGAATTACTCTAGTTCCAACAATAATGTCTTTCAAATCTAAGCTTATTAGCTCAAAAAACTCATATAATAATTTTTTGTGGACCCTCTGAGTCATGATTCTCTGCTCTACAAGTAGTAAGAAAAATTTGTAGTTTAATTATGGAGTTACGGGTAATTCAGAGAGAAGACTTGAGAAGAAAATGATGTTGATTATAAAAAATAAATAATCTTTAATAGCAAAAATTTTAATTGAACAAATTATTCCATTCGAAAAAGACTAGTCTATTGTAGTACAATACTTCTGAAACATATTCTAATTTAATATTTTTTAACAGCAGTTAAATATAATTTTAAGATCTTTGCAGAAAAAAATTTGTGTATTTTTCAAAGAAATTATTTCATTTCTTGAAGCAACTTTGAGTTCGCTCATTTTCATTAAGGAGCTCGGATAATCGAAGTTCCCTTATATTCCCTGACATGACATGATTAAATTTAACAAAATCACTACAGTCAAATTCTAGAAAAACTACTACTATAAAAAGAAAATCTGTCAAGAAACAACAAAATTTAGTCATCAAACTCGGCAAATCAAATTAGCTTCAAGTAATTTAGTCAATCATACACATAAAGAAGAAATTCCCTACTAAAAAAATGTTAAAAATAAAAATGTTAACGCCCGACTCAGCGTAGTTAATAGATTTATTACCTGAGACAAGAGAAATGACAAGAGAGACTTTATGAATTGCAAATAATGTGTAATTATTTGAAGGTCTCTATAAAATAAAAAAAATCGAACAATTTGCATAATAAAACTCAATTCAATTTAACTGACGTGTATAAATTTTTATTTTTTTTTTTATTATTGAAACTACTAATCAGCCTATAGGTATAACGGTGAAACGCGAAAGGGCTGCCATGATGGAATTAGTCTCCAAAGCCATTTCCATAGTGTTTCCGAACACAAAAGCATTGCTAACCGTTAAATTTATGGACATGTTCTTTCGTGGAATTGATGTTGATTGTTCGTCGGAAGAGTTTGCAGCAAAAGCCCTTTGTACGGTCTTTTATACGGGAGAAGTGAAACAAGCCAAGCAAGTCAATAATACACATTTTCTATTTTCATATTTGGGACAGGTAAAGTACACAATACTTCCCATCTGGAATTTAATCTAAGAATTATTTACTTTTATATCATAGGCCAATCATTCGGATGCTGGTCGCTTTACGGTTTGTCGTGGTGTCAAAAACTCTAAGAAACTTGGTAAAGTTGTACGCTTTGCTGATGAACCTGAACAGGATATTTGGCCTGGTGATGAATGTAATAAATTTGTGGGAACTGATTCGACTATTTTCGCACCTGCCATGACAAAAGAACAAGGCTTATGGGCTTTTACACCAGACTTATGTCGCTCACTCGGGGCTCTTTATTCAAAAAAATCATCTTATCATGGTATGCCTGCAATTCGTTATACAATGGACTTTGGTGATATTAAGGGTGATGAACGTTTGCATTGCTTCTGTGATGATCCCGATGATCCAGAGACATGCCCTCCCAAAGGCACTATGAACTTAGCACCGTGCGTAGGTGGACCACTTATTGCTTCATTACCGCATTTCTTTAAGGCTGATCCAAAATTAGTAGAAGCTGTTGATGGTTTGCATCCAAATGAAAAAGATCATGGGATTTTTATTGATTTTGAATTGGTAAGTAAGGCAGATTTATGAAGACTTTAACAAATTATATTATATTATATTTTTCTAGATGTCTGGCACCCCATTTCAAGCTGCCAAACGTTTACAATTCAATTTAGATGTGGAATCTGTTGAAGGCATAGAACCCATGCGCAATTTACGTAAATTAGTAATGCCTATGTTTTGGGTTGAAGAAGGTGTCGCCCTTAATAAAACTTTTACCAATATGCTGAAATATACACTATTTCTGTAAGTTCATCATCATCAACTGGTTAAGACCTTCTATTAACTTATTGCATAATTTTTGTAGTGGTTTAAAGTTTAATTCTGGCCTACGTTGGACCCTAATCACTCTGTCTATGTTGGGACTGATGTCAGCTGGTTATTTATTCTATCAGAAATCAGATAGTTTGGATATAACCGTTCCACCAAAAATAATCAAAGAAACCAATAATAAAGTTGCCGATATTCAGCCAAAGAAACCATCGTCAGTTCTACAAGATGTTGATCTATCGAACTCAAGAGTTGATGATACAGGAAGGTTTTAATATATAAACTCATTATAAGAGAGAAAAACGAGCAAAAAATTGTTGTAGTATTATAGTAAATATTATTAGTGTACGCACTTGTAGACTGTTCAGATCACGATGATTTAATAAAAATTTAACGTTCCTACGTATGAGATCTCAAAACTTTGATTTCCAAAGTACATAGTGAGAGAGCTAGCAACATCTTAAAAACGAGAATTATAGTGTGGCTGGTTTTTTCATATCCTTATCTACATATTTAACTTTCTCGGTCAGCGTTCGTCCGATCTGGATGGCGGTAGTTATTGCATTTACCTCTTACCGATTACTTTAAGCAAAAATAAAAACTTTTTCTGTTCTACAGAAAATATAATGATCAGATGAGTTTCAAATAGCCTAAACTACAAATATGATTATTATTTTCCAAATGTTCATTTTACAAATTATTCGTTACTGACTACTTTTCATTAATACGATTTACTTTTTATTTATACAGTATAAGTTTATCTTTAAATGACATTCTGTCTTTGAATTATCACAAATTTACAAGTAATAATTACACAATACCGATTACTTTTTGTTAAAATACACAATTATTTCTGTACCACTGATTATATAATAATGAAACGTTTGTTAACTGTCCAGAGCTACAGAAATTATGACTACTTTCCAAATTTTCATTTTACAAATTATTCGTTACTGACTACTTGTCATTAATAACATTTAAATTTTATTTATGGAGTATAAATTTATCTTTAAATGATATTCTTTAATTTATCGCAATTTTACAAGTGCATTATAACTTCTCATTATCGATTACTTTTTGTAAAAATACAAAATTATTTCTGCTCCACTGTTTATATAATGATGAAACGTCTTTCAACTATCTTGAACTCCAAAAGTAATGACTACTTGCCAAATTAACATTTTACAAATTATTCGTTACTAACTACTTTTCATTAATAACATTATAATTTTTTTTATAGAGTATAAATTTATCAATAAATGATATTCTTTGAGTTATCACGATTTTACAAGTACATAAAAATTTCTCATTACCGATTACTTTTTGTAAAAATACAAAATTATTTCTACTCCACTGATAACATAATCATGGTAGGATAGTTAAATCCTGAGCTACAAAAATTATGAGTACTTTCCAAATTAACAATTTACAAATAAATCGTTACTGACTACTTTTCATTAATTAAGTTCAAATTACAATATGTGACTTTCTTAATGATATTCTGCCTGTGATTTATCACCAATTTATAATTTATACTTAATCGTTATCGATTATTTTAGCAAATTTACTTTACTTACAACTTTTTTCAACACTTTTGTGTCTACAAACACAATTTAGTCAAGTATTTTGCGGAATTCAACTAAATAAAAACGGAATCGGAATGTAAAACTTTCACATTTGTCTTAATTTATCAGTTTGAAAATCTCTAATCGAATCACCTGACTACACTAATCAACCTTTATTGACGCAAACACAATCCCAGAGCAGAAAAATACAATATAACACGCTCTGACAACGACGTTGTAAAGCATCAATGAACACGACAATGATGATCATTTGGCTGATGATGATGATGATGTCGGTAAGTAACTGACAAGTATCTCAAGCAAACTAAAGTCAATATAAAAAAAAAAGGCCAACTAACATTGAATCCATTAAAACGTGTTTAATGCATGACAATGTGGATTCATTTAATAGATTACTACGTGTATGTTACAATTACAATAGAACTATAATATTAAAGAGTTCCAAAGCTAAGCATTCTAAAAGAACAGAACTCATGATTCTGATTCTGAATCTGAAAGATTTATCTTCTCACTCAATGCATTTATAATAATTGTATGCTTCGCTACAATAACAGCAGAACCAGCAACATTGTTGATGAAAGATGTTTATAATATTGATGATGACGATTACAAATGTTTGCAATGTTAATGACTTTTAAAAGCTAAAAGAATTAATAAATAAAACATAAACATGAAAGCGATAAAATGTATCCAAGTATTGTAGAATAAAACAAACAAAATATGAAAGGGTGACGAAACTTACTTAAGTACAATGAAATGAAATTGTATTGTACGAAAAGTATCTGAAGAGTACAAAAATGTTTTGTAATTCAGATAAAGTGCAATTTCATTGTTTAAGTAAACGAAGAAAAATGAAAACAGGGAGAGTGAGTTTGAGTGTGTTTACTAAAGAAGGAATGCACATAAGTGCAAATACACAAATGATTTCGATCTTTTATGGCTACTGTTATTGTTGAACTGAGTAAGTGGATCAAAGAGATGTGTGTTAAGTAAACATGGTAACAAGACCTAGTTTACAAGGTTTCAACAATTGAAAAATCAACTTACGATGAACTGAACTGAAAAGTGACACATTTTGCCTAAATTGGAGCTACTATGTATTTAAGATGGAATATTTTAATAATAAACAATGAATAATCATATAAGATGTAACCTAACTGAACGGCTTGATATGTGTTTATGTCTATTACGAAGGTTGCTTTTCATATTTCGGGATTAGAAAACACAAAGAAGATATCTGCAGATATCAGATTTGGCAACAAAAGGCAACCCTCGCTGCCTGGTTGGATGTAAACACATTCCATTCAATCATCGATATAAATAACTCATAATTTGTCACATAGTCTAAAGATATTTTTAAATTACTCGTATAAAATAAAGGGAGTCGAGTCTTTAAATATGCAATCCATTAGTTCTGTCAATTGAAGTTAACTAATTTTTGTTTGCTATTTTAAGAACTTTTGTTGGATTGAACTTTCTTAAAATGGAATTTATTACCATTGCTTTTTACATTTCTTTGTTTTTGTTGCTATATTGTATTTTCTGCATATTTGCACAATGGAAAATGCCAAGTGGCAGCTACAAGACAACAACAACATAGAGAGAAATATAAACTAGAAAGAAGGTTATCTTCGACTATGCCGAAGATGAAATACTCTTCAAGGGACGCAGTGAATGTTTTATTGTAGTATTCAAATGGGTGGTTTGTATGGGAGGTATCCTCCCTAGTGGTCCGATTTGCCTAGTTCTGACAAATGTCCTGGGCCTATCTTGGAAACTGATAGTGTCCTAGTTTCAGTTCGGTAGGACAGAAAACAAAAAAGTTTTTCTGATAAGAACATGAATTCAAGTGGGTGGTTTGTATGGGAGGTACCCTCCCTAGTGGTCCGATTCGCCTAGTTCTAACAAATGTCCTGCGTATGTATTGGAAACTGATAGTGTCCAAGCTTTAGTTCGATAGGACAAAAAACAAAAAAGTTTTTCTAATAAGAACATGAATTCAAATGGGTGGTTTGTATGGGAGGTACCCTCCCTAGTGGTTCGATTCGGCTGATTCTGACAAATGTCCTGCGTATGTATTGGAAACTGATAGTGTCCAAGCTTTAGTTCGATAGGACAAAACACAGAAAAGTTTTTCTAATAAGAACATGAATTAAAATGGGTGGTTTGTATGGGAAGTACCCCCCTTATTGGTCCGATTCGGGTTGTTCCGACAAATGTACTGCATATGGTAAAAAGAAATCTTCGTGCGAAATTTCAGATCTTTAGCTCTAAAACTACGGGACCAGTTTGCATACATACAGACGGACTGAGGGACATGGCTTAATTAATTCGTCTAATCGTCTCCTTTTGTCTGTTACAAACTTCATGACAAACTTATAATACTATTCACTTTCGTGAAGAGTATAAAAATAAGTAGCAACAGCAACCGGTGACAAATGACAAGAAATTCGAATAGAAAACAATTGAAGTGCATTCACACAACAACACTAACAGCACAAATAACAAAAACAAATAATAGTGACAATAAGAAATACAAACACAATAACAACAACAACAAGAATAACGATATAGGATATAGTAGTGACAATAAGAAATTGTAGAGTAAAAACTAAAAGTGTTTCGTCTCTTTGGTTCGTTGGGTCGGTCGTTCATTCGTAACTATTACTTATATTTGCTGACGCCATCATCATCCATTGGATCATTGGAAAAAAATTGTTTCCTCAATTACAATTTCACAAACATTCACATATATGTATGTACAAACAATAGATACATTGTCACACAGATACATACACAGACTGCAGACAAGCAGCAGCAGCAGCCGCAACAAATGACTGACTACTAATGTTTAGTATCTACAATTGTCTTTTAAGTTGTTGCTGTTATTACTTATTATTTTTTATTTTTGTTGATATTGTTGTTCGCATTTCTAGTTCATTCGTTGACAATTGTTAATTTTCTGCTTTTGTGCTAAAAAATTTTGTAAATAAAATTACGAAAAATAAAAAAGAAAAAACAATAACATAATAATAATAAAAACGTACGACGAAAAGTTCCAATTGGCAACAGTAACATTATGTAGTGATTATAGAAATTTTGAATGTTTAAAAAATTAAAAGAAAATTTTAATTATTTTTAAATAAATTTCAATCATCACTTGCGAATGCTCAAAGAGAAATCACCTATATCGGTGGAAATTTAGTCAATGTGTTGAATTTTTTGCTCCACCATCATCAAGCTCCATGTTTGTTCAAATTTCCATATGCATATGATTGTAATCCAATACTCACCATACAAGTGCTAAATCACCTAACTCTGTCACTTCTTGGTTTAGAATGAATTGGATCTTCTTTATTTATATGAAAGGTTATTAAGGTATCTGCCTAACTGTTGCCAGTATGGGCAACACACACCGAAAAGATCAAGAAGACATAGTAAAACATTTTCTGTGAAGTTACTAGCTCTATGCAATAGGTGATTAAAGATACGAGGAACCGAATTTTTAACAAGAACAAAACTCTCATTGTATTGTAAATACAGGATGGTTCAACGAAGATCTAGCAGTTTAGGAAATACATAGCTTCAGTGAGCTGTTTTTACTACTAAGCGTGCTTCAATTTTGACAACCCCTTAGCCGTACATATCAATTCAAAACAACTTTCTTAGTTTGCTGCATTTAAAATTATGATTACAAAACTTCAAGAAAATCAGAAGTTGCACAGCAGTTTACAAGGATCATTAAAGGAAACAATGCATTGACATTTAACTACTTAAGACTTCTCATTAGACCTGGAATATTGCCAACAGGGAACAGGGATAAATGGAGTATAGCATACAGAAGCATTGTTATCTATCGGCATAAATCATATAACTTTATGATTAACTAACGTTCCTGACGCATTGCTACGCTCCCGGATAAAAAATACTTTAGTTTTATGATTCGATGCATTCTCTAGAACAAGCGCACTATAGTTGACCATGCGAAAAACATCCATTTCTAAATATAATCCAGCAACGCAGAACGACCACCCTTTGGCTTTGTTGATTGTCATCACGAAAGCAAGACGCACAGGAAACTGTAGTCGCTTGAATGTAAAAATCAGTAAAAATGTTTTTCTTTTGTGAAACAGCAATATGAATAACAACCAAAAAAATCAGCTTTTACAGCACTGCGAAAATTGTGTAAATAAACGAAAGGAGAAAGCAGCTGGGTACTATAGTAATAAGATTTGAATGACATGAGTGGGATGGGCATTACGAAACTTACAGTAGAGTAAAAATAGATGAATCTCTTATTCAAAATTTATGAAAATTGGAGAAAACTCTCAAGTTTCAATAAATTGGATAGCATAAAAACCTTCTCCATGAAAACATACACATATGTACCAATTTTCATGATCATCGTTCAAACGGTTTTGCAGTTACTTGCCTACATACTGTTTTTTCTATCCATATTTCGGCTTCTATTTATTTTCAAATAGGAAATATTGATTTCTAGCTTATACTTCAAGTAAACAAAGTCCAATTCAACATCATATTTAAGAAATCTACTGTAATATTATTCAACTTATCCACACACCTTAAAATCATTAACTTTTAGGCTCAATCTCTGACATGGTAACACAGAGCGGTGCCCCAATGTCTAATAAAAAAAAATAATAATACAAAATAACATTCTTCGTTTGCTGTAGCGTTGAAAAACGATTAAAGATATCTGAATCGAAGTCGGTTATAATAATAAATATTATTATATTTATATGATCTAGACAAGGCATGTTTGTATATCAAATCCATTCAAGTATATAATGTTGAGTTATGTGTACTTATATGATGATAAGCATACTAGTATGTACCGAGAAAAAGAACTGAACTGAAGTGGTGCACGCATATTTTTTCTTGTTTATTTATGATATCG
The DNA here is from genome assembly GCA_037043295.1 of Amiota minor. NCBI lineage: Eukaryota > Metazoa > Arthropoda > Insecta > Diptera > Drosophilidae > Amiota > Amiota minor. The sequence goes on from JBAMAW010001747.1 coordinate 77,477, forward strand.
TAAATAATACAAAGAAATTCTAAGAGTAAAAATTTCATTTCTTTTTATTAACGTGACGAGGCTAATTTGATGTGCATTTTGCAACATCGTGAGTGTGAAATTGCATTTTTAATTTATATTTATTTTTTTAAAATAAATATTATAAATATAAACACAAAACTTTATAAATAAACTACAAATAATCAGGAAAATTTAGAAACAAAAGAAAAAAACGAAAATATTTTTACAAACCATAACAATCTGATTAAGAGAGAGAGAGAGAGGAAAATAGAAGAAACTACAAAATCATCATAAGAACAGCTGATTAAAAACAAATGAAATTTATATATATAAACAATATAATAAGTTTTTGTTGTTTTTCAAAAAAACCGCTAATTTCCCAGATGGAAATCTTTTCATTTTTCTTTTATTTTGTTTTAATATTTTGGCAGAAGTTCAAAAGTTTTTGTCAAATTTTTGAAAAAAAAAAGCCTACACACCTAAGGTGATGTTTTAACACATCAAAAAATATAGTAGAAGGAAAAATAATATTATAACAAACAAATAAATAAAAACACCTGCAATATATATAGAAATTTAGCAATTTCTTAGGAAATTTCCTTAAAACAAAATTTATTTTAAGACAATTACATTGTTAGAGAGAATTACAATAATAAATCATGTCATAAGCTTAGAAATACAAGATTTTATACTAGGAATTCACAGCTAAAAACTTAACTTGGCTAAATAGTTGTTCCAATACAACAATATGTCATTAGAACTTAAGCTATCAGGGTCTGAGTAAATGAACAAAATAATACCAGAAATCAGCAGATAGATAGATTAAATTGTATTTCGATAGATCTAAGTCCTCATCACATACACTCATGATAGAAACACCTCAAATCATTTTCATCCTATTCATTGATAAGAGATAAAATTAAAGATTAAATTGAAATTTGAGAAGTGAAATGATTTATCAAATGTATAGAACTTTCAACATATCCTTTCTCGACTATTGTAACATCTGAATGGACCTATGTTAGTTTTCAATACTCGAACTCAAGATAGAAACACTTAGATATTTCTTAATAAAAATACAAATTCAGATCTGGATTAATGGACTTTACTTCTTGTTCCTACAACTCATGTTAGAAACTTGATGATAAGGATGAAGATGGAAGAAGTCAATGATCTCGAAAAAAAGCCTACGAGACTCTAGTGAGTGTCAGAGCGCATGAATTGAATGAATTTATTCTGTTGTTAAAATTTTTTTTAATACAAAAAACAAATAAATAAGTATATGCAATTCACATTCTGGTAATATCTCAGAGATCTAATAAAATTTAAAACAGATCTATTCAAATAATAGAGAAACAACTTTAATTAATCTCCGGAATTATAAAGTTTGAAGAAGGTTTATTTGGTAATCTGTTTAAAAATGATATGAATCTTTATCTGATCTTTACCATTGTTAGAGAGAATTGCAATAATAAACACAAGATTTTTTATATGAAATTCTTAGTTTAAATCTTAAATTAACTGAATAGATGTTCCAAAACCATATTTCAACATCAAATTTATGTGCATTTATATGGATGCATAAAGAACTAGAACTAGCAATGATCCAGTATCGTGATTGGTCACTAATTGATAATAAAAATTGGAAAAATTGGAAAGTTGTAGTCAGTTTTAATGATTTTATCTTAGACCTGGTAGATACATTTGTCATCAATTTTTAAGACATTCAATTGAGATTTCTTGAATTGTAGAAAATTCTCCTAAATGTTAAAGTCATGACTAACTATTTATTACAATAATAGTGACATATTTACCTAATTTGCTTTAGAGCTGATTGTAAATTACAATAAAAAGAAATTCTATAATCTCGAGAGAGATCTCTAAACCTGCCAATAATCTTATATTACCGACACCAAATTTCTCTCTTAAAAATGGATTTTGTTCTACTTATATTACACAAATTTATCTGCTTGAAACTATTGTATTTCAAGATCACATTTCACATATTGTACAAAATCAAAATGCCATTGACATTTAACCCCACAATGGGTTGTTTTCTTTTTCTTATTTTAATTGCTTATCCGACTTAATATTTTTCCATAATTTTGCAACTGCGTCATATTGTTTCAATTCTGTTTATTTTCTTCTTGTTTATCAATTTCTTAAAAAAATTATTTAAAAAGTCATTATAAATTATTTCCAGTTAAACCAAATCAACAAAAATCGAGTTCAACAAGCGCATGAAAAGCCTAAAAGGCTTATACGAGTATAAAGCCATCATGAACTTATCACAATAAATTATATGTAAACAAATTCATTATTTTATTTAAGTTGAATTTAATATCTTTTAATTTTTTCTTTTTATTTTTTATACAATTAATTCAATTCTAAAAATAAAAATCTAATAAAACACCCCATATTATTGTATTGTATAATATAGAAAGAAAGGCAATGAAGGGCAAATGATATGTAAACTTAGACACTAGGCACTTGTCTATTGATAACAACAATTTATTTATAAAAAACCAGTAAGGCCCTGTAGGTGTAGTAAGTAGTTTCGACTATTGGATATCCTGTACAACTCAATTATTTTGAAACATTAAAGAGGTAAAATGATATACTAATTCAAAATTATTATAGAAGTGATCTGAAGACTTTTATTTCTAAGAAAATTTGAACATGACTCAGGTTTTTCTAGTGCAGTTAAGATTATACAACTGATGTTCAGTTTAATTTCTATCCTATTGGTTAATAGAAATATTCTTCAATAGAAACTTTAAGGGTTTTAATTTTATATTATAAACTTGATTTGTGCAAGAATTAATAGATTCTTTATACGGATGTGTTTACCTTCCTTATTCTAATATGTTATGTAGACTTCAGAGAGAAGGCCTTTGAATGGATTATTAATTTTGGCCGATATATAAGATCTGTTCTGCTTCCCAGCGTATACATTGAAGCTTTAAGTCAATCTAAGCGAAAGGAATATTGTATCATATATTGATCCCCTGTCTGAGTTTACTAAACTGAAGGATTCAGTTCACTTCTTCATAATGTTATTCACACAAACATAATAGATATACCCTCCTATTTAATTATAGAGTATAAGGTAAAGGGTAAAAATAGCGTGCAAGCAAGTGTAAATAACTATACCTTATTTACATTTATTATTAATTATCATGAATCATATTGAATTTGTTAATATCTGGCGATAATTACAAAGCTTTATAAGTTAACTTGGATAACTTTGAAAGAAAATTACAATTATTTTTTACTATTTATTTATAGAAACAAAGAGACAAAGACAGAAAAATAAAGGTAAGGCATAAATAAATGTTAAATGACAAGAGAATTTTATTTCAATTGTCATTTTCGACCATCAATTGAACTTTATACTTATCAACAAAATACTAAGAATTGGCATTTATTAACTTGCATTATTTATAAGTTGAATGATTCATTAAACAAATTCAAGGTTTATTTATAAATGAAATTTAAACGTGTAAATGACATGCGAACTTTAACAACAAAAGAAAAATCTTTCATTCGAAGTTATCAGTTTTTTGGAAATGATTTCGGAAATAGTAGACTTTTAAATGAGAAGTAGAAGTTATCATAATAGAAAATGATATGTTAAAATTCAGAGAAAACTTCTCTTACGAAGTTTATATTATGAACAAAATAGTAATTCATCTACATTTTAGGAGTTCTTTAAGTTCAATGATATAGATTTATAGATATTTAATCTAATTTTTAATTAATTTTATATTTTTCGTTAAGTATAGAAATAAAGAAAGTATTTCTACTGAGGCTCTAATATAGAAGTATAAATTCGAATAACAATTGGAACTAATAAGTGTTTGAATATAGTAATGATATGATATGATAAAAATTTCAGTCATAAAGAAGTCATTACCAAAGGCTATGGAATATAAAGAGACTGGACAAATCCTCTCCTTCTTCTTTGACATTCGCAATATTTGACATCTCGACTTTACACAACAACAAATGGTGTTTATCCAGCAAAAAAACTGCAAACAATTCATTGTCCTTACTATGTAACTATCTATATATCTATTTATTTATTAATCAATCCATCTATTCCTTTATCAAAGTTGATTTTAAATAATTCAAAGAAAATAAAGACACTTTTTTTTAAACAAAAATTAAACTTTTTTCAATACTTTAAACATTGCAGCATCTTAAATGTCTTTTGTAATACCCTTGCTCAGATTTTAAAATAAAGAAGATTTTATTTATTGTTCTTGTTATAGTAAAAAAAAGCTAATTAGGTGAAGGCTTTATGACAGCGAGATCATTGTAAGCCTAGGCAATCGGTCATGACAATAAGATGGAAGGCAAACACTGCGGAAAGGCGTTTGAGTGAACTATGTGGTGAGTAAGTAGCCTATCAATCATATTATGGCTAAAAATCTTCTGTAATTTGTAATTTGCATTTCTCTACACTGTTTACTAATAGAAAGAAAGAAAGAAAGTATCTTAAATAACAAACAACAATTCTCATTTAGAATAAATTTAATTTTCAATTGAATCTCATTTAAAATGAAATTACTTTACTTGAGTCTTATATCATATAGGCATTTCTATCTACACTAATCTATCTAATCTATCACATCTGTCAGATAGCAAATAGAACTTACAACACCAAATTGTGTATTGTGTCTTTCAATTCATTTGAAAATACTAACACCTACAAATATTTTGTATTCAAGTGAATTGTGTAATCCGCAGTTTAAATTTCTAGAACCTGCCCCACCCAATAAAACGAATACATATATTTTGTTATACTAACATATATTCAATGTTATCTTTAAATATTCTCCAATAAATACAAATATGTAAAATAAAATAGAAAAGTAGAAAAATTTACCACGTTTAGTTATTATTAAATAATATTTATTTTTATTATTTTTTGTTTTTTTTTTTTGTTTTTTGTTTTCTCTTTTGCATTGATACAAATAGATTTTTTTTTCTTCTCGGTTTAATTCTGATATTTCAATTGAAACGGCATGACTTCGTTTAGCGATAAATTTTCTCAATTCAATTCGTCGCAATTACTTTGCATAGATACAAATTCATTCACACTCACACAAAGAAAATACACACAAGCACACAGTTGCGACACACATGGATACAAAATAACAAAAGTTTATTGTCAATTGTTGCTCATTTCTTTTGTTTGTGTTTATATGTAAATGATTCTTGTATAATAAAGATATATAGAGAAAATAAAGGCCAGCATATCATTTAAATCAAATTTTCTTCAATGGTTTTGTTGAATAAACAAAATTATTATTTGTCTCCATAAAATGAAAATGGCAATTACAATTAAAAACATGTATGTATCAAGAATAGTGTAGCTGTCCCCATTCCCAAAGAGACGAACTAAGTAAAATAGTGTTAAGTGATTTATTAGTTATCTGTAAGAAATTTAAACTACAAATCGAGAAAAACAAGATATTACTATTTAACAGCCAGATGCATTTCGAAATGAAAATTCAAATGATCCACGATCAAAAAACACGAGTCAGAACAACATAAATAGTAATGTAAATCAGCAGCTCAAGTGAAAATGTAAAATTTGCCTCTAAGTTCAGTCGAGTTAGAATAAAAGAAATAAAAAAATCGACGAAACGCGAGTCAAACTCGCACACTTACAGTGTCTAAATTTCAGTTCAATAGTGCTAAAACCAAAAAAGGTCTTTTAATAAAAACCATAATTTTAATGGGTGCTTTGTTTGTATGGGAGGTACCACCCCTAATAGTCCAATTTGGCTCATTCCAAAAAATTTACAGCACCTAAGTTTCTCATCTATTTCCATCAACAATGTAAATTTCAAGACCCCACGATTACCGAATTGTATAGCTCCCATACAAATCCTTAAGTCACTTGTATGAGGACCCCTTGAAATCATTAACTTTATTTTAGTTTCAGTATTTGTTGCTATAGCCCCAATAGAACTACATGTTCTGTGAAAATTTCAACACTCCCCCTATTACGGTTCATGAGATATGACCCGAGGACGGAAGGACATTGTACCCTTAGTAATATGGTTTCGATTTGATACCATTTGGGTACGGAACCCTAAAAAAGGAGTACGCTCTTCATACAAACAAAGATAGTTTTTTGTTTATTAGAAAATTTGTTGAAATTTTTTATACATTATGCTTATTTCTTAATGCTTATTTTACCATTTTTAAATTAAATTCCTGAAAAATCTTTGGGTATTTCATATGAAAATTTGTTACAATGTAGTATGAGGATATTACTAATGGAGAAAGTGTACTCAGCAAACCTGGATACCTTGAACATTCTTAATAAAAGAGTTGATAATTTGGATAAAGAAAAATTACGGCGATGGAAAAATCAAGATTGGATTTGTGAAACATTTTAGGGGACATTATTCTGTTCATAGAAACTTGGGAAAAGAGGATTCCCACCTCTAGGAGCAAATGTAAGAAGACTGGAGACTGTCTGGTACCATTTGTGCCATCATCCAATCATCATTAATAAAAATGCATTATTTGTTCCACAACTACAAAAATCATAGCACTATACTCAACAGAATTGGACAACACTTAATCAAAGAAGTGATCTTTAAATATTTTATAATCATAATAAAGTTATATAGTAAGGTACATCAGATTACTGGATCCCTTGAACCGACCAATCATTTTGAAACTTAGAGGGAGAAAAAAATTGAATACAAAAATTAATATAAAAATAATCTCCGGACAAATTTTAACACATTTTATGTATTTTTCGGGGAGAAACAACATTAGTAATAGTCAAATATATATTTAAGATGGATAAATCTTTCTGCGTTATTGGGGTAGATTTTTATATAAATTATGTTTGTCTTTATAAAATGTATTTGACAATCGTACAAACAACAATAGACTTTTTTATAGAGAAATTTGTTGGATTAATTTTTAATATATATTTTTCATTTTTAAATTAATTTCCTCAAAATTATTTAAGGCCTTGCCAATAAAATTTATTATATACCAGCGCACCTGGCCTGGCGTCGCACAGCCAACCGAATCTTTCCTTGAATTTGTGTGAAACAAAACAATTTCAGTATTATTCTACAAGTATATTTCAGACTGGAACCAAAGGCCTCACTTTCACAAAATTTCATTGCAATCATATGATGTGCATGAGGAAAGTACTTATGGGAAAAGTACTTGACGTTTGAACACTCTTAACGAAGGTGATGATGATTTCGATTTAACAAATAACAAATATCAAAAAAAAAAAATTATCCTAATAACAAATCTATAGACTCTTGGTAAACATAATCGATTATCGATTTAAACTCATCCATAAGTACTTTTTCATCATACATTAATTGTCAAATAAATACATACCCAAAAATATGATAAGAATTTGACCAAGAGACTCAACTCAACACTGATAAAGTCACTCAGAAAAAAAAGTGTTTTTTGCTACAATATTATTAATTTTTTGATAAGCAGACATTTTTGGCTTGTGGCATCAGAAATTTTGGCATAATAAACCGAGTGATAGATAGTCAATACAAGATAGGATTTATTTTAAGTACAAAGTATCATCATTTTATTTATAATATATAGGCTAATTTCTAGTCAAGGTAATCATTATTTTAAAGATGAAACTGAAATTAAATAAGATTAATCCGATTGTGAAACTACCTTATAAAATATCTGTTTGCAAGAGATCAAAAAATTGGAAAAAAAACTCCAGGCTGAGTGTATTGTTTTAAAACAAAGATTACGGTGAAAAATAGAAACTTGAGTCTTCATTCCTAAAAGCAGGACAACTTTAAGCTCAGGGTTTTATGGAATATAAGTATAACCCTGGGTCCAAGATTTTTGGTGTAGGGGATTATAATTGATTTTTTACTTTTCTTTATATTATTATTATTACTCGTATTATTATTATTATCATGGAGAGGGATTTTTTTTTTTTGATGTTTAGTAGCCGATTTTCTTAGGAAGATCTTACCTAACACCGGTCTTTATTGATCTACCCTCGTAGTGGAAAATTTCTTACTGCTTTTTCAATCTTTTATAATTCTTTATCTCATTCTTACCACTTTATAGAAATCTTATTATTGGTACAGAAATCATACCATAACTGGGAAACCTTTTTATCAGAAATCATATACAGATGTGCCGCATTCCATATTATTAAGTTCTCTTATCTCTATTAATTTAGCAAACAATTACAATGCCTATTTTATTAACATGTGTACGTCCATCATCGGACAAGTTCATGTTTTACACAAGTTTTCAGTCAAGTTCAACACTAAACTATACAATAGTTGAATGAAATGAGTGAGTTCAAGATGTTCTGATGAAAGATGATTATACATAGATTGAAAGTGTTGTACTGATAACATAAAAGTATGGAAAGTGTGTAGACTTATAAGATTCTGAAAACAAAATAAATACTAATATTACATTTACTTTTACTGCAATTATTTTTGATAGGATTTGTCCGAAAGTTTATCGCTTAATCTAAATTTAGAACAAAAATAGAAGAAAAGATTGGATGGATGGCTATATGTATTGAAAGTCTTTCAACTTAAAAGTAGACAATAAATTTGATAGAAACTTCTGTTGGAATCCCAGTCTGGAATAGAAATTTCTTTGACTTGCTAAATGATAATTAAATGTGTCACTAGGAGACATATAAGATAAGTATATATTTCCAGTTTTCCAGTTTAGTAACATAAATTCCATTGAAGTACCATTTTTGAATACTTAGGGTATTGGAAGTATTAATGGCACAAGGACATAACCTGTGAAAGATTAGTATGTAATCAGTCGTTACTTATTTTACTTGGTAATACAATTTAACAAATTTTGGAGTCCAGAAAGTAATTACTTAGTATATATTGTATTTAATTGGTACCTATGGCAATTTAGAAAGGAATTACTTACTTTCTATATTGAAAGTAATCAAATTTTGGTAATTAAGAGCCATCAATGCTATGGTAGAAGTTCATAAAGTAATTCATCGGTACTTATTGTATTTTAGTAAGTAATTACCTGGTTCCTATATTTAAAACATATGTCAATATATCAAATATTGGTAATTAAGACATATTTCTGGTTTAAACATGATACTTTTATTAGTCCAGAAAGTTGTAAGTTGGTATATTTTGTAATTTAGAAAGTGATTACACGGTTCCTATACTTAAAACACATGTCAATATATCAAATATTGGCAATTAAGATGTATTTGTAGTATGAACTTGATACTTTTAGGAGCTCAGAAAGTAATTCGTCGGTACTTGTTGTAATTTAGAAAGTAATTAGTTGGTATTGGTACTTAAATCAAGTATCAACATATCATATTTTGTTTATTAAGAAGAATAAATGGTAAAAATCCATTCTTTATGAGATTTCATAAAAATATTATTAAGTATTTATAGTAATTTAAAAAGTAATGCTTTAGTAATTCAATTACTAATATATAAAAATGATCAGATTTACTTAAGAAAAAAACCGCTCCAAACTAATAAGCTTGCAAATTTAGTTACAGGGTAATGATGATAAACAAAAAATTCATTTGCATTGAATTTTAAAATAATTTCAAAAAGTAAATAATATAAAAAACAGGAAAAATTATTTGCACAAAAAAAAAAACAAACACAAAAAAATAAAATTAGAAAAGTATAAAATTATAAACGAAAAGTCTGACAAAACCCAATATACAGAAAGGTCAATTAGCGTGATTTCTATAGCAATAGAAATAAAAAATTATTAAAATAACAAAAAAAAAAAAAAATATACAATATATAAAAACAATTATTTTGCACACAATATATGAATGAGTAGAGATACTCTCTTTATGACAGAGCTAGGTTCAGACAAACAGATCGACAGACGGACAGACAGACACATTCATTATTATTATAAGGTTTGTTCATTTGAAACGCGAAATAATCAGCATAGACGTATTACTAGTAGAATTTGTCAGTTGAAACGCAAACGCTGATGAGTTCGGTAGTACGAGCATTTGGGATTAAGTGAAGTACCTAAAAGTATTGTACATATAATTTTGATTGGGAAAAATCAAAGAACAAAAACTTAGTAATGACAAAGTTACTAATAAAATTATTGATCAGTTATGCCTTATGGCAATGGGGTGTGATGGCAGATGAGGAGGAAACAACAACAGTAATTCCAACAACATCGGAGACAACTATTGATGAAGATTATGTTCAAGAAGATGAACATGTTAAGCAACTTGTTAATATCTACACATTATCCGAGCATTGCATCAATGACCGGTGTAGTGGCTTTCAATTTGATAATAGTGAAGAAATAGCATTCTTCGATCTACAGACAGAAGTACGTATAGCCCCGAACGGTGAAACCTATGATATCGGTTCAGGCATGTCAACCAATTCGGATACCCTCGTCTTTGAAAACTCAAGTTTCGTGAATTTTCCCTTGCATCTGTTCTATGCTCTGGAATTAAGTGAATTGGATATACGAAATTGTAGTGTAGAACATGTAAGTTGGGAAGCTTTCCTGATGGCCAATAAATTGGTCCTACTACTATTATCCGACAATAAGATCAAACAGGTCGATGAAATGACCTTTAACTATGCCAGTGAGTTACAATATCTTTTCATGAGTTCCAACCGTTTGCGTAAATTGGTTAGCAAATCATTCAATGGTTTACGTAAATTACGTCACTTGGATTTAAGTGAGAATTTTTTGCATGAGCTACCCGATGGTATTTTCGATGATTTAATTGCATTGCAGGAGATAAATCTGTCTGGGAATCGTTTACGTGTTATCGATAATGCATTATTCGTACATAATCCAATACTACGGACCGTGACATTGAAAGCGAATCGTTTGCGTGAACTGGGCGAGAATGCGTTTCGTGAACAAACAAAACTGGTAGCACTCGATGTATCCAATAATCAGAAGCTTCAAACAATTGTACTTAATATGGCTACAGCGCGTTTCCTCTTGGCCGCTAACTGTTCACTGTACCGTGTCAATGTTTACGGTTCAGTGATGAATGTAGACTTACGCGATAATCATATAATGGAATTGTATTTTTCAGAACCCGAAGTGCTCGAGACGCTTGTGCTGCGCAATAATGCACTCTTGCAGATCGCTTCCCTTTCGCGTGCTACAAAATTACATTATCTCGACTTGGCAGATAATCCCGACTTGGGGGACTTACCAGATCCCTGGCAAGCAGAAGCCCTAACACGTTTAGACTTAAGCAATACTAGTTTAAAAGCGCTACCAATTGCTTCTATAAGAACATTGCCACAATTACGTAATCTGAATGTCTCAAACAATGACTTACGTGAGATACATCCCATGGATTTCAAATATCTGAATAAATTAACACATTTTTATATTCATGCAAATGATTGGAATTGCTATAATTTAAATATCATAATGGCTTTACTCATAAAACCAAATGGCATATCTTATACTATCGATACATTTGATATTACGTTTCCCGGTGAATATATCAATGGTGTTGCTTGTATGTATCGCCTTGAACCCGATGATGTTGGTGAGGATAGTAGTAATGAAAATGATCTTACAAATAACAATTCATATGGTAATCTCCTAAGTACTATGTCAGCGGCACCTTTAAAAGATCTCGATAAACAAAAATTAAGTATGGATCCAGCATTGGGCGAAATTGCAGCGATGCGTCGTGAAATAAAAGCAATTGTTGGCTTTTATGATCAGAAATTTGATCGAGTTTTTCAAATGTTAAATGATTTAGCAGCCAAGATGAGAGCAATTGATCAAATGAATAGTACAATGTGGCAACAGGTGACCATTAAGGTTTAAAACAGAGAGAGAGAGAGAGAGAGAGAGAAAGGAGGAGATACATCAAAAATATTATAGAAGGATGAAGAAGAAATATTTTCTAAATATTTTGAAAATAGAAACGAAAAATACCAAAAATATTAAACAATAAACAAAAATAATCAATTAAAATACAAAATTTTTATTTATAAACAATTGTCGTTGAAATAAAAAACCCAAGAAATTTATTGTACAATACTAAAAATTTTAAAATATTAAATTGTAAAAATATTTATAAAAAATTGTGTAAATATTTCAGAATATTTCAATAAAATATTTAAAGAAAACAATTTCTAATTTCTATTCTTCGAATTAAGAAAATTTTCAAAAATCAGAAAAAGAAATCAACTAGATTAAAGAAATCGATCTAAATATTAATCGGTCTTCCACATTAGTTTATCTATTCATCTATTTGGAGTAGCAGTTATAAGGAACAATAGGTGGAATTTAATGCTATCAAAAATCAATAATAATAATAATATAATAGTCTTAATGCCCTTATAGTTTTTAAAGAACTAACAAAGTTGCAGATTTGTAATTTAATATGTACAAAATAGAGTCCTGTATTAGTCAACACTACTGTAGTGTTAACAAACGGCAATCACACTGTGCACACTATGAAAACGGGTCATGTGTGCTTTTGGAAATGTGTCGAACAAGTAATTTTATTTTATTTGCTTTGCTAACTCATTGACTAGAATCTATACAGTCTTGGGACTCGTGTCTTATCGAATAACACGGCATCACACAATCATGAAAATATACTGTCGTATGACTCGTGTCTTTAGGAATGACTCGGTGTGAGTTGGTGTGACTCGTTTTTCGGGTATGATTTGGCATGACTCGGTATGAAAATATAATAACAAAGGAAAGCGTTAGTGCAAGCGAGAGGAAATTGATAGAGCATATATGCGATAGCAATAGTGTGTTATTGTATCAAAAGCACTGTGCACACTAAGGTAAACGAGTCAAGTGTGTTTCTTTCGAAGATTTTTCCCTCCTTGTTCGCATAACAAACAAAAAATCAACTCATTTTGTTTTATTTGTTTTGCTGACTCATTGACTCGAATCTACACTACACTATCATATTGTCGTATGACTCATGCCTTTTCACTATGGAAAACGAGTCAAGTGTGCTTCTGATTCGAATCATTCACCTCATTTTGTCTGTACTGTCGTATGACGACTTGTGTATTCTGCTATGACTCGGTAGTACACTGTCTTTGTTAACGAATTCAACTAAGTAGATCATTAATTTACAACACCACACGAACTGATTTGTGAAAGCGTTCGCAAAGACAGCGTGACTATTAATAGTGTTGCCTGTAGCACATGATTCGATTGAGCGAGAGAGGATACATTTTTGTATAGCGTTGACTCGTCTCCTTGTATTACACTAGAACTATCCTTCGCTAAATTCTCGTCGTAACCATTCCGTCTCTTATAAAATGTCGGTCGGAAAGTAAACGGGACTTTTTCAAAATCTCTCTTTATATTGATGCTATCTTTTGACGGGAGTACGAGTAAGAAGCCGAGTTATTCTTTTAATTGCTCGTATACTTTGCGACAGACCTTGTAAAAAATTTTTGTTAACAGTAAAAAAATTTTCACTGAATTTAAGAAGGTTCTATAAAAGTAGAATTGAACTGAAGATCGTTTTGCCATCATTGCCATTACACACATATAAGATTTATAAGAGCCAGGAAGCTGAAATTTTCTATGTAGATTGTTTGTTTCGTAATCTATATTTACTTATGCCAATTTTTCAAAATCTAAAGATTGAAAAACCTAAGGAGGAAGTATAAAACATAAACATTCTTTATTTGGTACATTGCTTTATAAGAAGGTCATCTATAAAACTTTGTCAGCTGGATTATATAACTTGTAATGCCATTTCAAAATTATTTGATTATATAAAGTGGTAGTCTTGAGATGAAGAGGATCTTCGCTAGTCTGGTCTATAGACTATTAATGCTCTATAATTCATTACTTAAAGGGAAAAAAAAAAAAAAAACAAAAAATGTGAATATGCAGAGAAAAACGAAATCCAAAAAAAAGGTGAGGGTGATTTAATGTTTGAAAATACTTGTTGAAATGGAAATTTACAAAATACAAAATAATTCTTCTCTGTAATCTGTTGAGGATTGCTTTATCAGAATTTAATTTAATATTTATTTCAAGGTTTTATATTTTATAAATAAATACTTTTGAATTTTGACAAATATTTATAATTTATTTGAACTAACAATGTAAAAACTAAATACAGAACACAAACACAAATAATATTATGTTGGTTAGGTCTTTGTATCTAGATTTTTCTTCTTTCTTTTTTTTTTTTTTTTTGTTGTTATTGTAGATTATGTCTCCCTATATATGTGTGTGTATATTTAGTATGTTTGTATATATTTTGCTAATTTTATTTGTTTTCAATAAACAAAGTTTATTTTCGATTTTAGATAAATACAAACAATAAGCAGATAGGCTGATTTTCAAGTTAAACAAATAGTAAATAGTAAACCACGACAGATTTGTTTTTAGCAAAACATACAACACAATGGGCATGATCAATTCGAATGGATCGAAAGTACATAGATACATAGATACTAACATACATGAGTATGTATGATAGATGTGAAAAGGCCAAGTTAGTGAGAAGTTAGCTTTGTTTATATTGAGTTCAATAAACTATAATTTGTGTTGAAAGTCAATTGTTATGGTTTTGGTTTTGTTTTGCTTTTGGTTCATTTATAATGTTATTTCCCTTTTTTTTTTTTTTGTTTTGTTTTGCTTTCATTTAAGTAATCATCATTATTGTGATGATAATAATGATTGCGTTGATTTATGGAATACACAAATATTCAAAATAATAAAACAAAAAAATTAATTTTCAAAAGAGGAACGAACCAAAAATTTTATATGTTTGTGTTTCTATTTCAGTATTTCAAAAAACCAAAAGAACATAAAAATGTAGGATAATAAAAAAATATTAATATGTAATAAAAATAATAAAGCCATTAACAATAAATTATACAATAATAAGAAAATAATGTATTAAAAAATACAATTATAAAAAATATGGAAATCAAATAACTACAAATTATTGTATGAGATCTGTTCAAAACGTATCGTGAATATTTATTTTACTCGGTCCACGTGTTAGCGATTTTCGATTTTTTTTTTTTGATTTTTTTTTTGTGCTATGGTGATAAATATATCCCTAACACATGTTGCCATTATCAGCCGTTTTGCATTGTTAGTTTTTTTTTTTTATAGATAAAACGTGAGACATGTTTTGGCTCGTCTTCGATTTTTGCCTATTCCAAAAAAATGGATCACAGGATCTGTATTATATTTTTTTAATGTAATGTATATTACATTTGTTTATGCTTATCATATCTTAAAGTAATGAGTTTAATCTTCGCTACCTTCGTATATAAAGTGGTAATTTATAAGGACTCAACTGAAACACAAAAAATCTGCTGGTTATGATAGAATCGTGCCAAAAATGATAACTGAACTTCCAAACGCAGCAGTAGTTTTTCACTCGTGTCTTTTCAATGCTGTCCTTCGAATTGGATACTTTCCAAAGCAATGGAAGAAATCGGTTATTATAATGTCCTATATATAATGTCCATGTCCTTCTTCATATGGACCTATAACTCTGCTTCCATGTCTTTCTAAGCTATTTGAGAAGGTTTTTAAAGCCAAACTCAATCACCAGTTACAAGCAAATAGTTCAATCCCAGGTCATCAATTTGGTTTTCGAGCAAAACATGAAATCATTGAGCAAGTCAACAGAGTTACTTCGGAAATAAGAACTGCCTTTGAACTGCGAGAATATTGCTCAGCATTATTGTAGCACAAGCTTTTGATCGAGTATGGCATGAGGGTTTAATTTACAAAATGAAATGTTTACTACCCCAAAAAATGCATAGAGTCCTGCAATCCTACATATCAAATCGAGTGTTTGTAGTAAGGCAGAAAAATTTCGTTACAAATGAAAATATAAGCTTAGTTTTTATGATCTCAATATCGAGTTACTGTGGGGGAAATTTTATTTTTATTTAAAATGCCTTTTTCAAAACTGAAATCTAATAATGTCTAATAATATCATTGATATGCGAATAAGTAGAGTATATACATCTATCATTAAAGTTCTAGTTGAGCCGGACTAGCCCCTCAACTACCACTTCTACATTGTCTTGCCTATGCAAATCGGTGGTAGAGTGGTGCCAGGGTAGGCCGAAAATCATTTTAAGTAATTTGCTTTGCATAACCTTTAATTTGTTCAAATGGCTTCGAGCAATATCCGCCCAAACTAGGGCCCCAGAGAAGATAATAACTTGGAAAACTGATCTGAAAAGATACATTTTGTTTTCAATGTTCAAGAGAGTCTGTTTATAAAGGAGTAAAAAATTCTAATAAAGCAGTTTACTTAATTAATATTACATTATTTCTATTCAAGATCTTTACTTGAATATATAAATATTCTCTACTTATATTACCAAAGACTATGATATTGGAGTCGCCTGCATATCATATATTGTTGACAAATGCACCATTTACTTTTTCTCATTGGTCAATGTCACTTATCGAAACTTGAAAGATTTTTTCTGAGTAAACGAGTATGTTGAATAATAGGGTGTCGCAGACCTCTTGAGATGAATATTTCATAAGTATATCACCGTGGATGCTTACGTGGGCAGTTTATTGCCAATACGAATTTCTTTGTCATCTATTCCGATAGATTGAAGAATTTGCATAAGCTTATCATGTTTGTTTCTCATAGTCGATGAAGCATAAGAATAATCTTTTTCTACAATTTTGCAGTTTTGTATTATTACTTGGATACATAGCAAGGCCTCTCAAGTTCAAAGACCTTCTCTAAAGCCATTTTCCCATTACTTCTTCGCATTTGCTATATATTCTGGTGTATAACTTTTAGAAATATTGTATCTTGAGTGCATGCGTCATAAAACTTTTAAGTCTGCCGCAATAATTTGCATGTTTCTTCTTAGGTAGTGGTATGAAAGTAGACTTTAACCCTTCTTCAATGAATTGTCCATGATTGAACAATTTAGCTAAGAGCCTCCCTCATATTTGCTTCGCCTTTCAATTTTGAAATTTCAGTTGGTATCTCATTCTGACCGGTTCTTTTGCTATTTTATTTTTTTTTTTTTGTTTATTGTTTTTATGGGTTTTTCTATTCCGTCCTTAGTTATATAATTTCCAGTTGGCTATTGTGGTTGAATCTATTGTCATTTGATATAAATTTCTCAAAATACGCCTTCCATATAAATTTCTTTTGGTTTTTTGTTTTAGAAACAAATTCTTATAATAAACAAAAATAGAAATTTCATAACAAATTAACTTTCCAGATACATTTACTAAATATAAATGTAAATATACTTGTATATTTTTTACCTTACGAAAAAAAAAATAACTCATAATAAATCAAATTGAGAATCCCAAAAAAAATAAAAGAAAATATCATATATTTTTTATAAGCATTTCTCGTTTGTCTTACCAGCTCAGTTGACCTAGACCCGCACTAAACACCTTTTGGCCATGATTTATTTATTTAAAGAATAACATATGGAATACAAACACAAATGTATCTTAAACATACAAAACAAATTAAATACTTATATTCAACTTTAGTCTTCTTCTTGGAAATGTAAATTTCGAAAGGTGAAAAATTTAAATGAACGAAAAAACAAAAACACAATTCGAAAAGTTAAAATAAATAAAAAGCTAAGTAAACATAAATAAATTAAAGTAAAAAATTAATATATTCCTTTTTTCATTTTTTCAGTTCTGATTGTGGTTTTTTTTTTTTTTGTTTTTTTTTTAGTTTTGTATTTTTTTGGTTGGTAAACAATTACATGTTTATGTTTTCGTATAAGTAAGTAGATGATACTCAGTAATCTATTGGGTCTCTGTTTATGTAATCATTGATTGGAGTAGTAAAGCAATGTTTGTAATTATTTTAACACAATTGTTTAAGACGCATGTGATATTATTATATTATTATTCAATATCAATGGCAAGCATTTCTAAAATATTTTAAAGAAAAATTATCCGTATTGAGTAAAGAAGAAAGTATTCTTCTATAAAGCCAATGCATGGATTAAAATAAAGTTGGGATCGACAGCAAATATTCAAAAATTGTGCTAAAAATGCTTGCCAGACTACAGTTGGACTCATCTAAAACAAGCTCCCCCATCTTCTTTGAAACGACAGCCACATCCAAATATCACAACTGTATCTTTACCACCATGTCCATGTTTGCGCCTCAATCCTCAATCATCAACACTCTACGGGAATTACCGAAAAATGACACCAGTCTTCGCAGACTTCCAGAAACTTTTTACCGAAGAAGTAAAGCTTAATAATTGGAAATTGCTATACACACATGGGACTAAAAGTTAAGCAAGACGATTCACTTCTCAAAGCAGAATGGCTCCCAGGATATCGTTCTGTTTTTTTTAGCCGAAGCATTTCATCATTGTCATCCTAAACGCAATGCAAATCGCCCAACAAACTAAATAGAAGCGAATGTATTATTTGCACTGAAGGCCTCTCTACAGTTGTTGCTATCAAAAACTTTAGTTATCAGAACCTGTATAAAGACCTCATTCATAAAAATATTCTGAGTACCTAGCCAGAAAATGGTGGACGGAAATTAAATATAAACTAGTAATCAGTCACCTTCAGTAACCACATTCCTTACAACGAGAAGGACATGCATTGGACAATCAGACAATCTCGATAATATGAATCTAACTCGGATATTTATTCCAGAAAAAAAAAACCTATTCCAATCGTTTTCGAATTGAGCTCAGCGCCATCACCCACACTTATTTATACGCCCTTCTTGTCACCTATGCGATCTATATTCTTGACCAATGTCACCATATTCAAAGTATCTGAAATGCCATCTTTCCTAACTCTAGTTCCTCATCTTCCCTTACCAAAGTTTCCAAATCCAAACCTCTAGTTAAAAAATTTTCACCTTTTAGACTTGATATAATATTTCACAGTTTCATAGAGGAACCTTGAGCTGAAAATTTTGATCTGAAAGGAGATTTCGTAAACTCCAGAGTGCTTGTTGTACAGTGGTCATCTCTCGTGGTCGGACGAATTTCTTAGTCTCAAGCTTAGAACAAAATACATTCCTGTGGCCAAACAATTTCATTGGCATTCGTAAGTGTCTATCTATGGGAGATTTTACTGTATATGCCCTTTCTATGAAAATTGTATGCATTTAGCTTGAAATATAATTTATATTTGGATCAACAACTTAATTCTTTCTACCTATTTTTTTAGACTTTAAAATGCTTTGTGGTACAGGCTATCTGATATTCGGATCCAAACACCCTGACTTGTTTTACTTCTCAAATTTATTGGTTGTGTTGCCGTAATTTATGAATAAATAATAATATCCAAAATATTTTCTTGTACGACAGGAAATTATATTTTTATTTTTATTTTTTATGAATAAAACTGCCTTAAACTGCTTTAAGATTCTTGCCAACCAATATTTTCACAATAAAACTTATAGTTTTGTTTTTTTTTATGAACAAATGCATTTGTGTTTTTTTTTTTGTTTTTTTTTTTGTTTATTAATTTATTTTTGTGATAGACCAATAACCAACCACAACACATGATTTGTTGCTACTAATAAATTTCTGCTTTAATGGAAATTTGTTTATTTCACAATTTCGTAACTTAAAATTTGATTGCCTTTCTTTTGTGTTAGTTTTTATTATTGTATATTCTTTATTGTTTGTGTTATTGTTGTTGTTGTTCTTGGTGGATGTTCCTTAATTATCGCATTTATCTAAATTATATTGTCAACATTTCTCTCTATTTGTATCTTTTTTTTTTTTTTATATTTTTTTTGTTCTTGTTTTAATTAAAATAAAAAAGGTAGATAGATATAGTCGGCTATGGGATGCACTGTAATCCACCAAAAGCAGTTAAAAGTTTAAAAAATAGTATCAACTATTGACATTAAAATAAATTTAAAGTCTCGGAATAATATTCAAAGTGCAGCATTGTTTTCTGTTGGGAGGCAATTGATCGAGGGCGAGGGTATTGTACCCACTATATATTTTCTGGTTTAAAGAGAAGTTTATCTTAAAATTTGTATACCGATGTCATCAAAACTATGAAAGTTATATGATTTTTTATACTGTTGTGTCCCAGGGGTGGAGTACACCTTAGCCTTGGAATGAAGAGATCAAACATACTTCATTTTTTTTAGAATGTAAATATATTCATTTTTAGATCCTCAAAAAATGTGTTTCCCAATAAAAAATTATGTTGATAAAAGGAATATATAATGGAAAATACCAATTGGTATCTCCAAAATTGTGTAAGTTGTTGGTAATTTTCTATCAAGAGGGGAAGATCTAAAAAGGACCATGCACCAAGACTCAATCTTAACTTTTAAATACTTTATAATATTTGCGCAATTATCAGTAGTTCAAAACTGAGTTCTCCCAAAATGGGATATGTATATATACTTTATCTGATCGCAACTTTTCCAACTCTGTATACCAATTCCTTCCTAACAAAAAACAGACTCCAGGATAGGCGGACTAGTTGAGTTCATTCAAATTTTCTCTTCACACTGATCATTCTTCTATATAATTTCAAGGGTCTTACTCGCTTTCTTCTCTGTGTTATATGCATATTGTTTTTTGCATGAACTTAATAACTTTTTTAAAGGTGCAAGGCGACAATTAAAATGTTTCGTTTGGGTGCAATTTTAAACTAAATTTGTGATTGTAAGCACACGTTTTACAAATAAAATTCAAAGTTAAATATATCATAAGATAATAATAATTTTTAATACAAATATCTAAAATTTTAACACATTTAGTTTTTCTATTGTTAAAACAAAACTTCCAAAACATTAAATAAAACCAAAACGATTTGGTTAAAACTAGTTTCATTTACATTTCCAGGCATAAATAAGAAAACACATTTATAATTTTTAGATATAAAGAAATCCCCTGAGAGAAAGATAGAGGGAGAGAGTAAAGTTCTAGATTCTTAAATAACGGAAATTCATTATACAATAATTATTGCATCATCATTATCATTTGTATGATCTCACATTCACTTGACAGTCAAGGTTTATTAATCACTTACACTTTGATCATATGAATTTTAAAATGAAATGTAAGAAAGTGATAATGTTTTAAATGTCAGAACCCTAATAGCAAGAGAGAATCTTATTTATTTCAATAACTTTTCTACTTTATATTCCTGGAAAACATAAAAAACAAAAAATTTGTACATTTCAAAGGTCCGGCGTTAGTCAAAATAACTGAATAATCTCCCAAAAGTGAAATAGCTAAAATGCAAAATGTTCCTTCAGTGGATTAATAAATGTATTACCTAAGCGTACGAAGTCTGATCAAATGAGTTTTTTCTGGTACCATCGGAGTCCAAGGAACTTGTTCCATCAATTAGTTAATAAATCTGAAATTAAGTCATAAGAATAATGTTCAAATTTTGGGAACTGCTTGGAGTTCAAACTGATCAGAGATTTTTTTCTGGTACCAAGGGAGCTCAAGGAACTTGTTCCAACAGAGACAGTTCTTTTTTTTGGGAGTAACGTGGTGGTTGCTGGTTCTCACCCACATACGAGCAAAGTTTTAAACTCTACAAGGAGTTACGTTATACAAACGGGTGCTGTGACCGTAGAACGACAGAGGTCTTAATTTTAGACCAAAGAACAAGATAAATGAACATGCAACTAAGACTTCACAATTGGTACCTGTGAATATAACTTCAATTGGGCATTTATTCACGCTTATCAATCCTTGAGCCAAGCACTGTGGTATTAAGTCTTCATGGCTTGACTTTTACATTCTACCTTCATTAGCAAAAACTGTGCTTCACTATATTTTCTATTTTTAAATTAATATTTAATATTTATTTTTATATCAATATTTTAGAGCTTTACCTTAAGATTTCTCTATGGTAAGTTTATATCTACTTTATCAAATTTGATGCCATTTTTACTTGATTTCTTAAAGTTATTTGGAACTCCTAAGGATTGTGAAGTTTCGATAACAAACTATGTTGGTAATATCAAAATTTTAGAGCCTACTTTCTTTATCTTAAGATGTCAATATTCTCTTTATAAATGTTTATGTTTTTTAATCAGGTGCTGTGTTTTTGAGTCTTAACGAATGCCTATAAGGAAAAGACTGATTCAATTGCAAAGAATCAATTACCTTAGATGTGATAATGATGATTACTGGATTTCTATTTGGAAATATTAAATTGGAACAATTTGGAAGTATTAAAAGGGAAACTGCATATGAGTTCTACAAAATGAATATCGACACAGTACATGGGTATAGAAACTTAAAAGAAACTTTAAAAATTTTAAGAAAAAACAAGTTTTATTAAATTTAGGGGTCAGTCATATCAACACACAACAAAAAAAGGGAAAAGGAAAATCAATGTAAAATATAAAAATATATTTAAAAAAAAAAAATGAAATAAAATGAAAACTAACCTTTTATTGAAGTTTTAAATTTTGGATGAAAACAGGCACTTTTTTGTCATTTATTTTTAAACTTTTAAGATTTTCTTCTTTAATTTTTAAACTTTGAAGAATTTTGTTGAGATTTTTCAAATTTTTAATAATATTTTTGCAGATTTTACACTTTCATAAAAATTTATGTTTCATATAAATAATTTTATTTTTTTTTTTTTTGTTTTGCACATAAATTTCAGATTTCTTTGAATGGAAAATTAGTAAATTTATTTAAAAAAATATATAAATATATAAATTTAACAATTAACAACACTTAGTTTTTGTTTGTTTTATTTTCTTTTAACAAACAAAAAATTAAGAAAGAAATATCACGATTAGATTAAATCACTCACTCATTAACAATTGTTCAGTTTTTTTTTGTTCTTATAATTGAAAAAATGATATTGTTGTTATTAGTTTTGTTATTGTTTTCAAAATTATTATTATTATTATTATTTTTATTATCAGAAATTTCAACACAAACTACATAAAAAGTTGTTGAAGCGAGAAAATAAATAATAAAAATTATATAAAACAAGAAAAACACTTGAAAGAAATTGCATCAAAAAGTTAAGAAAATGATCGATAAAAATGCAGGCAAGCAATCAGACGCACATTATGATCATTATGAAGTTCTATTAAGTCATACTTAATTAAGTATACAACATATCATCATACGATGATTATAGGGGCACTAGGAGTTGGGGGCTTTGGGCATTATTTGTCATGCTTAATAGACGAACGTACGCAATAATAATAAAAATGAGTGGAAAAACAAGTAAAAGAATTAACAAGAACAACAATGACACGCACACAAAGAGAGAAGAAATTACTTAAAAATTAATTAAACAAAGAAAAGAATATAGAAAAAAGAATTTATAGAATCCAAAGAGGCAAAAAGAGGGAAAAATTGATCGCGTTGTTCAAATATGTTTTCTAAGTACGCAGTACAAAACAAAACTTGCGGAAGTTTGCGTGTGTCCATGATAAAAACATAAGCAAAGAAATGTACATATAGGCAAGACAAAGAAGAATCATATGGAGAAGAAGTTTAGAAGCAAAGAGAGAGTAATTATTGCTTTTAAATACAAATAGTAAGTAAGTACTTTGTAAGTAGACAGTAAGCAACAGTAAGAAAGGGTTAGAATAAACTGTCACATCATGGCTAGATTTGATTTATGAAGAAATATCTAATTGGATTTAGAATCTTCTATTATCTATACACATTATAAAACAAAGTCCCTTCGCTGTGTCTGTCTGAAAGCGATAAACTCAAAAAGTACCGAATGGATTTTCATACGATTTTCACCAATGGATGGAGTGGTGGATCAGGAAGGTTTTAGGTGTATAACCATTTATGATTTTGGTAAATGGCTAAGATATGACGGTGATTGTTGAAGATGTCGATAATGTCGTAGACATCAAAAAGCAGTGCAGCTATTAATGCAGTGTGTTGTGGAGAAGTAATTCACTGTTGTTTTTGATGAAATTTCTTATGGGGTCAACTGGATGGTTCTTAGCTAAATTTGTATCCGGTTATTGAGATACAGACAGTTTTTTTCTACCAGATTTTTGTATCTGTGACTGTTTATAGCATTCAGAGTCCTTCATTTCAATGATTCAAGGGAAAGAACCGATTTAATGTTGATGGAAAGCAACAATGATTACAAAAATTACAATGCAATGCAATGCTGAATGCCTTCATATGATCTTGAGAAAATAGATCTCTCAAATCGATCACCAACTATGTAATTTCCAAATGTCCTATTAGCACTCGGAAAAAATCGCTATTTTAAGAGCATAATACAGCCTAATGATCTCAAACCAGTATTTAAATTTATTAAAATATTTAACATTCAATATATGCAGTTGTTAAGCACAGTAGACCTTCATAGGTCATAGTGTAACTATGGGCAATGTTTATAATAATAGCTAATAGATAGGCTAACAATTAGCCTAAACAGAACTATTAAATTGCCTAGCCAGAATATGTCGCTTAAACAGCTTGCCATAGAATATCTTTTGTATAATTGCCAGACTCTAAGCAGAAATTTCAATGCCTTTTTTAGCATTTCCTTCTGAAATTTCTCAAATGAAACTAAGGAGAATCTTACGTTGATTAAAGTTATGAGTGTAAAGAACACTTGTATTATTATAAAAGTCTTATACAGGACTAAGCCTGCTTATTTTTGTCATCTAGGTTAGCTTGGGTTAGCAGCTGGTACCAAGCCCAGCTGAATTAGGTTCTCAAAGACCCGTTGTAATGCCACAGACACAGCATGTCCTATTCTCTAAGGATCAATCCGACAACTTGACCTAACCCAATTTTAATAAATTTTTATAACATCTGGCAATGCTAAATGATTCCTTAAACTTCCAGTGTTACGAGGTTTCCGGAAAATAAATAAATCATAATAATAAACAATAATATTGAATTCTCCTCTTCCTTTCCCTTCTCTCCTGTTTGTTCGCATTACTGATTGTTGTAAGTAAAATAATTCAAACAAAAAAAAATTAATAGGCACTCAATCGAATCAGTTTCACGCTTTTGAATTATTTATTCTTTATTGAATACAAAAACAAAAGTAAGAAATTAAATGAAAAGCACAAAAAACAAAATCAACAATGACTTTAAGTTTAATAACAAAACAATAATAACAACAACACTAACGATGGGAAGGAACAACAACTTTTTGATATAATATATCTGTATGTGTGTGTATATGCATGCGGCGTTATATGGGCGAATGGGAAATTTCCATTGTTTTTGTTTTCTTCAGAAACGAAATGAGTTGAGTTGAGTTGCGTTGCGTTGAATTGAGTGAGTGCGCAAAGAGCTTTAATAACTGTCTCTCCTTGCGTCTGCACGACTGCCGTCCTCTTCCACATTCTCTTTATTGTAGATGTGCACTAGATGTTCTTTGCTATTGTTGGGAGGCTGTGCTAACTTAAGCAGCCAGTAGACGTACAATATTAATGGGGAAAATATTCCGTGAAAATATTTGATGTGAGTGACAGCAAAAGAAACAAAAAATGCGAAAATATCAAAAGGGAAAGGAACCTTAATTTATTCCCAAAATGGCTTGACTTTTTAGGCACTTTTTGTTTTTTGGTAATTGAGAAATTTTTTCTATTACCTAAGTATTTGGTGCAGAGTTGGTTAAATTATACCGAATTTTGCTGCTTTTCTATTTTAAAAGAAGAAACTTTTTTGCCTATCACGTCATACTGTCTTCACATTTTATACTTCAATTCACATTTGATGCGTTTGCTATAGACTTTAATCGTAATGTCCAATCTTTTAATTTATTCCAGCTTAATTGGTAGAATATTCCTTCTGAAAATCTCATCTTTGAATCATAACTGGATACTTTTATATTACCAACCACCATTGAATCTATAGATTATAGATTGACATTATTGAATTCTTCTAGAGCTTTCCGAAACGAAAAAATACAAAACAAAACCTTTCAATTTTCCCTAAAAACAATCAATTTCATTGTTCAAGCCAAACTACTACTATGGAGCATCAAAATCATACGTCTACTGGCCGCTTTAAACACACAAGAAGTTTGCACTCTCCCAAGCACGCACTTTGAACTCTCTGACGCACATTTCCTTTCACTGATCGTACACATTTTGCACTCACACACTAAAGTAACTTGCACTCACTTAAGCACACCAGGGGGCACAGAATTCTTAATCCTCATGCATTTGTGATCAGCTGTTAATCATTTTTATTGCATGCTACATTTTTTGTGTATTGGCTTTTGCTACTCATGTTTTACGCTACTCTCTCTTATTGTGGAGTGAGTTGTTGTGCATGGTGGAGTTAAGTTTATTGCAGTTGATATGAGATCGCGCGCTTTTTTTTTTTTTTTTGCCATATAAATTATTTTCTAGTATTTTATAGTTGAAAGACTTTTGCTATTTGTTTGTTTAAGTTTATTTTCTGTGTTTGTTATTTATTTTCATTTTTATCAGTTTGATGATGGAATGGAATTTTATTTATTTAATACACACGACACAATTTGTTTACTATTTATTATATTTATTTTATTACAGAAATAATTCTCTTTTTTTTTTATATTTTTCATATTATTTTTTATAGAATTTTATAGACTTTTTTTTATTTTCTTCTTTTTTTAAGTTAATTTATTTTATTATATCAATTTTCTTTTATTTTTATGTTATTTATTCCCCATTTTGATTTTGTGTTGTTGTTGTTTTTGTTAGTTTCTATGACCAACAAACATAATTAAAAGCTTTTTTTCATGCAGCTTATCATTTTACCGCACATTTTATTTCTTTTTCAAAAAAAAAACTTTAATTTTTTCTTATTCCTTTTACTGCTCTTTTATCTGTGACTCTTTGCTCCCAATTCTGGAGGTGTTTGATTTAAAGGGCGTTTATTTTATTAAAACACAATAATTTTCTTAATTTCTATAAACATTTAATTAAACTAATTTATAAATTACTTTGCAATTGCTTTATATTCTTGTTGTTGCCTTTCTTTTTGACCATCAACAGAAGACAACAACAATCAACTCACAACTTGTTGCGCGCAAAATTTTCTTCTCTTCTCTTCTTTACTTCATGAAACATAAAAATTACACGCACAATAGAGGAAAACAATAAAATATTGTATATTGTTTCAAAACAAAAAAACTAAAAGCGAAAGCGCGCACGAAAGACAAAACGATAGGCGACAAATGTTCAAAACGACATTTAATAATATTAAAAACAAAAATAAACAAACGTCCTCACGTTGCAAAGTTTCACGACGGCGAACGGTGGAACGGCGTGCGCAGATGTGCTTTCTTTGGTTGTCAAAAATCGACTTATTCAGCGAATAAAAGTAGCGAGTAAGATCGAAAAGTAACGAGACTCGAAATCGGCTGTTGGTTGGAAATTCTGAAGGGGAAAATACGGGTGATGGAACGAACAGAAGAGCGCAAGCGATCACTTACTCTCTCAACTTTACTAGAGTTATTGTTCTCAGAGACTATCACTCGGCTTAAAAGCACTCGTTTCGGTTCGAAAAAGGCAGGATCAAAATCGGCCCAATTTTCGGCTCGAACTTGAACGGCCACAACTCGAAAGTTCGAGCCTAGAGAGTCGGTTCGCTTGCCATCTTGTAGAAAGACAAGACAGTCTCTCTCTCAGAGATAGTAAATTTTTCGGTCTCCTGCTTTGCGAATTGAGGGTAATTCATTTAAGGCGCCTGGGCGCGTATCACTTAATTAGATTGAGGTGCAATTAATTCATTTTTTTCAGTAAATAATTGATATTTAATTTATTTTTATTCACACATTAATTTTTGATAAAGTAGTTGAAATGATTTCAACATGAAAACTGGTTTGGCCTTAAATTTAGTAATTATTTGGAAAACGGACCTGATTACTTGTTTCTTTTTTTAATGTGTTTCCTCTCTCGGTGTTTCAGTCAATGAAAAAACGTTCCATTCCGAATCGTTTCGACGACACATGGTCATGCATTTAACAGTCTTTGAACTTCTTCCGGAAATCAATATAATTTCCTTAAACATAGCGACAACAAAAAATTACTACTCGTCCCTGTATCACAAATGAAAGAAAGACAAACGTATATACAATGTCTTTTCTTCACTCACACTTGTTTGTTGAAGACTGTCAAGAATTCTCTGAAGCTTTATTTTGTCGTAAGTTGGCAACACTCTTTGTTGTGTCTAATAGATTCAACAAGTTTTCCAAGTGTCTTTAACTTTAGCAAAAAGCTCATTGCTATGAAATGCATGCAGGCGGCATGAAAGCTGCGCGCGCATTGAATCAGCTGACTTATTTAAATACATATATATGTATATGTATAGGTGAGGTTGAAAACATGTGGAAAGAAAGCTTATGGGGAAGATGAGATACCATAACACAGCATCTTATGATTGAAAACAGCTGTTGATTTATTTTGTTTACAATGTTTTTTGTTATTGTTTACAATATAAACATTTAAGTTTTTTACTTGTTTATTATTTATACTCTTTACGCTGTGAATAAGTATTATAAGTTTGTTATGAAGTTTGTAACAGACGGAAGGAGGCATTGGAGACCCCCATAAAGTATATTGTACATACGTATGTATATAGATATTCTTGATCAGATCGACGGGACGAGTTGATTTAGTCATGTTCTAACTACCAGTTCCTCTGTTTTTGATCTAGAGAGCTGCAATTTTGCACGATGTTTTCTTTTTATTAAACGCTGTACATTGGTCAGAATCAGCCGAATGGGACTACTAGATGAAGTACCTCCCATACAAACTAAGATTCAAATTCATGTTCTGATCTGATATTTGGATACTATAAATGTCTGACCCATATTCAACAACCTCGTGCTTCCCTTCTCAGTAAACAAAAATTGCGAGAGAGGAAGTTTCCGCTTGTAATAGCAGACTAAGAACTGTTTCAAACATTGAGCTATGAGTCTGTGAGTTCTTCCGTTCTTCTTTGGTAACTCAAGCTGCCTGAAAGCAAAACGAAAATTAACAAACAATGATATGCCGAACCTTCATCAGTGTAATTTCATTCATTTTCTCTCTACGAAACCAAACGAAAAAGACAAAACTACGAATAAGAGAATCAAAACAGAAACAATACCTTGGGCAGCGAAATATTTCACTCATGGCCTCATGTTTCTCTTAGCAACACACAAGTAACTCAGGAGAGAGCACTGTCCGTAAAACTCAATGTGTGAAACAACTCCAAGTAATCAGTACATACCACTTAGATTCAACTGAAATTCCAGATTCATCTCCAAAGAAATTATTGGATGTTTTGATAAATACCCGAATCTTGAAGGAAATTTAATTCTGGAGTTTGTCACAGTAGGTTCATTCGAAGTCACAGTGACGGGGTGAATAGATCCCGCCCTTCCCCTAATATAAATTCTGTTCGTTAGTTGTAGGTTAAATATTGAAACATTAGTTGTAAGGGGCTTTCCCCTTTATATTTCTTAACAACACATTACATTCTTAAGATCATTAGTTGAACATCTGACTAAACTCTACAAAAATGTAGTCACTGTAATATGAATATATGAATAATATGAAGGTAAATAATGAATAGATTTGAAAAAAAAAAAAAAACAGATTTGATGTCTCCAATCCAATCTAATATGCAAGTTATTCCTTTAATTTTACCTTTTTGAAAGGGTTAGAGGCCTAGGCCCTTAAATGTCAAAAAACGCCATTGTCTGTACACCTAAAATAACGTAGAATCATTTAGGAAGTAACAAAGCTATATGCTATGCAGTGGAACTCATCTACATATAACGAAGTCGTTGGTTCCGATTAATCACTTCACTATACTTAACGACCAATTCCATACTAATATTTCGGAAACTGTGGAAGATATAGGTGTCATCTTTCTTGTGGGGACTGTAGGAAAAAAGAAAACTATCAAACTACATTTACTTTTATATTTCTACTAAAGAGATACAAAAAACAGATTACAGGTACTTATAATATTCATCAAGGCAAGTCTGGTCCTACCTACACTTTAATAATTTCCTCCTTACCTTCTTAACTATCCCCTGAGCTGAAGGCCTCTGTTGCTATTGCTTATATTAAAATACTAGGTTAAAATTTGTAATTATAATCTTAGTTCTAATAAATAAATAAATGAATAAAAAATATTTTATTCACTTTTTCTTTTTCTTTTCCAGGGTACATTCAATAAAACATTCTTATTAAACGAATAAATATAAATAAAATAAGCAAAAATAATTCCAATTCATCATTAAAATATGGTACACATTCATCAAAAAAGTCACGCCAATTAATTTTTCCAATTAGTCATCCAATTAGAGAAATAAAAACAATTCAATTTACTCAATAACAACTACTTCAATCATTTTCATCGACATCATCCTAATTTTCATCAATATCATCATCACCTTTGTTAAAAATCTTCTTAAATATGCAAACCGCAAAACCAAAAGACTTCAAACGCAACACAAGAACAACGACAAAATAAAATCAATAAAAATGGCGCAATATGTAAAACAAAAAAGGAGAAGAGCACAACACCAAAACGGATGGGTTATACGAAAAAGAAGTCATTACATAAACTTAGTGTCGAATGCGTTTCAAATGTCATCATCTCCATCATCATCATCATCATCTTCAAGTGGAGTGGGCTAAAAAGGTGGCAAATAGTCTACAGACATTCGAATGTTGATTAAACGCGAATACTAAATTAACAGTTCCTGTCACAGGAAAATGGAGTAATTGAATTGATTACATACGAATATGCTGATGAAATCCTCTTAACTAGGCAATATTAGTCGCCCACAATCTAAAAAAAAAGGCAGGCCAAGGTCTTAATGAACATGTGTAGTTGGGAATTAGTATTAACATATACCTAGGCACTGGCACTTCCCCATTAGGAAAAATCAATAATCTTAATCACAAATTTGTTGAAAATTCTAAGGTGCATCATCATCATGATTCCAGCTGCAAAATGAGATGATCTGAGAAATATCTATACAATTACTAAATGAAAGAATTTATTTAACACAAGTTCTCTTTACAGAACCTTCTTTGTTTGTACTCTTTTATGGACAATGAGTAGTCAAAGAGTCTTGTCTTCAAAAGATTGAGCTAAATTATAATTACAGGGACCATGCAGTAAGAATTCTATGAAAAACACGAAGGACATAATTGTTAAAACTACACAGATCTTTGTAAGTTGTATGGAATGAATGATTTATTGTTTTGACCAATTTTAAGCCCAGTAATGTGAAGTCAAATATTCCCTAATTTTTTCAAATAAACGCCACTGTGTGCACTCACGAAGTTAAATGAAAATTTCTAGTAGAAAATCTATACTCGGTTACTAAGGAAAAGTGAAGGAGTGAAGTAGTAGTCGAGTGGAGTAGAATAAATAAGAAACAAAAAACTAAAAGGTAAGTATATGAAACTTCCTAGTCATAATGACCTAAGAGCTCACGCAGTGAAAAAAGAAAATACAGCTAAATACCGTAAAACACTTTCTGTCTTTCACTTAATCAGACAGCAAAGCAAATACCAAATCAATTTCTCATTTACTTACTCAATCCTACCATCACTCAATATTTTGCTTATTCATTCTCTTACACATTCACTTGTTCATTCATTCATTCATTGATTCATTTACATATTTTACTCACCTGCTCAATGTCAAAATCCCATTCTGGTGATGGAGAACGAGCATTGCTACTTCGTCCCACCGCTGGTGGCGTGCCGTGAGGCTCCTCGGGTATAACAGCGAAACGACCACGTTGCAATATA
The DNA here is from genome assembly GCA_037043295.1 of Amiota minor. Lineage (NCBI taxonomy): Eukaryota > Metazoa > Arthropoda > Insecta > Diptera > Drosophilidae > Amiota > Amiota minor. The sequence goes on from JBAMAW010001747.1 coordinate 109,209, forward strand.
GGCGAAATGGCGCCATAATTAGCTATAAAGTGTAAATTTAATTTAATTTTGTAATTATGCCAAAGTCATCAATAGAAAATTCTGTCTAGTATGTCTATGACTCCCTGCCCCCAACTAATCTCATACCATAATTAAATTTTTACACTTACATGTTGGCATCAGGCGAAAACGTCCCAATGTTGTCTCAGGTGGTCCTTGTGTTGTTGCACCGCTACCGGAGCTGCCTGCCGTAATACGAAAACGACCACGTCGTGCAGCTGCAACTTCCTCATAGCCCCCGCCACCACCACCACCACTTCCACTATGCATTGTGTTTTTTTTTTCCTTTATTTTTCTAGTTCACTGAAGTTTCTGGGTTTCCCTCTCTTTATATTTTCTTTTGTTGTAATTTAACACGTGTATGTTGCAGTAAAAACTGTAAGAAAAATGGTAGGAGAAAAATGTCATTGGTTAACATAGCGTATACGTAATGCTCAAACATGCAAACTCCACGTGACTTCTATTCTTTTCCTCCCTTCTGCTTTATTTGTTTTCTCTACTTTCTATTCATTTTTTTGGAATAAAAAAAAGCCATAAAAAAAAATCGATTGAATGGCAAAAGTCAAATATTACATTTATAACTTTGTTGCACGCCAAAAACTTCATGTTCTTTATGGAGGCATCAAGAGAACCATCCATGATGATGGTGTGAATGAAAATCATGTTTTTATTGTTAGTTTGGTTTGGCTTTTCAGATTTTGTATTGTGAAAAATGAAACACGAACGAAATGCATTAATTTAAAGGCTTTTCCAATTTCCATGCTGCTCCAAATCATGACGCAACTGTGCCGCCCCAGTGGCACCAATTGCTCTACAATTAGAATAAATATATTCAAAAGTTAGAACAACCAATGCATCTTTGATTTGACTTCCATTTAGTATTTGTTGGATTGAAGTACCAACGTAAAAATAGTGAATTGAAGAAGAACCTTTAGAGGTTTATTAAAGCCAACATAAAGGAGTTTCTAGAAAGTAACAGAGTTTGACAGAGTTTACTTCACTTAATACTATTGTATATAAAAGAATCGATAAACGAAACGATGTGGATGTGGTGGAGAATATCGTTCATATCTAGTGACACAATATTAACTAAATGTCATACTAATTTTTAGTTTAGTTAATTGTGAACGTCAGCCACTTAATCATTGTAACGTGGAACAACTTTTGTGTTTCTACAACAATGGAAAATTTTGAGTAGCAAAGGTGATAACATTTTTAATTATGAAAAAAGAAAACAAAATGTGAGATTAAAACAGAGCTCAGTGAAGCTAGATTATGTTTACATTGGGATTGAAGAAACAAAGAAAATAATCTCTACTCTATAGTGGAAAAATTTGTTTAGAGGTATACAAATTTAAGATGATATTAAACACATCAAATTAAATGTTAACCATCAATCGGTTGTCTGCACAACAAACAGTGACCTTGAATGGTTGTAATGGTGTCTCAAAGGTCTCTGGGTTTCAGTCACTCCACTTCTAATCCGGCAATTCTACTTATTCTTCTAGGGAGCAGGACTCTGATCTCATCAAGCTTCGTCAATTCTAAGTTCTAAACCATAAAGTAACAAGCATACAAAGTACTAAAACCAACCAAACGAGCAAAACACAATTGACAGTAACAACAATAAAGCGCAGCAACAGCAATTATAATTATTTGCTCTGTTGTTGTGCTCCTGCTAGTTTTTAAGTGCAAGTAGCAGTTTCTACATATCAATTCCAAAAGTAAACAAAAACCCATTTCCCGACTTGCAGGAGAGATACTGACATGATAAGAGATGATAAGAGGCAAGTCATCCTGACTTTCATGACTTGAATTTATCAATTCTTATGATATGAAACTCGATCTTATGATCAGAAACCCTTTTATTATTTAAAGTTCCGAGCTTTAGTATCGATTAAACAATAATATGATGAATTCTCAGAAAAGAAACCAAGGCTTCGTACCATTGCACAAGATTTAAAACAGAAACGAAACTGCAAATTCAATCCTCTCCAAACTGACAGTTAAGATTTGACTAGCACAGCGTAGCGCAATGTGTCAATGCTTGCAAAACTGTGGGTGAAAGAGTGCCGCTTCATAATAGTGCTGTGCAAACTGTACGCAATGTATATTGGCGCACGCGTTTCTTGTTTGGGGACCAATATTATTTTTTAACTTTATTTTGTAATTATATTTTGCTAATATAACGGCAATTGAAATACACATTCTGTAAAAATTTCAACTATCTACATATTACGGTTCATAAGATATAGGCCTAGGACGACCGGACGAAGAGTGGAGGCTGTTAATTGGGCTCTGTTTGGTACCCTTTGGATGCGGGAACTCAAAAAAGTCTCACAAGCATAGCCAAGCCAACCAAATTATTATTTCGATTAGAAGCTGGACGATGTGCACAGCAAGCTGAAACATGATTTTCAAAATATACACAATTCGAGTCTATTCTCACCATGACATAATGAAATGTCAAAAAGTACTGCTCACAAATCAATTACCAACTGACAAATACGTGAAATATATAGTGTTGCCAATTTCGAAATTATATCTTTAAAAAAACAAAAAAAATTCCCTTCATTATCCCTTTACATTCTAACCCAAATGGGAAGCAAGAAAACTGTACTACCTTTCCTTCTATGAGATTCCTTTCCATATTCTATGAGATTGTTTGAGAAGAATTTTCTTTTTTTTTTCATGATTATTTAATAAATATTGTATTGAGTTATATATATTCAATATTGTTCATTTTGACCCACAATTTTTCTAGCAGTGAGGCATGAATCCACGCTCATAAAAAGTTATATTCTTTGCTAGCAAAAAAATTGATCCAGTTGCCTTTAGATTTCCTCAGAAGAAGTCTTAAAAGTTGTATATGTCTCGGAACAAATAATAATCAGAAGGTATCAGATCTGGAGAATATGATGGGTGTAGCTGTATATCCCATACAAACTGTAAAAACATATTTTCATTTATAATTTGTGATCCAGGTTATCCTCTATGAATGTTATTTTTTTGGCTACAACATGAATGAAAATAATATGGGCCATCAACCCATGAACGTTTTGGAGTTCGAATTTGGTAGTACCTCGGGTACGACGTCTGACCAGAGGCTATTTTCTGGTACCACGGGTGGTCAAGAGATGACGGAACTTGTTTCCGTCCTGGCCAGCGGGTACGGCCCCCTTGTGTTTAGTATCCAAATTTCGAATTTGAGAAATTTAATCTCTCAGTGATTTGAAGTGTTTATAATCGCATTTTTACATTGATTAATGCTTTTATTTCGTCTTCATCTACTGGCCTTCAAGAATGTTATGCAACTTTAACATCAAAATTCACGGTTTTATATTTTGCCAGTCAATTTTGGCACTGGCCTACTGTCAACAACCGCTCCTTACACATAGAATAATTTTTTTTCTTGCTTGAACAGTATTTTTACCTTTTTCATAGTAAAAACATAAAATATGCCGAAAATACTGCTTTTCACGTTTCATATTTGATGGGGCACTAACAAAAAAAAAAAAAAAGACTACTGCGTAGAAGCAATCGATCTTTTTCACACAAACCAACTGTCAACTGTCAAAATGTATGTATGTTGGTATGTATGATTTGCTGCTTAAGTGGGAAGATGACTGTGTTAAATTAACTTTAGTTTAAAAATAAAATACATGTTGAAGTTATCTTTCTATGACGGTATTCAAAAATACTCACTTCGCACACTACTACGTTGCCATCTATACTCGTATTACAATATACTACCTATACCACCCACAATTTGATCTAAATTTAAATCATTTCATTCCAATTTTGCCTACATGATTTGTCAATTTTGTCGTTATTGCAAAAACATTTTTGCCTTTTCCACTTTTAACATCTGGATATTTCGACCTCCCACCATTCTTACTTTGGAGAAATATGCCACTAGGAATGATTTATTGTAATTTGCTTGTTTTTCACTTCAAGCAAAAGATCAAAGGCAATTATTGTAAAATTTACATCTTCATTTCTAACACAGGAATTTGTTAAACAATCCTTCCTTGCAATATGATTTTTAAACCATTTTTTGGAATATCTAACAGGGATCAATCAATCAAACTATTTTGTATCCAATCGCAAACCTAATAACAACAAATTCTAACTATTTTACTACAATTTTTGCCATTCTTAATTGGTTTTTTTTAAAACATATTTTATCTTTAAAAGTATTAACTTACCACTGATTACAAAATTATTGATTAAAATTTTTATTTATATTTGCAAATAATTAAACACTTTTTTCTTATTTAGAGTCAAATTTATTTAAAAAAATTCACATCAATTTTTGTTTCAAATTTTTCATTTATGTTTCACTTTGGTTTTTTATTATGTTAATATTATCTATATATTTTACTTTGATAACATTAATTATTTTATTATTGTTTGTTTTTTTTAATTAATTTATCTTTATTAATTAAAATATTCAAATTCATTTATTCTAATTATTTTTGTATAATCAACTAATCAATTTGTTTTTTTAAACAATTTTTTTATTAAATTTTCTCTTTAATTTGTTTTAAATTTTATTCTTTTTTTAATTTAACTTAATTTTTTACACAATTTCCTATTTTTTTTTTTTGTTTTTAATATTTTAGTTTTTCATTTTCATTTATATTTTTTCTGTTTTTAAAATAAATTTTTGTTTTTATTTATTTTCTTATTTTTTTTTTGTTTTTATTTTACATATATTTATTGTTCAATTATTTTGTATGCGTCGCACGACGCGTGACGCAGTCAAAGGAACACACGAGAAACATAAAGAAAAAACGCACAGTTTAATAATAAATTTGAATGAGGATGAGAGTGGAAGAGAGTAGAAGAGTAAAAAGAAGACACCATGTTAGTTTTAAAGCAAAACGACAAAAAAAAGAAAAACGAGAAAACGCACAACGCGGCGTATACGGAATGCAATTAAATTTGCATTTTTATCTACGCGCCGGGAAATATTTTCATTTTAACACTTTTCTCCTGCCTGCCTGATGTTATTATGTTTATAATTTTGATTTCTTATAATTTTTTTTAAAATAGTTTTCTTATTTAAATTTAACGGAAGAATAAAGTTTGCATAACACGCACGCACCGCACCGCACAGAGAAATGAATGAACGCGAAAACAAAAGAATCTCAAAGATTCACCGCGCAATGAATGAACAATTGCCAAAAACAGAGCAAAGTAAATACAAAAACAATTGAGATATTTAATTTTTATTGATTTTTTTTTTTTTGTTTCTCTTTTCCTTTTGTTTTTATTTATTTATATTTTTACACTACACATAAAACACACACTTTTTGTTGTTGTTGTGGTTGTTGTTGTCATCATCAATTAATGTAACTGTAAAGATATAATAAGAATATAAATTATTTCACATTAATTTTTGTTTATTTTTTTTGTTTATAATTTGATTTGATTTTATTAATAAAAATCATAAAAAATGATTAAGTTTGGTTGAGTTTCACAAAGCAAAAACTAACAAATCTCTGTGCTGATTGGAATATCTTTCTGTGTGAATATGAGAAAGACTTTATGCAATCTGCAGCGGCAACGACAAACACGACGATGAAATGACGACGATGGGCCGCTTGCCACCACAATTTTTATTTTAGTGAGCGACAGACTAACGAACTAAATACTTACGCTGGCCATAGACATCAAACTAATATGACAAATTTGTTGGGATATTAAGGAAAATTGATGTGCTTGTCTAGTGAATTGAATAATTATTGTATATGGATAGGGTAGATTTTGTTAAGCAAACCGCTCACCCAGAAAAACTTGAGTGATCTTAGTTTGTCACAAAGGTTGACTTTGGATCAACCTGCGAAATCAGCAAGAAAAAAGTCACAAGTCCCAAGTCCCCGAGTATCAAATTTACCAAAACAGCACAAGTTTTCGAATTATGTGGATGGTTTTTTTTTGAAAATTTTATTCATTCGTGCAGTGGATTTGCTCAGAATTTTTTGGCAACAACATTATTGGTGTCCAATGATGTTGGACAAATTGGTATGATGTCTATGGTGAATCTTATCAATCAATCAAAATGTGTGTGGCTCACTTAGCGAATGAGCAAACGAACCAGCGACCGAACGAATGAACTTACAAAACGAAGGTAGCAACAACAAAAATTTCACTAGAAATTTCAAAATTGGCAAAATACAAAAGAAATAAACACAATCAAATAAACAAAATACAATAACAAAGCAGAAATGCATGCGCTGCGCTGCGCTGCCTGCATGAGAGAAGCATAAAATCAAAATATGGTAAAAAGTGCAAGATAACAAAAACAAATAATATTTGCACAAATAAAGAGAATGGAAGACTAAGACGAGACTGAGACTGAAACAGAGAGAGTGAGAGTAGTTTGTGTATCACCAGCACAAAAATTCTATGCAAGTGAGAAGCGAGAGTGTAAAAGTTTCAAAAAGAAAGGGAATGAGAACAAAAGCAGACATCATCAGCATGTGCTCAGTTTATTCTTCAATTCACTTTGGCGGCTGCCGCCTGCATTTCTTTTTGTGTCTGTTGCAATTGCAATTTGTTGTTTCTGTTGTTGCTGCTTTGGGGTTCATTTACTTTGTTGAATTGTTTTCATTTTTCTTATCTTTTATTTTGCTTTAAAAAAAGAAAGAAAATAATAATAAAAGGAAACAAAACAAAAATATCATAAAACCAAACCAAAAGACAATAACAAAGCTGCAGATAAATAAATAAATGAATGGATGACACACACACACAACTCAACAGACTAACAGAAAGCGCATTGCAGGCAAGCAGCCGGAGACAGCTGAGTTGTAAATAAATAAAACAAGGGAGACAATGGGAATAGGGAGATAAACAAAAATATAAGTATGTATATGAAGAGGGAGACTGAGTAACACATAAAAGGAAAGAGTGAGTCAGTGAGTGGGCAAATGTTTTAATGCGAAAATGAGTAAGAGAAATATTTAGATGAGACGAAAGAAACTGAAAGGAGAAACCGTGCACGTTTGATTCATTTGTTTATTTTATTCAAGTCTTGCCCCACAACGCTCTTCTTTGCATAACGGCAATCTACAATTTCATCTTGAGGCTCAGCCACTTCCCAACCCAGTAGACGTGTGCTGAGATCATATTGATAGCCAAGTCTAGCTTCTACCGTCTAATTAGCTTACTGGCAATACTCTCTAAGGCATTCGAAAGATTACATCTGACTAGAGTTTTGTCACTAATAGACGTAGGTGACAATGGTCCCAGACCACCGCATCGAACTTAGAAAATGTCATGGAACCCCAAAGCAATGGCACTAAGCTGCTCTGAATGTCTTCGAACATGGTGAATATTGGTCAGCTACTTTCCTCGAGAGAATGTGTGGCACTGCACTGCTGGTGCCATACTTCCTGGGTCTAAGATCGTTTCTTCACAAGAGAAACTTTTATGTCAGATGCGAAGGTCAGGAGTCTGACACAAAGAGTACACGAGGCACTATGTTAGGGCGCATTGCATACACGGTTTCTCGTCGGACTGAGAAACGAGAAACTCTCAATAGCGACATACGTGGATAACACCACCCTATTGGTGAGCGATAGTGATCCGGTTGTAACCTCAGCTCTTCTGCAAAACCAGAAGAACTTCAATGCAGCAAATTTATACACTTTACCTTCTACCCTGAAGCACTCGTATTGCCCTGTCGTTTTCATCAACATTGACGCCATGCCAAGAAGCACCACTATATCAAGTACCTGGAACTAATAATGGACAGGCAGCAAAAGAAAACAGTTTGACCTGAAACTTCAAAAAAGAAGTTGTCTCTTTAGGTTAAATACGAAGCTTAATCTGCGAAATAAGCTGCTATTGTACAAGGCCATTTTGAAACCAGTATAGACTTACGGCGTACAGCTTTCTAGTACTGCCTCCAGCTCAAACGTGGGAAACCTCTAGAGGTTTCAGTCTAAACTCTTGTGGAGGAGGAGACTTGCAAATCCTAATCATAAAAACAATGCCACCAAGAAAAAAGGCTCAAAACAGAGAAACTTATAAAAAATCTAGAGGAAACGTTAAATCAAAACAAAAGGATCAATAAGCAATCAATTCTTTAACATTTATTTTAACACTATTTCAACTTTATTGATCCTTTGGCTATAGTATATTGAACAATAGGCAAAGGATTCTATTAACAGAGGCAGAGGCGACTAGATTCATTGGAGAGAGAATAATTGTAAGCAAAATATGTATATATTTGTTTTTTAAGAGAAATACATAATATTATGTATTATTATTATTTTATTGCAAGAGAAATGTATTTACACAATATCTTGAAAATGCCGCAAAGTATGCAATAGAAAAACAATAAATAATAAAGTTTTTACAAACGCACGTGGCGTATACATAACAATATTACTTAACAGTAATCTTTTTCTATAAAATTCTAACTAATACATTCATCCACTTACCAACCTTCCTTCTCAAAGTTCAAACACTCACCCGCCCAAACATTTGTGAAGTTCGCACGTGAGCGTAAAATTATTGTCTATTTAAATGACAACAAGGATTATGAACAAGAAAAACATTATGAGTATCATCATCAAGGGGATGAGATTTGAAAAAACTCATCAGCAACTACAAGTAAATGAGGCAGCAGCAACAACAACAACAAATGATAATTAGAAATAAATAAAAAGAAAAAAGAAAATGCATTTGTCAACTGTCACAAGGAAAATTGTATTAAAATATAAGACGAAATTAATTTCAAAAGAAAATTTCTATGCTTGTTTGAAGTCAAGCGAACAGCGACATGCAACAACACAATGAAAACAAGAAATTTCATTATTGTAAAGAAAAACGAAACGATGATGGCGATGATGGGGAGGAGGGGGAGGAGGAGGAGGAGGTATAAATGATAAAATCTAAGAAAACCAAGGGAGATGAAGTGCTAGCAGATAGTTGGGACTAATGAGTGATTGCATGATGCAATGATATTTTTACCAAAAGAATTTCACAATTGTGGGCGTTTTTTTGGCTCATTTAAAATGGTAAGTGAGTGAGTAAGTGAATGAGAATGGAAAGTCTAAGAAATATAAGTATGAGAAAGGGAGATAGATTAAATACGCATGAGTCATCAAAAAAGCAGCAAGTATAAAAACAAAATCGCGAAATATTTTAGCATAAAACAAAACGTAAACTAAAATTTAAGCAGACTGCGTGGCAGCAAAATGACATTATTATTTTATCTTATTTATTTTTTTTTTAAATTATAAAAAATTTGTAGGAAAATTGTGATGAGGTTATTATTGGAACATTTTTAAAGAGTTTTTCTTGTATTTTTCTAGGTATACAACAACAAAACTATTCTAACAAATGATATACTTTATAATAATAGGAAATTCCATCATTAAATATTTTATTTGAAAACAAAAACTAAATGATTTTCCTTGAAATAAAAAAGACATGCAATTGAACTTAAATTCTTGGATCTCCTATAAATAATGTCTATGACTTTCTACTCTATAGTTCAGATAATAAATGTAATTCTGGTGATTTTACTATCTTCCTCTGGTTGCCAGTCTATTTTAGACAAATGGGTTTAGAATAAATCTCTTAATGTAATGGGTGAGTGAGCCATCTCGTGGTCCGATTTCAAACTACCTGTCGATAATGACGCTGTCATTTTTAACGCCACAAATTGTTGGTAGTTGTTTAGTTTTAATCTCCCAATGAACGAATATTAATCACTTTTCTTTGGAACAACAAATATCTCGGTATGTTTGCGTATAAAGTGCAACTCGTTCCGGAATTGGAGTCGAATGAGCTTCCGCAACGTTTACGCTTGCTGAGTGGGCTTTGAATGAGTTCAATGATGACCCACATTTTGCAAAAAAAAAAAACCATCATAACGAAGTGCATTTTCATCTTAGTGATAAAAAAAATAGATAAAATATTATTATTCTTCGTTATTGATTTATGTATTCCTAACTGTCAGCTGAATAACCATATCCTTTTTGATCTAATCTCTAGGAATATACAACATTCAAACCCAAAATGGTTAATTAATTTCTTATTAATGAGATACACGTAAAAGGTGTCGTGACAACATGAACTGAGAAACTGTAAAAAATATGAAATTCTTAATTTAATATTAAGACCACTAGCTGCCAAGGCTTTCAGTTCTATAATAATAGTAATAATAAATGAGCCCCTTGTTCGAGAAGAAAGTGGTAACAATATAACATAATATCTTCTTTAATCATCATTAAATTTCATTGTTTTTAGTAATTTACAATAATTTAAAGAAAACAAAAGATAAAAAGAAGATATCAGACACGCTAATAAATGAAAACAACTCATAAAATAACAAAAACAAGAAAAATATAAAAAATGGCTCAATTAAAATTTATTAATATTAATCAAGTGAAACAAGTGCTTAATTTAAGCTTATTATATCTTTCACATATAGATGTAAATAGGTTTATTACTGTCATGTTATTTGCAATACATAAAACTGCGATACCCCATAAAGTATACGAGTATATGGATATTAATGTTGTGTATGTCTCGGAAAACTGAATGAGCCTTCATTCACCTTAAACAAGAGAGACTGTCCATCCATCATTTTTAACAACACCACCGTACCACACTCCACTGAAGTCACCTACCTAGGAGTACATTTGGATAGACGACTCACCTAGCGGAAGCATATAGAAGCCAAAAAAATTTGCATGAAATTAAAAGCCCAGTTCCTCCACTGGCTTTTAAACCCAAGATCTGGGCTAAGCCTCGATCTAAAGGTGCTACTATATAACAGTTTAATAAAGCCTATCTGGGCATACGGTTCCCAGCTTTGGGGGAACGCAAGCCCAAGTAACGTTAAAGTCATCCAAAGAGCCCAATCAAAAATACTTCGTTTCTTAACAGGTGCTCCCTGGTACATTTCGAACGCGAATATCCACAGAGACCTTAACGTCCCACTAATTAAAACCAAATTGGACCAAATGAAACAAAAATATCTTGTTAATATATCGGAACATCCTAATACACTAGCTCGATCACTATCTTATATGAGTTGTGGTACGCGCCTTCGTCGAAATGACTTTCCTGCCCCATAAAACTGGGAGGACGACCAATCAATAATAAAGAACGCAAAGACAATTCGCCGAAAAGTGGTTTCACTGACGCCAAAATGCTGAGCGCGGTGACGATACAACAACACTTTTGGGTTCTGTGCAACGTTCTCTCTGGCCGCTTTAACCAGTTCATTGGAATGTTTTGGTCGTTGTTGAACTACATGTTGATGATCTCCTACTATCCCATGCTCAACAAAATTCGACACCTAACGACAAATAGTGTTATCCGATGTGCCTGTTGGCCACGATGTTTTCGACGATATGCACGTTGAGTTAAAGTAATTTTTTTTCTTTTTTGGGGATCCGGGCCCAAAGGGAACCCTATTGTCCGTTCGTCCATCCTCGGATAATATCTCATGAACAGTTAGAGACTTGAAATTTTCACAGAATGTGTCGTTCAATTGTGTCCTTCCTGCTTGGAAAAGGAAGGGCTTCACTTAGCACTACGAGCCTCTAAGTAAGCAAAAGGGCTACATGATCGTTGTGATTCAGACGAGATGAGTTCCTTGTATAGACAAGGACTCTGGCTAAAGGATTAACGTGTCGAACTAGTTTGAACAATTTTCTTTTACTGGTCTTTGTAAATGTCTTCATTCAAGTTAAAACAATTGAATGACTACTTTCAATGTACAGTGTCACTATTTCAGCACATTGTTGCGGTAAGAAGAGATTCATTCTTAAAATTGTACTGAATTGAAGTTATAAAGACATGTCTACTCAAGTCAATCGGCTGACAAATGTCAAAGTTATTCATGAAAGATGACGCACCCTGTAATTTCTGTATATATCCTCAAAGAATGTGTAAAAGGTATATAAGTTTCGGTGGAATCAAAGTAAATGTTCTTCTGTTTCATTTACTTATTATGACTTATTTTTATGTCTTTTTAATTCTGAAAGATGAACACAGAAAAGAACAAAAATAAAAATTGAAAACAATAATTCTTAGTGTCTAGAAAAATCGTTTTTTAATATAATTTCTTTAACAAAAATATCAAAGAACAAATGAAAAAATAAATATATACTCGTATATATTTTAGCACTTATTGATTTTTGAATTTATCAGTTGTTTTTCTTTATTGCTTTTTTTTTTTTATTTTTCTTGGATTGCAGGAAATAATTTTTAAAAAAGAAAACATTTTAATCTTTCTGATTTATTAATTTTTGTTTCTTCTTATTTACAATATTAATTCCATTACCCTGCATACTTCGGTATCTATAGAATCCCATGAATATATGAACACTCATCGAACGCGAATTTCTTTTTATATTTTATTTATAGAGACTTTTAAGCATCTCATCAAGAAACATTGAATCTTATTAAGAAGAACGAAAATTAAGATTAAATGTGTTGAAAAACTAGTTAAATTCAATTATTTTCATTTACTAGATTGGCACCTTGAAGTAGGAATCATTAGCAGGTGTTAGAATGGCGGTCCATAAGTTAAGCCGCAAGGTGACATTGCTTTTTGGTGAGCAGCCTTTAATTTTTAGTCATGATCAGATTTATAAGACAGTTGTCATCTGTCAAAATGGATACATATGAATTTTTTCCTCACTTGGGACCAATTATTCAATAAATTTTACACCCTTATTATGTCCACTGTTCCATATATTTGTTCTTTATTGTTCCTTAGTGTAACACACACTTCACTCAAATAATCAAAAAATTACCCAAAGGTCATTAAACTGTAAGGACAAAAATAAAACAACATTCCTCATCCTATTCATTTTCAAAAATGTTCAACTTTCTCTTAAATAAGTAATTGACAATTATGTAAACCAATTTTTTCTTTTTTTTTTTTTATATTTTTGAAATATTCATATTTTTGAACCAAAAAAAAACTTTTCATCTGTGAAGCCAAAAAACTTTCTTATTGTTGATATTTTTTTGAAAATTAATTTTATGTTTGTATTTTCTTCTTCTCTTTAATTTTTTCTTTTGTGTTATATGTTTTCTTTTCATTTTTTCCTTCTTCTCCTGTCGATTCTGCGGTTGGTGGACGCATGTCAAAGCATGTGACCGATGACATCATTTATTGAATGGGTGACAAATGGGTAGAATGGGATTACCCCCCTAAACAAAAAAAAACAAACAAACATACTGAGAATGTCAATGAAATATTAAAAAAAGATATAGATTTTGGTCTTTATATATCTTTTGTAAACAAAATTATGATTTATAAATAAAAATAGAAAGAAGTTCATCAAATGAAGTTCAAGAAAGTTAATAGGCTACATAAAAGAAGTTGAATGTATGAAACTGGGTGAGCTAAAAGATAAGAAGTGTTGATTAAGTTTTTATTGTGATTTGATTGATTTACTATTGATTGACTATTTACGATTGTTTGCCTTGAGGAAATGGGTGAGGGTAATGTTTCGCGAGATATAGATAGAGCTAGAGATAGAGTTCAAAGAAAACTCATGTATGTGTTGAGGTTATCAAAGAAAGTTTTATAATTTTGTGACATTTTTTGTTTTGTTTATAAATTTAATCGCAAAAATCAGTTAATCATTTGTTTAGTGGCGATTAGACCTTGTCGTCAGCCCAGCATTCCACAATTTATAATCTATACAATACACTAAACTAAAAATAGGAACGATTGATTTGTATGGATTGCTGATATTGGTCTGATACATTTGATTGTGGAAAATCAATTAATTTCCGTGTATTGTATGTGAAATGAAATTTGTACCTTGGACTAACCCGGAGTATGAGATTAAGTTGTAAAGCTGAAATTTAGTCTAGGCAAATAATTTATCGTTTAGAGGATAATCTAAAATAGAGAAGGAAAAGACACTGTATACTGTTCATGCAGAAAAATAAGCAACTGACATGTCTTGCTAAATTGTTTGAGAAGGTTCTTATTTTCAAATTCAACTACTATTGACAAACTAATAATTTAATCCCGACTTATCCGTTTGGATTCTGATCAAAACATGGAACGATAGAACTGCCTTTGAGCTACAAATGAAGTCAAAGTCCTTGGGCCAACTCTATACGATTTATTCACAACTGATATTCCGATAAGTTCTCGAACTAACACATCAACTTTTGCCAATAATTACCGCCACAATCAACTCCTCCCATTGCCCAGTTGAAGCTGCTACAGAGCTGGAGAATCATCTTAAAATCATCCAAGGGTGATTATCTAAATGGAGAATTAAAGTCAATGAGGATAAATATAAGCAAGTTACTTTTACACTAAATCGTCGGAAGTGTTCTCCAATAACTTTAAATGATGCTACAATACAGTTCCTCAAAAGCCAGGAGGTAACTTACTAAGATAGACGTCTCACCTGGTGGAAACACTTAGAAGTTAAAAAGCCATCAATAAAACTAAGAGCATAAAGTCTTCACTGGCTAATTAACTCTAAATCTAGTCTGAGACTTGTTTTTTGGTATTACTATATATTAAACCAATTAGGACATATGGTTCCTACTTGTGGAGTACCACAAGCGCGATTAACAACGAAATTATGCAAAGAGCTCAATCCAAGAGTCTAATAACATTCATAGACGCTCCATGGTATATCAGGAATGAATGTATACACAAAGATCTTGAAGTAATGTTAGTAATGTTAGTAAAAGAAGTGAGTTCTAAACGTAAATGTAATTATATGGTTCATCCACTAGCCAGAGCTCTTGTCCGAACAAGAATCTAATGTCGACAGCGTCCAGCCATTTTGCTTAATTAGAGGCCCATAGTACTAGGTGAAACCCTTCCCATTTTTCTCAGGAAGGTCTCGTAAGCATTAGTATGTAATAGATGAAACTTTCTTAATAGTCCTCCTTATAAATATAAGAAAATGATTATTCAAGAATACCAACACACATGGAGAATATCAGTTGTTAAAAAATGCAGCCAAAAATATTTTATAAACTTTGATTTTTTTTTCAAATTGGTAAGCTTTTCGGATAAAGGGGAAATATCCTTTCAGATTCCTTGATTTGGATTATAATTTATGTAGATATGCATTTATGGTCCATAAGTTTTACTTAGCACTTCATAAACAAATTTCATCTTTTAATAAACAGAATATAGACCTACCTATTCCAACCTAAATTAAACTAATTTCATCATTAAAAGTGATTTTTAATGAAACTTCTATATAAGAAATTATTAGTACATTGAAGACCCAAACAATTGAAAGAAAACAACCCACGGTAGAGAAAGTTTAAAACATCTATAAGAGACACAGGTTCCAGAAAAATGTCATTGACTGGATTAAGTTGATGTTTCTGATAAGGAATCTCCACTACATATTCTACTATAAGTAATAATGAGTTTTTGTATGGAAAACTTTAGTTTATTAAGATGTTGAAACAAGTCTCTCCAAAATCAATTCAAAAGAATTGCAAAAGTTAGAAGAGAAAGCTTCCAACCTTCTCTTATTTAAATCTTATCGATCTTGTTACAATAAACTAAACTGAAGAGCCATCTAAGTTTCCCCTATATTCTCCACTTGTTCGTACAACTCAGTCGACCAATGTACGTCATTTAAGAAATAGATCATCAAATATATTCAACTGTATTGAAAAATTTCTCTTCATTTACTAAGTTGTTCCTTAGATTGTGTGTCTACTGTAAAAATATAATTTAGTAGGTATGTAACCTACTTACTATTTCTTTTTTTATATGTTTAATATGTCAGAGCTCGTTTGACCAGTGCAAAACTCATCATTATAAGACAATAAAAGCAAAAACGAAAATGAAAACAAAAACAAAAAACAACCTTTCAAACAGCCGCTAAAACAAAAGCGAAACGAAAAATCATAGATAGATGATAGAAGACCCGTAAAACGCTCTACTAAATTCTTATCAAATTTGAACTTTTGCAATGAGCTAAAATGAAAATGAAATGAATTTCTGTTAGTAGATACATTTTTGTTTTATATACTCGTATTTAAATACTATATACATATGTATATCTATTTGTATAATCATGTGGATTATAATCATGTTTTTTTTATTTTAGTTATTGTTTTTTATATAATTTATTATTATTATTATTTTTGCTATGACTTTTTGTTTTTTTTTTTTTTTATAGAGATAACAGTCGTATTTTTATAGAGCAAAATGGGTGCTATTTGTTACTAAGACTGAATATCTTTATACTACAAGGGATTTATTTTTTTTTTCCCATTTTGATTATGTGTTTAGTCTCAGACTTTATAAAACATACGAAAATTGAGCCATAAATCACTTGTGTTATGGGAATTTTTTGCTTAATTTTTATATAGTATACTAGAGTCCCCAGCCCGGCGTCGCACGGCGAACCGAAATCCTTGAACTTGAGTATTCTGTACAATCATAAATAATAGAAAAAAGAATATTAACTTCGGTTATTCCGAAGTTGTCATTGCTGAGATTGAGTTAACAGTGAGACCGAAATATTTGTATGGGGCCTATACGAACAGGTAAGCCTAGGGTCTTAAAATTTATATGGTTGGTGAATATGGCTCAGGCACTTATAGTATCCAAATTTCAGTTCGAAAAAAGTTCTTCTAATAACACAACTTGAATTTGAATTTGGGTTTGTATGGAAGTTATACGATCTAGTAATCCTAATCAAGAATATAGGCATGTCCATATAGACTTTATGGGTTCTCCGAGATCTCCTTCTGTCTGTTACAAACTTCATGACAAACTAATAATACTTACTATTCACTGAGTGAAGAGTATAAAAACACCGAAACATTAAAAAATAAATCAAAATAAACAAAATGCGTCAAAAATAATATTTTATATATAAACAATAAAACACAATCAGTCACCATTGTTTTTTATATAATTACAATAGCAAAAATTAAAGAACATAAAAGAATATTAAAGAATTGAAAAGAAGAAAAGAAAATATATTAAGCAGATTTTAAATGGCTTCTGACTGAGTTGACATACGTCATTTCTATCTAATAAGAACGGAAATGGCGCGAGCGAACAAACGACCAAACGACATGACGTGACAAAAAGAAAACAATAAAAAAAAGAAGCAACAAAAAGAGAAGACGAAGAAGTATCAACAAAAGCAAATCAGGAGCAACCATGATAATAATAATGTATGAGAGAGAATAATGCGTCTTCCTAAAAATATTGTATTTTACAACGAAAGTAGGAACAACAACAAAAATGAGCAAAACCAAAAGGAAAATCAAATGCCGGCAAATGTGTACAATGTGAAAGAATACGATAAGAAGAAAAAGAAGCAATAGAAAGGCAAAACATACGACACAAAATATTTGGCATGATGGCGGCGGCGACACAACAAAAAGTGGCAAAAGTTAAACTAGACAAAAATGTCAACCACCATTGGCATGGCATAGAGCGCAATAGATGCGAGAGCGACCAACGGACCAACGGAACTTATGAGAGAGCACATGTGTTAACACAATGAAGAATGCAAGTCCAAATTGAGATTGTAAGGAGAGTGTATTCTAATCGTTCTATGTAAGTAATGCAAAGGCTATGATGTATAGACTGGACAAGTCGCAAAACATGTTGCTACGAGAGTGCAAATCCAAGTGTGGAGAACGCTTTAACTTTACTCATTGATGTAAGCAAAACAAAACATGTTGCCACAGCAGGAGCACATGTGTTCATTATGAAAGAGCTAGTCTAAGCGAGATTGAAGACAAACACAACTAAGTAAAAATAGTAGTGTAAGCAAAAACTATGAATGTATGGATGTACATATGTACATAGACTGGACAAATCACTCATGAAAGCACAATATTCATAGTCTGTCTATGTTGCAAGTGTAAATGACATTTAGAGGAGAGAAGTAAGTGCTTTTACATCACTGGTTCATGTAAGCAAAGCAAAACATGTTGCTAGTTAGAGACCACATGTGTTGCAAGTAATTGAGTTTGAGAGAGGAGAGCGTTTTTATCAATTTATGTAAGCAAAGCATGTTGCATTTGTTTGTATATGAGTTACCCTCTCTCTCTCTCTCTCTCTTACAAGCAATCTTGTCTTTTATTATCTATAGAGGGCAAAACTTTAAATGCTTGCAGCATGCAGCACACAAAACAAAAATGAAACATTCTGTATGCCAAAAAAAATAACAATATTCTTCATTTTCACGAATTCTTTTTTACTTTTAATTCATACAAACTAAAATTAGCAACAAATTTTTATATAAACATATACACACACACACACCTACATAGAGAGAGAAAGAGCTTAGTACGAGAAAAGAAGGAACCCTTAAAAATAAGCAAATTTCATAGTAACAAAAGGAACCAACCTTTTATTTTGTTGTTTAAATTTAATATATTTTTTTTTGTGTGTGGTTCTATTCAATTTATAAGAATTTTATTGATTTCTAGTATTTGTTTTCATTCTTTTTTTTTTTTTTTTTAGAATTTTTATTAAAAACACTAAATTTTATTGCACTTATTTTTTTATGTGAATTTTTGGGTATTTTTTGTTTGTTTTTTAATTCTCTTTTATTTATATTCTCATACTCTTTCTACACCATTTTATTGCTTTTGATTGTTAAACTTCGTTTCAACTTTTATTTCAACTTGCCTTCAACGATTTCACTTCGATTTCTAACAAATTAATTAACAATTAAATTGTAATTTAAACATTCCTCACTATTGCATGATTAAATGAGGCAAGTTAACATAATTGGTAGTAAAAAAACACAACATAAAACAAAACTAATCCTTGACCACCAACGCGTCTGTCTAAATCAACTTACAAACCGAGAGCGAACAACCAACGACCGAGACCGAAATTTTTTTTGGCGAATTTGTTGTATTCGTTTTGATCCCCAACATATAAACGTCTCTATCATCTATCGACGTGTTAAACAAACAACAAAACAACAAAATTATATTTTATAATTTTATCATGTTTTAAGTTTTGATTGATTTATTTATCAATAAATAAATATACTTATGTACATAAATATGTACAATTTAAACTAAATTTTATGTTATCCTTTTTGCATATTGAATTGTTTTTAATTATTGATTATTTTATTATAAATATAAATTTATTATATTTCTTTTAACCGAACCGTCACCTTTAGATATATAAATATAAAGAAATATTAAATAAAATTTATTATTTATTTTTTCAACTTTCGTATTGAAATTTGCCGACGGCGTAAAAAAACAGTGCGTACTTATACTTCCGCTGAAATTCAAATCTCGATTAAAGAGAAAAATAAGAGAGTACAATTTATTGAAGAGCGAGTAGCGACTTAACAATGGAATTGAAACGGGCTTTTGAACCGATTCGAAGTCGCGCGGGTGAAAAGAAAGTAGCGAGTAAATCGACAAATAGCGAATTACGACTCAAAATGAGCTTATGAGCTTATGAGTGACATAGCGAGTGAAAAGGGCTGCAGCACAAAAAAATAGAACAGCTGATTGCAAAAAGTTCTGACCACTTGCCAAGTGAATGGGAACAAAATTCTGCAACTAAAAGGAAATTTTATTATGAACAAATTGTTTTTTTGAATTTGAGAGAGTAAACAAAGTTGTTGTTGTTGTTGGCATTTGGGAGCGTAATAAATTGTTGTAGAAATTTGAGGGAGGATAAAAATATTCTTACACAAAAGCTTCAAAACTTTGATTTTTGAAAAGAAATTTAAACAATTTAAATTTGTTTGCTTGTTTATATTTTAGCTATTTTCATTTTTTACATACATTTTACACTTAGAATTGTATAAAAAGTTTGTGTATTTTTTAATTCTAATATAATAATTTTTCTAATATAAATTCACAATATTCTGTGGAGTGTTTGTAAATTAATTTGCACATTTTTATAATAAAAAATAATATCAGTATACAAAAATGTATTTAGTTTTTGTAGTAGGAAAATATATTAAATGATATAAAATTATTTTGTTGGCGGTCAACTCACTCACTCATTCACTCTGCTCTTCTTAGGTTCTCCTTTAAACTAAATTATTAGCTAAATTCTATGAAATAAGTTTTTTCTTCTCCTCTGCGTCTAGTGAGTTATCTGTTAGTTCAGCATCCTTTTTCAATTTCAATGCGGCTGCAGCAGCAGTCTTCTTGCCATAAATCATATCAGCAAATAAAGCAGCAAAGACGAGGACTGCACCAAACCATTGTCGGGCTATGAGAACATTACCGAATAGTAGAACTGAGAAAAGCACCGTGAAGAATTTACGTGTTGTTGTGACCACAGAACAAGCCAATGGACCATAATTGGCAACCAACAGGAAGATAAAGAGTTGACCCAAAGCCCCACAGAAGGCCAACATACCCATATGAACCAATATTTCAGAATGACGCAGAGCAAAGTACACGAATTCTTTACCTTCACCTGGAATTAAATTAAATTTAGAAATATTTCAATTAAATATAAAAATATTCCTAATTCTGTTTACACACCTGTTAGTAATGCTGCTCCACCCAACATTATAGTGCTCCAGAAATTCATGGCCAACATCATTTGCTGACCACTTGGTGCACTTGAAGCACGCATACGTTCCTGCACTGCACCCAACAAACCATCCATGGACAAACTTAGGAACAGTAACAGCTCACCCAAACCAGTTGTCTCAGCTGGTAAATTGTTAACTTTGCTTTCTTTGTACATGAATAAAACAACGCCCACCACAATCGTCATCACACAAGCGTAACGTACCCAACTATATGATTTGCGACCAATTAAAACACCCAAAATCATCACCGGTATAGGCTTAGCTGATTTGCCAACCACTTGTGTGGGATATGGCACCCAACGCAATGCCATATTTGATGAGACCATAGCAAGAAGATACGTCAGAGCGCTCACAGCATAGTAACCAGTGTGCGTGGTATCAGGTTTCTGGGGTTTCACCAAGAGCATTCCTAGAATTTAATTAGAACATATATATAAAATAAAAGAATCTCTATTTTTTATTCCAACGAACTCAACGCACCTTTGGCAAAAATGTAATTGCAAAAGCATTGCACCCAAACCAAGACCAAAGCATAAGTATATTGCTCTCCCACTTTACCATCCGATTGAACTTGTTGACCATAACGACCGCGCGTTATTTTCTCCTGAACGATGCCATAAAGAAAATAGCAAAAGAATACACCAAGTGCATAAATAGGAAAACGACTACGTTCCGGTATCATAGTCATTATATTTTTCCTCTTTTTTCAATTTTCCGTTAACTCTTTACTTTCAACTTAAGTTTATAGGTTTATTTGATTATTTAACTAATTAGTTTTCATTATTTTAAATCACTTGTTACCGGGTATAGTGAAAATTCTAAAAATCTGTGTACGTCGACTACACGTCAGTCGATTTTGTTGTAGGTGGTGGGTAGCAGATATCAAACAGCTGATTTGTTTGCTATTCTTCTTTTTCTTTCCGTTGGTAAATAGACAGAGTTGCTTTGCAAATCGTTAGATGGCGCTGTAAATGTTCCCAAAGATGGGAAATTTTTTTATGCTTTTGCTGTTAATTTGAAATCAATTTCAAATTGATAAATTTTTCATTTAAAATGAGCAAAATAACTTGGATTTATAGTAAATAGGCAATTTAAATACAAAATTATGATAGTTTATTGAATGAATTTATTGAAAGAAGTTAATAATTTGAACAGAAAACCATATTTTAATGAACATAAACCAAGTAATTCGAACGTTCAATTTGAAAAGAAAAGAAAAGTAAAAAGTAAAGGAAATGAAATTAAATTTGAACTATTTATTTTCAAATAAAGAATACACAATATTGTTTTAAATTTGTGAATTTTGATTACTGTATTGTTGCAAAGTCGATTACCTTGTGACACATATAATGTTTTACATTAATATAAATAGATTTTTGTTCAATCATGACACAGAATTATATTGTGGCTTAACATTTACTGGACGATCACCAGACTCCTTTGTTCCAGGCAATCCTCAGCGCTTCTAAAAATTATATTATCTCTTCTTTGTAGCTAATTCACGGGAATCTTTATTTATCAACACCATAGCCATATTATTTTCTTCTCCTTCTTCCTCGATCTAAAAATCGAGGTAGACTCTTTGTTCAGCTTCTTAGTCCAAGGACATGCTGAATATCGATCAGTACCTTGTCTATTGCTACGATTTGTAGTAACAAAACAAGTATAATAGTAGGCTTAAATTAAGTATATCAAAGGCTAACATTTAAACACATCAGAAATTGGGGAATAAGTTTAATAACCCTTAGTCAAAGAAGTCCGCTTCCAGTCGCCCATAATCGCTTTAACACCTTTTTTGATGGCCATTCATTTTCCGCCAAAAAAAACCTTTCAACTTTGCAAACAAGATAGTGGTCTGATGGTGGCAAATCCCAAAGTGTTCGTATCATGAGCTCAAATGCCCCATCACTGAATAGAAGATCTGAAGTCTTTTCAGTAGCGTGAAGATGTGCTATGTCTTGGAGAAAGCAACGGCTTGAACTCTTTCCACAAATGTTACACAAAGGTTTTTTGGGTGGAATATTTTTTTTCTAAAAATTCCTCTCAAATCAAAAAACAGAAAGGAAACTCTTAGGAAACTTCAATTGTGTAATCCCAAGTAGATTCTGAAGCATAGTAACCTATGTTTTTTGAAGCTTACCTTCAGTTGACGTATCCCTGTTATTTTTCTACAAAGTTATGTCCTGGGTAGATTTGGATTATAAGCGCCAGTATAACTAATATTCGTATACAAGATCGATTGTCTACTAAAAAGTTCTACTGATTCAAACTGGTAGAGAAATACATACAAGTAAAACTACATACATCTGTGCTTGCTTGAATTTTGTGGGATCCAAAGTGACTTCGGTTAAAACACCTTCACCATATGCGTGAAAGACTTTTTAATAAAGAACTTGCTGGGGCTTACCCTGAACAAGTTCATTAAAAGCGATAGATTGACCATTCTAGAGGAATAGATTAAAAAGAGGAAACGTTGTACTATTTAATGGTACATGACACCAAAAATATAACATGACACGCAAATTGAACAAGGACGGAATTACACAATTCGAAATCTTCATTGCCTCAATTTTCGATAGTTTAGGTTAAAAACTGCATAAACACAATAAGTCAATTCTATTCTCCATTGAGGAAGCGAATCACCGACCTCAAAATCTATAGGATCAGCTATCAACATGTTGACATTATAAAGTTTACTGTGTCGCGTTGTCTGTTTAGACAAAATAAGATGACTTCACAAATATGATGTTTGTTTAGAAACAAATATTAGATAAATTTTATAAATTAAAAAACAATCTTTACTTCAAAAATTATCCTTGTATATAGTGAAATATGAAGATCCAGAATTTAAATGAATTTTAGAATTTTTATCTTAATCTTCTTTTGATTTAGGTGATTTAATTGATGTGTCTAAGACCAAAATCGTTTAAAAAGTTTGTCTTGTCTACAGATCGATCTCGGTAGGACTATCAAGGCGACCTGTCCTTTCGTCTGCTTTTGATCCAACTTGTGTTAAATTTTTTCATTTATAAGGCAGTTTTTCTTTTGGTTTAGTTTTAGGCCTTTCAATTTTTTTGCTTTTGATTCATTTATAGATAAAGAACACAATTGTGCTTAAGATCCAATTTATTTATACTCCTCGAATAGTAAAAATAACTTTTTTTCCCATATTTACTCTTCATAATAATCATTTCAAATACCCAACTAATAATTATTAGCCTCGAAAAATTATCTAAAATATCTAACTTTCCCTAGAATTCTTTCCTTACCAGCCTGCATTATAATTTTCCAAAACAGCTGTCTAAAATTTTTATCTGATCTAATAGAAAACCAAAGCTAATCAAATGCTTAACCTTAACGGACCTCAAATCCTGACACATTCTCTTTAATTTACATACAACAAAATTGATTTATCAAAAACGAATTCAAATCGGAAAAACTCACTTTTCCATCTCTAAGCCTAATTGCTGATAAACATCATAATTATTCAGCGAAACATAGGAAACCAAAGGCGATTAACTGAAACACGGCAGACAGATATCGAGGGTGGGTATTTTCATAGAATAGTTTGAAGGACAAACATATTTGGATTTAATGTTTTTTTAAATATTTCGAAAACTTAGTTTTGAAAGACAATTAAGTTGATGACAAACTAAAAGTTTGCGCTTTGTTTTGTTTTTTTTTTTAAATGATCTTTTGCTCTGCATTTATGAAAACCGGAAATAATTTTCTAGTTTTCTAGTGCAAAGGGTCAATTTGTTGTTAATATTTTTCTTTTTGAAGGACATAACCACCCTCAACAGAGGAATAAAAAAAAAAAATTGTTATTAAAACACTTCATGGTGCATTTTATGATGGATGTATGTCATTTTTTTTTTTTATTATTTTGTAATGCTATTTCCGAGGGTGGGTGGCAAATCCAGGTGTTCAATAAATTTGTACAATAAAATATGTTTTTGTCGATAAGGATTTCAATATAAATACAATAATTTAGTTGTTTACTACATAGTAGATAGATACATGAACAACGAATATGAAATTCATAACTGTATATATTCGTATATATTTTAACCCTCGTTGACATTTTGTTTTGTAGCTTAACCCCATCAGAGTGTAAGATGCAACAATTATGTACAGGTGCACCTGTTTGGTATATTTTTTTGAGAATTTGAAAGCCTCACATTATTTTAAGTGTGGACTAACCTAAGTTGTCAGTCTAATAAGAATACATATAATTGAAATGATGATGGGAGTCTGCACCATTGGGCTTATGACTCAATGGATGAATGCATTAATAACTCTATCGCAGAAATGGACCCAAACCCGTTTTCTAGGGAAACCTTTCTTCGAAGATTTGTGCCGTTTCAATAATTTGCCAATGGAAGACTTAGATCTGTTTACTGATTATGCGTGTTAGTTCCAGAGGTATATGGTGACCCCCTTAAAATCAGGCATTAGGTGGAAAGGCTTCTTGGAAAACTCGTCTTTGTGGCAAGCAGCCTCTATAATATAACCTTAGTTAAGTACTTAAATGAGCACCTAATCAATCATAACATTAAATGAAATTTGTTTAGATAGATAAATTAGATCTTTCAGGGCAGCTACAATATTTAAAGGAACAAGAACAACTCTCACTGTATGTTTAAATGGAGTTTTGACCCAGGGCGGGCCTCATTTTTTTATTGATTTTAAATAATTTTATTGTTTAATTAGTTATTCGTACATATATTATAAGGAGGGCATATTCTTTGTATTAGATCACAGGCCCAAGGTCCCTGTGTGGAACACTCAAAAGGTGACTTAAGTAACTCAATCACCAAATGGAATAATTTGAAACAACTCTGAACCATTTCATAACCAATGGATAATTAGAAGCCGAAGTATTGTTTATAGCATCGGTCGACGCCTTTTGTATAGTCTCAATATCGGCATAGCGTTTTCTTTTCACTGCCAAATGTAGTTAGTTGTCCGAAGAGGTAGAAGTCGTAATGTGCCAAATCAGGAGAATACGGTGAGTGGTTCTCGGTTAAAATGTGCTTTTTGGCAAAACAAAATAAGTGATATGTGCCGAACGATGAGCCGGCGCATTATCGTGAAAAAGGTGCCGGCTGCCATTTTCACTGTATTGCCTTCCTGAGTCCAAATTTCTCGGTCAAAATGCGATGAACTGAATCTTTTAATATGTTCATTTCCATTGCTCATTGATTTTGGCTCATTTTTTATAAATTCACGCACAATTTCACTGTTACTTTGTGTAGTCACGAAATTTTGTTCGTCGTCCTTCATGTCCTACCGACCTTCATGGAATCGTTTAAGCCACTCATAGACACTGGCACGGGATAAACAATTGTCCCTTTACACTTGTTTCATTAATTCAAACGTCTCAGTTAAAGTTTTTCCAAGTGTAAAACAAAACTAAATATTCGCTCTTTGTTCGAACTTCTTTTGTCGACACACTGTCACTTATAAAGCATTTGTCTAATTGCATCTAATTGTCCGTTGGTCATGAAATTTTGATAGAACGTCAATAAAGAATGCGTCAAAAGATAGATTTTGAAAATGTCTTATTTGACTTTGCGACCGACCTTGTATAAATACGATCCAATTTTGGAATAGGAATATACTTAGTTCGAAATGAGGATATAAATTGTAAGATTTTTCAATAATTTATTATATTACGCAAAAACTTAAAAACTAAACTAAAAACTATGCATAAACATTTTTAATTAGCGAACTTAAAATAATTAAATACCACAGAACAAGTTTTATTTTTAAAATATTTTATAGTTTTACAATTTTTGGTTTGTCTTTTATTTTCTCTAAATTGAAAGATTCTTTTTTTTTAATTATATATTTTTTTTTTTTTTCTTTGCAATACATGTGACTAGTTTTTTTAACTTTTTAAGGTTGTTGTTCAGTGACTAGCAGAAGTTCTTAGGTTTAATTAAGAAAACTTGTAAATGTCACTAAAAAATCTCATAAGATTTCAAAATAAATATGAAAGAAATGGAATCTGACACATCTGTACTTTCTTTAAAATCATTTTTGACTAGAAACTTACTCGTAGAGTAGGAGAAGAGTTTTTGTTACACTTCACCTTTGAATTACTAAGAATCTTTGGACATTTGTGAGTTTTCAAAATCCCTATCAGTTAGTTTTATTTGTTTTAGTACCCTTTGCAATAGACCTTATAGTGTATATTAATATTTAATAATTCCAATTATGATGAATAAAGAAACTGAGAGAAAAGGATATAGTTTCTTTTACCATAGTTTCTTAAAAGGAGATTTAACATTTTATATGAAGTGCGTTTAAAAAGGAATGGGGATTTTGTTGGATTAGTCATGATTGATAATTACTATGTCTGTAATATGATATCATAAAAAGGTCTCATGGCATACGGAATTTATAATAAATTTTCTACATAAATTTAATTGAGAAATTAATGGGATCAAAGATTTAAATCTTAAACCTTAAATCTCTTATTTATATAAAATACTTACTGATTTATTGAATAAATAAGAGATTTATTTCTTAATTCCTTCAGGAACTTCTGCCTTGGGATAACATTTGAATTAGTTTGTTTTGCAATCATTTTTTATTTTTTTTTGTTAGCCCAAAGCGTGTGACCCAGAAGGAATTCGACATATAAGTATCATTAAATGTAGATTAATAAAAAGATTTGTTTCTGAAAAACCAAAATTCCCTTAATTTTTTCAATGCACCTCATATAAAATATTGATTTCAATTTATAACATACACTATTTTCCTATAAAAATAAAGATTTGAAACAGGAATTTAAGGTTAGGAGGAACTTCTTCCGGGTTTAATCATAAATTTTGAGTCGCTAATTCACGACAAAAGCTGAACTCTACGAGTACTTTGGGTAGATGACTTGATCTATCTTCAAGACGTAAATAGATGATTCGACTTTTGTTTAATTCTTCTTAAATCAACTCTTAAAAAGTATCGGATCATCTGTTTGTAGTACTTATTTATATTCCATCGATCTTGTGTGTAAAGGGTACTAAATCTTCAAAAACACCGAAGAAAATAATCTTTCTTTAAGAGTTTTTAATTTTATTTTCTTCTTCTTTCCAAGCATTGCACATCCTAATGGATTAAACATTAACCCTCACTTGACTAAAATTTTATAGGCCAACACTGTTTTGTGCATATAAGCCACCATTACCAACTTGGTCCAAACTGTTATTGGGATCGTTTCTAATTATAGTATTCAAAACATCATCAGCGGGGCTTTGATTATCAAATTGTTGTTGTTGTTGTTGTTGCACCATATGATGTTGTTGTTGTTGTTGTTGCTGCTGCGGGTTTTGTGCCTGCTGTTGATTGATCATGGGTCCACGAGGATCTTCTGGCGTCCAAGTGCGTGCATATAATTTACTACCAGGATAACGGTCACCTTTTCGATACCAAGATAGTGAATGAGCACAACCGCCAGCTAGTATATAATATTTAGTATATTCATGAAAAGGAAGAGAAAAGTTGACAAGACAAGAGAAAATAGAAACGTTAAATAAGTGTTTATAAAGTGAATTTAATATACTAAAAGAATCAAATACCAAAATCAACAAGCATCATCAGTTAAGGACTAATAATAGCGTCCCACAGAGTTGCTGCTTTTGCCGGTAACCCAGTACCGCCCAAATAATTAAATCCTTTCGTATTGCACGTTACAAAAAAAAAAGGACAAACATTGAGTGCGACATTACAAACCCATTAGTGGCCGGCATTGTTACAACAAGTATCAGAAATGTAACAAACAGCCCTTTAGTTTACTTATACCATTCCTGCTCTCAACTATTGTAGTATCCTGCGGTTGTTTTCACAGCTGCACACTGTGAGGCATCCTTACTATGCGGATGCGATTATTTAACCTCTCACATATACGTAAGAATCAATCTCACCCCAAATCCCATTGCCTTTTCACGCCGTCGCACAACGTATGCTCTTCCAATCAGAAACGGACAAAGATTTTATTTTATCCGTTTTATCCGTTTGCATACATTGTACTTTCTTTCATCCCCTTTTTCCTTCTCTCAACTTACTTTCTCTAATTTTCATCGCACTTGTTTGCAATTTGTACAATTTCAAGTGTTTTATGCGGGTGCCAAGCCACAAGTATCTGCTGGCAACCCAAGATACATATTGCCAATGATGAGTACAAGTTATTGATGCTGTTTATATTTTATTCACCATCACACTACATCATCATCAATATCATCATCATCTTCTTGTTAGTTACAATTTTACTGAGAAAATTTGCAAGGCGTGTTTTATTTTTGTAACCTCAACCCCAACCCCAACGCCATCCCATGTCTCAAATCCCCATTCACTACACATTTTAAGAGCTTTAAAAGATGAAATTCTGGCCAGTAACACCCACTTCTTTTAGCCCGATTGGTTTTTTTTTTTTTGGACTCTTTGCCATTCTTTCCATTTCCATTTTTTTGCTGCGATTTTTATCTTTACTTTCTCGTTTTATTTTTAATGCCTTTGAAGCATGAAAATGCTTTTTTACTCGTTTCTTTCTGGGCGTTTGTACTCACTCGTAGTTGTTCTTGCTCTTGTTATACTTCTACCATATCATTTGTTGTCTATCAAAATCGAACCATCTGCTAAAGTGTAACGAATTTCTCACGCTATGATTATGTCGATTTGTTCTTGATTGTTGTTATTGTTGTTATTTTTAGTGTTGTCTTTTTGTTGTTTTGTATCCCATTTTGTTATTGTTCTTAGCGGATTTTTATCGTTAGCAGACAATTTTATTTTAGTTATGAACAAAAGATGGTTGTACTGAGAAACCTTACCATGTTTATGAAAAGTTGCTAAATTAACGAATATCACAAATGAAAAAATTATGAGGAAATTTCAAACTTTTTAAATAAAAGCAAGTTTTTTTTATTATCCTATCTTTATTTTTCATGATTTTCATGGTAACTTTTTCTAAAAATGTAGACGCACAAATTCTTCTACAAGTGCTTTCATTCCATCTGAGGTTATACAAAGGATGATTGCACATGGCAGTTGGAGATAAGAACATATATCCCATTGATTATTAAATAAAAACAATAATATTATACATATAATATTTGTTGAATATCGTCCAGGTTTTGCAAATAAAATGATTGAATTATCGTGTATTGCAGAATTTTTGTGGGGTGCAACATAATCCAGATGATTGACTTATTAAACTTATCACTAAACAATTGACATAAAGCAAAAATTGGATTTTACAAGCCATCTAAGCAAGCGATCCATAGCAACACTATTTTATTTAGGAAAAAAATAAGTGACATTTAACCCCATGCCATTATTTCCAAACCAGACGAAATATCTTGGTTTTAATTTCTTTCACTGGAAACACTAATCAATAAAATGGTCCCAAAATTGCTGCAACTTTAGTATAACCAACTGTGGGACTACTATATTCCTGACAACCAATTTTAAGTCTTTTCAAAATTTTTGACTGCTTTACCATCCTGGTGATCCAATTTATTATAGCAGTTGTAATCTATTATGTCTTCTTATTGACGATTAAAATATTTTAAAAAAAAATTGCAATGAAATGTAACATGAATGAAATGTTATATGGCTAAATATAAGTTCTACCTGAAGTATAAATAGATAGATTCCAATCTGATCGATAAATCTGTTCCTATTAACCATCATTTCTTTCTACTCATCTATTTCTTTAAATATTCTCTCAAAAATCTTACCAAATCTACACTAATATGTGCACGGGGGCATTACAAAAGGTTGGTAGTCTAGCAGCACTATCGTGTGATCTGCCAATCTGCCAATTCCATCTTGAGGTTTGGCATTTTTAAGCTTATTCATCCTTAGAATGTTTTGTCACATCGACGCTATTTGCCGTGGTCGCTCGATACTGCAGGAAGAATATCTTGAAAGTCGACCAAAAACAGTTGTAACGCCCGAAAAAATCGATGCTTAGCTGTGAGAAAGCTAGTTTCGCGTTGGATCCTGCATAAGAGCAAAGAATCGATCGTCGTACTTCAAAAGATGTATTTAAGATTGTAACAGGTGACGAATCATGAATCTATGCTTATGAGTCGGAAAGTAAACAGTTGCTCCAGGAGGATGACAATCCTACTAAAGTACTTCGCGCTCGTAGATCTTCGAAGCAAATGGGGGCCCGTTTCTTTGGAATACTCTGGACATATTGTAACCGTGACATATTGTAACGGTCACTTCTGAATGGTACACGAGCATCAGTTAGCTATAAGTTTTACGTGAAATGTGGAAAAGAACGGTCGATGTCGTATCATTCTTTAACATGACAATACAAGTTCTCACACTTCTTCTCAAACAACCAAGTCTTTGAAGGCACAGAACGTTGAATTAATGGGTCATCCGGCGTACAGCCCCGAATAATTTTTTTTGTTTTGTTTCAAATAGTGAAGAACTAATTACGGGTCAACGGGTCGGGGTGCAACACCCGAAGAAGCGGTTGATGCATTCAAAAAGCATGTTTTGGAGTTACTTCAATCGAAGTGGAAAATATCCTTCGAAATTTAAGCGTGTGAAAAAGTGTATTGACCTTCATGGAGAATACTTTGAAAAACAATAAATCTATTTTTGAATCCAAGCTATGCAAAAAATTTGTTGTGTCTCTTGTAGAAAAAGTGTTTCAGAGCCATAACCCTCAATAACCCTGAATTGATATCAAAATTCTAATTTTGTATACAAAAAAACCCTTTCAGAACTCGTCAATAATCCTCAATTCCTATCAAATTTAAAACATAAGGTTCAAAATACTAAATCTTAATGAGCTATTTTAATTTTGTATAGAAAAAAAATCTTTCTGGATTGCTTATCGATAAATGTGATTCTATTAACCATCATAACTACATCACATCTACTTCTTTAAATATTCTCTTTCAGAGCCACTCAATAATCCTCAATTACTATGAAAATTTATATCCTTAGCTTTTAAAATACTAAATCTTATATTAATAAGCCAAATTTTTTTGTGTATAGCTCAACCTCTATAAGATTCAAAATTAATATCTGTTGTGACAAAACTTTAGAAAAAAAAAACTTAATATAAAAAAAAGTTGAAAATACCCAAGTATACTTAAATGAAGTGCAACCACTAACCCTTTCTCCTTTTTATATAATAAAATTATACACACAGAACCAACCAATCCAACCCAATTCAATCTTCTTCCCCCTTTCTTTATAGTTTCTATTCATTGCAATGCCATGTCATACAATTTGAATAGAAAAATTATTAACCAAAAAACCGTAACTAAATCCAATTTTTATTAGCACAATATAAAATGTGCTTGCTAGAAACTATAGAATGAAAGCCATGTGCAGACTATGATCGATGCCAAAGGATCATGGATAAGGAAAGGAGAAAAACAATTTGCAAAACGCCAAACCAATGAAGAATGAACTAAGAAAAGTGTGAAAATTCTAATTAGTCACAGACAGCCGTGCATGAGTATTGTAGCATCATCATCACCCAAAAAAAAAAAAAAAAAAATATACATATATGTGAGGAAGTAGGGGGAATTAGTTACTAAAAATGCAACCCTCAAATTTGAGGTTATACAATATAAAAGATGATTGAACACGGCATCCAGAGAGACACGCAATGATATTTTTGATATCCTTGATGATGAGAATTCAGAATTCTACTTTACTTTACTTTCAACAATTTATGTATAGAATTTAAATATGAAACTAAACGATTTGGTGAATTATGTTATTAGATCGAATTTTTACCCTAAAAATCTCCCAAAACTGAAAAAAAGTTTACAGTTCACTAGATTTAATGGTATAGCATAACAAAAACGGCAATTGTGGGCGTTCAATACGGAAATATGATTGATTAATTGATAGATTTGATTCTTTGGGCAGAGTTCAATATACATGTTCTGAAACTTACTGCGATCCTTGAGTATGATCTTTTTGGGTGGTTCCTTTTGATAGTTGCGCTGTACACTTAGGCCTGGTTCAGTGCCACTGCTGCTATTCCTATCCTTTTTGACCATATCACTTAGAAAAGTTATATAACTGATGGCCAATTTAAGAGTATCCACTTTGCTTAAACGTTTCTCATAGGGTAAAGTTGGAATGTGTGTTCTTAAGCCCTCAAATGCTTCATTTATACTTTGCATACGACGACGTTCACGTAAATTAGCAGCCTGACGCTGTTGCGCCATCTGTGAAGCGCATTTCAAACACGTGGCTTACGTCTAGTAAAGGTAAAAAAAAATGTATGTGTATAAATTTGATCAATTGATGTTTTTCACTTACGTTTTTTCATTATTCTCTTGATCACTATTGAAACCACTGCTATAGGCATCGTCATCATCTTCCTCTGAACTATTTTCCTCACCAAAAAAGAACTCGGAACTCGATGTTGAGCCATTGGTCGCCTGAGAACTTTCAAAGAAGTGACGCGCCATTGTCGCTTCCAGATCGAAATTATCCATGGAAAACATTTTGTTTGTTATATCCTTCAGCGCAATGATGTCTCTTGGCCAATCGCCAGAATCGTACCACCCAATTCCCGTAATCGTTGTAATCTTTGCTAATTATTTCCTAAGTATAATATCCTTTACTCAATTAGCCTTTTGTTTGCTTTCTTATTTCATACATTTCTTGTTTGCATTATTCAAACGCCCTCAACAAATCTCTAGTGGCGATATTGTCGTGTGCCGTGCACGTGTCCTCACTTACTCCTTGAGCAAACATCGGCAAGTGTTGGGTATTTAAGTTTGACTTTTCGTGTCAATATTTGTAACTGTTAAAATGTTTTGAAAATAGAAAATCTTTATCAATTGTGTGGTTTATTAATCACTAATTTATCATTGACTTATGATTTATTGTATGTTTTCAGGTCTTTTACACGATTTTTTGGGGTAAATATAAATTTGTTTTACATATGTAAGATAAGGAAAAATGTATGTAGAATAACTGATCTGAACTAGCCAAAATTGATTAATCGTCAAGACTTAAATGCTTCCCTAATTTTCATTAAAAACCTTTTTTCAAAATATTGAAATATCTAAATTGTTAACATGATTTACCTCAAGAACACTCTATGTTATGATGGTCTGAAAATTTAGAATTTTAAAACTATCATAGATCCAAGATGATTCTTATCCCTTAATTTAATTCAAACCTACTACAGAGAGATGTTTCTTTTAAAATTTGATTTTTTATGGAAAACACATATGTATGAACATTCCAAAAATGTTCTGCAATGTCATTGAAGATAGTGAAAATTACATTCCATTAACGAACCGATAGCCACCGATGTTAGAGCTCCATAACTTGTCAGCTTGTATTTTTAGATTAGAAGTCAACAACAAGTAAATAAATAAAATAAATACATTCTATTAAAATTATGGCCCCATATAACCTTCACAGAGTCTGTCGAATCGGCATCGTTATAAAATTGTATAATTTCTATTCCATCCATATGTCAGACGGCGTTTTATCTATTTTTAGGGTTCCAATCCCAAAGGGTGCTAGACGGAACACTATTACTAAGGCCACAATGTCCGTCAGTCCATCCTCTGAACCGTAATAAGTAGAAAGTTGAACTTTTCACAGAATGTGTAGATCGGGGCTTCAGTAATAAATACTAAACATAAAATAAAGTTTAAAATGTAAAGGGATCCCCATACAAGAAATGTACATATATAGGAGCTATACGATCCAGTAAACCTAGGATCTTGAAATTTACACAGTTGGTTGCAAATAGATTAAAAACTTACAGTATCTGAATTTCAGTTTGATCGAACCACTAGAGTGCGTACCTCCCATATAAACCCACCATTAAAATTCATATTCTTATTAGAAAAACTTTTTCGTATTTTGCACAATTGAACTGATATTTAGATACTATAAGTTTTCGATATAGTCAAAATCAGGTAAATCGCAACTCTAGGGGCATTACCCCATTTAATAGAATCAATAAAGAAACTGCTTATAAAAGTCACTAATTGGGTAATAATGAAAGAGCAATGACAACAGATGTAGTCAGTAAAATACATATTAAGATTAATGTAATCTTTTTAAGACTCTCTGATCCTCTTTGGAACTTTTACCTTCTTTTTTAATCCACAACCTTATTTGGATATTTTGAGAAATGAATTTATTACAATTTTTTTAATTCCATAAAGGACTCAAAGTACCATTTGTTAAGGATAAAGCAAGAAAAATCTCATCTCTCATAGCAAGAATTTAGTAATAGATCTGCTAGAAAATGAAATGGACATTAGGCGCCTGAAAAGGTTCCATGTGTTAGATCTGCCACATAAATTATACAATAGGTTAAGTTATTTGTTTAGTATTATCATCCTCAATCCTCACTAATCCTGTGATGTAAATTGTTTTGTCCACTGACTGATTGTAAATAAAATTATATTTAATTCAAAAGAAATATTATTAATTTTGATTTTCTAATATTTTGTTAATAGTCTTATTTTAACTTATGTTTTTAAATTATCCAGTCCATTGAACAGAGTGAATTATTTTGATATAATTTAAGAACCTAAACATAATTTCTTCCACCAGATCTCTAGAATCGTCTGTAGAAATATTTAACTTACCTTTATTTTTCTTCAAGTACCGTCGGTAAATGTTTGACATCCAAAGTCTACTTTCATAACCCACTTGACTAGATAAGTTCCTTCCTTAGCTCTTACATAACCTTGTACACAAATTTAAATATCTTAACATCTTAACAAAGAAATTCACTTAATTCACTGCTAATTGCACATTTTAAGATGGAAAATGTGCAAAGAATTATCTTTTCGACGATTCAGATACTTTTAAATGTATAAAACTATAACAAAAACCGTTGACAATTTGAATTATGCAGCGAGACCCTGTAGAAACCGTCCTTATTCTGATGACACGCAAACCGACCGAACCGTACTAGGGTACGTGCGACAAATGAATGCGTTCAATAAATGCAAGGAAATTGGTATACAAGGAGTACTAGATTGATAAGGATATTTTCATAAAAATAACAACAATAACAATGAACGAATGATGATGAATAAGGGTTGTTTCGGATAAAATTTATCCTCATATATACAGAAACATTCTATGGCGGCACTACTTCAAAGCCTGTTTCTATCTAGGGGAGGAGCCATCATTGGACCAATGAGAGTATAGCATGTGCTTTTTAACGGTGCTTTTTCTGAATGTTTAACGGGAGAAGAGGATTTTAAGAAGTTGTTAATGGGTTAAGTGAGTCCAATTGTTGGAGTGAGTTGATTTGTTTTGGTTTGAGTAGAAAAAATTATGATTCTCTACGTGAGTTTTCAAGTATCATTGAGTTAGTTGTGCTCGATGGATTTTGCTTATAGAAGATTTCTCTTGATTTAAACAGAATTAACACTTTGTGTTGACAAGTGCTTTTGCGAAAATAGAAAATGGAAATAGAAATTGATTAAAAAGAAAACAAATTTTAAAACTTTAACAAAATAAGAAGTTCAAATTATAAAATTTTTCGAATTTTTCGATTAGTCTAATTTAAAAAAAAAATAAGAAAAAAGAAGGTTAATTTCGACTAAGTTGTTATACTCTTCACGTTCCCCTAGAAAACGTTCTTGCCTACGCTACTGTGGTTCAGCATACAGAAATATTTCATCATGAACATGAATTTGGGTTTGTATGGGAGGTAACCCTCCTAGTAGTCCAATTCGGTTGATTTCGACAAATGGTGCAAATATTTCACAGACGGACAAACGGTCATAGCTAAATCATCTACTTTTATGAGGTCTCCAAAGTATCCTTCTAACCGTTACAATCTTCATGACAAATTTATAGTACTCAGTGCGTGAAGAGTATAAATATTGTGATGAAAGTAGACCTCAAATATTTAGCTCATTGGTCTAATCATTGAAAAATTCTGTATATTTAACGTTTAGTACATTTTAATATTCTTTTCTTAAGCCTTTTTAAGTTTACTGGAAAAATCTTAAAGTTCTCCATAACAAAAATTGGGCTACTATAAGATTGTTACAATAGGCCCAATTGATCCTGCCGTAACCAGGCGATGAGCTCTAACTTTTGGAATAAATAAATCAATAAAAATGGAAATAAGATATTTTGTAATAGAGTTCAAGCGACAGCTTTACGAACCGTTGTGATGTATGAAAGTAAGTAAGCGGTTAGTTAAGTTTGGCCTCAAAGGTCATCCTATGCTTGAAACCATCATGTAGAATCGACAAAGAAGTGCCATTGCAATAAAGTTTTTATTTACTAATAAAATTGGAGGTAACTCCCCCAAAGGGTACCAAAAGGAACCCTTTTGCAGAGACTTCGTTGTCCGTCGGTCAGTCCTCGGGTCATATCTCAAGAACCGTAATATCTAGAGAGTTGAAATTTACTCAGAATATGTAGTTCTATCCAGGCATTAGCAACAAATACTAAAACTAAAATATTCTCAAAAACTTAAAGGGGTCCCCATACAAGAAACATTTTGATTTGTATAGCAGCTATACGATCCAGTAATTCCACGATCTTTAAATTTAGTTGATTGGTGGCTATACATCAGGAACTTATATTGCCGAAATTTCAGTTTGATAAGACCACTAGAGAGGGTACCTCCCATACAAACACCCATTAAAATTTTGGTTCTTATTAGAAAAACTTTTTTGTTTTTTGGACTATTGAACTAATATTTAGACACACGATACATTTTTTTGGAATCAGACAAATCGGACCACTAGGGGGAGTACCTCCCATCCAAACCCTAATCTGGTGCGGAACCCTTCGTGTACGAATCTGGCTCGCACTTGGCAAGTCAAGAAAATGTTGTTATATTGTATATTTTTCTTATCAATCTCATATATGTAATTGCCGATTCTATACAAACAATACCTTTTTAAACTTTCGCTTCAAGTAAAATCATAATTAACCCATCAAAATCATCAAAATATTATGGCTATCAACAAAATGCGGCAACCCTCTGTAAAACAAAATGTTTCGCAATACACATTTCTGTCTCAATGCTCTCTATTCCTCTTGGTCCCTCTCTCAAATAAAAACAAAATTCTATCGATCTATCTATCTATCCATGTAGGTAGTATGTGGATATAACATTACTTGGTAACCAAAGACTGTAGAAAATGTAAAACTAATTTGTTTATTCAGCTGCAAAAGAACAGCAAAAACAAAAACAAAAATAGGAAAAATAAAAACAAAGACAAGAAGACAATTTGTTTATCATGATTAGACAAGATGGAAAGTACAAAATCGGAGGGTATGCGCAAGCTTAATATTGTTGAAACTGGAAAAAAAAATGAACAACAATCAAAATATAAGTAAATAAAACTTACAACAGAAAGGGACTATAAAAGGAAATTTCCGGAAAGAAGGAAGGATGAATGGTAGTGGTTAACACTCATCCCTCCCCATAGATGGTTTTCATTTGTTTTTATTTCCATCCTCCTAGCTACTACATGTGTTTTGACACCCTCTTCTCCTTGTAGTATATATTTGTCATTGTGTGACACCCTGCGAATCATGCTGAAACATACAATAAGATTTCTATTTTAGTTTTAAAATTTTCAAAACGTTTCCTAGTCTCTGCAAATATTTGCATTTATTTTTAACTGTTTTTGTTTTATTTTTCTTTTACTAAGTCTGAAAAATTATGCTGGTTACGAAATGCCTACAGTTTTAATATTGAAATCTAGGATATTTGAGGTGCACCATTTCATTAATTAGAATTAGTTTGATTTTATCTTTTGTATAGACATAGGACCAATGAAGGAGAGATTATTAACACTTAATTCTCAAATTGATAGAAATAATTTAATTAAGAAAGTACCAAGACAAAAAAAAAATAGTATTGATGTGTCTTAAGTTCATGAATCACAGACAAAGTATTCAACAGACATCAGAGAATGGATGACAGAAGATGATTTGAATCCGTAAAGAACCTAAACCGTGACTTTATACTTTTTAAGCCCGTTCCATTATAAAAACTTTTGATAGATCAAGCTCAAATTTGGTGCCAATATGCTGCAAAAAATTAAAAAATCCTTGAAGTTTCATACATAAATTAAAATATTTCTGTCAATCTTTTAAAGCAAAGCATTAGACTAAAAAGTTAGAATGATCTGATGCCATGATATTAGACTCAAAGTCCCTAAAACTTGTATAAGCAGATCATCGGATATAATGAAGAATATACTCCAACAAAAATATTCCTTAAACTTTTGGAGCTTTCTTTGCTTTCAGAGGGTTTATGAGGAGTTTTCACTCCAAAGACTGAAATTGTATGCCCATGCATGGTACATAGTTGCGGATAGAGTTGTATAAACCCATGGTCCTTTATCAAAATTGTGCTCTCGTTTACCATGATACTAAGCTCTTATAAACGTACGCAACTTTCGTCCCTACACTTTTTTACTGCAATTTTTATATTTTCAAAAAAAAAAATCGTATAATACATTAAATTTTATAAAGTTATTGGTGTATAGTTTCTAGACAAATTCTCTTACAGCTTATATATGAAAACAGTAAATCTCTCTTACACATCAACCTACAACTTCAGTAAGTATAAAAGGAAACATATCCTGTAAATTTCCAATATCAACTCATTCCACAAATAAAAAATTTTAAACTCTATAATTAAAAACGTTTAAAAAGAAATAAACTAATGAAAGCGTTCCAAAACAGAGTCCATAAAAACAATACATAAAACACCAAGAAATACCATACATACTATATAAAGAGTCATGAAACTATCAACGAGTAGAACTATAAATTATGCACACGTCATAAAACACAATCAAGCATAACCGCCTTTTCCATACATGTAGTACAACAGATACAACTCGAGTTCATTCAATGTACAATACAATAGTAAAGTAAGTACTATTCACGCTCTCATTTGGTCTTACTAGAGATATTATTTTAAGGATATCATTACACGCAATTGCGTGCAACGAAGGGTGGTGTATTGTGTGTGTGTGTGTCCTTGCAACATTTCATTGCCCTTTGTTATAACGAGAAAACCTCAAAAAATGTATTTTTAAATTACATCAAATATGATAGATTCAAAATCACATATATTCCGTCTGCTTATCACACTCGTTTATTGAATAAAGAAAAAGAAGGATGGTTTGGTTCATTGTTGCGAAGGGACGATGACGATGACGTACCTTTACCGTTGTGTTGACACTGGGTATTAAATATTGAAATCCTCTCGAGAGTTTATGCCTCAAAGCATTCGCCTTTATATGGTTAGCACTTTGACGAATACTTTTTAATCTTATTTAATTTTTCTTTTTTTTTTTGTATGATTAAAAAATTGGGTTCTCTATTGAAATTGTATAATTGAAAATTAAACAATCGGAAGGGATTTATTTTAAAAAAAACACAAAACAAAAAAAGGAATAGAGGGATATGGACCTAAAAAAGAAAAAATGATAAGATCTGTTAGATAAACTTTAAAAGAGAAGAATAATAAATAATATCCAAAAGCAGAAGAGTTATAAAGATCTATGATTTGGAACGAAGAGATGATCAATAGAGAAGTAGTAATACATTTGAGATCTAAAAGAAAGGCAAGTTTTTTTTGAAGAACAAGTTCTTTAAATATCATAATCATCATTTAGGCAATCACTTCTACTGATCTCCCAATTTCAGCATATTTTCTGGAGTTCCCCATGCTTATATTTGAAATTAATTATGAATTTATACATTTTCTTTTCTAGTTCAAGAGAAAAAAAAGAGGATAAATTGACAAATAATACATATAAGATCTAGAAGAAAGACAAATTTTTTATGAAAGAGAAATTCTTTAACCATCCATCATCCATCGAATTCTTTCTTCTATTGAATATAAACATTAACTAGATTTACTCAATTTTCTTTAAGAAATTTTTATCATATTTCTCGCTATTTCCTTGAAATCATTGATAGTCTTCCAATATTCAGCTTATTTTCTCTTGATCTCCTTTTCAGAATTCTTTTGCCTAAAGTTTGAGTGGTTTAACCACATCAACTTAATTCTGATTTTATTTATTAATTTATTTTATTGATGAACAAAATTATTTACAATCTTAATTAATTTAAATGATCAAGTTATGCTCTAATTTTCCCAATCATAATCTGAGTGCTGCATATGTGGAACTTTCATGTATCGAATCAATTCTATCGGCAAAAGTTTGTCCTTCAAAGGTAAAGTCTTTATGTGAAACACGATTTAAAGTCTCAAAACCCAAACGATTGCCCAATTTTTGTGTATAAAGGGTTGTAAAAACCGATACAGCAGCTTTAGGTCTTTCATTACGCACTGATGTTGGTAGAGCCTCTTGTTCCACTTTACTTAAACTACCATTTGACATACGACGAAAGAAATTCATGAATGTTCCGCAACTTTTGTTGCCAAGCCACGGCGACCGAAATTCAAATCGACAACAATAAATTCCAATTCAGCAACACAATCAATTTGCCATTCCTTATGTATGTCATAGGTTGATTCCATATGATGGAGGAAATCTCCAATGGTTAGCATCACATTTGAACTAAACGTTTTGAATAATTCATCAAAGGTTAGATCTTTTGAGGGATTCTTGAAAAAGAAGAAAAGATAATTTTATATAATTTTATCTATGTCAATTGTAAGTACTTACTATAATTTTATTGCAACTTGCGGCAACCACTTTTTGGGTATTGATTTCTTTGATTGCAAAGGATACCCCATCATCTAAGGTAAATCTCAAAAGTCTCTTGATTTCTTCAATTGCCTGTTCGGATGCCAATAGATTTGTTGCTATACAAATATTTTCATAGTGCATAAAGACTTTATAAAAGAGCTGGAAATGTTTATAAAAAGAGAATTTCATATATTAAAATTGAACTTGCGTTTAGAAGTGAGTGATTTGCTATTAACTCCTCTTAATGGAGCTCGTATTGTGTAATAAGTATGTATG
Source organism: Amiota minor (assembly GCA_037043295.1). Taxonomy (NCBI): domain Eukaryota; kingdom Metazoa; phylum Arthropoda; class Insecta; order Diptera; family Drosophilidae; genus Amiota; species Amiota minor. The sequence continues at coordinate 150,763 of JBAMAW010001747.1, forward strand.
AACATATTTTTTATTGTTGCCCATGACTTTGACTGTTCAACTATAATTTGTAAGTTTTTATTGCATGTTTGTCTTTACACATGAGGGTGAGAGATTATAGTAATTTTCATGAAAAGTACTCATATGAAAATGTGCAATAAATTGACATGTTTCAACTTAAGTAAGTATGTTGGTATAATAAAATATCAGTATTTGTATATACCTATGTATGTACAATATAAATTCATTGACAAGTCTAATAAATTATTAACTTGCAATTTTATTAGGATAAATATCACAAATTCGACAACTCAATTGATCAATTTTTTTGTTATTTAAAGGTTAAAAATGCAGCTTAGAAAAGAGAAGATACTTTGAGTGACTTTATAAATTGGAAAACATAAGAAAGGAAAATGTTACAATAAATTGCTATAACATGACAAGTTCTAATGAAATCCAAAACTGAAATTTTTTTCCCAGTAAACAATTTTTTAACTTTCACGCTTAGTGATCTTAAGTGATGAAGTAGACTTTTAAGAGATGTTCAAATCGGTCTATATTATTGACAGTTTTAGAGAGATTTTTTATACATAACTCACTAGCCCAACAAATTGTTGTACCACAATTAAAAGCTTGTATCCCGTGTAATTGAGATGGAAACTGGAAGTTTAGACCTTAGATCGAATCACGAATGTGTTGCATAAAACTGAGAGTGTTACATGTCTAACTTTATGAGATCTAAAGTACTAATAGAATTTTATTTTAAAAGAATTTGTACAATTATTTCATTGTATGTAGGAGATCAATAAGCTGTTACAATCGAGCCTGCAGTGACGAGTTCCCTCACTTCCTATAAGAATTCAATCGAATTAAACTTACTAAATATATTTATATTATATATTATTATATTTAATATGAAAATCCACAACGAAACATTGAAGAATGAATATTTATATATTAAGGAAATATTTTGACATAAATTTTAGGTTCTATAAATATTTAGCAAATTTTTGTTGATTTGTTTTCAAAAGAAATATTATTTCAGTTTACTTTTAAAGACAACTGACAGAAGACAGAATAATTCCTTGAAATAGTTTAATTATTTGCTATATTTTATATCATCTTACGAGGGTCAATCAACAAGTATTTAACCTCACCACCCGATGGCGCTGCTATTATAAAAGAGTGATACCATCGTACAGTATATTCTTTTAGTAGCCAACTGTCAAAGTTTCAGTCAATTCCCTTCATTAGTTTTGTTTTGATATCCTTTGGAAGCGAGCGTGTCGGTCAGTTTTACAAAAATGGAAAAAGAGCAATATCGTTCAGTGATTCGTCCCTGGTGTGCACCAGTGAATACATATTTCGTAGACGGTTATGAAACGACGCAAGAACTCCGCCGAATTGCGCTTAAACAGTGCCTTATAAGCAAAGAAGAGACTTTATGAAAATGTTCTAAAAAAATTGTTGCAAAGATATTCTATCAAAAGTGTCAATGAAACAAACAGGAAACAAGAAGATCAATTCCTAGATTATCCTTTTGAAATGCTAGAATTAGTATGGTAAAAGGGTTCATGTTACAATATGCTGAATTTGGTCTGCTGTGACGAGGCCCTTCCCTAATCTACAGGGGCTCAGAAGCTGATTTGGTTTGTTCTTGGTCTATAATTTGATATATTTCTGCTTATAGTTTGGACAATAAAGCAATTCTTTTGATATGTTTCTATTCTAAAAAGTGTAGATCCTCGAGGTTGTTACCGATTTTATCACATTTGGAAAATGAAACTATTTTTACTTATTTTAAGTGTAATGAATATTTATTTGATTTAGTGTAGAAAAGTTGTCCAGGTGTTAATGGAATTTATTTATTTTCCCATCCCCATATCTCTTCTATCTCAATACTAACCTCCTCAACTTCATCATAAAGATCCTCTGTGATGCGTACAATTTCAAATTCACCTGAAAAACAAATAGATATTTTCACAATTAATTTCATTTAATTGAATTAAATTTAATGAAATTCTTTGCATGCCATAAACGATCGAGACAAACAAACACAATTCCGATTTTATTGTCATACGGAAATCCATTTTAGAATAAAAATTTTGTTATTGTTGCATACCATCACAGATAAATTTTGTTGACGTTGTCATTTTTTTTTTTTTTAAAACTTTTACCGATTTTTTTTGCTCTTGATGAAACAAAAAAAAAAAAAATCCAAAAAAAAAATATTCTAAAATAAAAATATATAAAAAAGAAAATACGAATTTCAAGCGTTGCAAAGAAAATCAAATAAAATCAATTTCACGGATTTTTTGTTGTTTGTTTATTGAAAATTTTTGCGACTACTTAGCAGAAATCGAACGAACACTTGAAGCTCTGAAACTCAACTGAAAGCGACAAGTTCATGCAAAATACTAAAAACTATAAAAAATGATAAAGGAAAAACATTAAACAAAAACACACTGTTAAAATACAATAAATATAAATATAAAAAAATAAAATAAAATTTAAAAAAATAGAAAGAGGCAAGCAAAGAAAATACAAACAAACGAAGCCGCAACGCACATGCGAGAGAATATATTTAAAAAAAAAAAAAAAAAAAATTTGTAGTTGTCATCGTCATAGTCATCTAAATATAGTTTTTCACTAATTGAGGTTTGAAACGATGAATGCTATATAGTAAATCTACTACTACTGTATAACACATGATCATCATCATCATCATTAACATCATCAAAAACAACATCATCATCAACCTAAAAGTGGGTAGAACTAACCAAATGATGATATCGATGTTGATGTTGATGGTGATGGTCCTTCCTCCCCAACCTCATCACTCACTCACTCACTCAGTCACTCTCTCATTTGTTTATTTATTTGTTTCACTAAATTGATAAATTGTGCCTAAATTCACCATTAAATGAAGAAATATTACACTTTGATACTGGTATATAATACAAACAATATATTCGTACTATTGTATTCGTATTATTGTATTGTATTGTATCTATAACGATTGTGGTCTCTGTCTTCTCTGTTCGGATCTGATATAAACTAATGATATTTTTCTTATTTACAAATTGTTTTGCAATTTTTTATGAATGAAAATTTCCTTAGCGCATAACAAAGGATGAAAGGGCAGTAGACACTAGGCCTTATGTTTTGGGGGGCCTTCAAAATGTCGAGAAGGATCCCAAACCACCAAATTGTTTGGTGTGTTGTCTATTTTGAACAATACTGATCTAAACTAATGATATTTACAAATTGTTCAGCCACTTCAAGGATATAAATTGGATTTCCCTGGCGGACTTGGGGAGATGAAGAGGCAAGCCACACTAGGCCTTAGGTTTAGGGGGAGTTCAAACTCCCTAGACTCTCCTTTATAATCAAAACCCAGTCGATTGTATCTATGTATATATTCAGATCTAATGTTATTTATAAATTCTTTCGGTATTTTCTTATTAAAAATTTCCCTTAGCGCACTAAGGAAAGCAGAAAAGACAATCCGCACCGAAACTTCCATTCAGACGAGCTTTCATATGTCGAGAAATCCTTTATAAATCAAATCTCAAGCACAGGGATGATCGCCAAATCTTAAGACAAAGACCTCAAACCAAAATCTAAGAAAGACAAATTTTGTTCCGCCATCATTAAGAAATCATCGTAAATACAAATATTGTATATTTCTGATTGAGTTGAAATCATCGCCCTAACCCAGGGAAGAGCTTAATTCGCCAATGGAAATTTACATGAAATTCTGAAGATGTTTAATTCTGTTCATTGATCAATTCTATGACCTTCCTTCATCACTTGATGTGTTTCTTTTTATTTTTTTCACATCATTCATTATATCTTGAAAATATACACTAAATACATTTGATATATTGATATATTATTGTATTATTGTTGTATTTTTGTACGATTCTATAGTTAATGCCAATTGAAACAAGCAATTCAATTATTGACAAAAATTGGAAATTAGTTGGGCGTTTATTTTTTTATTGTTAGATTCGCATGTTCGAAAGAAACCACATGCTTTATTTTAGTTAATAATAAACAAACAAAAATAAATATCGAAATTGATAAGAATTTTTGCTGCTTTAAATGCGTATAAAATATAATTCTACATATTTATGGCAACAAGTCGAAAATTGTGTTTGAATCATTATTATTATCTATTACCGATATTCGAAAAATACCGGCACAGAAACATACTTATATAATTTTAGAATACTTTATAACGTACTTTTGTCAAAATACGAGTATATTACAATAAATAGAGATAGTTTTTGGTAACAGTGATTTCCTTTGACTTGTTACCACAGACATCTACACATAATATATAAGACTACCTTTCCCGACACGCTTTGCTACGCCCCGGTGATCTTCGGGTGGTTCTGTATCTCTATTTTCACTTGTTTGTCTTGCAAGAAGATAGATAAAAATAATTTTAGAAGGCTCAGTAAAACCTTGGCCATTAGATTTAATGATAGATAAGATATTTTTATGAAACATAAATAATAAGTAACAACTAAATTCATTAATAATAAAACAAAAAATCATTGGACCTTATTTACTTTTTAAGAAAGATAATCGAGTAGAAAGTTTGTTCAAAAAGTTTGTAATGAAGCAAATAAAATTGATAAGGTGTGATCAGATCAGATTAAGATGATTGATACTAGACATTAAATACTGCTCAGGTAAAATGACCTCACTCTGATCTACTCTTCTTGAATGCCCGTGCTCGTCCTTATCATGAATCTATATTCAGAGACAGTTTTTCACCCATATGTGCACAAACCTTGTGCATTCCATATAAAACATGACCACTTGTTTATCTATCATAGACCTAAGCATTGGACATCCGAAACATGATGACAAAATTTTTACAAACACTTCCATGTTCAACCAAGATTATATTACATTTTCTATATTATTGTAGAACATCTAGAACTCGTTATAAGTTAATATGATAAACAAGTTATCCTTAAATCCCAACGAAAGAGAATGCAAGTCTTGCAGAATAACCAACATTTTGCCTATTGACAGTATGGTCATGGTTTGTTAGGAGCTCAAAGGCATGACCGGTTCATGTAATTGAGGACTAGATTGACTTCCACACTAACAGACTGCAATGAAACAGATTGGGCATTATGCGCACCAGCCGATTGTCCGTCCTACCCAGGCCATCAGCCAAAATGTTGACACTTTTATCTTTTGTTGATGTTTTTCCGATCTTATTCTTACTTAATAAATAATTATTAAAAAAAGAAATAATTAAATTATTGTAATTAAACCATGGTAAGTGAGTTTGTCCAGGGAAAGTTGGTATAGTTTCAATATGCATATTTCTGAAACAAAACTGCGACTTCAATGAAAAGTATAAACCTTAACATTATCTTTTAATTTACTTTTCAATTAATTTTTCTGTTTCTATAAATTTACCAACAAAATGTAAAAATAAAACGTAAAAAGAGCTTTAAGCTCAACAATTTCGTTTTTAAGCAGCTTGGCAGCACTTTCTTCAATACAAATTTACTTCTACGTGCAAGGCATTCAGTGCGATGAGTTAAAATGCTTGTTAGTTTGTTGCAGACCAAGCGGCGTCGGTGGTGTAAAGGCTAGCATAGTTGCCTTCCAAGCAGTTGATCCGGGTTCGATTCCCGGCCGACGCACGTTTCTTTTTTTTTTTTTTTTAATTTGTATAAAATAAATTATTTCTATAAAATAACAATACATTTCTGTTTTTCATTTATTTAAAATCTATTTTGGTTTGAAACTATTTGCCACATTTCTTTCTGTTTTTCTTATGAGCTAGATTAATAATAATAAGACGTTTAAAAAAAAAATGTCGCTCTATAACATTTTTTAATCCAAATTATGGTCCTTCTTCCCGAATATCGTATCTAGTGAAAGTTCCAGTGGACAATAGAACATGGAGTGGTAGGTTTAAGCAGGCTGCAATTCTAAAATATAGACCTTACAGCGTGGTACTAGAAGCACAATCAAACCATAATTTGAGCTCCTTCATGTTTAAAAGTTCATGTTGTATATTTTGGATTACATTATTTATTTGGACTGACATACGTGTATTGGCGAGATCAATTTCGTCTATAAAGCTCAATTTTTAAATCATCTGATCATAGAAAATACCTCCAACGCTGTACTAAGTAGCTTCTCGATGTGCACATGGGCGGAATTGATTGATTGTCGCTAGATGATATTTTCTTAAAAGGGATCTTTTCTTGGGCTATCAGCTACCAAATAATTTTCAAACAAGAGTCTCATTATTCTTTTTTCATTCTGTGTTAATGTTTTTGCCTTCTTTGTAAGTATCGCCCACAAAAATCTGCTGAATTTTGTCATGATGCTGATAACTACAATATAAAACTTGATACGACCCATTGAAAGCATAATAACTAGACGAGGTCTCCTATGTAACAAAGTCTCTGGGACCAGTTAATCACTTCACTATAGAGGTATTTGCTACAGAAGAGAGGATTTTTTGTTTTCACTCATTTATTTATTTACAAAACATAAGCAACATGTTCACAAAATGCATGCATCTTATTTATACGTTCATCAAACCGTTTGCCATTAAAACTATATTTATTATAGGGTATCGTATTGAGCACTTGGAAACCAATGGCTTTACCGACTTTCTGTGAAAATTGTGATGTGAATATAGCAGTAACAGCAGCTGGACGTAATTCACGTAATTTTTCATTAACATCTTCCAAACCAATGCCGCGAGCATAATTTTTTGTCAATTCAATGGTATATTTAGCCAGAGCACGACCCAAACCTTTTCTTTCGAATTCCGATGAAGTTGCCAAAAACATTAATTCACAATAGCAGTTCATATTGAATTTAGCACAAACATCAATTTGTTCATCAACTTCTATCATGAAATCCATAAGGCATAGAGCTTGTGGAGATTTCACTTGTTCATTGCGAAACTCAAGAAAGAATGGCTCTTCACCAACAGCCGGAGTATACTAAATAATAATACATAGATAATGATGATTCTGTTAGGATTTTGTTATATTTTTTGCTTACTTGAATTTTATTAAAAGAAACAGCTGCAATTTTACCACTTGATGTATGTTTTACTACCAATGAAATGCCATCCTGAAATGTTATTCGACATAATTCACGTAATTCTTGTCGGGCTTGACCATTTTCCAGTAAATTGATTTCACAAGCATTACAAACAGACTCATTTTGAAAGAAATTGTCATCAAGCACCTTAAGTAATTGGAAAATTAATAAAAATAAAATTTAAAAAAAAAAAAAAAAAAACCTGCGTCGGCCGGGAATCGAACCCGGATCAACTGCTTGGAAGGCAACTATGCTAGCCTTTACACCACCGACGCTGTGTTGAGTTCCAATGTCTAAACATTGCTTTTAAAATCTTTCAACAGCAAACAAATTTACTTTGTATTTTTACTCTTTTGAATAATAAAGCAAAAATGAAACCAGTTTGCATGAGCACAGAAACCGATTTTTTTTTTTTTTTTTTTTATATATTATAATATATTTGATTCTCTTCTAAAGTTTATTACTTACATCCAATGCCTGCTCCAGATCAGCTTCAGTCAAAGTGCGAACCTCGAATTCTCCTGTTTTTTTTTTTTAAAAGAAAATTATTGAAATAAAATTTAGAAGAAAATTATTGCAATAAAATTTTTAAATTCTATTCAACTTGCCTTCATGCAACGTGGCCCAAATTTTACCATTATTTGCTTTCATATTAGTTTAAATTTTTTGTTATTTTAGACCCAAAAAAAATTAGAAAATTCAGCTCTGTTTTTGATCACAACAAGCCCCTATGACTGACCGAATTCAACAAACTTTTTGTAGGCACATTTCTAGTATAAATACTACACAGGTTTACAGCTAATAGGCGTAATCAGTGAAGATGTGTTGAGCAACTTAGAATAATAGTACGAGTATATAGAAGAGAAAATGCATATGTATAAGTAGTATTTATAAGATATAGAGCTTATCACAAACAATAGCAGATCGTTGTCCGTTCAGCTTGATTTAAATGCTGCCGTATTCTTTAAATGACCGTAATCAGTAATAGTATTGTATTGCATGGAGAAGTTGGACAGTATGGGGTAAGAAAGTAATAAGTGAAACAAATGAGTTATTAAACTTATGTACATACATACATACTCGTTCAATGTAAGTGCTTGAAGCATGCAATACCAATTTTATTTTTATTTATTTATTTATTTATTACTGAGGAGTACCCGGCCCGGCATCGCACGGCCAACGAAATTCCCTGAACTTATGCGATCAATACGAACATGCTTAGAAAAAAAGAGATGTTGTTCTTTTTCAGTAGAATGCAATTGAAGTTCTATTATTATTAGTTGAATTATATTTCTGGAGAAATCGAACAGACACATTAAAAATTCCTGTGACTTATCAAATGAATCACAATGCAGGTGTGCATGACCATGTCCTCAGTATTATTGTGTTAGAGAGTTCTTGAATTTATTCAAAGCAAACTGTCGTAAGTATATGCGCAGCACTTACAATATCTTTGAAAATTACAAATTACATCAAAAATTTTTATGATTATATAGACTATTGACTTAGCGATTAATATTAAGATGCTCGTGATCTCCAACATAGAAGGTCATTAGTATGCAGGCTCTTTCAACGGCATCGGCTCAATTCATGAGTTAGTATAGCCGCCAGTTGGTTTGGATGGCAATTGCTGATTTGCAAGATTTCATCGTGTACCGTGGACGTCCTTACGTCTCTGTGCAAGATAGTGTTTCGCACAAACCAAGGAGCCTCAGTTATGTGGCGAAGTTCCTTGTTTTGGTAGGCATTGACTCTGAAAAAAATCAGAGGAAATAAATATAAATCAAATAATTTAATTGAAAAAGAAGATTAAGAAGACTTGCTTGATTTTAAGTTATCTATGCAAAATTTGTTTCTTCAATTTGTCCGCCACATATTGGATCCAAAAGTATTCTATGTTCAAGGCTGGAACCAACCATACAAATACCCAAAAATTCATTGCAATCAGATGAACGATACTTATAAGACTCGAACAAACAAACATAATTTAATTTTTATATATGAGACTAGATTTATTTATGAACAGCTTGACTTTATTCTAAAAGTAAATACAAACCATATATGAAACCAAAGCTACGATGGACTTAAACTTACTTAATAGTTACAATAATATTTATAGATTATGTACAAAAATTGTAACTTTTTAACGATTTAATGTAATACAATTATATTCAGATTTTTTTAATTGTCAATTTAGATTGAATAATTCTGTTTTACAAAATTTCATGTGTTTCATAATATTTCCGCGGATAAGAGTAGATAGAGAATGTGTAGAGTCAGAGGAGGAGAATTGTAGACATATTTGGGCGTCAAAATGGGAACATCATTTCCGATTGTCGTTGGTGGACGGATATTGTGACATTTAAATTACTTGAGGAGTGGTCAAGAATATGTCTGTGAGTTAAGTTCGTGTGTCCAAAGCAAAGTCTAATCAAAGGTCACGATGATTTAAAATAGGATCAACAAAGCAATGCAGCAACATCTAGTCGTGCAACGATTTCCCGTTTTGATTTATAAATTTGTATTGATGAATAGTCAGGTGCCTGATTGATTTGAACTGCATTTATGTCGTCAATATTAAATTTATCCTGAAAAATTTGTTGGTATTCCTAGAAGAATTTGGCGGATTTTGGTATACCTATATACAATAGTTTATTTCTTCCTAAAAACAAAAGTGTATGTAAGCGTTTGATAAGATTGACCGGCATTAATAAATAAACATTATTGGTTTGTTTTTTATCACCAATGATTCGAATAGCTGTATCTTTAAAAATGTGTGAAAAAAAAAAGCGGAAATTAATAAACCGGTTTTGAGTTGAAAATTTCTTTAGGCTCGATTTTTGGTGGAGTGAAAAAGTATGAGTTCGCCTCACCGACATACTATTGTTTACTTCTCTTTGTGCACATGTTTTTTTTTTTTTTTTTTTTTTGTTATATATATGTACTAGTTATCCCGGCGTGCGTTGCTACGCCCTCGCACAAAAAAGATAAGAGAGCATATACGTATGGAAACATTTCTTCCTTTGATGAAAATCAAGGAGATATGTGGGGATGGGAGCTATAACAGAGAAAGGAATGGAGCGCTGTAGACGATGACCGCCGATAAAAATAAAAAATGGGCCAAGTGCGAGTCAGACTCGTACACGGAGGGTTCAGTACCAGATTGTGGTTTTATGGGAGGTACCCCCTCTATTAGTCTGATTTGACTGCTTCCAACAAATGTACCGCGCCTATATCAGAAACTTATAGTTAGACACTAATTTCAGTTCAATAGTTCAAAAAACAAAAAAGTTTACCGAATAGGAACCTGAATTTTAATGGTTGGTTTGTATGGGAGATACTCCTCAGCAAATTTGTTCACATTCAATGGTACATATACCGCTGATTCTGCAATGAAATTTTATATGGGTATAAAACAGAAACCATAACTTGGGCTGAGCAATATTTCAGGTATGGTACATGAGTGAAATCTACCCTGTAAGCCTCGTGTTTCCCTTGTCAACAAACTCGTTACTCAAGAGAGAGAGAGAGATGAGCCAAAAACAATCAACGTATAAAACGGCACATACTGTGTCCATGAGACAGTTAAATCGTTTGACCCAGTGTACTATGTGCCCTACCACAGAAGGTATATTTCTGTGATGTTCAGGCTTGCGACGTCATTGCGTCGATATTAAGTGCGTATACGAAATTCTCAAATTCATCAAACATAATTTCTTCCTAAAAATCACATTGCATTAAATCTTTTATCTTCTATATAGATAAAATTGGATGTATGTAGGGATGCGCCCTATAGACACAAAACCGCTGGACCGATTTTGATGAAATTTTCAAGGAAACTCTAGCATAGTCCAGAGAGTGTTTCTGTGAAGTTCGGTGTGGATAGAACCACCAGATATGTATGTAGTTGTAAATAATATAGCAAATTTTGCATACAAAACTTAGAGACATATTTTAAAATGAATCAATAACTCGTGCATGATTTTGCAGAACCGCTAGTAGCGCTAAGCGTTTATGTCAAATTTCATAGCACCTTAAAAAAAACAAAAATGGGTCAAGTGCGAATCAGACTCATACTCGGACGGTTCCGTACCAGATTGGGGTTTGTATGCTTCCATGCAGCATGATAATCACACGTGTAAGAAATGGCTGATGCTAAATGCATGATCATGTCGAGGCACCTAAGCATGGGCCATTTTTTGTTTGTGTTATTGAACTGTAATTGAGTTACTACAGTTGTATGACCCATATTCAATAGCAGTGAAAATTTCAATTTCAGCCTAGGATTACTGGACTCTCATGGACATATATTTCGGTCTCAGTGATGAAATGTTGTATGTGTACTGATTATGTGCTAAATATAAGTTAAATCGGTAATCAGAAAACAGTACAAACTATAAGTCTCGGAGCACACTCATAATTTCTTTATATGATACATTATTGTGTTTGAAATCAAAATTATGCAATTAAGTAGGCTTTGCATTTTCAATTTAATCACAATAATTTAATTTAATCATTTGTTTTTACGTTTTTTGATGTTTCTTGACTGCAAAAATCTGATTCCGATATTGGACTTTTATGAAGTTAGACGCAGCTTGAACCTACAAAAACGTGCTGGTATAAAAAAATAATTTGGAAATCATAAATGTAATAATTTTATTTTATTTCTACTTAAATTATTGAGCAAACAAGAAAAATTTCATATTTTCCTTTCCGAACTTATTTCGAGAAGTTTCAAGCAATACAAAGTGGCATAATAGACAAAAAGACATAGAAAGGGGTAACAGAAACAAAAAGGTAAGTGGGCCAATAATTTACAATAAGGAACAGAAATGTTCTACAGATCCACAAGTTCAATGTTTGAATTACATATTATTGCATAGAAATGTAATTTATGTACAATATTAAAAATTGCTCACAGGGTGAGAATTTAAAAAAAAAAAAAACAACCGGAATCTGAATGATCTTTACTCTGCACTTCCATGACAAACTGACTATTGATGATGCTACATTTCCTCTATACATAAATGTAAGCAGGATATACTCGTATTTTTCTGTGAGTTCCTTCTTTTATTGGCCACTGGCTGTTAACTACAGATGTGACTTTTATTTTTCAATCAACAAGGCAATGATTAATTAGGAATAGGAAATACTTATATGTACTATAAATTCCGTTTTGTTTGTGTCAAATATTCGAGTTTTATATTCAGTAGGCTTTCCATAGTTTATCAACAAATTTTCAAAAAGCTTAAGCCAAAAATATACTTTCATATCGGTGTATCGGGTGTAGTAATTTTGTTCATAATTTAATCGATAAGATATATTTATAACAGGTAAGTAAACACAGTCTCCTCAATGTAGTAAGAAATGGGAACCTTGAAAACCCTTACAGCTAGTGAAGCAGTTTTGCTTGTAATTCTTTGTGGAAGATCGTTGTGGTGCAACGCACGATGAGTAGTGATAGCTACCGCCAGTTTATTTCGCTGCCTTCGCAGTCGTTGTTTGTAATGGCTACTGTGTAGATTGATTTCAATGAGTACTTTAGATATCTGTGCTGCGGAAAAAATAAGGGACCCTCGTAATCCATCTTAGGATCCAGTTGGCTTTAATAAGCCTGTACTTTCCTTAACCATACGCGGCAGGGTTTTCACAAATTTGTATGGCATAGAGCCAAGCTGAGGCCACTATTTGTTTGTTACTAAGCGTGGTTTTTTTTTTTAGGACTAGGAAAGTTTACCAGTTGGGCTGCAACTTTTCGTAACATTCATATTTATATTAGATTCAAGCGCAGATAATAAAAAAACTGCTTACTAAGTATGAAGTACTTATTAGATGGAATTGTTCATGGTGCAAGGGGGGTGCAGGTTATATAAACACTATATATTTTATTTTCTTAACAATTTAATTCGATTAAATGCTTACTCTATTTCGTTTGTTATATTTTGTAGAATGCTTCCAAAAAACGTTTTCAAGTTGTTCAACTGCCTTTTGCCTTTTACTTTGTGGATTGAAATTTATGTTAAAAACTATTATGTGTCAACCGTATTAGTGGCATTTATTATAATTGACACCTCTGTTCACTTGACACTAACTTGTGACTATGACATCATGTTGGTACATTTAAAAATTGTAAACGGCATCCATCTTTTGGGTTTTTCGAATTTATCCAGATCCTTGGTGGAAGTTATTTATGCGGTATTGCACTTTGAGCCAACCAAAGAATTCCTAATCCATTTGGGGATAACAGCTATCACAGCTGTGACTTTATTAATAATTGCAGAGATACTTGATCCAGATGTTGAAGGATACGCGGCTAATATTCGTTCTAAGGCAGCATTGGAACGTGAGATGCAACAAGGTGATTACAATCGCAAGAACATTATAAAGAAAAGAAAATATCACAGGCTATGGAAAACCTCTTCAGGACTCTCTAATGATTGGGAAGTTGTCAACCTTAAGTTTGATTAATATGATAAGTGATAAATTTCATCAGTGCACGAGAGTATATGTATTTTGATTCGTTTTAAATTTAAGTAAACAGAAACGCAATTAACATATAAGTATTGCCATTTTATAATTATGGGTACTTGGAATTTCAGCAGTCTTGAAAATATAAGGCACGTCACTTCGCATATGGAACACAATAATAAACAAATAAATCTAAGAATCATTCATTTTATTGATGAGATCATCAATGAAACTGACCCATCATGCATTGGAGGCCCCATAAAGCCATATCCATTTACTTCCTTCTACTGTTAAGTATACAAGGAATTTGGTAGACACATCTTACTGTCATGCAAAGATACAATAATTTGTCGAATCTTGAGTTCTCTGATAAATAAAAGTGTTTCACTTTATTCTAAAAATTTTAAGTTTCAATACTTTTTTTTGAATGTGGATAATAAAAAAAAAGGGAGGGGGAATAGACAAACCTAGAACCCAAAATGATCCAACAAAACAAATTAAATAAAAATCATTTTAAAAAATCAAATTGTAGCTAATTATGAACATTAGAGAACTAAGAGTTAGGCACATACATATATGAAAGAAAAAAAAGTGTATAAATACAATATTATACGGGCCATGAAGTGTGTTGCAACTGAGTTTCTGTTTCACAAGTACAAAAAGTCGAATTAACTTGGGATCGATCTTGCCGGCATTTGATACGCAAGTAAATAAAGTGGAGATGACTTGCGACTGTTCTGGGTAGTGTTTGTTTTGAAAATTCCTTGTTTTTCTATCCTTTGTAGGACGCTCCCTAACGCACACACAGCTGTAAACATATCCGAGAAACGTTATTCTATGTATCAAGGCGCAATAAGACACAACAAATGTATGCCGTATGTAAATCTAAACTTAACATTGACTAGATTTGCTTATATGTATATATTACTGCTCCCTACGATGGGATTGTGGTTCTAGAAAATGATTAGAATACTAATTTAGCGGCAGAATCGACCATTAAGTTACCCCAGCAATTCCTTTATGGCTGAAATATTTCTATTAATGCAGGCTTTCCGTATTAGAGAAATTATGGGCTTCTAATTATTGATATGATTAATAGCATCAATTTTTGAGAGGTTAAAAGGCGATCAGTGCAAATAACAAACATTTGTTTTTGAAGTGAAACTCCTTTAGCGAAGGGGAGTAAATCCAAAAAATACGAAAATGAATTGTGACGAAAATCAAAATGTGATGATGCTTCAGAGAAGTGTGTGTGTACAAAATGAATGCTTATGCATAAGTAAGAGAGAGATAAAAAATGATTTACTGATTGTGTTTACTTTACGAAAGAACGTTCGAAATAGTGGCCGAATGACCAAACTTGCGTCTATTGAGAAGGGAAGAGCGCAGGTCGCTCACTGGTCGTCGTACCTAAAACCAAAACCTATGACATTTTGCTTGTATTGTTGACGATTTGTTGGTGTCATTGTTGCTGCTGTTTGGTTTTGTGTACAATATAACAACAACAACAACAAGACAATTGCCCGCATTTACAAGTGTTTGTGTTTTCGCTCTTCTCTTGAATTATATTTGTGCTCATGGAGAGATAGAATTTCATTTATGCTTTCATTTGCGTGTGTGCCCTACCCAAAGCTGATCTCGCATATTAATTTGCATGTATGACGCTGAGGCTGCTGTCATAGAGATCTGCACACATATGTATGTTCACACAAAGTGACAGTAGTAATGAGTGAAACTCATGTCAACAATACAACAAATTCTGGTTGTTGAGTTTGAGTAGTAGTTTATTGAATCTTTTTTTCCCTTAAATGGCTTAAATTTTTATATTGTAGTTATGAATCTAACAAAATTTCATAAATAATATATCTACTGACTGACCGTATGACTGGTTACAAAACTCACTTATTCCCTTTTTTTGCATGAGCAACCCAAACGCTCTTTTGACTCCACTCATTCAGTTCTCTAAATATTTTATTTGCCCCATATAACTTATAAGGGAATAGCTAAGCTTACAAAAGATATGCTACAAGTTTGCATATTCGAACATAATGTCTGGAACTTGCGTAGAAGCACTATAAAATTATATAGGCTGTACGAATCGCACACAAAGAGAGAGCACACACAATTTGTTGTTTGGTATCAAAAATAAAAAAGCTTATAATATTATAGAACACAACAATGGGAGACACAGACACATCATAAATTATTTTTTTGTATGGGTTCTAAAGCGACGCGCGCACAGAAGCTTATTACAGTTGCTGATAAGCAGCTGATGAAACAAGCTCCGCTGTAGCTCAGCTATCAGCATCTGTGTGTGTGTTCAGACTCTCTCAGAGACACAAGCTGCCCTGCTGACATTTCCTTTGTTTGCATTTACTACGTTTATACGACAGCAAATACGAAATTTACTGAGTTCGGTTTGCTTATAGAATATTGTTTTATGTTACTTTTACACATACTTACGTGTTAAGGCAAACCGAACTCACTTAATCCTGAATCAGCTATCGTATAAACAGCGTATAAGCAAAGACTATGAAAACGTATTAACTAGACAAATCGTTCTCGCAACATTTAGCTCTGCAGACCTGTTTCAGACGTAGACTGATTAGTGAGTATGTGATTTTTTGTCTATTCTTCTTTGGTAAATCAAGCTGCCATCCATACGATGACTTTGGCGTCGAGTAAATATTTTTACATTTCTCTTCATTTTCTTTGTTTATTTGTGTATTAGTCTACATACTTCGATCTCGAAGCAAATTTATTCACATTCAATGATATACCGCTGCTTCTACAATGCAAATTAACCAACCCTCACTCTACGAAACCAAACGAAAATGACAAAACAAAGAATATGGGCATAAAACAAAAATGATAATGTAAGCAAAACAATATTTTGCGCATGGTACATGAGCGAAATCTACCCCGTAAGCCTCGTGCTTCCCGCGTCCACAAACTCGACACTCCAGACAAAGATATGCCAAAAACAATCATCGTCTGAATAGGTCTTAGCGTTAGCGAAAGATTCATCAACAACAACAATTGTGTGTAATTTTGTTGCTGGCTGAACACAACAATAATTCTGCAGACATAGAAGACACAAACAAAGCCAATGAAAATACATAGACTGACATCGAATCCGAAACATTGAACGCTGGCAGAGAGAGCTCTTTTTTTAGTGAGCGATTTGTCCAGTGTTTTTATTTTCTTTGAATTGTGTGTAATTTTGTTGCTGACTGTACGCAATTGTTGTTGTGAAACTTGAGTGACTATCCCGAAACATTGAACGCTAGCAGAGCTAAATGTTGCGAGAGCGATTGGTCCAGTCTAAGTATGTACGAGGTTTATTCAAAAAGTATCGCGAAAGTATTTAAATTTCCGCGGGTTACGTGTATTCGATTTTCGTTCTTCTGATGTCGCTCGCTTATGCTGACAAGGTCGGTTATTTTGAATGTTCAGTTAATTTTTAACAGCTGCTTTGCTTGCACGTGTTTTAGCTCGACTTTGATCTTTGCCTATTCTAAAAAATGGATGAAAGCATCTGTACTACATTTTGTGAGAAAAATAACGGACGCATTCCGAATATGGTGAAGCTACCTTGGACCGAAGCAACGTTTATCGGAGTTACAAAATGTTCTCAGAGGGCCGAGAAGATGTGTACGACGATGAGCGTGCCGAACTCCCGAGCACGTCAACAACAGACGAAAACGTTGATGAAGTGAAGAAAATAGTATTGACCAATTGTCGAAACGCCGTTAGAGAAATTACTGAGGACCTAAACTAAACTACTAATGATTTGGGCATGAAACGTGTCGCCTCAGAATTCATACCAAAATTGCTCAATTTCGACCAAAAACAGCATCGCATTAGCATTGCTAACGACCTGTTGGACTCTGTCCGCGACGACACAAAATTGCGACTCTACGCTACGATTGAGGAGATAAAGACGACATTGGCACAAGTGTATAATATCTGGTGGGGATATTGATGAATAAATAAATACTTTATGAAAAAACACAAAATTCACGATACTATTTGAACAGACCTCGGATTTGTATTGTCTTTGGTATAAGCAAAGTGCCTTTTCACACATTGATATTTATGGGCAGAGCTCTCTATTGAGTTACGAGTTTATCGACAAAGGAAATACGAGGCTTACGGGGAAGCTTTAACTTATATACATATATACCATGTATGAAATATATGAGGTTCAATGAAATTGCAGAATCAGCGGTATATCATTGCAACTGGCTTTGCGATGGAAGTAGACAACTTCATAAAAAACACAAATAAATAGGAGAGTGAAAATATTGATTCGAACCAAACTCAACGAGTGGATGCCAGCTTGAGCTAACAAAGAAGAATTAGCAAAACTCAGAGACTCATAACTCAATGCACTTTCATCCACGCTCACTCTACAATAACAACGTAACAGAGAATTATTTCACTCACGTACATCAGTTTAAGCAACCCCGTAAGCCTTGTGTTTCTGGTGCCAACAAACCCGTAACTCAAGAGAGAGAGAGAGCTGTGCTTATAATATTCAGCTTGTGAAACGCACATTGCAGAAGAATCATCATCATCATTTTGCTTTCAAAGCCGAAAGTATTTACAATAGTTGGTTGTTTCATTTCGTTTGAGTGAGTAAAGATTATGCCGGGAATAAATTGGTCGAAGGAAGCAACGGAAATGTTAATTGTAAATTTGCAGAAATATGCATTTCTGTACGATATTAGAAGTGAACTGTACATTAACAGGGTCAAAAGGGCAGCTGCGTATGAATGTCTGACAAATGATATAAAAACTGTTATGGATTACGTGACCATAGAAGATATAAAAAGAAAAATTCATACCCTTCGTTGCCAATACATAAAAGAGTTAAAAATTGAGGAGGGTATGAATAAAAGTGGTTCTAAACTGAATGATGTTTATAGACCAAAGTTGTGGTGCTATGAAATGTTGCGGTTTCTGCGCCCATATTATCGTAAGCGATCTAGCAGTTCGAAGATAGAAGAGGTAAATTACTTTTATACATATCTACATACATATGTATGTGTTTTATTACTATATTTCATGTTTGTTTGCCAAGTATCTAAATGTAGCTACCAATTATTCAACAGATCTTATTGCATCCCTCATTACCACGAACTTTACCATCAACATTACCACCAAATACAAAAAAAGAGGTAAGTGAAAATATTTACTTGACCCCAGACTCAATGTGTGGATGGTAGCTTGAGTTACCAAAGGGAGAATTGGTAATAACGCACAGAATCATAACACAACGTGTCACACACGTCAAAGAGAATAAAAATACATGCGTACATAGACTTGACAAACCGCTCTCGCAACATTTGCTACTTTGCAACATTTCTTGTACGTAATTTTGTTGTTAAGCGCACAGAAATTGTTGTTACTATTTGTCTGGTCTATGTATTTTCTTTCATTGGCTTTGGTATAACAGACTAGAACAGAACTCTCTCTTGAGGCAATTATTTGTTGAGAAGAGAAACGCGACGCTAACAGGGTACCTTTTTCAAACATTTCGCTGCCGACGGATGTTTTTATTTGTTTTGTGTCTCTTACACATTTCGTATTTTTTCATTTTCATTTGGTTTTCGTGTAGTGAAGGTGAATGCTGAATGTAAAATATAGAGCGGATAATGTGGTCAAAGGAAGCAACGAAGATATTGATTGAAAAAATACAAAATTTTGAATTTCTGTATAATGTAGAAAGTGAATATTACATGGACAGAAAGAAAAAGGCTGCTGCCCATCAATCGCTTGCAAATGATTTAAAAGATGTTGTGAAAGGCGTGACCCCACAGGATATCAAAAAGAAAATTCATAACTTACGTTGCCAATACAGAAGGGAGATACGAACTATTGCGAAAGCGAAAAAAAATGGTTGCGGTGTAGATAATGTTCCTGCACCAAAGTTATGGTGCTATGATATGTTGGAGTTTCTGAGTCCAAAAGAGGTAAATTTATTTAATATTATTTAAACAAAAACTGAGAATGTATGGACTGGAAAAATTGCTCATAAAGAGAGCACTTGAGTTCTACAAGTGTTCAATGATTCAGAGTTTTGTTTCAAATAGCACAACAACAATTGTGTATTGTCAGCAACAAAATTACACACACAGAGTTCTTTTTTGGCGCGCGGTTTGTTAAGTCTATGTACTCGTATATATTTCATTTGTTCCAAGCATGAACATACATACATATGTGTGTATTTCCACATTTCGCTTGCCTCTTCACATCTGTCACTATACAAAAGCCATAATGCATACATGCATATGTGTACACGAAAGATAACAAAAACAAACGTCGGCAGAACAGCTTGCGTCTCTGGTACAAGAGCGCGGCTACCCTGTAAGCTTCGTGCTTGTCTTCTCAACAAATAAACACTGCGAGAGCGAGTTCTGCCGAGACTCAGCGAAGCATGAAGCCGGCATAAGTATAATGTTTAGTCACTGACTGCTTTATTTATACACAAATATGAAAATTTCTTATTGTAAACAGTGGCGTACCGAGTTTAGTTAATGATATATTTTTATACTCTTCATGCAGTAGTACTATATAATAATAGTTTGTGATGGAAGGAGACCACATAAAGTACACCTATCCCCCGATTTACACGGTAGATACGTTCCTGGGAAAAACGTGTAAATCGAAAAGTAAAAATTTTCAAGTCAAAACCGTGTAAATCGAAAAGCTTACAGAAAATGCATAATTTTGCTATTTAACAGTTGTGATTTTTTTCAGTATTTTTAGGTGCACACAGAAATAAAAATAGAATGCATTGAATGGTTAAAATATGTAAAATATTACGGAAACACTGTTTTTTTATTTAATTACAATGCATGTAACAGAAGAACAAAAAATAAAACCAAAGGTGTTTTATTATCCTTCATCACTATCGGAAATTACTCTCATTCTTTTTTTCGGAATCGCCGGTTGGAATTCATTTTCATCACTCGAAGTTATTTGTGCCGATTCGATGTTTGAAGCAGAAATATTTACATTCTGAGAGGTGGTAATAAAATCGGTTATTAACAATTGCTTCGAATTTTTTGTAAGATCTTTGTAAAATTCTTCATATTGAGCCAAGCAGCGATTTATGTCACGTTGGAATCGTAAAGCCCTTTCTACGTTTGTGTCATTTTCTATAAAATGATTACCCAGCTTTCTTCCCAATGCGAGTCCTTCGCAGATGACTTTAGCAGTGAATGTTACTGGTACTAATTCCTCTTCATCAGATTTGTCAGACTCACTTTCGCAAACTAAGTTAACTAAATCATCCTCACTTAGTTCTTTATCAGCCATTAACTCTGCGATATCATCATCAGTAAAATCATCAAAACCTTCTCCGCCCAATGAATGCGCCATCTGTACTATCTGCGAATATTCATCATTTAACGTTGAAACGGAATGTTCATTTTTGACTACATTTGGCCACAATTTTTTCCAACAGCTATTGAGCGTTGTTTGCTTAATCGCAGTGTATGATAAGGCGATATGCTTCACACAGTCTAATATTGTAAAATTTTTCCAAGCACTAATAACTGTTAAAGATTCATTTTTCTCCATTTGTTCCAAAATATATGTAAAGGCTCGTTTTATGTACAAAGCTTTAAAAGTAGAAATTATGCCTTGGTCCAATGGTTGTAATAATGAAGTTGTATTTTTTGGTAAAAATTTTACTTCAACGTTCTCATATTCTAGATCTTGTGGGTGACCCGGCGCATTGTCAATTAACAAAAGCACTTTAAAAGGCAATCCCTTTGAACCTAAATATTTTTTGGCATCTGGGATAAAACATTCATGAAACCATTCAGTAAACATTGCAGCAGTAACCCACGCTTTCTTATTAGCCCTCCAATAAACGGGAAGATTATTGATGTTTACTCCTTTAAAGGCACGGGGAATTTTTGATTTGTTAATCACTAATGGTTTCATAATATAATCTCCTGAAGCATTGCTACAGAAAAGAATAGTTGTTCGAAGTGAGGTTATGGAACTTGGACATAACACGCACGTGTTCAAACACAGTAGCATTTAGTAGAGTGCGATAAAAACAAAAAAAAAAAATTATTTGGAAAACCGTGTAAGAGCGAAAACGTGTAAAACGAGTACCGTGTAAATCGGGGGATAGGTGTATATACATATGTAAGTACATACATATATTCTTGATCTGCTTGACGAGACAAGTTAATTAAACCTTGTCCGCCTGTCTGTCTATATGTATGCAAACTAGTTACCTTAGTTTTTGAGCTAGAGAGTTGAATAGTCAGGTTCTTATTAGAAAAACTTGTTGGTTTTTGTTTTTGTAATATGGAACTGAAATTTGGACACTATAAGTCTTTGATATAGGTGCTTTACCTATCTGAATGACTAGAGCTATGATATGAGTGGGTGCATAACAAAAAAGAAACAACATTCTCTCTACTTTATCATTCTCTTTCTTAATGTGTAGTACGTCTACTTGTGTATCATTAGTACTGAAATGGTATAGTAAATTATATGTAAAATCCCGTTCAAACAGAGCAAAACTCAGAGTTTTGGGAAACTTGCACGATGCTTGAGTTCGAATCGACAACAACTACAGAGAAAATTAACGAAATTTGTAGTTGTTGTTCTTGTTTTGTACTCGAGTATCGTGCGAGTTCGGCAGATACTCGGACTTTTGAGTAGATCACTCTGCAAAATATGTCACTTTACGTAGTTCGGAAAATTTTTTGCCATTGTTACCAATTTTTCAGTTGACTTTCCACTGTTTTCCTCTTTTTTTGTTTTTTGTTGCGCGCTGACATAAAACAGCTGATGACGTTTTTAGTAAATTTTGAATTATAAACTTTTTGTTAAAATTTTAATAAAACAGTGATCAAGAATGAAAAAAGAAACTGCAATAACTATTGGCATATACATACTGCAAATTCTTCGAAATTATGTATTTTCCACAAATTTTATAATTGAAGTTTCCAACTTCCACAACCAAAAGAAAAAACAGCTGTTCATAAAAACTCGAACTCACAAAAAAAAGAGTGTAAACGTCTAACCAAAACACGCAACGAAACTCACTGTATACGCACATGATACCTATAACGATACAAGGTATCGCAAATTTGGCGTGTTACGCACTCGAAAATTGCTCACTCTCAATTTTAACGTCACAAGTACATCAGTGTATAAAACGCATTAGCATTTAACATGGGCTGACGTCACAAGTGTATATTTTTGAGAACGACTCTTAAATGTAACAAATTACCGCCATCTTCTATTTCTTATACCATGAAATGCGCTCGTAAAATTTAGAGAGAAAGTGTGATTACAACTTGTAATCATTTCGAGTTTGTACAATACATCAAAAAGTTATGCTCTTCTTTTCGCATACGCATTTTACTACTGCGATGTGTATTGATTACATTAAATATGATTGCATATTCATGAGTGGGAAATGTTATTATAATCCTGCACGTGTCTATTAGATATGCGTGATTATACGATTATCGTAGTTTCTCCACATAGGATGGAGATATGTTAAACTAGATGGAAGCAGCCATATGTAAGAATTTGGGTTTTGATTTTCTAATTTGAAATAAGTATGTGTATGAGCACTTTGAAATTCAAAAGTTAATGAAGGTAAATGCCTAGATATTTTACCTCTTCTGAGATTGATATACGACAATTTGATTCAATTGATGTAATTTGGAATTGTTTGCAATTTTTGTTTAATATTAAACGGACGGAGGGTGGAGTAGTATGCACTCGTACTTGTTTGGATTTATTTTAAGCTGCCAAATTTGTATGTACTCTTCGACTGTATTAAATTTGTCTTGAAGGTGCCTATTTATATTGGAGACTGTCCAAACCGTGTCAATTGCTTTTTGAAGATCGAAAAAGCATGCTCCTGTAACATTCTTTTTATTCTAGCAGCAGTAAATTTCTTAATTTAATTAATTGCTTTGGAGAGTGTAGGTTTTTTTATGACTCTATTAATAACAATCTCAAATACTTTACTATTAATATTAGGAAGCATGATTATTGCCCAAATGTTGTTTAAATTGTTTTTATTTTGGTCTTTGTGTTTGGTATATAAGTATAAGTATAGTAGTCCTTTCCTAATAGTCGGGAAAATATGAGTTTTTTAACATATTCTTAATTAAGTCGCAGTATTACAAAAATTCCTTCCAACGGTAATTTTTAAAGAATTATGTTTGGGATTTGATCCAGGCCCGTGGATACTTTACTTTTTAGTTTGCCAACAATATCCATTAGTTCCAGGGCTGTTATGAAATAGTTCGCAGTTTAAATATTAGATTGACTGTAAAATCAAATTGTGATCTAATATTTGTTGCTGGTATTTACACGTTAAGATTGTTGCCTGACAAATTTTCTCACATTCCTTTTCATTTTGGTTTCTTTATGAATTTATGTTCTATCGCAAAGTCAAATTTTGTCTTATCTAAATTTTGTTGAGTTTCAAAATAAGAGAACAACCCAAATCCAACCCAATTCCAAATCACGGGGTTCCAATAAATATACCTTATTGTTCTCTTCGGTAAACTGCATTAAAAGAATTCAACATTTTAGTTGTTTTAAGTATAAAATGAAATTTTACACAAATCTCTTTTGCATAACAAACAAAACCAACCAAAAACAATTCGAATTTGTCTTGAATTTAAGTCATTTTTAAATGTATTTTAAAAATGCGTAGAAAGAACGAAGCAACACAAACAAAAACGTCGCTGCGCAGCTTAGTATTGCTGGTTCAAGCAATTTGCCTACCTAGCAAGCCGTGTGCTTCCTCCCATATATCGTAGAGAGAGAGTGTTCTGCTGAGAAATTGCAGTGTGTGAAACCCAACAAACACAAGCTGCTCTCTCGGCGTTTTTCTTTGCTTTTTCACGTATTTTTTTAGAGAGCGGGAGTGAGCAATGTTCAAGTAGTTGCTTTGTGACTGTCGCTGAGTGTAAACGTATAAACGTAAGCAAATACCAAGAAAAAAAAATTATCAACGTTTACGCTGGCTAGTGTATTTTTTTATGTAAAAATTGTCTTCTCGTAGGAACAGCAAGGCTCTGAAGAATGGCGGGAAAAATGTGGTCAGCTGAATCCATTGAAACTATAGAAAAAATTCAAAATTATGAATATTTGTACGATGTAAAAAATCCGCAATACGTTGACAAAGTCAAAAAGGCAAAAGCGTATAAAGCTCTCGCAAATGATTTAAAAATTTCACCGCAGAACACATTAAGACAGCTACGTTCCCAATATGTGAGGGAATTACGACTGGAATAAAGCGAGTGGACCAAACTGGATGTAATTAAGCTGGGTGTTTCGAAATATTGGATTTTCTTGATACTACAAGCGGAACGGCACTGCTAAAGTACATTAAGTTTATCGATGTACTTTTAATACAGTTTTAGGATATGTCTGTTAAAATTTTAGTTTCTTTGTCAGTGGTGTACGATATCTCCCTTACAAAGCACCAATTTGACATGTTCTTATTAGAAAATTTAATTTTTTTTTTTCCTGTTCTATCGAACTGAAGACCTTCAGTTTTCAAGACAGGCGCAGGTTTTCAGGACCATCCCATACAAATCTTATGAAGAGTATTTCATCATGTCGAAGATAACGTTCTTACTAGTGCTTGTAAAACACTCCATTATCATTTTTTGCACGTTCATTGCAACCTACATCAATATATAGATGTTGCATATATTTATACAAATTGTAGTTTAAAAAGTTAATTGTCATCGGTATTATGTTTTCAAATAGATACGACAATTAAAATTGAGATAAAAACAATTTCACGTTGAAACAGAACATATAATTGTACGATTCATAGCATTTCGTTCTTATCAAATACAGCATACAAACATCTGATTTTCACGTAGGACCCCTCTTTCGCTGGCGTGTTTGCCTTTATTTACACTTAGCAACTTTAGAGAGCTCTGTGCTGCTGCTGCTCTCACATGGCAGGCACACAATGCCACTGCCACCGCACGAATGACATGTGCATACTCGTATTACACACACAAATATTGGCAAGTTATTTATCGTTAATTCTTCTTTTTTAATATCATTATTATGAATAACATGCCGCACTCATTTTAACATTCCTTTATGTTTCTATGTGAATAATAATTTAATATTATACTAATTTCTTAGAGTCGAAGTCCTAGTACTTAGGTAGTCCTCGTAATTGTTGGTTATATTATTTTTTCTTCTAATTTTTGAATTGAAAACTTTTTCAAGCGAGTTAGGCGATTACTGGTAGAGGATAAATATAATATGCAATACAGAGATGCTCTTGTTTAAGTCTCTTTATACCCATTCTTCTTGATTTGTATTTGGAAGCAATCAAACATAGGCAGCCGGCACATTAACGTCGTCGCTACTCTGTTTGCTTTGCTTGTCATGTGAGAGCAGCAGCGTAAGCAAAAAATATAAAATGAAACACCCACGAAATCGTGGCTCTTTCTTATACTCCATTCTCGAGATGATACCCAACAACAAATTGTGTGTAATCTCTGTTGGGTATCTCGAGAATTGAAATTTCATTCCCTAGTTTCTAATAGAAAACTCTTGTTTTTTGCACTTATCGAGCTAAAATTTTGGCCACTATAAGTTTCTGATGAATATCCATCAACTGGGTAAAGAAAAGTTAAGCAACTGTCAAATGCAGTTACAGATCCTGCGAATGCTAATGCGTCATTCAAATATTGCGTAAAAATACAGTTGAATTATATTGAATCCTCTGACGCAAGTTTCACAACTGACGTCAGGTAATGTGGGTGTTGAAAACTAAAGCAACTGTCAGGTGCAGTTACAGATCCTGCGAATGCTAATGCGTCAAAGTACAGTTGAATTATATTGAATCCTCTGACGCAAGTTTCACCACTGACGTCAGGCAATGTGGGTGTTGAAAAGTTAAGCAACTGTCAGGTGCAGTTACAGATCCTGCTAATGCTAATGCGTCATTCAAATATTGCGTCAAAATACAGTTGAATTATATTCAATCCTCTGGCGCAAGTTTCACAACTGACGTCAGGTAATGTGGGTGTTGAAAAGTTAAGCAACTGTCAGGTGCAGTTACAGATCCTGCGAATGCTAATGCGTCATTCAAATATTGTTTCAAAATACAGTTGAATTACATTGAATCGTCTGACGCAAGTTTCACAACTGACGTCTGGCAATGTGGGTGATGAAAAGTTAAGCAACTGTCAGGTGCATTGTATAGCTCCCATACAAACCTAAATGTAAATTTATGTTCCTATTAGAAAAACCCACCATATAAATTTCAAGACCCTATGTTTACTAGATTGTATAGCCCCCATACAAATATTTTGGTATCAGTGTTGAAATGCTGTATGTGTAGTGACTATACCGTAAACAAATCAAGTCAAATCAATAATGAAATATTCCTGAATGCTCAATCGCAGGAGCGTATGCAAAAACCTTTTCTATTAAAAAAAAAATTCGTGCAAAATTTCAGGGCTCTAGCTCAAAAACTGAGTGAATAGTTTGCATACTTACAGGAGGACATTGCTAAATCAACTCGTCTGGTATAGCTGATCAAGGAAATATATACTTTATGGGGTCCCCGATGTCTCTGTCTGTCACAAACTTATAATAATATTCACTTGGTGAAGAGTATAATAACAACAAATTACTCGAAAGAAGTCAAAGCAAAGCTTCGCCGTGCAGACTTAGTGTTCGTGGCACAAACAGAACGGCTTCTCCGTAACCCTAGTGCCTTCCTAGTGTTCTACACTTTCACACCAAGACTTATTGCGACAGAGCGCTCTCTTGAGTTTCTTGTTTGTTGAGAAAGGAAAAACGACGCTTACGGTGTGAGTTTCACTCACGTAGACCGCTTTCATACTAAGACTTTTTACGGCAGAACGCTCTCTTGAGTTTCTTGTTTGTTGAGAAGAGAAACACGAGGCTTACGGGGTAACTCAATTTCTTTCTTTGTTTATTTCGTTTGGCTTTTGTATTAGAAGATTTCCTTTGATTGAAAGAGCGACAGTCTCTGTGTAATAGTGTTTTTAAAGTGATTAAAAAGTTGATTACCTTGGTGATCAGATTAAGGTCATTATTTTGAAGTAATTTAGGAACTGCAAGACTATTTGCATATACAGCAAATTGTTCAAAATCATGTATTTTTCTAAATTTTTTGTTTATGTATAACTATATATTATAATAATAATATATAAAAAAAATAAAAAATAGGGCTAATTGCAACAAAACATACCAAAGAAGAATCGGCGATTAGTGACTCAACCGAGAACGACCGTGTTTCCCATTCTCTTAAATCAAATAGCGAGAGAGAATTCTGCTGTTGGATACTTGTGTGTAATGCATGTCTATCAACGTCAGAACTTTCTCTAACAATTCTTCTTTTGAGAGAAGGGAAGCACAAGGGTAAAACGTTTTGCCTTGTGTTCTTTTGAGTATTTTGGTTTTTGTAGAGAGAGCGATGTGAGAGAGAGTGAGAAATGTGAAAACATATGCTTGGCATCTGTTGTTGATTATATGTATGACAAAAAAAAAAAACAAAGAAGAATACACGATAATTGACGTGGCAAAATTCTTACGTGTGATGTAGCGACGAGTTTTTCTCAATTCACAGTGCATGAAAAATTCAGTTTTTCAGCATTTGTTGTTGTTTTTGCGAGCAAATTGAGAGTTCACGTTGCACTAGCGTCCTTTTCATCTACCAACAAGTAGTTATGACAACGATTAATCGAAAAGTACGATTACTTGGTTAATTGGTTTGAAATTACGATTAAAATTAATCAGTTAAATTGATTGGGTTAATGGAAAGTTCAGTAGAGGACTTTTTTTCTTTGTTCATCAGTGGAGGCGGAGGATTACAGGTAATAAAACAAAAGTTTGTTTAGAGTGCAATTAATACAATTTTGTGACTTCCTTTGTAATGAAAACTATGTCTTTTTATTTTTAGGTGCAGGTGAAAGACGATCCGAATGCCAGCATAAACCAGAGAATAAATGAAGTCAGAGAATTAATTAAGAAGCACAGATATATCGCTGCAGAGGAATACAAATGGTTGGGAGATCATGTTGTGTTCAAGATAAACTTTATAAAGAACAGAATAATTAGACGCAAGGTCGCTCGGGTCATTCATAACATATTGAACGAGGCTGTGGAGGAAGATATGATGACGGCATAGCCACTACTAGATCATTATCATCAGAATTCTTTGGATTCAGTACTGACGTCACCAGTTACACAATTGCAACCATTGCAAATTTCCACCGCAGAATTTCCAAAGAAAAATATTCTTGAATGTGCACTGGAAGGCATTGATCTCATCAATGAGTAAAAAATTTTAAATTATGTTTTAAAAGACTATATATATCCATGTTACATTATAACCATATGTTTAACTATGAAATACAAATAAATTAAAAGTACTAAACTATATTAAACTAACCAAAACATTAAAAATAAGCAAAAAATACTAACCTTCAAATATGACTATTATTAATTTTCCCGAAGTAATCCTTTGGAATTATGTTTTAAACGACTATACATATCCATGTTACATTATAACCATACGTTTAAGTACAATATGAAATACAAATACATTAAAAGTACTAAAATATATTAAACTAACCAAAACATTAAAAATACAAACCTTCAAATATGACTTTTTTTAATTTTCCCCAAGTAATCCTTTGGAATCTCCGTAGGCAAGAAAGGCGGAGACAACCTACATAGTTTGAAAGTTGGTACTTCACAAAGATTCACCAGATGCTAAGTATCTCAATGTCGAAGTACGTTTTTTTAGCTAAACGTATAGCATCTCTCAGTACATACCGTGTTTGCTTTTTTATGTCATTTTCAATCAACAAAAGAATTTTATCAATTTGGAGCTCGCCATTCAAAATTCCACTATTTTCCACATCTTGTTCCAGCTATTTATGTCGAAGTTCATCTTAGATAATAAAATGGGTTTAGTACTCTACCTACAAATCCACTGCCCAAGTATATTCAACTTCTATAAAACTTTATAGTTAAGTTCCCAGATGAGGTAAAATGGGAACATTTAAGACCAAAGATCGTTGGCAATTTCAAAGGAAGCGTGCCGAAACAAACCTAAACTATTAGTGAGTGCTGTTTCCAGTCTAAGTAGTCTATGGTCGATCTGAACTATGTAGGTATATGTCACTTTAAGCACCCTTTTATACAGTGTGGTAAGCCAACAATGACATGACCATTGATTTACTTATTTCGGCTTGATTTCATATATTTTCAGTTTTTGTTTTGACTGAAAAACTGGCTCAGCCCACCAACATTCATTCATATGTACATACATCATCTTTGACTATAGTTTCCTTTTTCCATTAAATATATAAAGAAAAAGTCAATCAATTTAATATAATACTCATTTATTTATGTTATCTTTTTGATGAGAACAGCACGTACAATTAAGATTTGAATATAAAACACTGTTCTTTTTATTATTGTAAGTCAATGAAAATAACATAAAATTAATACGGAAAAACATAAAAAAATATTTAAAAAAAACTTGCATAAAAATGTTATGTTTGGATTTTTGGTCAGGAGGGTCAGAGCGACACACACACACACACACGCACACCTATATCATGGTTAGGACTTGTGTTTGTTTATTGAAATGAAAACACAAATCCGACGCCCACAAATAGGAAACTCAATAAGGTGCCAGTAAATATATATAAAAATAAAGAGATAAAATGAAATATTTTCAAATGAAACATACCAAAATCTAGTAATCCAGCAAAGAAATAAATGCAAGGTGCAAGTGTAAACTTTATAGCCGAGTCCTATAGTCAGTCCTTAATCCTTAAGAGCAATCCTATGAATTTTACGAGTGAGTATGTGAGAAGACTCCAACGAAGTTAGGTAGAAGAGAGCAAAGCAAAAACGGAGATAATTTTAACAAATCCAAATGCGAGAGGTTTTTGTTTTGAAATAGAGATATTTTGTGTATATCCAAGTTAATGGGTTAACACACGAAGCTTTAGGGAATCCCCTTGGTAATCGGATTTGGTGCCAAAGGCAAGACGAACGAACGATTGATTGTTTCTTTGTTACTACAAAAAACACAAAAATTTACATTTTCTTTTCCTTTTGTACACATGTAACCGTGTCCTCCTCTTAAACATGGAGTAACAAAATATTCCTCCCACGTTGTCCTATCCAATCATTATAATAATTAAATTTAAACGAATCCATTTCGAATAGGCAAAAAGTTCTCCCACGTTGTGCCCTAAAACGAAGGGTTCTTCCATGGATATACATATCATGTAACGTGTAATAAAACGAAATTCCTCCCTCGCTGTGCTATGCACAATGTACTTAGATATAACTTCAAAACTCTAGCGCATTCTAAATCCTTTTCCAATTATCAAATCCATACGATATATATATATATTTTTTTTTAAATCCAAATCCTCCATTATATCATCATCATAACATAATTCATTCCTGCAAACACCAAAAATCCATTTGTAATGACGAGTAAGTACAATCCAAATGAATGAAATCCTTTCCTCATCCTCCTCCTCCTGCTTAATCGAAATTCCTTTCCTTTATCCTTTCTGTTCTGACTGATTCCTGACTGACTCTCCTCCTCCTCATCAACATATTCCAAACTCCACATAAACAGCCAAAAATAAAATCGTGCGGGGAAAGAAAAAAGAGAGTGAAATATTATTAAGAGACATAAGACAAAAACATGTAATATAATAAACTGATAAACATAGAAATATTATTGTGTATAGCAAATGTGAGTTTACAATTTTATTTGTTAGATGGAAAACTAATTTCAACCAACCAGCAATAATAATTACGATATAATGTTATTTTGTTAATTTACCTCCTATTCTCTCTATACATATGCAAGAAAATTGCATAATGATATTAGTTCTTTTTGTTATGATTGGTGGATATACAAAGGGGAAGATGTGTTTTAAAAGATTATATATGTTCAAGGAATGTGCTTAAAAAAATGCTGTTAATAATGTTATTTAACACCCACAATATACAAATATTCCTTGACTCAATCTTTCTCATGAATGAATGTTTTATATTACTAAAACAAGAAGATATTATCATAACTAATATCATCATTTGAGACATTTTGCTGTGGTTGAAGCCGAAATCACTATCTAGATTAATGTATTTGACAAATAAATTATCGATGAAAAAGCAAGTCTGGGCTGTTTCTTTGAGTTTGTGAAAACTTCACAATCAAATATCTATACATGGCCGCAATAGATTTATCAGATTGATGGTGGTGTTTTTTGTTGGTGGTTTGGTGTGGGTTTGGATAAACTATTTTGCTTTTTATCGCTGCCTGCTGTTCGTAAAAAATATTAAAATTAATGAGGTTTGTATTGAAAAGTGAACTTAGAAATTAGATCTAGAGCGAGATCGTGACCTGGAATAGGTTTGACGGCGCACCGGTGAATAAGTAGGAGTGCCACGTCGACGCGGACGCGGTGAGAATGACCGCGAACGAGAGCTGAAAATGAATGAAAAATAAATGTTAGCAACTCAACAAAAGTACGCCCCTCACATCATATAAAGAAAAGTACTAATTACCGATCACGAAAGTCACG
Organism: Amiota minor; assembly: GCA_037043295.1. NCBI lineage: Eukaryota > Metazoa > Arthropoda > Insecta > Diptera > Drosophilidae > Amiota > Amiota minor. The sequence continues at coordinate 182,955 of JBAMAW010001747.1, forward strand.
ATTGCCGATGCCACCACCACCACCGCCACCTCCGCCAAGGCCAACACTGCGATCATTGTCACCACTATCTTCACGTACTCGTATATAAGCTACTTCACCCTGCAAAATTACTTAATGTTACTAAACAAATCAAAACTAAATGCACCACCTGCTGCTTAAACTTGCCTCATGCGATCGGAAACGAGAATCATCCAATTTTTTGATAGCATATTTCATATCTTCATGCCTCAGGAACTCCACTACACCAGAGCCGTCTTTGTACGTGTCTGCAAAGCAAACATCGCCTGCTTCACGCATATGATCCTTTAAGTCCTGCCACGAACCGGACGCAGGTAAACCAGTAACCATTACACGGTACTGCGAACGTTTTGCTGGAGGTCGACCACCTCCAGCACCACCTCTCCCACCATCCCTTTGGTTGCGATCATTGCGATTATTACCGCGATAACTACCGGGGCCACCGCCTCTTGGAAACTCAACACGTAACCTATACCCATCATAATCGTATCCGTCACGCGCCTTAACTGCATCATCAGCATCACTGCAATTTTAAATTTTCACCGTTCATAATTCCACTCAAACGTTTGGAAAAAATCAATTTCCACTCAATACTTACCGCGCGTCTTCGAATTCGACAAATGCAAATGGCGGACCACGCCGGTTTTTCAAGTCGACAAATGTCACTTTGCCAAACTTGTGAAATAAATCTTGAATATCTTTGGTACGTATATCTGGTGGCAAATTTCCGACGTATATTCTGCACTCATTGCGGGAACCCATTTCAATTAATTTAATTTAAACAATTCTTTCACTTCTTTCGAACAAATAAATATTTTACGCAGCAATTAAAAGTTTTCAATATTTCACAAATAGTCATACACTAACACAAACATACACATCAGAGCTCATGAACGATACAATTTAATATTTATATGCAACCCTGCAAATAACTATATGGGGGCACTTACACGATTGAAAACTTTACATTACATGGTCATGAGAATGATTATGTGTTCAAGGCAACAACAAATGCTCGAAATCGTTCACACGTCCCTTAAAACTGGTTGGCGTCTAATAACAAACAATTCTTGTTTTTATATATGTTCGTGCATTATTATAAGAATTTTTCACATTGTAATGTAGTAAAATTAAAATAAATCAATGAAATACTTATCGTGTTGTGTCGTTAGTGTAGGGTTTTGTAAAATAACCCATTCAATCCCCTCACAAAGATGTGTAACAACACTTCCTTGCATGTGAAATTTTTTCCAAGTTTATGCGCGAAAATGTCTACTTATTAAATGTTATTGGTTCTGTATGAACTAGACAAAATATTGATCGCTTAAACTTATAACAATTAGTATGTCGAATATACATTGCATTGACTTTTATGATTTGTGTCGCATTTGTACGGCGAGCAGTGAGCAGAGAATAAATATTTATTCATCAGAGGGAAGGAGTAAAAATTTAAGTATGAAAATTGACGAGTGCTTAGCAATTAATGTAAGTATGAAGGTGATGAGCGGTATAAGTAACTAAATATAACTAAAATGATATGTAAAAAAACACATTAGATTGATGAAAAGGATCGCCTGCCCAAGATGATTTGTTCACAATGTTTGCAGCACGTGGAGAATATTTATGAGTTTCGCAATGTAAGCAAAACATCACAGGACACGTTGAATAATTGGCTAAATAAGGCAACATTGCAAAATGGAGAGAAGGTATTCATTAAGGATGCAATCAGTAGTCCTAGCAAGAACCTCAATTTACTCAGTGGAAATGCTCAGTTGCCCATAATTACATCAAATAGTTTGCAAAATCCAATTCAAAACAATAATCTGCTTAGCACAATAATGCAAGCTGTAAGCAATATGCAAGTATGTTGCTCTTATCATATTCTAAATCAAAATCCCATTGTTAATAATCGTAAACAATTCGCAGCAGCAACCGGGATATAATCAGCAATACACGATTACTGTGGATAATAAACCTATGCAAAACAGTGTGCCGGTAGAGTACAAGATTGACTCCAGTCCCAGCGCCACCATGGATGGCTTCAATATGAAGCCTAATAATAATGAGTAAAATCTACTAATTTTTTATGTTTATGTTTACTTTATTAACTGCTGATATATTTTGTGATTTAGACCATTTGAAGAGTATGTTAAGCTGAAACCGGAAATTAAAATTACGCCTCTTGGAAAGAAAACACCGCCCAAGTCTCGAACGCTTCCACAGCAACAACAACAACAACCGCAGCAGCAGACAACATTTCAACACATTCAACAACAGTTGCAACAGCAATTGCAGCAAGAATGGCAACAGCAACAATTAAAACAACACATACAACAACTGACCTCACAGTTGCAAGCGCAATCCCAAATAACAATAACAGCACCACCTGGTTTAGCTGCCGTTTCCTCTACGCAGCCCAATCCATCTGCCATTTCACAGGTGGAAGAGGGACTGAGTCCTAGTAAAAAGAAGCCAAAACTGAATTTTGTGTTATCATCTCCAACGCAACAAACATTTGCGGCAGCTCCTCAATCGCAAATACAACTTCAACTGCAACCGACAGCGTCTGCTCAGCCTCCACCGCCAACAACGCAGACACTGAATGCTGCATCAATTCTGTCAAAGCTTGCATCACCTCAAGTGGCTACATCAAATGTGCTTTCACCAAATAAATGCTTCCTTCCCATAACGATACGCGATGAAAACTCCGACCAGCAGATTGTTGCGCATATCGATGCTAAAAATTTCATGCTTCCTACCACGTATCAAGTGCAAATGAAGGTGATTTTTACGATGCTAAGCATGTTAAAAAAAAAATTAAAATAATTACTTTTATTCCTTATTTTAGTTTCTACCACAATTGGCAACCGCCGATGGTCAACCAATCATGGAACTGACACCAACATCAATACCAGCAACACTACAATTAACGCCGCAAGCTCTCACCAATTCTACATTCCAAGCGGCTACTGTCAACACCGCCGGCACGCCAATTCAAACTCACTTACAACAACTTCTTCTTGATCCAACTCAACAGCAGCAGCAGCAACAGCGACATACAGCTCGAGTGACATCTCAGCAAATCATAAGATCACCGAACAAACCACTAACAGTTGCAAATATAGCCCCAGTTAATAACAATCCCAATAATACAATACAAATCACCACCAACAATCCTGCCGCCTGCGATAGTGGTCACTTTAAAACACCATCGCTTGTCAAGTCAGACAAGTTCAAAATGACGCAACAAAACAATATAATTGACATCAAACCCACGACACATCTAACGCAACAAATTATGGAACAAGTTAAACATCAAATGCAAGTCAAGCAACAGGAACAAAATGCAATATCTGCTGTAAGATCATCGATTATGCCACCACTGCAGCATTCTGGTCTTACAGTGCAACGTGTACAGACGAAATCATCGTTAGCAGCACAAAACATTAAAACGCTTCAGCAACCAGCAACAACACCCCAGACGACAGCAATACGAACACCAACAGCTGATGCGGGCGGCAGTGCAACATCACAACAACAAATTCCAATCCTAAATAAACAAAATATCACGATCAGTCGTGTAACGGCGCAAAATATACAACAACCTCAACCAGCTGCTGTGCAAAAACAAGCAACAACAAAACTATCACCTCTGCAACAGCAAAAATCCAAAACAATACAGGCAACGGCACAAATGCAAAAACAATTGACATCGACGCCACAACAAGTTTCCTCAGTATTAAATAAAGCATCAGTTTCACATATAAAGAAAATTGTACAGAAACCAATGCCCAAATTGGTTGCCACAAATTCAATACAAAGTGCAGCTCCTGCAATAATCGCTACCAGTGTTAGTACATCATCTCAACCATCTAAAACAACAATCAATATAACAGCATCCTCAGGAATAGAGCCATCAACGCCGGTTACGAATCAATTGAGTGATAGCGCATCAAACAATGACAACACTGAATCACCGCCTAGCAACCAACACATTTGCGGAACGTGCAACCGTGGCTTTAAGAAGAAGGAACATTTGACGCAGCATGTCAAGTTGCACGCTGGACTTCGCCCATTCAAATGTACCGAAGTCGATTGCAACAAAGCGTTTAGTCGCAAAGAACATTTACTGCGTCATCTTGTTTCTCACACTGGCAAGAAAATGTTCAGTTGTGATGTATGTCAGAAACCGTTCTCACGCAAGGATAATCTTAATAAGCACAAACGGTATGAATATCTTCCAAAGGAAAATACCGTTGTCTAACAATATTTCTTTTCTTTCAGGGTGCATAGCTCACAACCGACTGAATCGCCTTACGAATGTGAAATATGCAACAAAAAGTTTGAAATGAAGTCGTACTTCGAAGACCATAAAGGGCTTCACAATGAACCGGTCATTAATAAATCAGGTGCTGGTTCGGTTGCAAAGGTTTGTTATTTAAATTCAAGTTTGAAATTTTTATAATTTTTTTTGTTTATAATATTCCCAGCAAGATGACAAGGCTTTGAAAACAACGCAAACAAAAACAAAGCTGATTTCAGGAATGCCACAGATAGTTGCTACAAAATTGCAACAATTGCCACAACAACAACAGCAATCAGTCGCACTGTCGTCATCCAATACTCAAAAACCAGCACAGCAAAAACCTCAAAAACCACAAGTAGTCCATGTACAAATGCAACAACCACATGTGGTTACCACACAAGATCTCGCCGGCAATACAATTACCATAACACAGGCGGCTCCCAATTATGTGCAACTTGGTTTTTCTCAATTTCAGAATACTAGTGCTGGGCAATTGGTTTGTAAAATCGATAAGTGATAAATATTATCACAATTTTATTAGAAGTAAATTAAGAAGAAATTCAAGTTCTTTTCATACTCTTCATGCAGTTTCTCAGTAAGTGTGTAACATACAGAAGGAGAAAACTTAGAATATGCTTGATAAGCTCGATGAGACGATTTTATTTAGCCATGTCCGTCTGTATGTATATAAACTAATCCCTCAGTTTTCGAGAGCTAAACTTTTCCACGAAGTTTTCTCTCTTCTCAACAGACGGAATTAGCCGAATCGTACAAATCCAGATTTAAATTTATGTTTTTATCAGAAAAAACCAATTTTATGTTTTTATCAGAAAAAACAAATTTTATGTAGTGTGCCTCACCCTCATAAGAACTATATGGAAGTGATTTTCGTCACATTTCATTTTCATATTTTTTGGATTTACTCACCTACGCTAAAGAAGTTACATAAAAAAAAAAATATCCCAGTGCAGGACTCGAATCCCACACCCTCGATTTGCAAGTCCTACTCTCTAACCACTACGCCACGGAGACATTTCAATTGTATATGCCATATATATCATAATAACATCGTCAAATTTTGATTTTCGTCACATTTCATTTTCATATTTTTTGGATTTACTCGCCTTCGCTTAAGAAGTTTCACTTAAAAAAACTGTTTAATCATGTAAATTTCAAGATCTTATGATTATTAGATTTCAAAGTTCCCATACAAATATTTCTATCGCAATATTAAAATGCAGTATGAATACTAATTTTACCCTAAGTTATATCAATAATGTAATATTTCTGTATGCTCAATCAGGGGAGCGTAGGAAAAAACGTTTGCATACTATGTATGTAATATATTACATACTCGTATATAAATAGATTATGAATACTTTGCAGCATTCTGAGAAACGAGAAAATGGAGAATACATCATCATTTTGCGCCGTCGAAAAAGAAAACAATCAAATTAAATAAACATAATAGCTTCATTTGCTGCCTTTTATGTTGACTGTCTACAGCTGACATCTTTCCTGCGTTGGATAAGTGCTTGGCTCACTTAATTATGATCTCAGGTTCGAACCCGTGCGGAGTGAAAGGTTTTTTATTTTATTTTTATTTTTCCTCATTATTTGCTTTTTTACCTTGTCGTGCTGATCAAGAATATATGTATATACTGATGTCTCCTTCTGCATATTATTGTACAAACTTCATGACATACTTATAATACTATTCACTGCGTGAAGAGTAAATAAATTATGGTTTCCTTCCCGTGAGCCGATGCTTAACACAATGAACATGCAACATGATGCGAAGGAAATGACGAATATGGAAAATTTTACTCTACCGAATCCAAAGAAGTTTCACATCAAGGGCTCGTGCGTGTTAAGCATACTTACATCTTTTTTCTTGTTATATGTTGTTATATTTAAACTATACTTTTGTATTGTATTATATTCTATGTTTTAACAATTTTGTGCTAGTCTTTATTTGTACTTGTTTTTAAATTTTGTTTTATCCAATTTAAACATTGTAAATGTTTCTCTCGATAAATAAATAAATCATTTTAAGTTATAATTTTCTCAATTGCCATACATAATGTAGATTAATATTATTAACAACACAATTGTAAAGTAAATTAATAAGTTTATAACAAAAACACTATAAATTTCATTGAATGTTAATGAAATATAAGAGTCACTCTGTTTGTGTAAATCATAAGAATAATCAAAATAAAACTGTCAAGAAGGAGTAGTCTTTGGTTATCCAGCGATAATAAATATTAATAATTAATTTGAATGCATGAAATTAAACTTAAGCTGTCATTTTGTCCTTTTTTGTTGAAGTGAGTTATGGGTTTACTTGTTCTATTAGTAAAAAAAAAACCAAAACTAAGTCAATGTGAAAGTTTTAAAAACTATCTCTTTTTTGTGTTTGATGTGTTTACCTAGTTGTAAATGAAGGATATCTCATTAACTTTAGAGACATCGCCCCACAGTTGAAACGATTGTATGTCAGTTAATGAAAAATGCTCAAGTTCATAGTTTGTTAATTCACTGGAACCATATTCATTAAGAACATATACCGAAATATACTCAGTAGCAGTGACATCGTCTTCTTGAGCTATGAATTCCAGATTGATTACATTACCTACAATTGAAAGTAGACAGCAACAGATAAATTAGATTGATTTGAGGTCTATAAAATTGTACTGACCATAACTATTGTTAACAGATGTCTCTTTATGATTTATCCATTGGCCATTGCGTTTATAGTTCTCAACAAGAATGTTATCATTGAGGAACCATTTCATGTGATATGAAATGTTTTGTGGTGCTTGACAGGCCTCATTCACAAAGTTTACAGAAAATCTATAAACAAAATATTAAAAAAAAATTAGGTGCTAAACAATAGTGGCTAGTCTTGATAAACTATTTATAACTACTGATGTATTAGGGTTCCGGACCAGAAAGCTAAAACTAAAATATTTTTTTTAAAAAACTTAAAGGGGTTCCTGTACTAGAAACATTTTGGTTTGTATGGCAGCTATACGATCCAGCAATCTCACGATCTTGAAATTTGGGTGGTTGGTGGCTATACATCAGAAAATTTTATTGTCGAAATTTCAGTTTGTTCGGACCACTTGGGAGGATACATCCCATACAAACCCTACTTAAATTCAGGTTCTTATTAGAACAACTTTTTAGACTTTTGTCCCATCGAACTGAAATTTAGTCACTATAAGTTTTTGATATAGGCGCTGTACAGCTGTTGAAATCAGCGACAACTAGGGGATACTGCCCATAAAAATCCACCATTAAAATTTAGGTTCTTATTAGAAAAACTATTTTGATTTTTGGACTGAAACTGAAATTTAGAGATTTTCAGCTAATCAGGCCCCACTAGGGGGAGTAACTCCGATACAAACCCTACGTGTACGAATTTGATTCACACTTGACCTAATTATTTTATTTCTCAATTTTGTTATTGCATATTTGATGTTAAAAATATCTGACATGAAGTCTTTGTTTTTACTGAGTTTCGAAAACTTTCGCCTTCTATCGATGGTTAAGTGGTGGTAAAATTTGCTTTGACAAATATTCTTATTACATTTGACCAATTGACAAAATATATTTTTGTTGATATAATTGTATTTAAGACATCAAGACTTACTCCGTAGGATTGTCGATAAGTGTGCATTTTATCCGAATTTGATCTCCGAGTTTCAGTTTTTGAGGCAATAATGCAATAAATTTTGTATCTGCCATAGTTGCTCAAAACAAACATTCCATTATCATTCACTATTTTTGTTTTGTTGTTATAAATACTGCGTGTTTCATTGACCGCAGCACGTTGGCATTTATTACACTGAATTAAACAAAAAAAGAACAACACCGGTGCGCACCAAATTTACATATGGACAAAACTTTAAATTCTATGACATGACGTCATAAAAATATTCAATATTGGGAGCACACATTACGATTCTAGGTATTATGTAGATTATTTTCGATAAGAGAACCACCAGTTGACTTCACATTTTTACAAAACATCAAACAAACTTTATCACCTTTGATTAATGGAACTGTTTACTTTTTTTTATAAAGAGAGCAAGAGAGAAGTTGTGAGAGATTGAGTAGTTACGTGGGAGAGTAAAATGTAATACACATGTGTGTTGTTCCATCACTAAAACAAGTGTTGTTTAATTGTACTTAGTACACACGGTTCAACGTTTCCATCAAATCGTTGTAGATAGAGCTAGCTAATTGACACGTGTATAGGGTCAATTGATTGTTTGATCAAATTTTCTTCGAATCGCTTCCTCTTACCTTTTTTTATGTGTATGTATATGCGGTTTCTTATCATTTGTTTGAAATTTTCATTGCGAACTCATGTGTTTTGCTACAGAAAACAATCAAAAACAAATGATGTAGTAGGTAGAGTAAAAACGAATTTATGGATTTAATAATTAAATATATGTAATTGTTTTTATTTATAAATCGCATCTATTTTATTTTATAATACGTAAAGGAAATACATCATATTACAACAATGATTTGATCAAATCCTTAAAGCGTGTATTAGTCTTATTAGTCAACTTTTCAGTGTTTTCCAGCACTGTATAAACTAAGCCCACCAATAGAAAATCAGTTCGTGGTTCTCACAATTGTTACCAAAAATTAACCGGGTGAGCATTTGCTTGAGCAATTAGTTGGCCAAGTTATTTTATTTAAATTTTGGAAACTCAACACATCAACTTAGTTCGGTTGTAGCACATAATAAGAAAGGTAATTCTAGAAACTAATAGAATTTCAATTCAGAACTTTTTGGCATTGTAAGAAATTAATGCGAAGGCGGCAATTTGCTGACGTTGGCTCAGTAAACATGTGAACTTGCTTCTAATCAAATAAAATAAAATTGTTTATATCAAATAAATTTCATTTCAGATTAATTACAAAAATATGAAGAATCAAATTGTTTTACTCATCGTTTGCGCTTTTGCGTTCCTCACACAGACTTCACAAGCCCTCAAAGAAGAAGATTGTGAAGGTAAGTAAAAAAAAAAAAAAAAGTGGGCGGCGAGAATATTAAAGCAGCAGAGCCGCCTTTTAATTTGGCATCCATATATGTATATGTATGTATGATATAATATTTTATATTTCAGTTTGTATCAAGACTGTTCGACGATTTGCGGATACATTGAATGATGCTACCAAAAAGGATTACAAACTCATAGAAGAAGAATTCAAAAAGTTTTGTAAAGTTCAGAAAAATAAGGAACACAGATTCGTAAGTAACAACAAGAACACACACACACATAAACACAATTTAAAACACGACACAGAATGGGTTTCTATTTATTAAATCTATCATTTTCTTCAATAGTGTTATTATCTTGGAGGCCTGGAAGAATCAGCTACTGGTATTCTGAATGAACTGAGCAAGCCATTGAGTTGGTCAATGCCAGCGGACAAGGTTTGTGAGAAACTGAAAAAGAAAGACGCACAGGTGTGCGAATTGCGTTACGGTAAGCAGCTCAAATGATGCCGATTGTGTTTACCTTTCACTGTTTTATGTCATGTTTCTCGAATCTTCTGCAGAGAAACAAATCGATTTGAACAATGTCGATCTGAAGAAACTAAAGGTGCGTGATCTGAAGAAAATCTTAGGCGATTGGGATGAGAGTTGTGATGGTTGCCTAGAGAAAACTGATTACATTAAGCGCATAGAGGAACTCAAACCCAAATATGCCCAACATAACGAACTTTGAGTAAACCTGATTGATTGATTGATTGGTGAACAAAAGAAAGTAGAACATAAACATTTTATATGCATTTTTTTTAGTTTAACATTATAAACAAACAAACAGTGTGGTTTAATTATTGATCGTACTAAAATAATTTAATTTAATGAACTGATTTGAGTTATAATAATAATAAAAAAAAAACACACACACAGATGATTTTATTTATTTTATTTTGCATTTAAATTGCACTAAATTCGGTGAGTAACAAAATCAAATACATTAACTTAATTTTATATAGACTTTTAATTAGTTGTTGCTGTTGTTGTTATTAGTTTAATTGCTTAAATTAATTATTAATTCATAATTAATTATTAATTTCATTTGTTTAGTTTGAACTTATTAAATAATATTCGTATATATAAAATGATGATTGATTGCATTGAATTGTGTAAAGTGATGACGTGTGATGGTGAATTTTGGCATCAACATTGGATTGAACTCCGAGGTTTAGCGACGGTATGGTTGCTTGTTGTAACGACCGCGTTCGTTTTCTTCGGCAAGGTTTGTGTATTCACTGTAGACCACACACCAGCAGTAGGTGAGCACAGCTAGAAAGAAATAAGAAATTCGAATATGAAATTGTATTGTAGAGTGAAATGCAGAGGAAGTCGAGAAATATTTGTAAAAAGTTCAATCGAAAGGCATTGAAAATTAAAACAAAGAAGTTCCTTATGCTGCGAAATATTGAAATACCATTCCATTATAAACTTCAATTGGCCTTTAGCCTCTGTTTTTCGAGTTGCAACAAGTGAGATTCGCCTGTTTTCGAAATGGAAAGACCATCGTGGTGCTAATTCTTCTGCGTGTCTGGTAGTTTTGTTGTATAGTTACGAATGAAAATGATTTTATGACCAATACTTTTTTCGAGTAGGAAATCTTCTTGTGCCCGCCCCTGCTATATTCTGCTTTATTTTGCATGCCCGGTAGTTTCAAAGAAATGACAAATACAAATTTTACCATCAATATGAAAATTGTTGCACGTGACCCGTTTTTTCATTTCAATATATTTTGATACATGACCGACGTAAATACTGTGATACTTTGAGACTTCACTCAACTCCATTTTGGCCAAATACTTGCTGGAAATTACCAAATTTGGCACTCAAAAGTATGCTATGCTTTAACTTCACATATTCAAACACCGTCTAAATTGGTGATTCAAATTTATAAGTATTAATTACTGAATAGCCCTTTGTTTTAACTAATTTGTTGTTAAATCCGCAAATATACTTTTTAACAGGAAAAAGTCAAAATATTTTTAAAATGTTCAATCGAAAGGCATTGAAAATTGACACAAAAAAATAACAAAAAGAACTTTCAAAAATAGTTAGAAATATATAAAACAATTGCCTCATAGGTAGCTCAAGGCCTTTGTTGCTTCAGCTTCAATATTGTATTTTAGAATTAAGTTTTCTATTGTACAATAAATAAATAAATAAATAAACAATTGCCTCATAAAAGTATGCAATGAAATATTTGGTCTAATCATTTTCCTACACCTACAAGAGAATTGTTTGTTTGCTTGATTTATGTTAGCAGGTAAAGACTTAGAACTTAAAGCAAAGTATTACTTAAATTATTCAAAAAATCATTTGAACACAAAATTGGCTATAAAAAACTGGTGTCCGTTTCCGAAAACGAAACTTAGACTAATTAAATCAAAAATTAAAACTTCTATCTAGTTATTTTTTAGAAATTATAAATTAGAACCTCCAAATTCAAAATATGACCTTCACAAATGGATTATAATAGTAAAAATATAAGTATTTCAATAAAAGAAAAATGCAGCTTAGATTAAAAAATTACATCAAAATTGTAGGAAGATGTATAAAGGAATAAAAAAAAAATTCTTTCTTATGTTTTGATATCATTGAATCCGAGGCTAACTTTGTGACGTCATATAGTAAAACAAGGGAATCTGGATGTTTCAATCTATAAATTCTATATAAAAACATTCAAAAAACCTTTTCAATACCGTCCTCTGTATTTAAAGTATTAGGTTGTTCGGAAAGTAATTTTGTTTTTGTAATGATTTTTATATACGATTTTTATTATAGTTAATAAATATTTTATTGATTTATACATTGCTATTTCTCGGTATAAAATTTCTGTATTTTCTTATCAAAAAACTGCGACAATTGATTTTTACATGCTTCTCTTGAAGCTAATCGGAACAAATGACAATCTCTCTTTCAATTGTTGCCGGATTGTAACAGTTGTGTTTAGTCTGGAATTGTCATGATGAAACACTTACACCTTTTTTATTGATCAATTGTGGCCTTTTCTGTTAAAATGAATTGATTGTTGTATTGTCCGGTAGAAGACCAAAAAACCAAGATTTATTTAAAATCCCACCAAACCGATAATATCACCTTTTTGTGATGGATTTCAAATTGCAGAAGTGTTTTGAGTTCGGTCACATTTTTTTACCACATGATCCTTTTCGTTTAACATTGTTATAGACAATAATTTTCTCATCCGTAGTGATGATGCGTTTCAAAAATGGATCATTCATTTTCTTGACGTCAATGCGACGGCAGAAATTTCTTTCCGGAGAAACCATGTGTCCAGCTTTGAGATAAAACCATTCAAATGATTATGAACAATCGAATTCGATCTCAAGAGTTGTTATTTGCCAATTTGCATCCATTAATGCACCTTAATTAAATTTAATTGCCCTTTCAGAATGTGGTGTTTACGACATCAAAATTGCCGAATTAAAGTTTTGGAAACCAGTTTTGGCACTGGCGTTCTATCCATACATCCTTTCCAGACACATTGGATGATTTATTTCTTCCTTGATCTGCATTTTTACCTTTCGATTGTAAAAAAAGTAAAATATGCCGAAAATGTTGCTTTTCACTTTCCATATTTGATGGGGCATCAACAAAAAAACCTACTGCTTAGAATAAATCGATCTTTTCCACGCAAGCCTTTGTCAGATCAGCTGTCAAAATATATATAAATATGTGTGAAGATGTTTGTGAAGAAATATGTACAATTAAATCGTCTGTTGCGAAACAATCGAAATTATTTTTCGAACAACCCAGATTGAATGTACGGGTATATAAGAAAAATAGTTTAACATGAATAAACATAATCAACTTGTCATAAATCAATATTACCAAAACTACAAAATCTTAATTGATTAATTTTAATTATTGTTTTCACAATATTCTTATGATTAATTTATTATTTCTTGACAGTTTCAATGGGGCTGAAGTTTTATTCAATTTGTTGGCGTAACCGAACCTTTGGTCAGTCTCTATAAAAAGTAACTTCAGAACTATACTTTACTATTAATAAATATGCTTCAATAACATTAAGAGTAATTTGCACGTACTTCTCACATAAATTATGATTGTATATTTCTCTTGAATGGTTTTATCAATATCGTTTTGTGGCTAAAAACCCATAAAAGTGCTACACAAATGCAATATTAATTATGTAAAATATAAATTGCATCCGCAATTGCAATTGAGGTTTAATACTTTGCAACAAATGCATATGCAAATGAAGAAAATTATTATTAAATTCTTCTCCTCTATTTACCTATTAATCTACCTTTACTTACCACAACAAATCAGACCAAAAATGAGCCATAAAACGCCTGTTAGCACGAAGCCATCAATGAAGAATACGACAGCCGTGTAAATGACCGAGATGAGCAGACCAATTGCTATCATTATGCCGAGTACCACCCAAGGCATCATCAGATAGTGATTGCGCTACAAATCCAAAATAATAGAAAATGATTGATTACAAACAATATAACAGATTGCTGATTGGACAAATTGGTCACGCACCTTTATGACGCCCGCCAGCATGAGTGTCGATATAAGTATTGTCATGCAGAGATTGATTATCAAAATGATTTTGACAATATTCGTTGGTATAAAGTCAAAAATGATTGTCTTGAAATGCACGCGTGTCGTTAAAATTACGACTATCGTAATGATAGACAATATAATCGCCAATATGCCAGAGATAATCGATCCATTACGCAGTGATTGGCACAAACAACAGGATTTCAAAAGTGGCTTTGCCATTTTGCTTTACAATGTAATCAGTTGATCTGTTGATGGTGAAATCTGTAAAATGGAAAAGATTGGAAAACAAAAATGCTTTTAATAAAAGGAAACTGCAAAAACAAAAAAAATAAAAATCAATTTGAAATAAATTTAAGAAAACCAAATATACAAAAATCACAGATTTTCTTTAAAAAAAAAAAACAAAATAATATCAGTGTGACGTCAAGAAGAACTTTGAAAAGAACAGAAAGAAAAACACACGTTGCTTCTTGCTGACCAGAGACTAATAAGTAATGTTTATTGCGAATGGCTTAAAAATAGTTCAAAATATCTGAGAATTTTTGCAAATAGAAACAAAATAGAAAAGATGAAGAAGAATACTCAATAAAGTGAATAGAACAAAAAAGCAAAAAAAAAAAAAAAGATACACAATGGATCGTTTTTGTATACTTGAAAATTAATATAAAAATCGACAAACATATAATATATCTATAATATTTTGTTGTTGTTTTTTTTTTTTGCAGCCCACACACATTCACATATGTACTATATACACAATATACACACATGGACAAAATAATAAGCTCATCCATCCAGTGAAATAAATTGAAAAAATATTGGTTAAAATTTCAAATTATAGTTTTTTCTCCTTGGGATCACTAGGCTTGTTCTCCACTTTTCTTTTGAATTAATTTAGCATCTATTTTTGTTATATTGGAAATCCGATTCTGGTAAATGATGAACGTTATTTCATACTTAGTAAGATTTTTGCAAATAATTCATACTTTATTATCTTCACTCGTCTTCGAAGCGCCATCATCCACACTTATTTATTTGCCCTTCTTATCCACGCTGTGGTCATGCGAAGGTAACTCAGTATGAGGCACATTTTGGACCAAAGTATCACAAATGCTCGCTTACCAAAAAAACTTGAAACCTTTTAAATTCAATTGAATATTGTAATAATCACTTAGAGTCAAAGACCTTGTAACTAGTGGTGTAATAATTTGTTATCGTATTATTTTTATTGGCAAAATGTATTATACAATAATTAATTTTATTTTAAAACATTTTCTTTTACATAACTTTTGCCCATAGCTTTTCATTCGGATACAAGTTCAATGTCTGACTTGACCAGCTAAGTAAGGTCACACAATTGTTTTGAAATTAAACTTTAAGCAACTCTTTTCATAACATGTTACTCCATTTATTCCTAGCTTGCCGATTCGAAACAATGCATGTAGGTATGTAAGTTCCTTCGAAGGCTAGGACCCCTCTGAATGTTACTTTTGTGGTTCAGTAGAACTTTTCTTTGAATGATTATTGGTTCATTAGAGATTAAGTACCAAACGTCTGCTGAAATGACTCCTTAACATACAAATAACCCGTTTATGGCAATAGTGACAATATGATTATCTGTCATTAGTGACACCTTTTTCAGTCAACATTGGGCTTAAGGGGATTGCTTTGCTCAAAAGAAAACAGAGAACAATTTATCATTGTAGCAATCGACCATGCGACATCAGATGCCATGAGAAGGATATAGTATTTTTCATAGTAGCCACTATAAATCAGGTCGCGAAGAGTTACTTACATCTTAGGGTAGTTGAGAATGCGTTAGTTGCCCGAAATTAAACTTCCGTTTAGAACTACAACTACCTTAAGTCAGTTGCGGTCGAGCTAATCTCTTATCCAACAGTGTTACAGAGACTTTATCATTGCATCCAATAGAGGCTTCCGTTCTTGGACTATGCTTGCATTTAATGTAATGTAATGTAATGTTTTTCAATATTGTTAATTTTAAATTTAGTACTACTAGGCTTTAGCATAAAAAAAATTAACAAATCTGTAAGAAAACCTCTTCAAAAGATTCAGAAGATCATGTAGTGCGCTTATTATTATTATTTTGTCCAAATAATAATTTTTTTTTTTGGATTATTGTTCGTTTTCTGGGTTCCGGGTAAAGGGTACTGAATGGAAACCTTTTAGTAAGGCTACGCTGTTCGACCGTCCTCGGGTATCTTATATTATTTATTCGAGGGAATGCTATATCAGGAGCTCCTAATATAATTGGAACTAATCAATTTCCAAATCCTCCAATTATAATTGGTATTACTATAAAGAAAATTATAATAAAAGCATGAGCTGTAACAATTACATTATAAATTTGATCATCACCAATTAATGCACCTGGATGACCTAATTCGGCTCGAATTAAAATTCTTAATGAAGTTCCAATTATTCCTGCTCAAGCTCCAAATAAAAAATATAAAGTTCCAATATCTTTATGATTAGTAGAAAATAATCATTGTCACGATTAAGTGGCTGAAATTTAGGCGATAGATTGTAAATTTATTTTAATAGGCAGAAAGTTGAAATTTTCACAAAATGTATGTATATTCTATCAGGGCTACAGCAACAAATACTAAAACTATTATATAAATAAAAATTTAAAGGGGTCCCCATATAAGAAACATATAGGTTTGTATGGGTGCTATACGATCTAGTAACCCTAGGGTCTTGAAATTTACATAGACTGTGGAAATGGGTTAGAATCTTATAGAACCCCCAATTCCAGTTTGATGGGACCACTAAGAGAGGTACCTTCCATACAAACCTTCTTCTTAATAGAAAAAAGTTTTGGTTTTTGCAGTATTGAACTGAAATTTAGAAACTATAAGTTTTTGATATATACGTTGTACATATGTATATTGGAATCAGCCAAATTGAATCAGCCAATTTGAACCACTAATGTTTATGTCACCTCCTTTTAATATTAAAAATGTCAAATGAAGTTATAAATAAATAAATAAATAATAAATAAATTCATCCAATGGCATTAAATTCATGACATGAAAAATGAGCTTGTTATTTTGTCCATGAGTGTACTACTATACTTATATCATAAGAATCTGGATAATGATCTAAGCAATTGATGAAGGGGTAAAACGGGTTTTTTTTTGTTTCTTTGGTGTTTTGCTCACAAGTGAGTGAGTCATCATCATTTGATGATAAACATTAAAAATGAAAATATATTATATTTTAAAACAAAATGTTTCTACTTAGTAGATGCGAAGAATAATTATTTTACTTTCTCATCTAAAATTATGGTCAAAATATAACATGATTAATCTGCCAGTAGCGTGTTGATCGATTCGAAAATGTATTCAGTGTTTACATGTACATATGTAGTAGCTTGATGACTACAACAAACCCATGACTGACAATCGTCGATTGATTTCATTCATATTGTGTTATTATACAAGTATTTTGATCGTGAATTGCATGTCTAGATACAGATACATTTACTGTGGTTGTTGCTGCTGTTGCTGTTCGCCGGATCTCAAACTTGCTCAGTTACTCGAAACTGCGCATGCGCATTAAAAACACACTCACTCTAACACTCCGATTGGATGATGACGAAGCAAACGATAGAAGAAGTTGTTAGTAATAAAACTGATGAGATAATCGTGCGCCAAGTCACTTGTTAAAAAATCACTTTAAGTTCAATTCAATTTGTAAAAGAGGCTTGAGGCATATTGCCACATTACTATGGAGATATGCTACAATTATGCGATTATTCAAATTGTTTTTCGCAAAAATTATCGATGCAATTTAATAAATTGATCAGAAAATTATAAGATTTATTTAATTTTATTGTAAGAAATAAGTCAAGGGAAATTAAATAGTTTTAACATTTTAAATGTGAAGTATTGAATTTGATAAAATGCCATTTAAGAATTTATGAAATTTCAAAAATTTCCAAATACACATAATCAAGTCAAGGGAAACTAAACTCTTTCAACACTTTAATGGAATCTGTTTCGATTTTGAACTAAAAATTAATAAACAAATGAAAGAACGAAAATTATTACAATAAACAAAAGGTGAACGAGAGCAGATTCATTTGCGGAAAAATTAAAATCATAAAATGTAAAAATAAACAAAAAAAAAAGAAAACAAAACACAATACAAAAATTGTGTTAATTTAAATAAAAACCGAAGCGTAGAATCATGGAATAAATAACCAAGAGAGATGCGTAATTAAATTGTTATTAAATTTATGGGCATAGATTTCATGTTCATTCCACATTAAGTAAGACAAAACAGATGTAATGTGATGTGATGTGTTATGGGCAGCGATCTTATAATTAATTATGAAATTCTTTTGTGTAATTTATGCCCTCCTACATCATGGTAGATGACCAACGAATATCGTATATGATAATTAATTAATTGATCAATAAACTGGACTTAAGAAAAATTAGTGAGCCTTTTTATTAATTTTTGAAATGAAATGGACACAATGAGATCAATTTGAAGAAAAATTAATGAGTTTTTTTATTAATTTTTGAAATGAAATGGACACAATGAGATCAATTTGCCAGGCTAAAATGTTTATCATGTCCCAACAAATTACTTACAATATTTACTTCATTGCGTGTTATTAATTTGAGTGACACTGATTTTTAATGGTTTTGCTTAAAAAGATACATTTACTTTATACGGAGTATAAATATAAAGTGACATGACGGTGAGCTTTGATATTCAATGCATACGAATATATAAATATTTACCAACAATTGCAACAACTTTAAGGAAACTTGAATAACTTCACTTCACTTCACTTTACTTCACTTAACTTCACTTCACTTTTTATTTAAAAAAATTAATTTTAAATTGAAAACCAAACTTTATTAGTTTATACAAGTAAAACGGCTACTTGTATTCTCTGCTCACCTTCCCACACTCTGTTTAATATCAAAAGTATCTACTCGTTTTTAAGTGTCTTGATAATGGATAAAATATAAAGGCGTAGGTGGTTTTTTCTTTCAAGAAAGTTGATATACCTAAATGCATTTCTAAAATAGAGAAAACAAAACAAAAACTATGGAATGTGAAGTGTAGGTCAAATGATAAATGATCATTTACTTAAATCAATTGAATCAAGCAAAGAAAGTTTATTATTGCATTTTTCTGACATTTCATTCTTAATTACAACAATTAGAACAATTTCCGCTTTTCCTACGTATTAATAAAAATAATGATTCTAGAGAAATTATCAAGTCAAAGATACTTTGTATTACGTAGGAAGAAAGGAAGTGAGCTCACTTTAATACATCAATCAATGCATATATATAATTAATTTATTTGAAATTACTACAATACTTTTATACTTGTTATTTTTTATGTTTTTCCAGAATTTCTTTTTATAAATTTATGTATATGTAATATGATGATGTGATGTAGGTTGTTTTAGTTGTTCAATGAAATTCCATAGAAATGAGTGGTCCGCATGATATACCTACATATAATAATAAGATAATAAGATGTATCTTAGATTTAGTGTGAAATATTATCAAGTCAAAGGTTTAAACAATAAGTGTGGAGTTGTTTAATTTGAATATGAAATCGAATTTAGATATGTGCATGTAGTGTGTTTCATATTGATAAGACACTTTAAAAATATATAAATGTAGTAATTTAAGGTTAAAATAAGTTCGGTGAGAGGTTTCGGAAGCAGTCAGTTTTTTACACTATATGAAGCAACATATGTCTCTGTCTAACTAAATACATATATCAACTCAGGCCATAGAACCATTTACCGTTTTGCCTAGATTTGGCAGCATTTTGCCGATTGTGCATAATAAAGTACCAAAAATTACAATTTGACGCTGTTACCAAAAAAAAATTATGAAATATATATGTATCCTTTGCGCAAGCAGGTGTGTTATCAATTTGCAAAACAACATCGAATCTCTAATGGGGGAAAAAAGGATATACCAATTCTGTTCTCAAAATTCATTTGTTTGACACTATTTGATGGAAAGGTTATTTTCAGAAGAACATCTAATCTTTATTAACAAATCTTGTTCACCCGTCCTGCTACTTGGGAATTTCATATCCATATAAATACATCTCAGTCGAGTTCCTCGGATAGACACTTGTTAGGCGTTTGACCTGGAAACCCCACATTATCTACAAAAGAAATCAACTGAACCAAAAACTATCCAGGATTAGCTGGCTCATGTGGCACAGTTGTAAACAAAGCTTAAGAAAGAAACTCCTTCTGTATAAAACAATTCTAAAGCCAGTATGCATTGAACTCTTGGGTACAACTTTAAATTCAAGCGCTCAATCATACAAAAGTTTCAATCCAAGCTCTTAAGGAGTCTTGTCAACGCTAAATGGTGCATACTCGTATGTCCGCAACTCTGGCATTCACAGAGACCTGCAGGTGTCAACGGTGTCTGAGGAAACGTAAACTTCATCATAAAATATCTTCATTCGCCGTGAATCACATGAAAACCATATTGCGTTCCCCTTCATCTCCCTTTCAGACCCCGGGTCGACTAAGCAAAGCACTCAATCCAATAATATAATATCTCTTCATGCCAATCTCAAATGAAAAAAATCATTTAAACTCTCTTTTAATTAAAAATAAAATAAAATTAAATATCAATTTTAAACTTAAAAGTTATGATCTGTTAAGAGGGTTTTTTTTTTGGGCTAGAAGATTTCGTATTTTGATGGCCCAGCTGATTTCCAATTCTAATAAAGTGATTTTCAAAAGCAACCACTTTATTTTTCCAAACGAAAATTCACCGGAAACTCAATAGTGGTGAGGAGAACTTTAAATTAAAAGTCACGTTTGAATTGAAGTTCATATCATTGTAAAGTTCACTACAGGACGGTTGCATGAGCTGAGTGTTAAGTTGTACTACGTGGCTAATATAGACAGCTAGATGTATACTCAGAACTGGAGGATTATAAATATTGTATGAATGTGCTATGGATCATCGCGTAGAATTGGTTCAATCTACTTGACTCGCAAAAAGTACACTGTTGTCGCATCCACGATGTACGAAATCAAATCATAGCATGAGATGGTGAGTTAGTAATATATAATTCTAAGGAATTGTAATGTACAGAGTCTTTTTTTTCTCTATTTATACTTCAAATGATATTAGCCATGATCACCACTGACGATGTGCTTTAGCAAAGTGTTGCATGTAGTTTCCTCTAAAGGTTGATGAATATCTTGAAATAAGTGTATCACTATAAGGATGGTGGAATATTAAGCAACAGTCTCCATCTATCCTTTTGTTGAGGCTTTCATGGAAGTGTCTTTATTTTTCCGAAAGGATATTGTTTGAACTACATGTATATTATGGCATTACTATTGCATCTCTGGACTTAAATCCCATAATGAATACATGGGACATAGTATTAGTAAGACAAAGCTATGCAAATAACCGCTAATGGTATACCAAAACTGAAGAGCTTAAGTCAGCAATTATTACTAAAAGAGGCTAAACTTGATGTCTGCTTTATGCAAAATTTATCTCATCTTCATTGTAATTGATCTAATTCTATCTAATACAATGATAATGTTATGCAATTCATAGATGTTTTGCCATATAATAATAATTAAATTAAATTAAATAGGACACTTCTCATTCAATGAATTTATCTTATTGATGTTGAAAGAAGGAAAATAGAAATAGAAAATATACAAATAAAAAGAAACTAAGGGATTGTACAATCAACATCAAAGAGGCAGCCGGTTGCTGTTTGTGTAATATGTACTTAGTTACACGCATGCCTAGAATACTCAACCTAATGAATGAGAAAAAAATAATACAAAACTTCAAGTTGTTTGTATCAATTGAAGCGAACCAAACAAACAATCAAACCAACCAACAACAACAACAACATACTATTATTGTTGCATTGAAAATATTGTACATTAATTGAAAAATTGCGGCAAATAATAATAATGTATCTATATACGAACAATTGATCAACATCTGTAGCTGTCCCCGGTGTACAGTTCAACATACAGACTTGTAGATACATCACATACAGACTTATGTATGTTAGATACCGACCGACACAGTTTGAAGTTTTGCGGTTGCTACTTGTCCGAGATACAATCTCTCATACACACAAACACAAACACACACACACACACACAACTCACAAACTTAAGTTGCTGATATGCAATCCAATATGGAACTGTGGGATGATTGCTTTGGCAAGCCCTAACCGCATTGCGAAAAATATCAATTTAATAACAAGATACGTAGTACGTACCACCATTCACTACTCTTGAAGAGATACGTACAACTTTAATTGAGTTAGCCGACTAGCAAAAGCGCCTTGATTGATTGAAAGCCATGAGAGACGCGTAAAATTTTTACTTTGATCATTTTTCTTTCTTTGTGTCTAGGCACCAGAGCAATCTTAATATGACCAAATGTATCTTCAAAACTCATTATGTACTATCCGTATCCATCGTATCCAACAAACACAAACATATCAATGCACATTAAAAAAAAAAGACATTTATGGACAAAACAAGTTACAAATTTGGCGGCTTTCGGTAAAAAGATTCAGACATAAATAGCCATTTATGAAGAAGTGAAGAAGAAAAAAAAGCGTTAGCGACATGCGACAAAGTCAGTTAGATTGCCAAAAAAAAAAATAAATAAATAAATAAAAAAGAAAAGAAACCGCAGTTAACAAAAAAAAAAAAAAAAAAAACAAAGTATCTTACAAATGTGTAAACCAGTAAAACAGCTACAAAACAAAGACCAAGAAGCAAGTAAACTTGTCAAAAATGGCAGAATTATTTTTGACCGGTTTAATAAAAGGCATGTGGGCATTTATTTCATTTTATTTCATATCATTTTAAAGTATATAGACAGACGTTCTAATAGATAATTTTTATATACAAAAATAAAAAAACAAAAAAACAAAAACTAACCAAACACTTTACAATTGAGTTATTTAATATAAGAAATGAATAGAGAATCAAATGAAAAAAAGGTGTTTGCCACACAAGCAATTAACGTTTCAGTTCAATTGTTAAAATTAATTTAAGATAGCACAAGCTACAGATAGATAGATACACATATCAAATGAATAAACTGAATCCACCAAAATTAATTAAGCGTTGAAGCGCAGACAAAACTACAAAACTAATTCATCTCCAACAACATTTAAGGGAAATGGAAATAGTTTTGCTTGATTACCAACAAAAATGAAAAATGAAAAATACTCAATTGCC
This sequence comes from Amiota minor, assembly GCA_037043295.1. Classification (NCBI taxonomy): domain Eukaryota; kingdom Metazoa; phylum Arthropoda; class Insecta; order Diptera; family Drosophilidae; genus Amiota; species Amiota minor. The sequence continues at coordinate 206,175 of JBAMAW010001747.1, forward strand.
CCATAAACGAAAATGTCAAAAAAATTGTATCTATAAGATAAAAAATGTGAACATTTGTTGTATTTTGTAGCTTCGATTCGATGTACATTTCAAATTTTCATACTCTGTTTCTCTCTCCCTCTCTCTCTCCCACACATAAACAATTTACATTAGATACAACAAAATAAACAACAAAAGCCTTTCAACCAATTTAGCGACTGCGCTCGTTCGCTTTGTCTCATTGTTTAATGTTGTTACCATTTCCAAATTTTCTATTATATTAACTTTGGTGTTATTGCAGTTGACATGATTTATTTTTGTTGTCATACTAGTTCGTGGGGCATTTAGAGATTTTTCTATACTTTACAAGCGGAAGTAATTTCTCGGATTTGCTTTGATTTGTTGCTGGGAAAAAACAACAATTTACTTTATCGAAAAAAAAAAAAAAAAAAAAAACAAATTATAAATCCAAATGTTGATTATAACTATAATTATCTTAAGACAATTTAGATTTACCAGTCTAATATCTCAGTTGGTTAATTTACCATAACCAATAATATAATTTTATCCATTGGGATTACAAGAAATTGAAAAACTTGATGAAAATAAGTACTCTAGATTTTAGATCAGTCACACATGATTTTATAAATATTATTGATCTACAATAGAATAATTTAATATGAGGGCTGGAAGCTAAAGTGGTCTGGTTCAGCAATCAGAGGAACCTTTAAAATATGGTTTGCCATGGCTTTGGTTACAAGCTTCTATGTTTGTTCTAGTAAAACTTGCTCAATTTGCTTCTACCATAAGGACTTAAGCAGACCAATGCTAGATATTTTATCAGAATTTGTAGCCGACACTAAGGAATCAGTAGAGACGAACGAGCCAGGGTGCTCTATCGCTAAAAAGCTCTGGCCTTCCTATCAGTCAAAAAAGACATCCGAACTCCTACACTTTAACAAGAAAAGGATTCGGATGATGACAGGCGTTTTAAAGGGCCATTGTGGAATAGGCCGAATTGCTCAGAGGTTTGCACGTTCCACACCTGGACTTCTGTCGTAGAAGAAGAAAGCATTCAGCACCTCCTGTGTGACTGCCTTGCACTACTCAGAGGCGATCCCTTTTTTTTTTTTTTGGAAGACCTTTTTTTTAGAACTTGGGTAGTTTGGCCCCATTGGGGGATCTGGCCTGTTTCGTAGATTCTTCTGGTTGGTTTCACTAACCCGGTAGGAATATATTGTATTAAATCAAATTCAATTGCTTTGACTGCTAATCAAGAAATGCTGTTTGTTTTGATTTGTGAACCAAGAAGTGAAGATTCATTTGCAAGCAGATATATTTGAGGTCAGTGCTCAGTGACCAAAGCTCACATTGGTATCAAAGAATGAAATAGAAGTGAAAGCTCGAAGGGTGATTTAATAGATCTTTGCCACAAAATGAAAGGGTTTCAAGCTTTAAAACTAATTGAAAATGCTTTGGAATCAAAACAATAAACTTCCATTCGAATTATGCAAATGAAATCTATTACAAATAGGAAATTCTCTTCTTCAAGATCCAAAACATATGGAAAATATTCCAGAATCTCTACACAATCCACTTTTATTCGAATTAGGCTAATGAAGTCTAATTAAAATGGGTAATCTAATGCTTCGAACTAAATTTCAAGATCCAATGCTTATTGTAAATGATTTAGATGATCTAAATTAGGGATGTCCAACCTTTTCGGTTCACTAGGCCACATTGGGGGAAGTCGTGTTGATGAACCGCAATTAGTTGGCAAGGAAAAAACATAAAAAAGTATCCCCATAAAATTGCCGTTTGTTCTTCGTCAGTTGGGCCTAGGGCCACGGGTTGGACAGCCCTTGATCTGTCCACAATACACTTCCATTTGATTTATACTAATGCAATATACAATAATATAATAAAAATTGATAGTCTACTTCTTCGAAATAAGTAAATAGATGGAAAATTTAATGAAAGAGCTCTGAGATCAAAACATATAATATACTTTTATACGATTTAGGCTAATGAAATCTAATAAAAATGGCTTATCTACATTTCAAATAAATTTTAAGTTTTTAAATTTAATGAAAGCAATGAAAATACTCTAGAATCAGTACACAATCCACTTCCATTCGACTTAGACTAATGAAATCTAATAAAAATGGATAATCTACATTCGATATATAGTAAGTTTTAAGATTCATATAAACAAATGTTTATTTTGGATTTGTTAAGAATTGTAGAGGGATGCAAAAATCTTGTATTACTACAATCTCTAAAACAATAAGAAACAAAAACATTTGAAAGTGAAAATAAAAAAAAAAAACAAAAATAATAATAGAAAAATCAACATTAAAAATGATTCATTATAAAATTTATAAACGATGGATGTTCTTCTCTTTGCAAGCATAAAAATAAAAATAACAAATGAAATAACAAATTTAAAACAAAAAAAGCAACAATATAAAATAGTTGAAAACAAAATGCGAGCAACACACACATCAAAACTGTGAAGGTCGTCGTCATCAAGAGGAAAAGGAAAAAATAAATTATAAAAGATAATAAAATTCTACAAACAAACACGAAATAATAAAAAAAAAAATTCATTTCATTTCACTTCACCTTTCGTTGTTAGAAATAACAGAATATAAAATTAAATTGAAACTGCTTTCATCAGTTGGCATTCATCCATTGCCGCTGTGATCTATAAACGCCTTAAAACATACAAATTCTCAGATAATTATTATGAAGTCTATACTCGCATACAATTATAAGTATCTATACACATTCTAAGTATAAAGATTCATACTATGTAGATAATCGTATATACAAATATACAAACAGATGTGTCGTTTTTACATGACAGCACAAACACACACACACACACAACACAGACAGTAGACAGTAGTAGGTGTAGATATTTTTTTAATTGTAACAGTATGCGGATTTATTGTATATAAAATATTAAATACTCATTTAATCGTAAACTTAACCTTGAACAGCTTAAACGCAATTTTCAAGCGCCATTGAACTTTTGAGATAGAATTCTAATTGGACACGCTCAATGAATGAGTGCGCGCATGATTGATTGTCATTCTGTGTGTCACAGAGACTGTGTAAATCTTTTTGAAAAATATTTATTCATATTATCAGTGTGATTATTATAAAATTTTTGTAGCTTTTCATTCAGATTTTTCAAGGGATTTTCTTCAACTTTTACTGCCTGTTTGTTCTCTGTGAAGGTTGACTGTCTTGTCACCAACAGCCACCCACACACACTTTTCAGAAACAAACAACAACAACTTGTTGATATATAAAAGATATTTTTTTGCTGATGTTCGTTATGCCATTACCGTTATTTTTTGTGATGCTTAAAATCTTTTGTTTACTTGTTAAGAACCTGTTTTTTAAAAGAAGAAGAAATATAAAGTGATTATACACCTTAAATGAACAGAAAAATAAACAAATGTAACTTGTTGGCATTCGAGTTGCCAAAAATGTGCATTCAATGTCAGGTTTACGTCAGTCAGTCTGTCAAACAGTCACATGTATTGTATGTATTATTATAATAATTAAGTATCTGTTGAGTAAATTCTATAGCTGAAATTATGTATGACTCTATATTTTTATTCACAATACTGGTACATGAATGGATGATCACATTTGAGCAGATCAAAACAAAAGATTAAACAAAATAAATAAATATACGAGTATATAATATTTTAATTGAAAACTATACAAACTTTTATTATTTTATAACAAAATCTGAGAAGTCTGAAAAGTGTCTTAACTCTTCTCTTAAGCAACAAAGCTACAGTGGTACCATCCTGGACATATGATGTTCCCCTATGGAGTACTATTGCTGAGTCCAACGTCTATCTGATCTAGAAGATGCAGAATTCTCACCTCCATTAAATCAAAAAAGCTTTTTGGTATATACTTAATGATGTTGTATCCATATCAATTCTTAACATTGTCCAATTTATTTAAAAAAGCAATATTTGAATATTTAAAGATATTTCCTAACTCCTAAAGGGGTCTTAATAAACTACCTTTCCAGTTGCAATCGAGTAACAATTAAGTGCTTAGTTTTGTTTATAATAATTCCTCATTAAACTTTATAGAAAGTTCTTCCCAGTCCTTAAAGTTATTTCAATGGGGTTTTTTGACCTATTTAGAGTCTTAATACGAGCCCTAACAGGCAAACATTAAAAGAGAAATTAAGTTAACACTACTTACAATATATTAACAGTTTGCACAAAGTTAGATTCAATATTATAATGTAAAGAAAAGAACTTGTCGACTACATTATAAGGGAACGGAGCTGTTAATAAAGAGGTATTCAGCTCAGGGTAGCCTTCGTTTGGCTGTTTGCAATTGAAGCTAGATATTAGCTCCTGGACTACACCTGTCCACAGAATGAATTCATTTACGCCAGTAAATCAATTTCTCAGAATTCTTATTGAAGTATTTCTTAATATCTGAAAGTAAGTTTGTTTTTCTTGGCTTCTAAAAGTTGGAGTAATGAATATGCCAATATTGAACTCATTTTCTAATAAAAACTTTATTGGCAAAGAGCTGAATGATTTCTTATTATCAAAAGAACATTACTCCTCAAACTGGAAAACCAATTATCTTAGAAGTTTTTTTTTGTAACATACAATAACATTATACTACTGTTGTCATTAAATATATACCTAGAAAGTTTTTCAATTGAAGTCAATATCTTATGTTTATTTTTAGAAAATATGTCAATGTCAAAATGAATCATTTAAAGTAAATATTGTGACAATGGTTTTGGACTTAATTTCGATTTAATTTTATGTTCCTTTCAAATTCTATAACTCCCAATTAAGTAACAGATTCATCTGAAAGGAATCGTTTGTATTCTTGTTTACATTTATATGAATGAATGCATGCATGATCACATCTGAGTCAAATGAGATACAAAAAAAAAATGAACAAAGGATTGCAAAATATAAATAAATAAATAATAATAATAATAATTTCATTGTTTCTATATCACATCATCAATGCCACAACTAATTGGGTCAGCACAATAGATATAAATATAAATTTATATTATTGTATTTTTGCAAAATTCTTAGCTAAAATAGAATTTTCAGGGCAAAGAAAAAAACACCAAACAACATCATTAGGTTTTAAAATTAATTAAAATTAATTGTGGGTCCTGTGAAAAGAACACTGACAAGAAAGATCAAATGCAAGTCAACTTGAGTTTCTTACCAATAAAAATCTCTTCTTTCTGAACAGAATCCTAATCTTCCTGTACTACTACTTTAATATTTTTGTTTAAATATTTCCTTGCTATTTTTAGTTGTTCGCTTCTATTCTAATCTATTTGATGGTCGGAGTTGTATTATTATGTTGGTCAGGTAAATAGAAGACAGATCCTTTGTGTCAGTCTCTAATGGAGATGCAATGGTAACTTATACTATTATTTGACATATGATTCTTGGTGTCTCTGTTTATGCTTGAAGATTTAGTACAATACATCTTAACCTATATGCAGAGATATGTACTATACTATACTATGTCATGTTTATTCATGAACATTCTGCGTGCGGCCTTGTCGCTTTAGTCGTAAAGCCGTCACGGTAGTAATCATATTCATTCATGAACATTCTGAGGCCAACAAAAAGTATTGTTCCTTTGTTCTATATACTTTTACATACATAACTTGTATGTATGGTTTTCATGTTCATTTTTGAACAATTTCCTTACTGACTCTATATGCTCAGTGACTTGACTAACAAATAGGTAAGTACAATATTCTGACTTTCTCAATTGCTGTTACTTTCTGTCTTGAAAATTTTTAGTTTTTGGTCTAGGTTATCTTTAGCAAATCATTACATGTAATCAATGAGGAGATACTTTTGCCATGAATAATTTACCAAACCATGTAATCACAGTGACGAATGCATGGGAATCTATTAGATACAAAATACAAAATACTGAAAGATGAGTGAGGAATATGTTTTTGAATAAATGATGAATTGAAGTGTAAGAAAGATGACAAGGCGATGATGTTATGCAAATGTATCTGGCTAACTACAACAACAACAACAACAACAACAACAACAACAACCTAAGTGGCAACGACGGCGTCAATATTTAAATTGAAATTGAATATATTTTTTATCTGTTTTTTATTTTTTTATTTTTAAATAAAAAACAAAACACACATATGAAAAAAATATATAAAAACAAACACGGTGGCGTTTCGTTTTGTGTAGTTGAGGTTGTTTTTGTTGTTGCTATTGTATTGGATGTCGTCTCCCTATCACCACAACAACAGCAATAACATGACACTAAAACGGCTGCGACGACGACAACGACGATGACGGCGACTTCTACTTTATACAAATTGCTTGTGATGCCCTCCCAGCTTAAAAGCGACATTCACAATTTGCTGTACGCCTGATATTTTAATTTCGAAACAATCGTTTATCACTTAATTTGTTGCAACGATCATCATCATTGAGCAAACGATCACACGGATCCAACCAACAATCGAACGTAGAAAACCAAATCAAAGCAAAGCAAGTCGAAGACATGTACATATGTGATTGGGGATTGGGGATTGATTGCAGGGACAAGTGACAAACAATTGTGGGGCAAAAAAACAAAAAAAAAATTAGAATGCAGCCCAATCAGTTCTCAGTCTTCTTCAATTATTCATTGACTGACTCTGATGATTCTTTTCAAAAACACAAAAAAAAAAGTAAAATTATTCTTAAAAACTAAACAAAGTGCAAATTGTTTGTGTTTTTCACACTAAAAATTCACATTTTTTGTTTTTTTTTTTTGCTTTGGTTTTTTGTATATCTTTTTGTTTTTGCATGTTACTTCTTAGTATATAAATTGATAATGTCAAGAGGCAATCGATCGAACGAAAGTTTGTTTTTTCATCAATTGATTATTGTAAGTCAAATTCCCTTTTGCTTTGTTTTGCTTGACAGTTTTGCTAAATTCAATAGACAGACAACTTACACTTTCTAATTTTACTGTAATGTGCTGTGCAAATATTTCAAATTGTATCTATAACTTTAAATTTGTATCTTTAATTTGTTTTTTGTTAATGCTTTCCACTTCTGCCCTTTGCCTTTTGTCTTCTTCTAGAATATTTTACACTTCACATTTAGCGCGTAATTTTCGCGCACACAAAAAACACTAATGAACTTGAATTTTTATCTCATTCGTTTTTATTATTAATAAATAGAATATAAATAATAAATAAATATAAGTATGAACAATCCGACGACCCACGTATTAAAAGACGTAAAACGTGCCCGCGAATGTAAGAGATTGCGACGTTATTCGAATACAAGTTTTGGCTGATGTCGCTCGTTTCGCTTTCAATTCTCAACTACGAGTGATCGCTAAGAGTTAAAGCGTTCAGAGCAAAAGCTTTCTTTTCCTACGATACTCTGCCGCTGCTGCTGCTGCTGTTGTTGCTGCTATTGTTGTGGTTGATAGCGTTGTTATTGTTGTTGTTTATATTGTACAATAAATAAATAATTGTTGACTTGGCTTTCATCTTATGAGCAAGCAGCAAACAATTTTTTATCTACTCGTATGTGTTGTATCTTTCTTATGATGCCTAATGCCAACTGAGCATTTAAAAAGTTCTAATGACGTCAGAAGACTTGAATAAACTTTTAAATGTTGGTTCTTCTTCAGAGATGGTTGATAGTCAGTCGTTGGGCTGGTGGCTTATTTTGATTTGTATTGGTTTCCATTGTATTCATTTGATACAAGACTTGAGGTCATCATCATCTTTACTATTTAACCAGCGCGAAGTTTTGAAAGTTTTGTCTTGTCCATTCTTCAGACAATAGCAGATAAAGTTCTATTGTTTTGAGTAAATAGAGTATGCAATCTAAAAGAAAGAAGACTTCTTGAGAATATAAATGTAAATATGAATGTTTAAGGTCTACATTTACTAGGTATTCAACCAAAGGATTGAAGAAATGAAGCAAACTCGTAACAAGGAATTTTAAGTGCCAGAGGAGTCAGACACGTACACGAAGGGTTCCGTACCAGATTGGGGTTTGTATGAGAGGCACTCCCCTCTACTGGTCCGATTTGACTGATTCCAACAAATTTACCGAGCCTATTTCCGAAATTTATAGTGTCTAATTTTCTGTTCAATAGTCCAAAAAACAAAGAAGTTTTTCGAATAAGAACCTGAATTTTAATGGTGGGCTTGTATGGGAGGTACCCCTCCTAATTGGCCGATTTGGCTGATTCTAACAGATGTGCAGCGTCTATATCAAAAACTTATAGTGTCTAAATTTCAGTTCGATAGGACAAAAAAACAAAACAGTTTTTCTAATAAGAACCTGAATTTTAATGGGGGTTTGTATGGGAGGTTCCCTCCTTAGTGATCCGATCAAGCTGAAATTTTGACAGTATAAGTTTCTGATGTATAGCCATAAACCATCCAAATTTTCAGTTCGTGGGATTACTTGATCGTATAGTTGCCATACAAACTAAAATGTTTCTTGTATGGGGTGCCCCTTTAAGTTTTTGAAAATATTATAGTATTAGTACTCGTTGCGAATGCCCGGATAGAACTACACATTCTGTGAATTTCAACTCTCTAGCTATTACGGTTCAAGTGATATGAACCACGGACAAATGGACAACGAAGTCTCTGCACCTTTTGGGTCCGGAACCCTAGAAAGGAAGGAGCACTTGCTATGATCAATATTTTGCAAGTCAGTACAGTAGTTTAAAAAGATTGACACTATTAAACAGACTGGACAACTCACTCACGAAATCCCGAGACAGTAAGTCTGAAGTTTTGTATCTAGAGAGAGCACACAACTTTGTGAGCGTGTTTGGTCTGATCATATCGACATTCTAATCGTAAGTAAAGTCACAAAATGATTTCAATATTCTTAAATACAACTGTGGTTCTGAATCCAACAAATTGTTCCTTAAATATAACATTACATAAAGCCCTAGAACACACAAAATTGTACATGAGCGCAAAGAGGTTTTCTAAACCGCTCAATTTGTATCTGTCTAGAGTAAAGACTATACTGGTTGAAACAGAATCATTCAGCGACATTAAACAATATAAAGTACATAAATTAGGAAATGTACACAAGTATTTATAAATCCATTAATTTACTTAGAGAGCACGTCTCTCATCCATTTCATTCGTGGAATTCATTTACGCTTTGCCTGTCTGCCTGCATTATACAAATCCAAATCAAATATAGAACCTTGTAAGATGTTAACTGCTTTAGTTTAAACAAACAACAAATGCTCATTACTTGTGCAAGCAAACTTAAATGGAAGTCAAGCATGCCAGAATACACAACAAACCAGGCGACAAAACGACCGAACGACCGACCAACCCACAAAACAACCAAGCGGCTAAGCAACCGACCAACTAAGAAACTGACTGTCAGCTTAGTTGGTTTGCCTTTCTAAGAACTTTGTCTTAAGTGACAAAATTTACAGTTGGATGGCATGGTGTGTTGGTGGTGCCGCCGGGTGATCGTGTAGATTGTTACGCTGCGCTTTACTTTATGGCAAACGTCTTCGTTTATTTGCGCTTGCGCTTTTCCCATTCCGGCTTTGGTTCTTTCATTTTATGTAGCATTCATGCAATCTAATACTGCCACATCAGGTAACTCACATGCAATGAATGCTGCCGCCTAGCATCCGCGTAACTCTTCCTGCTTAACAATCGATTCCGAGATACAATATGAATCTGTGTGTGTGTGTGTGTGTGTGTGTGTGCAGCTTGCGCTTATGCTTCTTTTTCACAGCCTTTTGGCCATTTATAGACTTTTGGTTTATTTTCTTTTCTTTTGTTTTGGTTTGGTTTGTTAGTTTCATATTATTTATACTGATGTCAGTTAATGCCGTTTGTGGTCTTTATCCGTTCTGTTTCTTGCGTTTTTTAGTCAACTTCAAAAAGAATAGAAACAAATCGCGTGCAACTGTCTTTCGCATAGTATGTATACTCACTCGTATTGGCTAAAGTCTTCTTGGACCGTTGAGTTGTGTGGAGTCAGACGATCAAATGATTTAGGTCATTGCGTTACCACTCATATACACATCATACAAGGCAAATGCAACATACTAAGAAGGCAGTAGGCGGCTTTCACATTCTCTTCCTAAAAAATCCTCTTTCCATTACTTCGTTAGAATTTTATATAGTGGCAAGTGTATTGATGAAGCTTCTTGAGATGATCAGTTCTTCAATTTTTTTTTTTGTTTTTTTTGTTTTCTTAAATCATGGCATTCGTTAAGTTCTGAATGATTTTTGTATATTTGATTTTGGAATTGTATGCAAATGATGTTTTATTAAATAATACGAGGGCAGTTAGATAAGTCAACTTGAATAAGAGATTTTTTTCTTTGGTATATTAAGTCCACTGTTTTTTCTAATTTATTCCTTTCAAATAATAGATTTTTTAAAAGTCCTCAAAATAAGCGTTTCTGCCATTGTTGACCTCTTCATTCGATTCACTGCTAAGTGATTTCTTCAGGTTTGGAAACAAGAAATTATCACAGGGGACTAAATCTGGATGGGTTAGCAACTCGTAGCTTAATTTATTTATTGTCCAAATACATATCCTCTGTCCAACAGCTTGAATAATATTCGCTGGTAACCGTTTTACTCTTTTCAAAGTAATCGATGTAAATGTCACCGTGTGCATTACAAAAACCTGTTGCCATGACTTTGTTGGCGTACGGAACAACTTTGGTGCACGTTTATCGAGAGAACTCCACTGTTTTGACTGTTTTCTGGTTTCTGGTTTTTTGGGATAGATCAATGCTTCGTCCATGTTTATGAAAATTATTACATTACAAAATCTTTTAATTAGGGTGCGCTTGGACACTTCTTTGAAATGAATACATGGTATGGTCGAGTTTCATGTCCAAATATTCACTCAGCCACCTCACGCACTTTCATTCTCCAATTGTCTAAAACCATTCCATGAATTTTAATGACGATTTCTGGAGGAAAGGAATAAAGCAATGGCATCAATGGTGCAGAGTCCCCATAGTATTTATGAAGCCTTTCCTTGTTTTCGATGATGGTTTTTTTAAGCAAAAATATTTCATGACCACACGAATTTCACTCCTATCCATTTTCATCACAATTCAAGAGGTTGCCTGTTGTCTATGACTGTCAAATACAAACTTAATGACACTGATTGCTCAAAATTCGACAATAGTCTCTAAGTAGATGGTAGTCGCTACTAAACTGGCTTTGTAAAATTTGAATTTTATCTCTTTAAAAATCATATGACTTGTTTATATTTTACATTTTTTGTTGTATTTTTTTATTGCTTTACCATATAATTTAGTATTATCACTATTTCTTTTTTATTTCTTATATTTTTCTTTTTTTGTTTTTTTTTTTTTTGTTACAATATCGACTTAGTGACTAACACATAATTCCTAATCAAACTTTTTTTTATTTCTCTCTCTTGTTTCGATTTGCATTCAGTTCACAGTTGATTGCATTTTCTCTGTTTCAGTTGTTTGTTATTAATTTGAACTATTTTTGGGGCTTTTTGTGTTCTCATTATTATTGGGTTTCTTGTTTACTCACATTTATATAACATAATAATAATAATAATAATTTAATATAATAAATTTAATCAGGTATAAATATTTTTGTTTAGCCGTGTGTTCATGTTGAAAAATCAAAGAGAACTAAATAAACGATACATTGGGGGAGATGTGGTCAATGTCTAATGTCTCTTAGGTCATAAACTTTCTTGTTTTATATTTTAAATATTGCAAATATAATTTGTGTTGCCTTAACAATTTTAAAAAAATATATAGCGCAATGTTATGATTCCTTAAGATCATCATCATTTTGTAAATAATTGCAATCAAAAAGCGATTTCATTTTATTTAAAATAATAATGAAGATGATCTTCGCTTGCTGTAATAATGTTTGAATTATTTTCTTCTTTTTGGTGTCTCTTTAAGTTTTATATTTGTTGAATTTTGCGCTTGATTCCTCCTTCCTTCGTTCGTTCGTTGATGATTGCTTGCTATGTAAAACAATATTGGATTCTGGTCACAGACCACAAACATTATTTGCCTTTTGCGGCAGCTGCTTCCTCCTCCTTCTTTTTCTGTTTCTCACGCATGAGTTCTGCATCTCTGTGAATATATGATGAAGTGAGGAGATGATTAATTTTCTTATAAATACATTCATTTTAATACTTTACCTGGCTTTACGCTGTTCAACAGTTAAATTATCATTACGTTTGCCTTTGGTCTGCTCCGCTTGTTTCTTTTGATTCTTTTGGCGTGCCAGATCCCTTTGATTTCCACCTTTATAATAATAATAATTACATATGTATGAATAAATGATATAAAAATCTTATCTATTGTTATCAAAGCAAAATTAATCAACATATTGAAGTTAAGTATTTAAAATTGATTCGAGTCAAACATGCCTTGCCAAACTCTTTGGTCGCCATTTATAAAACCATGGCCAAACAACTACTTTCTCATGTAATGTCGATATATTTATGGTCATCTGATCCGGCAAAATGTTGTTCCCACGAACCAGTTGTCTCTTATTTCTGTCTCAGACTTTTAATAAACTCCCACCCTCCCTAGGCAATTGTAACAACCGAAACTTGATGACAAAGAATGTAAATTCTTCACTAGAAAACTTGATGTGGTCGTTTCATAAGTATCTATCTATCTTTCCATGATTGGAAAACACATAAGTAAACAATTTCTAAGCAAACACAGATGTTACAAAATATTGTACATATATATTTATGTACATGGAAGTACATAAGACTCGAAACTAACCGCATAAATGGTGTATTAGCATTGGAACAAATCGATTGACATCATCATCATATTTATTCTATTAAGAACAATAATACCGAATCACTGCATCTTAAATTACTACCTTCATCCCATCCAACCTCTCGCGATTCACGCTAACAAAGCGTAATTCGAACTGCATTTCTATTCTGTTCTGTTATGTACACACAGTCACACACACACACACATACACTTTATATACACTGATCCATTTCACATTGATAACATTTTTGTGCTTGTGTACTTACGTGTCATTTTCGCAAATGCGATTGTATTTTGAATTCAATCAGCTTAACGGAAATAATACTTAAATATAAAACTTGAATAAATTTTTTAAATTCTAAAATTTTTGATTTCTTTATTCTTCCAAAGTTTGTTTTTGCGTGGCTCGTCGTTGCCTGCTTCGATTATCGAAAAAATCTCGATTTTTCTATGAGTGCTGTAAGGTTTCGAAGATGAGAAGAAAGTGCTGCGAAACAAAAAATTTGTACACAAATTTCACAATAAACTGACATCTAGATGGCGCTTTATAACGATGGAAACATCTTTATAAAATTTGTAAAATATTTTACGAATTATATTTATTTGGAAATATTTTATATGAAATTATTATTTTATACAATTTTTGTTGAAATTAATTTATGTTGTTCTTTGCATTGTATTTTTTAACGTACACATTTTTCTACCTTTGTTCAAAGACAATTAATGGCTGACTGATTCATTGTTTCTCAAGTACAGTAATTTCATGCGGTTAGGTAAACATTTTCATCCATACAGTGTTCCATATAATTGCAAGTACAACATGAAAGATAAGGAAAACCATATGATTGATATACAGTGTCGACCAAAACTAAAGCACGAAATTTACCATGCCGGTACTTTGCTCAATAAAATTTTGAAATAGGTTATACATATTTTCGGTTTACTTTGATTGTTGTAAATGTAAACACCAACAACCCTCGAACCCATGTGATTTTGTCAGTAAATTTCTGTTCTTTCATACAAAAATATATAGAAATATGTACTAGATTTTTTCTTAGAATTTTGTAGCCATAGCCTTTGTTTTTAAGTTGTTTAAGTTGATTAATTTATTTAAAACTTCAATAGAAATGTTTTTCCATGGCGATTATGGGAGAATAGAAAGATTCTCTATGGTGTTGAGATCAGGTGATTGAGCTGGCCACTTCAAAACACCAAAGTTATTAGAATTAAACCATATTTCATAGCAGGGCGGTTTTGGTCATTATCGTGATGATAGATCCACTTTAACGGCATTTTTCCTCCACGTAAAGGAGCATGGTGTTCCGAAGAATATCTTTGTACATAAAATGATCCAGGAAACCATTTATTCGACAATTTGGACTGATTCAGGATCCAGAAAATCATTCCCAGACCATTACATTGTCTCAACTTTATTTGACCGTTCATTTCAAATAGCTTTGATTAAGGTTTTGTCCTTCTGGCCTACATACATTCCGTTTGAATCTAAGATATTAAACTTCCATTCATCCGTAAATATGCATTGTAGAACAGTTCACCATTTGGCGTTTGTCCAGTTGATATAAGATCTTGCAAATTCAAGGCGTGACACACAATTTTTTTTTTGTAATTAATGGCGTTTTTGAGGAACTTTACGTTTTGAAACTATATTCAATGGAATCTAACGAAGGTTAGAATTTTCTTCGTGGAATATTTAAGTCAACTCTTGATATGTCAGCAAAGCGCACTAAATAAATTTTAAATCCATGTAATAATAATAATAATCACTCTGTAAGATCCTGCTAAGAAATCTGAGACTCTACGAATACCTTCCCGTAATGGTCCCAGTAATTCTTGTGTTCTTTTGAGAGATCTAGTTGGCATGAAGGCCTTTGCTACCCTTCTATTTTTCGTAACTGACAAATAGAGGTGTGATTTTTATATAAAATATGCAAATTTAGACAAGTTTGTTTCGATAAAAACATATAGACGGAGTAATATTCACTTCAGTTTCCAATTTATTGTACCATGACTTTTGTGAAAGACTGTAAGTGCACGTCGGTTATGTACGTACATATAAGTACCTATGTAATAATAAACAAATAGTAAATGGAACAAAATAATGTCAAATGATAATTGTGTATCTTTACAATCAGACAAATTGGCCAATTTGTGTAAATTAAATCGACTTCCGTTTATGAAGAGTTGAGGTGATGATGATGATGCACTACTTCTCAATTATATTAATTATAATTTCTGTTGTGGTTCGTTTGTGTAAGCAATTATCACCTTTCTGAAAGTATAGGTCTGATATATTGTTTATCTATGTGCACTTGAATGAAAAAAAACGAATAATGTTGCATTTGTAGGAACAAAACATATAATTTTGAGTTCATTGTTTGTGTTCAATGTTTTAGTAAAAGTTTCTACTTTTTATCATTATTACAATTTTTTCAATAATTCAACATTTTGAACCATGAAAAGTTGGTTGTTGATGGACAATATATAAATAATAATACATAATAACAAATATAGAAAAATAAATAACAAATTCATATAATAAAATAAAAAAAATTGAAAAATTAAATTTAAATATAGAAAACTTATTAAAATCTAAAATCGAAACTGATTATGTTTAAAGTCTTCTGATTTTCCCAAAATATTCCTCGTTCAACACGGCGTTCACTTTCCAGGAAAACACCGTGCTAAGCTAAATCATGTTAACAGATAAAAGAAGCCAAAACAAAAAGAGGATTATGTTCTTAGATTTCAAACAGTCAGTATTATTATTAACTGAGTTTACGAAAAATGAATCAAGACTTTTGGCCTATGCTAATCTCTGTTGGAACTTTATTCAGAGTTAATCCTTAGCCTCAAAACTGTTATCATCTTATATTTACATCAATTTCAATTAGCAATGCTTTATTAACGTCTTTGTCTGCAAACAAATATTAAATATCATTGATAGCCTTATCTTTAAAGAGTTTACCTTCAATTGAATTTGGAAATTGTAATATTTTTTTCTATTCCACTTTGTAACAATTGAAGTTTGCGGCTTTTAACAACTGCCGGCTAGACTTTCCTTCAACATTCATTCAATGTTGACTTCTTAAGATAAATTTATCAACTTAATTCTTAGTCTTTAATGGCAAATTTCTTCCAGGCACTCATTATACAATATCAAAAGAAGCCACGTTAGTCATGTTCAAAATCCATGGTAAAGAACGTCCAATATCCAAGTCTTGACAGTATTTATAAATTACATACCATGATACCCCGAAGTAGTGATAAGGTGTAATTTTATCTTTAATATAATTTAGATTACTTGTTCCATATTAAAACGAAATATTGAAGCATATTAAACAAAAAATAGTATCAAACTTGTCACCATGTTAAACAGAGGTCAAGTTGATTGATGTCATGTTAAACGAGGTCTAGGTATACATTTTCTTGATTTTTATGATTGCAGAGTGAACATAACATTTTCATTGCCGCAATATTGTTTCTAAAATGTTGGCATTTCTATTACATCGCACATAGCTTTCCCATATCCAAGACATTTAATAATAATAATCAAATAACAAATAGATAGATTAGGGAAAGTACGAGAGCTTGTAACCTCAACACTGCAGCCTCGATTAGGCTTATTGTAACAAGCCCTGTAATTAGTTCCTTCAAGTTTCTAGTAACTGTTAAGAATTCCAAGATTCTCTCCGGTGATGAGCTTGCAATTTCAAAAATTACCAAGAAACGCTGAAATGGAAGGTCTTACCCCACCCGCCGTATTCTCCAGACCTTGCTCCTTCCGATTACTGACTTCTTCGACGGATGCAAAACGATTTGGGGGGTCACCGGTTCGAGTTTTTTGAAGAAACTGAAAAATGGCTCAATGTTTGGATCGAGGCCAGAGATGACTCATTTTTTAGATATGGTATTCAAAAATTACCAGAGAGATGGGAAAAAGTAGTCGCTTCTGGCGGACAATACTTTAAATGATGTATTTTTTAATTTTTTGAATAAAAACACTTTTTTGAACACAAAAAGAAAGGACCGAATTAATTTGTACTCCCAATAATCTAGATTGTGTTTGCCCATAAATCGAAGTTTGGTATCTGTGAATTGAAATCAAAATGTTTGACCACATCGAACAACTCATAAACCGACACAACATTTGCTCATCGCTGCACTACTTTTAAATTATCCTAAAACAAAGGAGTCAAAACAAAAACATATTCAAATCAAAAATGAATCGCAAATCAGATCAAATTAATTGCAAAAGTTGCTGATTTTGATTAATTTATTTATTTGTTTGCAAATGATTTTTTGCTTTGCTTCAATTCCTTCACATAAAGAAAAATGAAATTGAATTTATGAAATTATTGTATAAAAAATGTATGTATTAAAGAAAAAAAATAGTAATATTATTTAATTGAGAAAATATATATGGGATTTTTTTTTGCGACTATTAAGTTGTTAAATTCAAATTACCATGGGAGATAGAAAAAGCAAAAAATGCATTGGTTAAAACTCTCGGCAATGAATTGACAACAATTTTCATTTAAAAAGAAAAAAAAAAAAAAAAACCATGTCGATTTAGTCAATTTCATATTGTCGCTGTTGTTCTCAATTTACCTATGAGTGTCAAGCGAGTTTTTTTGTTCGTCCAATGTGTGGGTGAGTGAGTATTTTTTTTTTTTTTTTTTACTAAAATGGAAAATCCCTGAGTGACGTTTTTGAATCAAGAACATTGAGAACTAACCGAGCGTATTGCCGTCGTTGTTGCCATTTATTTTATTGTGTATTGCTTTTTATCGTTTTGTTTTGTTTTTTGTTGTTTTTGCATTGGGCTCACAGATACAGATACAAAAACATATACAATTGTTATTTAGTGGGTCGGTGAAGCAAATGCGTCCCTATATAATTTCAATGTTGGCCAATTTGGCGGGCAGTTGGGCGTTGTGCTTGTATGTGACCGGATTTTATTATAGTGGCTAACGCTGCCGCTGCTACTATTCGCTTGATTTTGTTGGAAAGGAAGGATTCAAATCGGTTTATTGTTACGTGAACATGGATTTGAGTTGCCGCTTCAAAAGCTTTGAAATATTTAGTTTTATGTTTTTTATCCTCTTGGAAAGTGGGAAGGGCTTAAGTCGTGTAAGCTTCGAACGTACACCGAGATTTATATTTGGTGCCGCAGGATATAACCAAGGATCAACGCCAGCCACAGACTTGAACGTGAATGTGAATGTGAATACGACAGATTCCACAAGTGAGAAGCTGATGAAGTTGTGAGAAAGTTGAATTCAATTTGAAGAGACTATTAAATTAGATAAATTCTCTTTTATTTGAAGTTCTTACACGTCAACTGATTGTGGGCACTTTGACGCCAAATATTGTAGTGCCAGGAATTGTGAATCCCACCCTCTCAACGTCATCGTATTGCCGATGTGTGCCTCCCGGATCATGTGCAAGTCCAGTGCCTATATTACCTACCGATGGTACTGGTCAAATTGACATTCGCATTGTGAACAATATTGGCTTAGTAAGTTTATGAAAAAAAAGTGATAAAAATTTGTGAAAATTAATCCAACACACACATTTTCACATTGTAGCCAGGTATAGCAACTACAGTGCCAACGTTAACATGTAGCTTTGGTCTTGTTGCATGCTGTCAGACGGGTCCGTATCAGTGCGGCCGTCGTTTTGTGCCGCCACCTGGTGCTACTCAACCAAATGCAGGTCAAGCTAATTTTGGAGAATTTCCATGGCAGGCGGCAATACTGACAACGGCAGATGTCTATATTGGTGGCGGTGCACTCATAACCGCTCAACATGTTTTGACAGCAGCTCATAAGATTTTCAACCTGCCGTAAGTTTCTTTTAGATTTAGATCCATTAAACAATTGATTTGAAATTGTTTGCCTATTTAGTCTCGCTTCTTTTAAAGTGCGTGTTGGTGAATGGGATGCTGCTACTACATTGGAACCCATACCTGCACAAGATGTGTTTATATCGAATGTTTTCATAAATCCTGCCTTTAATCCAAATAATTTACAAAATGACGTAGCCATATTGCGTTTGGCCACACCAGTTTCGCTTACTTCAAAGTCCACAGTAGGCACCATTTGTTTGCCAACAACAAGTTTTGTTGGTCAAAGTTGCTGGGTTGCTGGATGGGGTAAAAATGATTTTGGCCCAACTGGTGCTTACCAGGCAATTCAGCGTAAAGTCGATGTTCCTCTTGTACCGAATGTCAATTGTCAGGCTTCATTAAGGACAACACGACTGGGTCCCAATTTCGTGCTCAATCCAACAAGTTTCATTTGTGCAGGAGGCGAAATAGGTAGGGATGCTTGTACGGTGCGTAAAATTTTATTGCTTTTTGGCTTAGAAAACTACTACTATGTACTATATCAATATGTTTGTTTACAGGGTGATGGTGGATCACCGTTGGTTTGTCAAAGCAACAATGTTTGGTATGTTGTTGGATTAGTTGCCTGGGGCATTGGTTGTGCCCAAGGTGGTGTTCCTGGTGTCTATGTGAATGTGGCTTCATATTTGCCATGGATACAATCCACATTGGCTTCCTAATTCAAAATTAATGCTAATGAGTATTAAGTTTAAGCAATACAAAGTGACTAGAAACACTGAGAATTTCATGGCAAGAGTGTGATTTGGAGTCA
This sequence comes from Amiota minor, assembly GCA_037043295.1. Classification (NCBI taxonomy): domain Eukaryota; kingdom Metazoa; phylum Arthropoda; class Insecta; order Diptera; family Drosophilidae; genus Amiota; species Amiota minor. Next base: position 225,674 of record JBAMAW010001747.1, read on the forward strand.
ATTTCTTGATTTTTATATATGTTTGAAATGATATACAATAAATATAAATAATAAATGTTTTAAAAGTAATTGCGTGTGTTCAAAAGAGATGATGATAATTATTGTAATAAGAAGTTTACATTTCCATTGGCACTTTTGTGAAATTACTCATACGCCTGTGAACAGCAAAACAATAAATTCTTTTCTTCAAAAGAAAGCGTAAACATTCTTACATATTGTTGAAATGAGCTTCCTTTATACATAGATTCAAAGCAATGGGAGGTTGGTATGAGAAAAAAAAAAAAGAAGAAATGAAGGAAGAAAAATGGGCCAAGTGCGAGTCAGACTCGTACACGGAGGGTTCCGTACCAGATTGGGGATTGGGGTTTGATTTGACTGATTCCAAAAAATATACCGCGCCTATATCAGAAACTTATCAAGTCTAAATTTCAGTTCAATAGCCCAAAAAACACAAAAATATTTCTATGAAAAACTGAATTTTAAAGATGGGTTTGTATGGGAGGTACCCCTCCTAGGCGCCCGATTTAGCTGATTCCAACAGATGTATAGCATCTATGTCAAGAACTTATAGTGTCTAAATTTCAGTTCGATTAAACAGAAAATAAAAGAGTTTTTCTAATAAGGAATTTTAATGGGGGTTTGTACGGAAGGTAACCCTCCCAGGTGGCCGTTTTTATTGATTCCAACAGATGTACCGCACCTATATCAGAAACTTATAGTTTCTAAATTTCAGTTCGATAGAACTAAAAACAAAAATGTTTTCCTAATAAAAACCAGCTTTTTAATAGGGTTTGTATGGGAGGTACCCTTCCTAGCAATCTGATCAAACTGAAATTTTGGCAATACAAGTTTCTGATGTATAGCCACCAATCTTTTAAATTTCAAGATCGTGAGATTACTGGATCATATAGCTGCCGTACAAATCAAGATCTTTCTTGTATGGGGACCCCTTTAAGTTTTCGAAAATATTTTAGTTTAAGTATTTGTTGCTTATGCCCGGATAGAACTACACCTTCTGTGAAAATTTCAACTCTCTAGCTATTGCGGTTTATGAGATATGACCCGAGGACGGACGGACGGATGGATGGATGGATGGACGAACGGACAACGAAGTCTCTGCGATAGAGTTCCTTTTGACACCCTTTGGGTACGGAACCCTAAAAAACGATACTTCTGCTGGTAGGCTCAAAGGTAAATATTGATAGAAATGCTCATACAATTTTGCGTAAAGAGGTCAGTAAAAGATTTATATTTGGAAAACCCAACAGGTGCCATTTAGTAGCAAGACAAACAAACTCATTCAAACACATGCAGACATACGCTTAAGCTTAGGGGCCAAAACAATCTAAATAGCCTTTTTATCAATTGAACAGAACAATATTCTTCTTGCACTTTTGCAATTGAAAGCAAAAGCAAACTTTGAAAACTTTGAAAAAGCAATGGACTATACCCTAAGCTACACTAAACTAGACACCAACATACAATTACTATATACGAGTATAAAGCTGTAGTTTTCCATGTGCCATTGGCATCGGTTCAAATATCCACACACAGAAATTTACATAAATAAATACATATGTACATGAGACACACACAGTTATGACTTGCTGTTGTTGTTTTGTATAATTGGCTACTGCTTCACGCTCACTTAACGTAATAAAAATAACAACAACATCAAAATCAACAAGAACAATAACAAGAACCAACAACTGACTTACTAAGCTCAGAATTGAAGGTTTCTTCTTCATTTGTTATTGCCTGCTTTTCGGCGCTGCTCTAAGTAAGTGACTCAGAAAGCCGCTTGCTCACTCAACTAAACAAACAAATAGTGCCCACAAAGCACAATTCTCTTTCTTTCTCTCTCTTCCTCTCCTTTCAAATATATGTACTCCTATTCGCTTCTTCTTTTGGGTTATTGTATTAGGGGCTCTCAACTTAACTCATTACATTAAGAAACAAACAAATGAACTCAACTCAATCCAACAGAATTCTCTGGAGTATTTTTGTATTTGCTTGGCTACACTTGCTTACTTGCTCTTTCATTTACACGTGCAGTAAATCCACAAAAAGGCAAATGGCATCAGGTAGCACATAAAAGGTAGGTAAATCCTTTCATTTTGAATTTCGTTCATTTTATAATATCATCTGTCTTTGTCTAATCTTCATGTAGATTTCACTATGCCGTTTCACCTTTGGTGCTAACTTTTTCACGGCAATTGTGTTTAAATTACTTTTGGAAGGAGAAGTCAAAGCTTCAACCGACATACATACATATGTAGGTAGTTTGTAACCTTTTTGTCGATTCGGTTTACTTTTAATAAATTTTAAATTAACTGAAATTCACTTGAGGGAGATTTTGTTGCACTTTGAGTTTGCGCAAATACTTTGGGCCTTTCTTAAGATTTATTTGGCTGCAATCAATCAACTAACAAAGTTCATATCTTATATTAAAGATTTTTGAATGAATAACTTAGATAAATATTCCATTGCTGAAAATCCTTTTTAGCCAAAAGATAATCTAGTTTAGATTCAAAAGCATATATAAACGGAAACCGGAATAGCTGAGCAACTTTGTCAAAAAAAAACAACAACAATGTCAACAATGACTTCCTGTAACATGCACACAACATTAACATTAGGCAAGGATATTTTCAAATCTCACAGTACAGTAGCACATGAAAACACTCAAAAAATCAAAACCAAAAGCAACAACTCCATGATACATTTGCACTCAATTGCAATCGTTTGTCGGCTCGTCTCAATTACTTCACATGCGCTCAAATTTCATACTCAAATTTCGGTAAATTACACGAAACCGAACTACGTTCGTTCGTCCTTAGATCCTCAGTCCGTCCTCAACTTTCATGCAGAGCAGACGTTACTTCAACATAAGCGGTTGTCCTCGTCAGTAGTTTTGTGGTGTTTTCAATATTGTTTGGAATTCAGTGAAACTCACAACCGTCAGTCGTACAAAACTCGCAAGAAGAAAGGAACGAACATTCGATTACGAAGACGAAGAAACATTTATTTAATATACTTTTTTATATACAAAACTACTACAATATTTGGTCTAAGTTAGTCAAACATTTGTTGTTTTGTGTTTTGCGTCGCTCTTTCTTTCATTTTATTCTAGTGATTCTATATCGTGTTTCATATATGTATCTTTTCTGACTCTGTGTGAGCAAGTGTGTGTTTGTAAATTGTGTAACCAGTTCACTTTCAATCTTCATTTTGGAGACCAAAACTTGAACTTTAGTTTATTAGAATTTTAAAACTATCGAAGAAGATTAGCACATAATTTCTATTTCTATATAAATGCGACGGACGTCCGTCCCTTGATAGATTTCGACAATTAAATTTATTCCTTTTTTTGAAATCACTTTAAGATACTTTAAACAACAAAAATTTACACAATAATAATAATAATAACAACAACAAACTTCATTTATTTTGTTGTCCTTGACGTCGTCGAACTGTCTGCCACTCACCCTCTATCATTTAACTGGGTGAGGGTCTACAAAAAAAAAAAAAAACAACAAAAAATTGTGTGAAATAACTTTAAGTGAAAATAAGAAAATAAAAAAAATAAAAAAAGGAAAGGAAATATACAATATAAAACGCAAAACTATGCAAAGCACTTCATGAATCGTGCTAAAACCGGCTCCTTTAGGATAAAATTCCTTGCATTCCTGTATTCGTAATAAAAGTTTTGCGTTTCTCTACTACTACTACTATCAGCATAAGTAATCGTTTCGAACTCGAGAGCACTAAATGTGAAAACTTGGACCTTTGTTAGTCGGTTTGTTTATTTGATTCTAAGTATTTTCCCCTAACATTGGATTTACACAATCGCGGGAATAAATTCAATGCGAAAATCGAGGTTAATTCGCGTGTGCTTTGTGTGAACATAAAATAAAATAAAACTAAAGCCAAAAGGAACTTCAAGTTTTTGTGAAACAACAACAATAGTCACAGATGATGATTCATTGACTTGCATAAATTAGTATCTACTGGTCTGCTTGTATCTGGCAGTGGATTAGTGTTGACTAGTCAAATCTAATCCTTATTAGTTTCCTTGCTATTTGCTGGTGCTCTTCATAAACTGGTGCGTAAATATTCTTTTCAGGTTTATATCATTTTTTATTTGTACAATACTTTTTGTCTTTTATTATTGTATAATAAATTAATTCTTTTGTCCCTTGTGTATGTTTTTTGTATTTGATATTTATTATCAACTGACAACATTGTGTTGAGTGGTTGAATGGTGTCATATTATTTCAGTTGACTTCAATTAAGTTTTCGAAAACATGTTGCTGTTGCTTGAATGTCCTTAATACTATTATTATTATTATTTTTTGTTATTGTTTCTTAAATCATTTGCATGAAATACAAGTATGTATATGAATAATATAGAATTTCATAAATTGACAGATTTGAATACTATGAATTTCTTATACCAAATGGTTATGTATCATCACTGACAGAGCACAAACAACACTCACTCATTTACTCCTGCACTAAGTAGCTTCCTTTAGCAAACAAACATCAAGACTTGGCAGATACAAAGAAACTATTAAATTTAATGTTTATCTTGAAAGCAAGCTAGGCACCATTGTGTTATACAATACCATACAATAGTAGTTTTGTATGAGCAGCGTAGCATAACAACAGAATAAATTGATAGAGTGAAGTAGAAGAGAAATGAAGAACACACGCTGATCAAATAATAAGCATCCACGTTTCGTGTCCTTTTACTGCTGCATGCATATGACCATGAGTAGTGCAATTATGGGATACACTTGCACACACACACACTCACAAATGCAAAGAAAGCTACTTATAACAATAGAGCACATTGAGCTTATTGTGGTCTGAAGCAACCGCAACAATCTGAACTAAGTAAAAAAGCACCCTCACTACTTCTTTTCCAGCTAAGCAAATATGTACATACATACATATGTACAAGTATGTATCTGTGTTGAAATTATGTTCTTTATATGTATATACAATGAATGCATAATGGCCAACAACGTGACATATAAGTAAACCGAATTGTTGTGACATTTATATGTACAATCACATCACATCACTCATGGTGGCGATGCGCGGAACAGTTGAAACAATTTCTCGAATAAATGTCATATTCTGCTAAGGCTATCAACATAAGAATTTCAAACTTATGTGTATTTATTTTTCTTATTTTCCGTTGACAAAGTTGTTGAAATCATTCTACTTGCATAGAAATAGATTTAAGTCAGAATAAGTAAATTTTCTATTAAGTTGTGAGATGTCAGTGGGAATGGCATCATGTTTGTATGTGTATGTGTTGATGACAGGAAAAGTAATTAGTTATTTACGTTGTCAGTCTGTTAGTCAGTCAGAGAGTCAACTCAGTGAATGGTTTGGTATGCGACAGTTTGTTAAACATGAATTACTTACTAGTTCTAATTCAATTTTACACTTTTCACAATCTCCGTCATGTGAGTGTGGCTATGATTCCGAAGTAGGTAGTAAGTACTTCACTACAGAATGCTAACAAGCGAAAGCTTAAGTACTTTATGCTTAATTAAGCTACTAAAGAAAACGGAAGATTGTGTAATTGAAGTGTGCACAAAGATGATTTGTTGAGAGCTTTGCTTTATTACCATATGAAAGAAGAAGGACTTGAGATATAAATTTGCTGTTCAAGAACTGTAAGCTGGCTTCGTTTGCATATGGCAGTAGTAATAGTAATGCATCCATATCATGTACTATATGATATATTTAAGAGCTTTCATATGCATATTTATGTGATTTCCTTTGACAGGCTGCCAACTGGCATTGGCAGCATTATTGGCGTTGGCAACAACATCGGCTTTACCTGGCTTCAATTTGTCAATATGCACAGCGTTGACATTTGACTTAAAATTATTTTCATATTTCCTTCATCATGGCATTGTGACAGTGACGGATTTTTAAATGAAAATACAGATTTATAAAGGATAAGCCAAGCAAGATTCTTAAACAACCATAGCAGAAAAGGATTATAAGGAGAAGAGGAGCGCTTGCTTGATATCAATACCCTACAATGTCCCACTTTTAAGATTGCTGTAAGTAAGTTAGGAATTGGGAATGCTTGCTATGAGAACAATGTCACAAAAAGACCTCTTTAGAGGTAGTCAGTAAAGGAGTGGCTGATATTCTTGGAAATACAATAGTTGTAAATCAGGTGGAGCTAATGTTCCAAAATCATAAGACGCCGAACCCAATTTTCTAATGAAATGCAGAATGAAAGAGCAAAGAAAAGAGAAATGAAAAGCTTTGAAATAGGCTTTGTTAGCGTTTAAAATCTTTGCATCGATGGAGCAGTTTCAACAAAAAACTACTGAAAGCCAAATGTCCTAAATAATTGATTTAACTTGATGAGGACGAGGATTTTTGTATTTGGATAGACTAAAGCGAGTTCCATCGAATATTATTTAGTAAGTTAGAGTACACGGAGGGTTCTGTAGCAGATTGGGGTTTGTATGGGAGGTACTCCTTTTAGTGGTCCGATTTGGCTGATTCCTACAGATGTATAGCACCTATATCAAAAACTTATAGCGTCTAAGTTTCAGTTCAATAAAACAGAAAATAAAAAAGTTTTTCTAATAAGAACCTGAATTTGAATGGTGGGTTTGTATGGGAGGACCCTCCCTAGTAATCCGATCAAACTAAAAATTCCACATTACAAGTTTCTAATCTACGTTCACTAACCACCCAACTTTCAAAATCGTGGGGTTACTGGATCGTATAGCTGCCATACAAACCAAAAAGTATCTTGTATGGTGAGCCTATTAAGTTTTTTAAAATATTTTAATAATAATATTTTAATTTTAGTATGTGTCGCTGATGCCCGGATAGAACTACAAGCTCTGTGAAAATTTGAACTCTCTAGCTATTGCGGTTTATGAGATATGATCCGAAGACGGATGGACGGACGGACGGATAAAGAAATCTCTGTATTTGGGTCCGGAACCATAAAAAGTAAAACGTCGTATACTTTCGATACTAATAGTTATCCTTCAGTACAAAGATTTGAATTGATAGAGAGATTGTTCTTTCATTCTGCGTTTCAGGTTTTCTCTAATTGTAAACAATATAGATTTGGCGAGACCCTAAAAAAGTTTTTTTGACATCTTATGATTGTGGAATGCTGTGTAGTCGTCACTTGCTATGAGAAAAATGTGTCCTATAATGTCCTGCTTAGACGTCAATGAAGTCATGTCTGTTCTTAACAGTAAACTATGTTCAGTAAGATCGTCACACCTATGTCAGTGAGGTTTATCTGACTTCTTCGATAATCATCCCATAATGAGTGATCAAGTCCTAACATTGTTGAGATGACTTTCATCTGTTACTTCAATAATAAGAAATGAAAGAATATCCTATCTAAAGCATAAACTGATTATATCGAATGATGACTTATATAAATTATACTTTAAACTTTAGTTATGTTATACGCTCCTGTTTACGTCAAGGCTACTACGTACTATAACGCGTATGCAGAGTTTGTACATGACAAGAGAACGTGACATGTTCTACTGTTGTTGTTGTTGTTGTTGTTAATGTAGATTGTTGGTTTTTCTGTCATTTATTCTTCGTTTGCTTCTTCTTGTTGTTATTCCTTGCATGGCAAATAGACATGAACATGTCGTAGATACCCATATGCGCACACACAGTTTCAGTTCGCATTTTAATTTTACAAACATTGGAGGACAGGTGGGGGCTTGCATGTGAGGACAAGAAGGCGTCGTCGTTTTTTTTTTATATTCTTTCGAATTGCGTCAACACGTACGCGTTTTAACTTATTCTATTAACTTTGCTCCTTTTCAGTTTCGTTTTATATAATTTTTTTCAACACCAAAGTCACATAAGGACTACACAAAACTTGCCAACTCTTTTTAACTTTTGAATGTGATTCTTTTGTCTTAGCAAATAAAATTTACTAACCAAGCCCGCCCATCTTGACTACATTTTACGTACTGCTACTACGACGTAACCTTGTACCATTTATTTTCTCTTGGCAAATGTAATTTTTAGTACCAATAACGAACATTTTATTTATACAAATTGTGTTCTTTTATTGCATTTGGTTGTTTACTCGCTTACCAGCAACAAAAAAAAAAGGCAAAACTATGCAAATTTATTATTGTATAGAGGGTGGCTTTATTTCATTATTCTATTGTAGATTTATGATGAATTTCGCGCTTTTCATTAATTTTAAATAATAATAATATTCAACAATATACAATATATTTTTAAATAAATCCTTGTGATGGATTTTTGAATAATTTCTGAGATTTATGAGTATAGCAAATGACGTCGAATAGAACAGCCAACAACAATATATCAACAACAATAATAATAGTAATCAGTGACAACAAGAATGAATGAAGAAAAATTGCTTACATAAAACATGATGGCAAACTAAGGAAGGCCAACTGCTGTCCATGCTTGCGCGACTTTGACAGTCAACACAAATTTTGGCTGACAGGAAGCAAAATCAGACAATGGGCAATAGTGTGTGCAACGGAATTTCCGTTTGAAAAGGGCACACAATCACAATCAACAAAATACAGGCAAAAATGGCAACCATTTATTGTTGCAAAAATATGCAAAACCATGGGGAAAAAAAAGGGAAAATAGTAACAGTAACAGCAACAGAGACCGAAATGACAACACTTACAACATGGTAGAATTAAATGAAGTCACTCACATACTTACCGACATACTTAGTGACATACTTACATGCAGAGTGACTGAATGAATGACTTTGTCTGCCAGTCAGTTATGTTTGCTCTCAAAGCATCGTTTAGTCAAAATGATCATCATCATCATCATCAGGCGCTAAATAAATAGTCAAACATTGAGAGGGGATAGGCTACACACACAACACAGAAATACATAGATGGAATAACAAAATGTATAAACAGGCAGACAAATAAACAATGAGACAATTTTCTTTTAACTTGTCTTAATATCACCTGCGACAAGACTCTACTTGTTTAAGTCCTTGCACCCTTGACATTTCCGTTTTGTATTTTAAAAGCAAAACATTTTATTATTTAAAGTAGAAATGTGTATGAGACAGAGAGAGAGAGAGAGAGTGAGAGAAAGAGTATTTATATTATGGATTAATAATTCAAGTAAAAATTATAATGTTTACTTGCACTGGGTTTCATTTTCTTTATCTTTTCCACTTTACCATGCGCCACAAAACAAATGATTACAAATTTTTTATGACAACATTTACAAAATGAAATTTCAAGATGACATTTTAAGAGGCTTTTAACATTTTTGTTATTCATTTTGGCATTTTTGATTAATTATTATTCATTTATGTTATTTTTATTTCGTACACAGAAGAAGAAGAAGAAGAGGGGGAAATGAAATTTTGTAAGAAAACAAATTTATTTTATATTTCTTTCTTTTCTTTTAAAATATATTTGCTATCACAACTAACATGAGAAAGTGGAACATCACAGTTTAGAACAATGAGTGAGCTTTTGTCCAGGACTAAGTTTCAATATTTAACCACATATAAAATGAAGTTCTACACTAAATAAATATATACATAGTTAGGCAACTTTTCAAATAACTATGACTATACAACCAAGACAAATTTCATTTCATTTCATTTCTTTACTTTAAGAGACACAAGTTAAGCAAACAACAAAAGAAAGAATATACTGACTTGTATAACTAAAAACAAAAAGAAAAACACTCAATCTTCTGTGTATGTGTGTGTGTGTGTGTGTGTGGGTGTATTTAACTGTAACTTGATAAATTATATTTCGATTGAGTAAATAAAATGTTTAGAGAACGCGAACAGCATTGAGTATATGCGATAATAAAACTTTCAACAAAGAAACCAAATCAACTCATAACTTTTTTACAAAAACAACAAAAAAAAAAAAAGAACACTGGCGACAGTCTGCAAATAATAAAAATAATAAGAACTTTTTCCTACTCACAATTGAGTTCAAAGCTAAAATTTCTAATTAAAGTTTGCCGCAAGTGATTAAGAAAATACACAAAATACAAAAAAAAGGATACGATGCGTATACGTGATATTACGAAACTATAAAATTTTATTATGCATATTGTACAACTAAACTTACACTTAATTTACAATATATTTTTAGATTAAATTGCATTTTTGTGTATACATAATTTAAATATTTAATAGTCTTTTTAATTGGATAAACTATATTTTGGCCACAAGGATAAAACCATATGCTATGCACAATGAATGAATAAATGAATAAGGGAGTGAGTGCATAAATTGCAATGAATTTTCTAAAATAATCATAATTACTTACTATTATTTAAATGGCAACAATTAATAGGATTTCCAGATTTTATTTTATTTTTAATTAAATGAAATCACTTTGCAATACAATAAAATAATTTAACGTTACATTTTCATTTTCTGTTTCAAACAGATTTAACAAAAAGTTTAATTCAATCGATTATTCACGAAATTATTTATTGCCACTATTCGTTTTTTTGTTTCCCCACTTAGAATCAAAATATTGCTTTGCATGTTTGGAATAATAATCTGCATTTGATTCCATTAAACTTTAATAAAAGAGATATTACAATCAATTAGCAAACGTTTTCCAAGTTAATTTACTACAATTTCTATTTTAATACTTAATTTTCGGGTTGTATTCTGTTTGGTTCCACGTTACTTGAATGGCACATCCCAACATATTTATACTCATCACGTAATGTACAGTATATATTATAAGATTGTCATGAAGTTTGTAACAGGCAGAAGGAGACATTGGAGACCGCAAAAAGTATATAAGTCATATAGTCTTGATCAGCTTGACAAGACAAGTTGATTAAGCCATGTCCGTCTGTCTGTTTGACTAGGCTAGAGACTGGTATTTTACAAACAAATATTTCGGTCTCAGTGATGAAATTCGATATGTGCTCTTTGCTCAATCACAGTAGCGTAGGCAATAACGTGTTCTAGGGGTGCATGAAGAATAAGACAACTTCGGATTGGTCGGATTTAACCTTCTATTTTCTGGTTTCTTTTAAAACCACATATTTTCCGATACAGAAAGACTTAATATCTTTGTAGCAAAATATATATAAAGAGTGATTTTTTTACTATATACGTTTTCGGAGCTGTGTTTTTAACAGCCCATGCGTATTTCGTGACATAATCAGTTAGCATTGCCATTTCATCATGGAAAGACTTACACTTGACCAACGCTTACAAATTATTGAATTTTGTTATCAAAATCGTCGTCATAATCGACATACTCAGCAAGAAATTCAAGCCATAAAGAAAAAATATTGTACCAATTTGTACCTCAAGCCACCTACCCATATAAGTTTGGTGCGAACGGAGAAAAATAATGCTGCTGTATCCGCTAGTGTTGAAACGAACCGTGATTTTTCCATTCGCCGCCGTTCGCAGCATTGGTGCCCGCTATCGTTTAATGATTTTTTAATTTTTTTTTAACCAAAATGCACGATCTGAACCTGGTTGACATGTGGTTCCAAGAAGACAGCGCAATAGCCTACAGAATACGTGAGTCAAAGGACCAATTGAGAAATTAGTTCTGTGAACTATTTATATCGGTTTATAGACCGTTGAACTGGTCGCCAAGATCGTGCGATTTGACGCCTTTAGACTATTTTTTATAGATATACGTCTATGCCGATAAACCAGAGTCAATTGCAGCATTGGAAAACAGTATTACCAAGATTCCAACCAATATACTCCAACCAACAACCATAGTCGTGGTCAACATTTAAGTTATATAATCTTTAAAAAATAAAAGGCAAACATTAATGTATCAAATCAAATGAAAATTGCATATATTTTTGTGAATTTTTCTGTTTTTTGATTTTTTTTAATTATAAATGGAGCACTTAAAAAGTCCCCCTTTATTTTATAGATACTTCGGTTGATTTTATAAGATTTTTCAGGCGGTTAAACTAAAAAAAAGTACATTAAATTGTTCGCCTTGAAAAAACTATTTTTTTTCTACCTTTTATGAGTCAAATATTAACAAAACTTTTAATTCTGCTTAATTTACATTACAATTGAATTGAATGAAAGTTTTTTTTTTTTTTTTTTTTTACTAATTTGGAGATTCCCCAGAGATCCTGTTTGGGATTAATTCGTACAGCTTATATATAGAATAGAATGAAACCCCAAATTAGCTTAATGGTAGGAAAGAGATCTGGTTGGCTTCATTTTTTATTGCCCGGACCCAAGAACTTTTCTGGCCAACCATTTCCAAAGATTGTCGATAATGTTTAGGTCCGACATCCGATTCAAAGATCCAATGAATTAACATATTGAGATGATCAAGTAAACAGACTGAAAAACTCTTTAAAAAAAGTGGAAGAGGATATTTTAGTATGCCAATGTATGTCTTCGCATTTACAATAGTCTTTAAAAATTGAAGCTTTTCATGTCTGAGAGAAACTAACCTGTCTGGTAAAATGAGTGTGGAAAAAACTATAAGGTTTCGATTGATGTTAAATGGAAGCCTTCTATATTTTTAAACTCTTCATCTATTTGGCTTTTAGAAAAAGATGTCTAATAGTGGTTAGGCTTGCATTAACACCACTTTTTTCCTTTATCTTGACAACTAACGCGTGCGTATTTAAGGCTATTCTCAAAATAAGACGTCCGTTTATTGGAAATCCATTATGATATTTATTTCATCACACAGCCACGACCCGTATTATAAGCTTTTACTTTGGCTATTATACCTTTGTTGAAGATGTTTTCCGAACAATATTACTTTATCTTAAAAATATGTAAATAGATGTAGACTGATAACAAATGAAAATTTAGATAAAAGCATTTATTTATTTTTTTTGGGTGGTTGATGGTGGTGCTATTAACCATCTCAAGAGCCATGTGGTTTTAACAAAAAAATCTGTAGGAGTGTGCTATTGAAGTGTCGCAAGATATGATATAAATTTGTGCCAGCAAGGATCGAAAACATACAAAATTCTTTGTCATTATTTATGTTAACGTCATTGAAAATTGTGGTAAATATTGTTATATTTTGACGTTGTGACGTTGTTAAGAAAATATAGTATAATAAATATTGAAAAACAACAAAAAAACTCAGAATGTGTCAGTGAAGAATTTTATTTCACATTTTCAGAAAAGGAAGAAGTTTCCTTATATTCACCACTCCTACACAGATATTGATTGCTTGCTGGGACTGGGTTAGAGTACACAAACGTCAATGCCGAACTCTTTTCAGCTTAATAAATTTTTATGTGTGTATAAAATAAAAACCAATCCTGCATAACTTTTGTTCTTAATCAATAGGGCAATATTTTTTGTGTGAGAGTAGGTATTTTTTTTTTTTTTGTTTTGTTTTGGACTGGGGTAAACTAGGTTTGGTAAATCTCATTACTTGCTCGAAAGTTGTGGTAATAAAAATTAATCAATAAACTCAAACACATGGAATGCTTTTGATTATAGATGGAACACAAAAAAATTGGAAAAATAAAAATAAATATGTGAAATCAATAATAATTTATTAAAAGTTTTGAGTTTTCTATACTTCAACTAAAAATTTATGATTCGAGGGCATCTCATTTTAGTAAAAAGTCTTGCATTTTGGCATCTAGACATTCAGATAAATACCCAGCACAACAATAAGACTAGACCAGAGAAATTGTAATGTAAATTGGCTTGCTAAAGAATAAAAAGGATCTTTCAGGTTTTGTTTTGGAAGATTTATGTGTGTTTTTGATTTTTGAAGTGTTGCAGCAAAGATGATCATCACATTTTAGGAATTTGAACAGAGGTGTTCCCTTCTTAAACAACTTACAATGACCCTTTTCACCAAACCTTATCCAATGTCCAAGTTCATCATACCGTTTTGAATCAGATGGTCCTTCGATCCTAACAAATACCATCATCTAATTGATTTGTTGGCCTTTTACCTTTCCTTTCCAAGAGGAAGACTGCAAAACTAAATAATATTAATTCATATGACTCAGATTTTGATCATCAATAAATAATAAAGAAAACAAAATTAATGAATTTATTTGTAATTTCTAGCGAAACCTTTTTAAAAATTACATTGGAATTAAGTTTAACAAAACCATCTGTTTTATTGAAATAAAAAAATTGCGCGTGTGCCATCGTACACATGATAGAAGTGAAACTTCTTAAAAACAGACAGAGAGATCAAGTCAAAGTCTGTCTGTCCGTCTGTATATTGCTTTTGGTTTCTTTGGTGTGTCTAATTGTTGTTGTTGTATTTACGTTTGCCGTCTGTCCCTTTTTGCACATAAATTAGAACATTAACGAGCTTCTGTGAGTTTCTCGTTTCCATTTCTTCTTACATTCGCTTGTTTTTGTACAACACACAAGCTGTTTGCTTGCCTGTTGTCATTATGAACTTTTATTATTTGTTGGGGATGTAACAATAGAAACACACATTCTGTGAAAATTTGAAGTCTCTACCTAGTGCGGTTCATGAGATACAGATGATTCCAAAACGTGACGATTTGTATTTTTTCACTCAAATTTATAGTATACAATTTTGACCAACGCCTCTAAAGAAGTTTCACTTCAAAAAAACAAGATTACAACCTTTGATTTGCACACTTTGTACTTAATTGCTATGAGGAATCAATGAATTTTAGACAAATATCCTTCTGCGGCGTGATTAGATATGATAGGGAAATATATAAAATATGAATGAACCAGACAAAATCTACAAAGATTGATTTATAAAATGTTTAAGACATGAGAAATTGTGCAAAACTTTTGTTCGGTATGATTAAACAAAGCAAAAAACTATGAAAAGTGTTTTTCAGATGAGAAGTTCCTAAGGCCTTTCATTATTTATATGAACAAATACCGAGCTGTACGGATTAAAAGTGATTATTTAAAAGACAAACAATTTTTTACCAAACATAAAATTATGTTAATATGTAAAAATAGAAAATGAAATAACCAGCATGGTTAATTTTAGTTTTAGTATTGAAAACAATTCTTCAAGTTTGAAAAGAAAATAATCCGCTAGGGGCTAGAAACAACTTAAAATTTTAACAAAATTTTCTTTTTCTTCAAATGGGTTCATTTTTCATGATTTTATCACTCAAACGTTCTCATAATAATCACCATGGATTGAAGATAATCAATGAAAATTTATTGTCAAAAACACTGAAGTCAAGACCTTAAATGCAGATGGAACTTTCTTTGCTTCCTTTGCAGCCAATTCTTCCCTTTCAGTCCATCGTTTTGATTATTCCTTCGTCTTAGCTGTGAAGTAATGACATCACGTTTCATCCATGGCTATTAATTGATGCAAAAACTCAATTTTATTACTTTATCAAACACATGATTGAAATAACCTCATGACACTGACTGGTTTTATACCCATCTTTCTTTCAGCTTTCTCATGTTCAGATTTTCAGTCAAAATGTCATATATGCCTATCAGAAATGATGACTCGACGACGTTCATCCAATACCATTTTCTGGCGTGGTCGCCTCACTTGATCGAACACAGTGATATGTTGTCTTGGCTTCTCATACTCTCTCACTCAATATTTTACTATTTTACTCTGCTATCTAGTAGAATCTTTTAAATGAAAGTATTGTATCACATTATTCACTGGGAGCATTTCACTATTGAAGGCTGCCAAACAAATACTCATTAAACAAAATTTTAAGCTTCTGCTTCATAAGATTCATACTTTCTCTACCATAGACACTCTTTTCATATGTTAAAAACCATCTACCCCATATGAAACAGAGCTGGGGTGCCGTCTTTGGGAATATCCTCGTACAAATTATAGTCATCGTTATTGTGCTTCATCACTACTCTCACTGACTTCATACTACTGAATATCAAATGTTTTGTTAACAAAAGGCATCAATAGTTTGAATCATTTCAATATGCTTTGAGCCTTTGCCTGAATCTGACTGAAGTTGATAGACCGAAGGAAGGATGGACGGACGGACAGATGACGCCACTTGGGCTTATATGCAAATTGTTTGTCATTCACAACAAAGATTTATATTTATTGTTACAGCTTATACAGATACAAAACTGACTCACACACAAACACACACACTCATTGACTCATTCATATGCGTATCAGCAAACCTAGTCGTGTGTGTGTGTTGCTCTTTCAAAGGACGAAGGACATTAGGAAGGTGACAATCATTTCAAGTTAATTTATGCATTATTCATTATTTGCTATCATGTTGATGTGATTGTTGTTGCCATTTCAAAACAAATTAAAATACATTACATTTACTCGGATTTTTTAATTTGAATTTTACACTTTTTTTATTTAAAATTTTTCTGTCATTTGCATAAATTGAAAATATCCCACACACACATATGCACAAAAGTATCTACGTATAAATTATTTATACACAAGTGATTACTTAATTATGAGGATCCAAACTTATAATGGAAACCATCAGCATCATTTCACACACACACACAAACACCCAAAAACCCAAAAAGGACAACATACGATCTGATTTAAAATGGTTAAATTTGGCAAAAATGTTTGGTTTCCTGCTGCCAAACTTTTACTTTCACTTTTAAACTTTGACCTGAGGCTTAAGTGATTTATATTTTGCTTAATTTACTCTGCCCAAGTCAACTGACAAATTGCTTGTTTTGTGCCAAACAATTTCCTCAATTTGGATTTGTGGAACTTTGCCTAGAGAAGCTCATTCACATTTAGAAGAAGAAGAAGACGAAGAAGAGGAGGAAGAATTTTTTAATGCCACTCACCCTTTGCTTTGTGGTGGTTATTCATGGGTTTAACAAAATCTGAAAAATATATAAATTACATAAAAATAACCACAAAATCAAATCAAATTAAATTTAAAGCGACACTTGAGAAGCAAAAAGCCAATACACAATCATCAGTGCGTTTCTTCTATGCCTTCGACAAATGCCCCTTATTTTAAGCCCAGCAAGCAAAGAATAAACCAGAGAAATAAATTCAATCTTTTAATAATAGAAATTGAAGAATTGGAAAAATACATAAATGGAAAAGCAATCTGGGTAATTTTCTCTTCCGGCACACAGAAGTGTAGGTTTTGTAATAGCCAATGCCATTGGCTGTGGGTGGGTGTAAAACAAAAACAGAAACAAGAAAAACATGACCCCAGCATTAGGCATACAAACGTCACCAGTCTACTTAACAGAGAAAGCATGCTGGGGCAGGCAATAATGACAAAATAAATCCATGCAGCAGTCAAGTTGGCTGAGGCGCCATTGGCCACAATCCGCACGACACTAAAAACAAAACACAAAAGCTATCACAAGATTGCCTCATAAATTCCAAGCTGACCAAATTCCATAAGTTTGACTTCCTTTCTCGCAATCGCCAGTCCAAGACCAAGTGTTGGGAAAGCAGGACTAGAAACAATCAGGGTATTGTTGCATTCTTATCATAACTTTAAAAGTTGCTCATTGTCTCGAGAAGAAAAGTGTTGGTGATGATGTTGATGATGATGATGGGTAAGAAATATAAAAATATTACACCTTCAATGAATCTTGATTGTGAAATGAAAATTTTACAACTCATCTTTAGATGCTTTGCCTTGTTGAATGTTGAAAATTTTTTCAAGCAAGTCTACCGTAACAAATTGAAGTATTAGGTACGCGTGCCGCATCATCAATTTCGTTACGTGAAAGGAGGCCAAAAGGAGCAGAGCATTCCCTCTAGCTAATGATTCAGGCATCATCAGGTTCTTTCGATTCGATTCGCTTCGATTTGTTGTTGCCATACATACATAGTATATAGATACTTTTACAAGGTTACAACTACGAGGCATGCATTCGTAATTGAGTTTCCTTGAACTTCTGCCACAGCCAATTCTACTACTGCTTCTGCTGCTTCCAATTTTTTGTTCTTTCATTTCGAATGCTACTAATTCGCTTCTGGTGGCATAACATGTTCTTAGTACTCGTAACAGACATCAGATATCTTTAAGGTTTTGACAAACACAATAGAAATTTTACATAAATCTTGTCATTTCCTTTCACAAAAACATTTTAACATTTTCTTTTGTTTCATTTTATTATGAGATTAGTTTGAAAGGATATCAAAACATGACCGCAAGCTTTAAGATGGTTTTACATTTCATATCTGCAACAGATTATTTATTATTTTTAGCTTTATGAGAAACCAAAACAAAACAAAACCAAATGTAATTTATTTGAATTTAAATTACAAACAATAAAAGTTATAAATATAACTTAATGACCTTGAATGAAGTATGAACAAGTATGTATTTTTGGCAATTACATACATATTTTTCTTTCACATAACAAAAACACAATGAACACAATTGAAATTGAGTATACGCCATAGCTGCTACATACAATTGTATGAATGTAAATTATAAAGACACAGAAATAGATAGACTCAGACAAAAATAGGAAGAAAAACTTGAGAGATCTAAAATAAATGTCAAACAAACAAAATTCGAGTAGTGAAAGTTGGCGACAAAATGGCGTCAGACACAAACAAAACTAGAAAGAACGTTATCTTCGACTATGCAGAAGATGAAATACTCTTCACGGGAGTTGTATGGTAGGTACCCTCCTTAGTGGTCCGATTCGGCTGGTTCCAAAAAATGTACTGCGCCAATCTTGGGAACTGATAGTGTCCAAGTTTCAGTTCGATAGGACAAAAAACAAAAAAGCTTTTCTAATAAGAACATGAACTCAAATGGGTGATTTGTATGGGAGGTACCCCTCCTAGAGGTCCGATTCGGCTGGGTCTAAGATATGTTCTGCGCCTATCTTGAGAACTGATAGTGTGCAAGTTTCATTTCGATAAGACAAAAAACAAAAAAGTTTTTCTAATACAAACATGTATTCAAATCAGTGGTTTGTATGGGAGGTACCCCTCCTAGAGGTCCGATTCGGCTGGTTACGAGAAATGTCCTGCGCCTGTCTCGGAAACTGATTGTGTCCAAGTTTAATTTTGATAGGACAAAAAAACAAAAAAGTTTTTCTAATAAGAACATGAACTCAAATGGGTGATTTGTATGGGAGGTACCCCTTCTAGAGGTCCGATTCGGCTGGTTCCAACAAATGTACTGCGCCTATCTTGGGAAGTGATAGTGTCCAAGTTTAAGTTTGATAGGACAAAAAACAAAAAAATTTTTCTAATAAGAACATGAACTCAATTGGATTGTTTGTATGGGAGGTTCCCCTCCTAGAGGTCTGATTCGGCTGGGTCTGATAAATGTCCTGCACCTGTCTTGGAAACTGATAGTATCTAAATTTCAATTTGATAGGACAAAACACAAAAAAGTTTTTCTAATAAGAACATGAATTCAAATGGGTGGTTTGTATAGGAGATCCCCCTCTAGCTCAAAAAGTGAGGGACTAGTTTGCATACATACAGACGGACAGACGGAGATGACTTAATCAATTCGTCTAATCGAGCTGGTGGTCCCTTTTGTCGCCTTCTGCCTGTTACAAACTTCATGACAAACTTATAATACTATTCACTCCCATGAAGAGTATAAAAATGGAAATAATATCACATGAAAGCGAAAAAAAATCAATGTGGCACAGAAATTATGTTGAGGTCAACAAAATTGCATTGCGAAATGTGGATTTGGCATGATACACTCACAAAAACAAAGCCTTGATTAATGGACAAAAGTGGCACCAAGGCCAGACAGAAGCAATTTATTGGCATTTTTTAAGGCGTTACGCTTCAAAGATGAGATACATATATTGCATCATTTACTTTACTTAAAGTGAATTGATGATTCTTTGAAAGGATCACTTATGGCTAAGTGCGGAAACACATTATGACTCTTTTTAGGCTTCCATTTAACCTAATAAACATGGAAACTTTAACCTTCAACTTTAGTTAGCCCATGCAAATTGCTGCCATTTTAATGAACCACATTAGTTTGTAGTATTCTATTACTGCAAATTGTATTCATTTTGGTCTAATTACAAACCATAAAAAATACTCATGTATTGGAGTTTTTGTGTGTTTTGCTTTAATTAACATTGCAACATTTTTGCTTTTTGCTGTTTGGTTTGAGGGGTTAAGGTTATCAGCAAAGCAAATGTTGGTCATTAATTTTGGTTTTAATGACTTCACATAAAAAATAACAAAATTACTTTTCAGAGAGACAAATTTCAAAAGAAATTCTTTAATAAACTTGCAAATTTTTGACACTTTACTAAGTTTTAAAGGAAAAAAAAACTTCTGCAAAGGATGCAAGGTCAAAATGGGAAAAAGAAAAGAGATTAAGAAAAGGAAGCCTTGCGGGTGAACTTAAAAGGAAAAAGTTTGTTTTTTTTTTTATAAAGTATTTGATACGCATGACTAAACAGCAAGCAAGCGAATATACTAACCACGATTCAGTTTATACTTAATCATAGTCTATACGAAAAAAAAAAAAATGCAGTTTTGCATGATAAAGAATTCCAACTACCATAAATGTGGAAGGAATGGTTTAAATATGTCATAATAAGCCCAGTTTGTTGGCAAAGATTAAGGCTTAGGTCATAACTTGACACTTCACATTAAATGCCAAAAGCAAGTATGAATTCGTGATGCCCATGTGGTCGTAACACCAGATAATTGCCAGGCAACTGCTGTCCCAACAACAGCAAAAAGCACAGTCACTACTGACTGTGTACTGATGAGTGCCGCATTGCCGCAAAGCCCCAACGACCTTTAAAGATTTGCTGACGCTCATAATGAATTGCAATTTTAATTATGTGAATACTGTTCTTACTTTACTTAAACAACAATTGCTAGGCTAGCAACTACTGCCTACGGTTTTGCTCGGTTTTGCTCAACTGTGTGGCATTAATGTGTCAAACTCCCAACGGCATACGAATTACAATAAATGTCAATAAGCAATGAAACACTTTGAGCACTTTATGCTTGCTTTTCATATACTTAATATCATGATGATGATGACGATGATGATGATGATGATGATGATGCCACTCTTCCATATGTACACAAGTTTTCAATAGTTCGTCATCATACTTATAAAATATTTGCTAACAAGCATCCCAACATAATCATTCAGCACAGAACACATTTCACTTGAAGTGTCACAAACAGTTGTGACGTAAAATCACATTTGATGCAATTACTTTTGTTGCTATTTCTTCATGTGAGAATTAATAGAAGAAAAATTTAGCACGTACTGAGAGAGAGAGAGAGAGAGTAAAGGGGAAACCTATTAAAAAGTTGCACAATAGTAATTACACATACGCCATGTTACACTTTGCTGAATCGCATTGCATAAGCGTTTTCCATTATATTCCTGCTTTCATATTAAACAAAGAACTATATCCGCATAAACATAAATAAATAGTTTAGGTTTATGAATTTATTTTCGCATTGAAAGCTAAGCTGTTAACGAGAACTAGAAGCTCACGACTACTTATTATAGTTCAAATCATTAATTATGAAACTAAAACATTTGACGGATTCAGTAACAAACTGGAAATGCTGTGTGTTTCCTTTAACTAACACAGAGTGTGTGTGTTTAGGATACCTGATTTGTTCACGAGTTTATTATCAATTATGTAATCACTAAACCAAAATGTTGGTGCTTGTGCTATGGTTATCCTAAACGAGGCCACCATGACTTTATTAAATATGCAACAAAACAACAACAATAAGAGGATGCTTATGAAATATGCATTTCGTTAATAACACACGTGCTGATTTGGGAATGAAGCCAAAACCACCATCCCAACCATCCACCATCACCAAATTTTAGCCACAGACAAACTAACTCCTGTGTTAGCTTAATACTTAATATGATTATTTTAAACTTGAATTTGTTAGAAAAATCTCACAAACTGTGTCTGTGTCTGTTATGCATTTAAATTGCCAACTATTGTTGCTATTGACTTTGAACTTGAAATATCTAAGTATTTAACTGGAATTGTGCTAAGCATAAAGCGGAAAAGCAATGACAAATTCAACATTTCCAAAGTAATTAATTTTACAAGATGTAATTTCAAATGCAATAAATGTCATTGAGAGTAAGCAAACAAGATGGTGAACCATAGTTATGCAACAACAACCGGATGAGAAATGCTGCTTCAGCATCTTCACTATCACCATCATCATCATCATCATCATCATCATCATCATCATCTCACTTAATGGCATTGTAATGCTGGTGGACCAGAAACAAATAAGACCAACAAATGAAATGAATTTCAGTAAAATTCCTCATAAAAAATAAACCACAAAATAAAAACCAATTCTGACTGACCAACAAAATTTAATTACTACCATTGCAGAAAAGTGAAAAGCTGCTTTTAAAATCGGAGGCAAACAAACTTTTTGGGGGTTTAAATGTAATATAGAACCAGATGCTTTATTAAAGAATAAATTTAAAAGAAAAAAAAAACTAGGACAACGATAAAGTAAAGTTAAGTAGAGTAGAAACTCTAGAGAAGCCTGTTTACGTAGAGAAATGTGATTGGCAAAGCAGAAATAATAAAAGTTGAACAAGGTTAAAGTATAAAAAAAAAAAAAAACAAAATATTTGGCACAAAAGAGTAAAGAGAAAAAATTCCTGGAATTTAAAGACATGATTTAATTAGTTTGGTAGTCAGGATTTAAACAATTCCTAGTAAATAAAGACATTAGTTAGAATTGAAAACTAATTAACAACGATGATATTTGGATCTATTTTATTTCAGTTTACATAAACTTCCAATCGAAGTTAAAAAAGACACACAACACATCTCATTCAACAGAAGTTTCTATTGTAGATGGATTAACACATTCAATGCCCGCCATTTGCAACTACGAAAAGATGGAACTCTTGCACGATATATTGGACAATTGTTAAATCGGTTCAAAGTTCGTTCTGTATAAAATGTTTCTATAATAAACTTAGCCGAAGAAACCCGTGGAAATCCATTAAAAACAACTCCTACTCATTGCAACGCTATGGACGTTAGATCCATTCAAATTTTCATGAAAGATTTCAGACATTTCGAAAATGTTGTAAGCACTTCCTATGGTTCGCCGTCATTTACCGTATGCCAATGTTTCAGGAAAGCTTAGTCGAAGAGACTAAAATTTGCATAGCATCATGGCCATTTGAATATTGATCAGTAAATGTGCAAAAGGCTGAATATTCATTAGAGTGTAGGTGCCTAAACATATTTCACACACCACCCACATATAAAAAAAAATCTAGGAATCCCAAAAATTGTAAACTTCCCATTTTTATTTTCTTTTTCTTCTTGCTAGAGAATTGTATTTTTTGCCGTTGCCCCTATAGACAGCCTCAGCATCCCCTAGTTTCTCAAAGCCTTCTAAAGCCGCCCTAAGAGTTTTAAGTGTTATCTCCCACTTTGGGAAACACTGATTTAGAGCGATAAAACAAATAAACATTTATAATTGGGAATGACTGTGAAAGATATGAAAACGCAAAAGCAAAGAATTTTATATTCAATTTGCGAAAAGAAATGTTAAGCATGGTGATGGTAATGTCTTAGAGGATAGGTTTATATTATAAAACGTTATGCCTTTGTTTTGTCTTTATCAACAAAATAATAACAACAACTTTAAAATACTTCTATAAAGGTCTTATTATTAATCTACTCATTTGAAAAAATGCTATACAAAAATACGAAATTCGTAAAGAGACATGCCAAGCCCAAAAGTGTGGAAACAAATCTGTATTTCTTATGACCTTTTGTATATCTGAATAGGATTAATTATTTTATAAGAAACATTATTCCAATCTATTTTCATAGCTTGTTAGGTGAACGTTGACTGAAAGTATTCCAATGTTATTCAATTCAGGAGATTGGGGAGTCTCATCAAGAACTTGAACTAGCATAGATGCAAAATTTGGTTCGTTGTTATTCTGAAACAATCAGGCTTAGTCAATACTTGGTTTAGAATTGTAAAAGTGGAAAATGTGTTGAGCTATCAAAAATCATACATAGATTTACAGCTTAGATTTGTTGTGTCATGTTGTGCAATAACAAATTACGTCACTGTGTGTTAGATGCTCTTTGACTTGTATATTGTGCTTGTGCTTTTCTTAAGTCCTTTAGACTTTGTATTACTAACAAATTTGCTGCGCTTCTTCCTACTGTTAGGAACATGAAAGTTACATTGTAATTTTATTTGCATAAAAGAAAACCGGTAAAATACATGAAAATCAGCTCGACTATCTTATGATTCACTGAGCAATATATATTTGTATGGGAGCTATACAATCTAATAATCTTAATCTCTTGAAATTTATATGATTGGTAAAAATAACATTTATTGGGTCCTCCTAGTGCTCCGATGCGGCTGGTTCCGATAAATGTATAGCGTCTGGTAAAAAGAAAACTTATTGTAAAATTTCAGCTCAAAAACTGAGGAACTAATTTGCAACATACAGACAGACAGACGGACGAACAGACGAACATGGCTTAGTCAAGTCGCCTCGTCCAGCTAATTAAAATTATATGTATATACCTTATACCCCATTGATTGTCGTTTCCTGTCAGCTACAAATTTCATGGCAAACTTGTAATACTATTCACTGCGTGAAAGAGAAAGGAACCCAGGATCACGTAGATTACTTCATCAGAAAAACATATTTATCTAATAGAATACACAGAAAAGCAAGTAGCAGTAACAGCATGAAAAAAACGGTGACACAAAACAATGTGTGTTTCTCGCAACACGGCGTATTAGCAACATTTTTGACTTCAATATAGAAATATTTGCGGAATATTCATGAAAATTTTATGTATCCAATGAAGTTGGGAGGACTCCTGAATTGATCATTTGTTGTTTTTGTTTTAGTTAGAATTTTAAACAATTCCTAAGTATAAAAGTAAAGACGAATGGTTAATAGAATTCAAAACTAATTACCAAAAAAGACATTTGGGCTTATTCTATGTTAGATAAACTTTCAATCTAAGTTAAAGACACACATGTACAAATGTATCTTTTGAATGTACAATATGTATGTAATTAAGTACGTGTATCTACTTCACTATGCATGCTTTTGTTACTTTCTATTGCACTTTCTTATGTTCTTTTGTTATATTGTAAGTACTTTGTGTTAAAACATATTAAATACTTTTAATGACATATATTAGAAATCACAGATTTGTAATTGGAATTATGTACTTTATTCTATCTCTCTCTCTCTCTATCTATCTTCAACATATCTTTTTCTTTCTCTTTCTTTCTCTCTACTTTTTTAGCGCTTCAAGCTAACAAAGAAACAAAACAAAACAAAAACAAAAACAAAAAAATACATAACAAGCAAAACGCTAAACAAAAGTAGTAAACAAAAAAAAAAAAAAAGAAAAACTGCATTCATAAAGTGATTAAAAATTATTGTAAATTTTGCTAAACACACAAATATGAGAAAACAGAAAATAGTACAGTAAAAACTAAACTAATAAAACATCGATGCGCGGTTTCCAAGCAACACATTTGAATCAAATCAAACAAAGCGTTAAATTAGTTGGCAACACTTTCAAAAGCAAAGCAATTAAAGCACAAAAGCTAACAAAAATCGTACAAGAAAACCGCTAAGACAAAAGCGTTTGTAGTTTTAGAAATTAACAAAAAAAAAAAAAAAATATTAAAACAAAACAAATAATTAAACAAGCATATTCTGCTGCTGCTGGCTGCTTCATCATTTTGTATAAAGAACAAACGCACAACATTTTCTTTCTTTTTTTTTTGTACAAAACAAAAAGGTTTTAAAATTTTAGTAGAATACAAAATAGCACGCAAAAAAAAAAGAAACATAAAAGTTTAATACAAACTAAGAACAATAACTACTACAACAACGACTTCAAAAACGACTACAGTAACAACTCCCAAAACGAATATGAGCCTGAATAAAATCAAGAAACGCGACACGGACTTATGACTCGTAAGAACGAAGGGCAGCGGAAGCTGCGGCAGTGGGAGTCGTTACAAGGTGACTGCGCGTTGTGTACCGGAAGTGAGCATAACATCGCCCACAAATGGACTCTATCATCATGAATCATCAACAACAACAACAACAACACTACATTCTCACAGCAACCATCAACAGTTGCAACATCATCTCCACCATCATCAACAACAGCAACATAACAGTAAACACTTTCTGCTGCGCAGCAAACAGACTAACAACATTTTCTCATCAGGCGCCACTTTAGTTGAAGAGGAGGATTTTAACGAGTTAACCGCGGTACCAACAACAACAATTGTGATAGCAACAAATGCATCAAATGCGCGACAATTTCCGCCATTGAAACTAACATCAGCGGAAACATCGATACCAACAGCAGCAACAATTGGCTCGACAACAAAAAATGTGCTACAGCGTCAGAAGGCGACGACGCAACACCAAGCAACGCAAGCTACTACAACGAATATAACCACACAAACAAGTGACGAACGCATAAATGAACCAACTGAACTAACCCCACTGGTGGATGCCAATGAACAAGACGAGACGAGACAAACCACGAAGAACAAATCAACGTCAAAACAATCGGCTAACACAGCAACCTCACCGATCGTTATAACAACTTATCAACCCATAGCAGCCACTGCTGCTACTGCTGCTGCCCCACTCTGCACCACTACAACTTACAGTCACAATTCAAAGACAACTCGATCGTGGCCAGTTATATATCGGAATCCGCATCATTACGATTACGAAGCCCTCTATGTGCAACAAACAACAGCATTAAACAACAACAGCAATCTTAATCATCACTATCACCAACAACAACAGCAGCCGCCACAGCAGACTGCACCCTTTAAACAGAATTGCTATTCGAATCAATTTAGACAGTCAATCATTTATACATCGAGCAATGAGGATCTAACAGCGTTCAATGATTACTGTGGTGGCGGCGAAGAAGGTGGCGGCGGCAGTGGTAGCGGCAGTGGCAGCAACAATATTAATAGCACAACAACAACAGCAGCAGCAGCAACAACATCTCAGCAAGCAAAACTACAACAACAACAACAACAGAAGCAGACAACCTGCTACTATTTTGCGCCCAGTCGACACAATAGCATTTATGAGCATCCTGCAGCCGTTGTCGGTGGTTCATTGCAATTCGATCCCACAGTTTCGTCGACAACCGCTGTTGCGGCCGCTGCCGTTGAGAGTTTGAGACGCAGCAACAGTATTCTATTGCGTAATAATAGCTGCGCCAAAGTCTTACAACGTGGTCACTCTGGTAGTGGTGGAGGTTTAGATTCACCCACTTCACTTACCTCGAATATGGACGGTGGAAGTACAGCTGGCGCATCTGCATGCTGTTCTAGTTGCTGCATGGGTCCACCGCCGGTATTATTTCTCTTCGTTACTCTTCTGATGACCACCAGTGCCACAGCAATGCTATGCGCTGCCATTATGACTGATCACTGGGAGCATGTTACGTGGGATCGTTCAAGTTTGGATCGCTATACAAATCGTTCAGGCTTGCAATTGGAATGGATGTTGAACAATAAGGTTGCCATGCTGAAACCAGATCGAAAAGGTTAGTTTCTTTGAAATAAAATTTGTAGTCTCTCACATATTTTTGCTTTGCCAACAGCTGATCATCGCTTTCGCCGCGATAGCGTCTTTCTAGTGCCCATGCATGGTGGCATTTGGACGCTTTGCATTGATTTACCCATGCAGGAATTACAAGAGTTACGTCGCAATCCAAAATTTCCACGTGGGGCACCGCCTTGCGTTAACTACTTAGCTGGCTCATTGGAGAATGCTCGGGGCGAGGAACAACGGAATGACTGGCAACATAGTGAGTTCCAGACGACATTGCAGCCACATCTGAGTACGTATGATCTACCTTATATCTAAGTAGTGTTCAGTTTAAGATTAGATCACATCAAATTTAAATTGTTGGACATAAGTTCTGTGAATGCACATAAATATTCTATTCTCATAGATTCACAAATATGAGCGAGCTCACTCTATTTACAATATGCAATAATTTGGGTTTTGGAGCACGCACTTTCCTTGTACTTCCTTTTATATAAAAGAAATTACAATCCACACATGGATAAAATTTATGTGAAAACATTTGTTTTTGCTTTATTGGTAAAATACAATGTTCATCTTAAATCTAATTGTGTAATTGATTGATTGATTATCGATGAATTATTTAAACATATTTATGTATTATTGGGCGCTTAATGAAGATCAGCAGGACAGTTGATCCAATACGAAACGCCGCATTTCAAGTGTCAAAACATAAATTATTATATTAGACGAATAATGAAAAACGAAAAAGGGGAGAGATGAAATTGTGATGAGGGGTGTAAACTGTAAACAAAGTCTTCTTAAAAAATATCTATTTATTTATTAAGTTGGCGCGCATGTAGATTTGTGTACCAAGCACTGCTTGTACGAGGTCTGTTCAAAAAATATCAGAATTTAGACGGGCTACATAATATTTGATTTTCGTTTTTTTTTTTTATGGCGTTATGTTCGTAATCATGTCCCTCACTTATGCTATCAAGGTCGACAGCTGTTTTGACTCGTCTTCGATTTTAGCCTACCCCAAAAAATTGAATCAAAAAAGATGTATTAATTTTTTTTGTGAAATATAAAGTTAAGAGCACTTTGAATGTTGTCAGTAGTGTTTTCCGAGTGTATCTTGAGCAAAAACAAAAAATTTATAAGTGTTGCAATCTCTTCATGGACGACAACAACCGATGAAAACGTTGAAGCTGTGAAGAAAATTGTTATGAATAAACATTGAATCACTATTAGAGAACTTGCTGATGATGTCGGCATATCGGTTGGCTCATGCCATGCAATTTTTTCTGATATTTGCGCATGGAACGTGTGCCAGCGAAATTTGTTTCGAAATTGTTAAAATTTGAGCAAAAGAAACGTCCAAAATTGCTGACAAGAGTCATAACTCATGACGAAACTGGTTATGACCCCGAAACAAATTTTATACAAATTCTTTGATCCATTTTTTTGGAGTAGGCAAAAATCGAAGACTGTCAAAAATAAACTAAACATTCAAAATGGCCGACCTTGATAGCATAAGCGAGGGACACGAGTACCAACATAACGAAACAGAAAAAAAATAAAAAATCGAATATTACGTAGCCCGCGCAGCGTAAATTCAAAATTAGAGATATGATTTGAACAGACCTTGTATGTCTTCGTGTAGATGTGTGTTTATGTGGAATGTGCTGACGCATACTCAGACCAACCAACCAACTAACACACTGCCAGTCCAGTCTACACAGGTGCACGCTTTGCAGGCGAACACATGGCCTCTGCCTCAGAAGTGGGATCCTCGGGCCTTTTTCGCTTTATCAAATGAGAAATATCTGTTGGCTTTGACGATGAACTAATAGCCGATGAAGAAGCAGTCGACGATGATGTGTTTGATGATGAAGCGGTAACACCATTTTTAACTGAAGTTGAAGATGAGGGACCGGAACCAGCACCATCTACTGCATGCTCTCCACTCATGGGCTTAATATAGCTATCAAGGGCCGCACGTACTTCGGCAATGGTCTGTGCTTGTGTCTCTTCAATTTCGGTTATTTTAGCCCAAATTTCTTGTTTGGTCTCTTCCAAATCTTGTATTGTATTCTTATCTTTTTCGCTGATTCCCTCCTTTTCCTTAATTGCTTCAATTTCAGCTTCAATCAAACTGCAAGCGTCCTTTAATGAAGCAGCACCTTCCTTGTTTGCTTGTTGCATCAAATATGTTAAGCCAATTTTATAGTGAACTTCAGCCATTGGGCGACGGTAGTTTGTTGGTAAATCCGCATATATTTTAAGGGCTTTTTCTATATAGAAAAACAAAAGTATAAATTTTATTATTCATTCATTAAACCCTTTTTATTGTGACTACTCCTCCTCACCATAATCATCGCGTGCTGCCTCCATAATGCTATTCTCAAATTCAATATTAGCCAATTCTGTATGAACCTCAGCCAAGTTGGCCAAACCGCTCAAACCTTGACGCGTGAAAATTTTGGCAGCCAATTCAAGTAATTCCCAAGCCAATTGCAAACTGGAAGCCTAAGTAAGAAATGCACATCACTTATAATTGTTGCAATTGTTGCTGTTTTATTAACTTACTGCTTCATTATCAACTTCTTCTTCGCAATCCATGATCTCATCAGAAGTTATATCGCCATTTGATGTGCTTGGTTTCTCATCATCTACAACTGGTGTGAATCCAACTTTTTTAGCGGTGCCAATGCCATTTCCATTGGCATTGCCAGTGACTTCATCATTGGCGCCACCACTACTGCTAACTTCAGTATCACCCTCTGTTGTTTTATCAGCAGCTGTCACCTCTTTTGGCTTACCAACATCAACCGATGAGTCAGCCTCATCCCCATTCTCCTTAATGGCTTCCGATTTTGTAGCACTACCATTTACTGCTGAACTAGATGTTGAGCTTGCAGCACCATTTGCTTCAGCTTCGGCTTCAGCATCATCAGCTGCAGCTGCATCTTCTTCAGCATCAGCATCAGCATCATCGTCATCGTCTTCTTCCTCATCGGGTACATCAATAACTTTCTGTTCATCCAAAGCAAGAGCAATTAAAGATTTTGCATATCTATTGAAATCAAAGTGTTACACAGATTATTTACAATACGAAAATGAAGCTAAGACTGTGCTATTTTATATACTTACAACAAATAGGGCATACCCAACTCATCCGACATATCACCATAGAGTTCGGCGTGCAAAGAACACACCTGACTCAATTCATCAGCTGCCTCGGAATAGCTCTTGACAAGCAAATTTCGAGATCCTTGACTGTACAGTTCCTTTGCCTTTAAAATTTTCTCTGAACGTTCCTGTTCAGCATTGGGAGCAGCATCTGTTGCAACTGAAGGCGTTGTTGATGCATCTGCTGCTATGGTTTCAGCCGGTTTAATGCTTTGTTCTTCAGCAGACATTTTTCTTTAACTGAAATATAATAGAGAGAGTTGATTCATTAATAATTTGAATGATGAATAATAATAGAATAAAGTGCGCTCGTTTTTTGTTTCTTATAAAAATTTTAAATGTCAACTCAAACCCAGTAGAACTTTACCTTAGATATGTGTATATCATGTTGTACCCCAGATGTCACATTACCTATATCGTATGTAACTAGAATTATTAGTACAATTGCCTATTACATCTTTTCTTTGCTTCTTCTATGTATGTAAATATATATTATCTTTACTTTTGTATTACAAATGTTGCTTGATAAACTTTGCTTTCATTTCTAAATGTCCAATGTTGACTAATAAAACAAACATCCGTTTTCCATTTTGTTTTGATACACTTTTATTGCTATTATAATCATTATGACATCCAACTACAGCACAACTCAACTTGTTCAAATGTCCAAAATTTGAACATTTTGATTATGTCGTAGCATGTGTTCTGACATATGTTTCCGTTCGATTTGCTCTTTAACCACCCATTTACCATCCTCTCATCATTTAGAACGAGCCAAACAACCAAAGCACGTTACCATTTACCACAAGTAATTACAGTTTTCAGTTTGTTGTCCATTGTCCGATTGATTCAAGGTCTTCCTGTGTATGAATGAATATGTCTTGTTCCACATACTCCATTCCTCTTCTGCTTACTAGATCAAAAAACCAATCAATTTTCTGTTGCTCATTTTCCGGTTTGGTTGCCATAAATCACATCTGAGCTGAGAGGGTTTGCCTGATGATATCTCGAATCGAATTACTTGTTTATTGGCGGAAAATAGGTTTGTGGCAGGCAAAAGTTTCCAATTGTTGTAGCGCACTTGACAAGTTTGAAACAGAAATGGGGGTTTCTAGTTGTTATCATCTACACAACTCTTATCCATCTTTTGATTTAACATGTGAATATGATGGAATCTCATTTGCTATTATATGATTGCATTGTAAATTAATGTTGCAGCATCATTTAGCTACACTGCATACATAACACAAATACAGTTAAACTTTCATAAATTGAACTTCTATAATTCGAATATTTTATAAAGGAAATCAAGTTGCAGTAGAGTGTTTAGAGCGAAAAATTCTATACAATTTTGCTTCCATAACTCGAGTGGACAGTACATATATCACTTGTATTCTTAAGTTAAATTTTTTGAGGAAACCCCACATTATGAAGAATATATTTTCTGTAAAACCATGGAATACAGGCATCAAAAGTATTTGCTACAAAACAAAAAAAGCTGGAATTGATCAATCATCCCCGAGAACTACTGAGGTGGACTGATTAAACCAGCTGCTGTAAACAAACTGACTGACAGATCGCGCTTATTTTTGGCATAGTAATTAAGGACAGTCCTACTAACATATAGATAATCCTAAAAAATACTTAACGCGGGCAATTTAAATGACAAATTCCGAGTACTTTATTGTTAGAAGGTATGATGCTTTCAATACGATCCAGAATTTAGCGCAAACCACAGGCAAAAAAGAAAAAAAAAAACTCGAAAAATTCTTTCAAAAATGAGGGCAAAGCTCATTACATCCTTCGATAGCAACGACATCATCGACAAAGAGTTTGTTTTAACTTGTCAAACTGTCACTAGGAATCATTACTTAGAAATCCTAAAGCGATTGATCAAAGCATTTGTTGCATTTGCCCAAAATACCGGGATTCTGGGAGATGGAGGTTTCTTGCATGATATCGCTAAATGTTCCGACAATTTTTGACCCGAAACCAAGTCTGTTAAATCATTCACTGTACGAGTATTCACTTGACTTCTCTTAGTTTCCACAGGAGAAATTAAAGTTAAAAAAATGTTCTTTAGAAGAGAGTACGAGATTTTTGAATGCTATTCCACGAAATGAGCTGAATCAATAATGAACCATTGTAACAAATGTATGGAAACGAGAGAAGAATATTTTAAAAATTTGAAATATTTCGTTTCAATCACAATTTCCCAACTACCACTGATTGTCATACTTTGTATATTCAACAGACTTTTGAAATTGATGAATTGAATCCCTTAATAGTAATACAACAAATGATCGTTATAAAACTTTAAACAACAAATTCTCATCTCTTTTCATTGAATTAAACAAATATAATGTAAAATTTGTCTTCAAATCAATAAACAAATTATAATAAATATATTTATAAGTTCGAGTTATGGAAGTTCGATGTTATTTTCTCGTTCAATGTGATTTTGTAATTTTGCTTATGAAATGCCTAAGAAAAACCTGATTGGAAATCTATTAAAACTTTTATTCTTTTCTACTATAAAAGGAATGCAAAATCTATCAATATCCTGTTCGCTTGTTTGCCTCATCATATTGGGTAGTGCAGCTCTCGTAGGAGCTTTTGGTGTGTGTCA
This sequence comes from Amiota minor, assembly GCA_037043295.1. Lineage (NCBI taxonomy): Eukaryota > Metazoa > Arthropoda > Insecta > Diptera > Drosophilidae > Amiota > Amiota minor. The sequence continues at coordinate 259,029 of JBAMAW010001747.1, forward strand.
ACGTCAGATAAGCGCCATACTAATCACAGGAGTCATGTATTTATTGGCAGGTGAGTTGAGTTGAGTTCAATGCAGTTCATTTTAATTCCTTAATTAAATGTATAAATTTCATTTCCATTTCAGCACTCTTTGCCCTCTTCACACTTATGATTATACATTTCAAACGGCAACAAGGCCGTCCCATGCTTGACAGTGATTATGATGGCACTGTTGATGGAATTGTTGCGCGTCCTGGCGGTGTTGCCATAATGGCCAAACCTCTGTTAGGAGCACGCATTTTTCTAACATCATGGAGCTTAGATTTGGGCTGGGGCGGCGTTGTGATTTGTGCAATAACATCTGTGTTGTGGATTTTACTATCAAAAATCATGCGGTATAACCCATTCTCGGCTTTGATGATTTAGCTAAACGCAATGCCGTACACTGGTCTATCAACAAGTGTCCGGCAAATGGAACAAACTAAGGGGAAATACATATTATAAGATGAGAAAATAAATTGTAGCTGCTGATACAAACATATAGTAGAAACAAAATTGAGTTCAAAAGACAACAAAGAAAACAACTAAAAGAAATAAACATATTCAAATGAAATAAATAAATAAATAGAAAAGCTTTAGTGTGCAATGTGTTTTAAATTGTTATAGAATATCATACAAATAATAATAATAAAGATTAATTAAAATATTTAGATGGCTGGCTGCATTACAAATAATAAATCCAATCTTGAAAGAAAAGAAATGCCTAATTTTTGAACTCATTTTGTTTACAATGAACCAAACCAACAAACAGACATCAAATTAAAAAAAAAAAATAAAAAGAAATAAAAGGGGACAATTGCCTTGTATAACTTATTCATATTTTATATATATTATTACATATTATATTTATATATTATAATATAAATTATAAATTACTAAATGCCTACAACAATTTTTAATGTAAATTAAATTTACGCCTCAATTTCTGACTCGGTTTTCTTTTCATTCAAAATGAAACTATGTATTTATTTACAATAACACAAAAAAAAAAACAATAACAACTTTATACACAAAAAATTTTATGCAAAAGTTTGCTCATCAATGAAATCAACTTGTTGATTTTTTGAATTATGGGAAAAAGATATTCAGTTAAAATTTGCTTAAATACTTATAGTACATTAATTAAAATCTATTTAATGCTTTATACTTGAACTTGGCTTTTAACGAAAGTAGTAATAAATAAACAAACTAATGAAGATATTGCACTGAAAAGAAAATGTTGTAGAGCAAAATAAATACAACCTAAACAACTATGTTAGGGCGTTCACAGTATGCATGCATTCAACGCTTGCCATTCACAGTGCCGTTGTTGCATTGTAAGCAGCTGTTTTTTTAATTTATTTACACACAATTGAAATAAAATTATTGAAAAATACATGATTTAAAACAATTTGCAGGCCAAGCAAATAAAATTTCAAATTTCATCACCTGGATTATGTTGGCGCGTAACAAAAAACATCTTAAAACTTGGCAACACTAGGCAAACAATGTTCGCGTTGAATGCTGCTTGGATTTTAGTATTTCTCGGCATCAAGAGTTAGTTTACTGTGAACGGACCTATTTATACAATTTTTATGGGTTTCTTCAGCCCTAACATGTCTGACGAAAGTTTTAGGTTTAACGCAAGTCATTAACAAATAATAGTACGTGAAGAGTAGATGAAAGAATATTACAGAAATCTTATCAAATCAAGCATCTTATAGGAAAACCAAAACCAAACCAAATAAAAAAAAAAAAAAAATGAAATATAAAATACAAAATATTTTTATGTAAAACGCTTTGCCTTAAAAATTCCAAATTAATAAAGAGATGAAGAACATTTCATTTAAAAATTATCAAGATTCAAACATTGTTTCTTTCTTTTTAAGTACAGTCTGTAAAAAAAAAAATCATTAATAATGATTTGGGTATGAATTTCAGACAAGGGAATGACAACCTTGGCATTTATAGAGTACACAAACACATGGACCCACAACACTAAGTCCAGCCGTACGCCGCGAGCACGTAATTTGTATACATATTTTGAAAGAATTTGAATCTTCTTGACTGTCTCTTGTAGCAAGCAATCAGAGAATGTGGAATACAGATCGTCGAGAAGATATTCTTGTTTTATCCGATAACTTCTGGAAAACAATTGGTCGTCTACTGTACAGAATTGACCAGCCTCCTGCGTTGCTCTAACTCATTGTCGCCTCAATACCGGTAATGACAAAGAAACAGGCAACTATTTGATCCAAGGTGCTTCTTCCGTGAACAACCTTGTTGGATTTGAAACCTTTACAGTCGATTGCTCTTTTGTTTCGGGCTCATATGCATAGGTCCATGATCCTTCACCTGTGTAGATGTGTTATACACAAGCGTTTTTTCAGTTTATACGGGAGCCAACGAGCACAAAATCTTTTTTACAATCAAATGTTCTTGTCATATCTCATTAATGCTTGTCATACTAATGCCCAAAGATGCCTCAATCTCACGATATGTCACATGACAATCTTGCTTTATCAGGCCAAAATACAATCCGACTCCTCCATAAAGAAGTGATTTAAGGCATCTACGATTTCGAATTAAGAATTCGTTATAGAAAAGTCGATAATATTCCTTCAAAAACTAGTCGGACTCCACCATAAAAGTGATATAATTGACTTCATAATAGATGGGTCGATGACTTTCCTTTTACTGACAGTCAGACTTGTCTATAATGAAGTGACTTCATAGTCCAGAATTACGATTTCGTTATAGAAAAGTCGATAATATTCCTTCAAAAACCAGTCGGAGTCCTCCACAAAAGTGATATAATTGACTTCATAATAAATGGGTCAATGATTTTCCTTTTACTGAAGGTCAGACTTGTCTATAATGAAGTGACTTCTTAGTCCAGACTTACGACTTCGTTATAGAAGAGTCGATGGTTTTCCTTCAATATGCAGTTGGACTCCTCCATAAAAAAGTGATTTAAGGCATCTACATTTTTCTTTATAAAAAGTTGATGATTTTCACTTAACGTACATTTGGACTTCTCTACACCGAAGTTATTCAACGGCACTGACTTAAGACTTCGATGTAGAAAGACGATGATATTCCTATAATACACCGTCAGATTCTTATACAACAAAGTGATTTAAAGGCCCCCAACTTCCTACATCTTTAAACAGGATTTCAACTGTGTCTTAACGACAATTCCACGGCTTTGAAAAACAACTCGCAAATCCTTTGTCGACCTATGATCCTATAAAGGCGACAACAGCCAAATAGAGAATTAATTCATATTTCCGTTAATTCTTGTTGTTTATACTATTTATAATTACAATGCTATAAGTTGCAAAGGATGAATAAAATAAATTTATGAAAATAATATGAGAGTAATAAGTCCTGTAGTAACTGGTTGCTTATAGCGAAAATGACGCTGAGTTACCGGCCAAATAATACAAATCTGTGATCAGATCAGAGTGCAGCAAAGGGTTAAAGGAATATCATCATCGAGACGACAACGAGTTTAAAAACAAAGCAAAACCTTGAGGACGATACTCGTTATATCCAATTTTTATCATTAAATATTAAATTGTATATATTGTAATATGTATGTGCGATGCTCATGAACGTCAATGATGACAATGTTTTCTTAAAAGGTTCATTAACATTTTAAAAGTTAAAGCAAATAACAACAACAACATTCAGAACGAACCCAAGAACATGTGCGAGTGATGATGATGATTTTATTTCATTGTCAATTTAAGCAAATGACAAGAGAAAGCAGGAAACAACAACAATAACAACAGGACAAATAAATAAACATATATAATTTTTAAGTATTGTATTTTAAGGAGAGTAGAAGAAATTGTATAAAATTCAGAATGCAAAAAAATATTACAAAATACAACAAAATATCTAATATAACATCAAAGACGACGACGCACACTGTGCAAGATTACAAAACAACGCAAAAGAGTTCATTCACCTACCGCACTCAGACAGCCTGATAGGCAGGCAAACAGACACTAGGGCAAGACACAGAGCGCACGGAGCACAGCGCATGGTCCCGTCCGTCCCCGCTGAAAATTACTGACAAAGTGACTTCTCGCACAGGTAAGCGTTGCGGGCAGCAGCGTCAATTGCAACTCAAACAAAAGCGAAGAAACAAAAATGTTTCGGAAAAATACAAAACACAAGATGAAGTTGTTGATGCCATTACGACAAATAATTAAATTAATTGCATATTTTGTTGCAATGCGCTGCAACGGTGGCTAGGCAACAATAGCATCGAAGATGTCGGCTGTGTTTCAGCAACATGCACATTTAACTATTATTTAATTAGAATACGCACCTTTTTATAAATGTTCTGTGTTTGTTTGTCACGGACCTCACGTTTAATATGCACAATTCTTTTCTCTTTAAAGCACAAACAAAATTATTTGCAATATAAATTTGCAACTAAAAAAAAACACCGCTTGGTTACTGCTAAAATTTTGCAACGGAATGCGTGTGCGTGCGAGTGTGTGCGCAAAGACCGCGTTACCATACTTTCGTATTTGTGATTTCGCGCGTTTTTATGAATTTGCCGTTCACAGTTTTTGGCATTCACAATATTGAGTTGGAGGGAAGTAAGTAGTATGATGTTTATTTGAAATTGAAGCAGCCAATATTAAAAACAAACAACTTGAATGCGGAACTACACACTATTCTTAACTTACTTAACTTTAAACAATAATAAATAAATAAAATATACATACAATTTCATTTAAGAAAATAACCCCAATAACAATTATTTTAAATAAAACAAATTTAGTAAGTTACTTTTGCATAAATATCGAATTTACATTGAAATAATTGTAGCGCGCGTAATTCGCTACTTTTCGATGACTCGCTACTTTTCGAGTTGTGATTCACTACAGTTTGATAGTTATTGTTTTGTAAGGAAATCGCTACAGTTTGATAATTTAGGCTTTGTAAAGAATTGCTTTCTGTAAGATTTTGAAATAATTAACCCTTCTTACATTAGTGCTTTTATAATGATGATTGTGATAAATATTCTTTAGTTATTATAATTTCATGTTATTATTTATTTTTTAAAGTGCAACGTGGACCAACCATTTAATCTTTATACAATACATAAAAATCCGATGTACGGATCCTTTGTAACTTAACTCGCTCTGCTGCAATAATTACATATTTCATTTAAGAAAAGACAACTTCGGATGACTTTACAAAAAGCACATCCAATATTTACATACAATATACATATCCATTTTTTAATATATTCTGTGACTATTGATTGCTTAACGAATCATAGACCTCACATAAATAATAGATGAAATAAAATAAAGAAATTAATTACAAATTATGGACAAATTGGGCTATATTGAATGAATTTGCAAATATTACAAAATTCTTTTATACATTTCACACATGACACAAATGCAAATTTTATTTTACAGTTTTGTAGCCATTGAAAGCTCAAGAAATAAATAAATTAATGACTCGCTACTTTTCAAAATACACAATAATAAAAACTGCTGGAGCAGCTGAGGGAGAAAAATAATTACGCTCTTACTGTTTTCACTTTGTCCCGCGCTTCCCTGGCGAAAAAAACTACACAAATTTCAATTCCAATTCTTTTCACCCGCGCAACACCCGAATTTCCTAAAAGCCCGTTCCAATTCCACGCTTTAATCGTAATACATATTTTCATTCGGACGACTCCGCTTCGCTAAAAAGCCCATCATCACTCGCTACTTTTCGACACACTCGCTATGTTTTACTCGCTGTTTTAATCGAGATTTGAATTTTAGCGAAAGTGGGTTTATGCGCGTCGTTTTTTTATCACCGTCGGCAAATTTCAATACGAAACTTGGAAAACTGTTCTGCTTCGTGAATAGTTTTTAATAATAGACTCTACGTTACTTTACTACAAAACCAATTCAACATAAAACTTTTTGAAATCGACAATCAAAGAAAGCACATCTACGCGCGCGGGTTTTTTCGGCCATAAAAGTTTAAAATATTGAGGACAGGTTGTGCTTCGCGCGTGAATACTTGCATAGCTTATATAGTATTTACAAAGATTCACGAGTGGAATTGTAATAAATTATGATATTGGAATTGTGGGTTGTGTAGTAAATAAAGTGGAGTATTAAAATTATTGACAAATATAACAAGAAAAACAATCGAACCAAAAACAAAAGGAAATACATACTCACTCACATCACAGGGAAACCAAAAATAACAGTTATTAAATAATTATACTCACCTCAGTTGGAAAAAATTGAGAGAATCAAAAAATAATTTCGATTGCCGATTGCCTTCTTCTGAGCATATACAAAAATAATGTAAGCTTGTAATTTATTGTAATTTTGTGTGTTGTGTTGTTGTTTTTGTTTTGTGCTTCCTAAATTTACTTTATATCGATTTTTGTTTTAACTCTATTCATTTGTTTTGTTTCTTCATTGGCTTTGTTATTGTTTTGGTAGCTTATCAGAGATAGAGAGTGAGACAGAGAAAGAGAGAGCGTAGAGTTGTTTTCCTCTTCATTTGACAGTTGTTGACCTGTCGGGTCAGTAATTTAGCGTTCATTGCATGTGTCAATGGACAGAAGAATGGACTCCTTCATTTGTTGAGTTGTATTGTATTGTTTGGTTTAATACTCCACTGCTCCAATTTCTTGTAGGCATCGCGTGTCCAAAAAGAAACCATACCTTCCTCTAATTTACCCTTTTAAGTCATGTTAGCTTTCAACTTGGCCAAGTTTGTTGCTCACACACACACACACACATGCATACCTATGTTTCTTTTGAGAAAAAAAAACGTGAAAAAATGAAGTAAAAACACAAACAAAGAAAGACATGGTCAACGTGTTGTTTGTTTGTTATATTTTCGTTTACTCTTTTTGTAGCCTTCGGGGCATTGTTGACTTTTTATTTATCTTTGCTTTACTTCACTTATTTATCTCTCTTTCTCTCTCTCTCTCCCTTCGCACTCTTCCCACAATAATCTTAGTATATTTTGTTTTACTTAAGTATGTTTAATTTCATTTTAACATGTTTTGTTCGCTGATTCACTTGCTACGCAGCAGCAGCAGCATCATCAGCTGCAATCTAAGCAGCCTCGTGAATAAAAAAAAAACCACAACAATTTGTAAATTAACACTAAAACCGGTTTTCACGGAAATTATTATTAAATATAATATGTTCAATTATGTATATACATGTGTATATTTTGTACTAAATTCTTATTGTTGTTATCATTAATTATGAACAATCACTCAATTTTCAATTGTCAATTATTTTCATTAGCAAAATGTGAGCAGCTCCCCAATCGTCATTGCCTCATTGACACTCACTCTCCCATTGACATTCCCCCATTGACATTTCCCCATTGACTTTCATATTGATTTCCCCTATTGATTCTCTGCTTAATTGATTGTTCAAAGTCTTAGTAATAGTAGTTTTTTAACCAGAGAGAGAGTGAGAGAGATAGAGAGAGGTGTGGTGGAAACCTTGAAATATACAAATTTAAAGAAACAGCTGTCTCATTAATAAATTTGAAAAGAATTTAAAAAATCTTCCAACTATTTCTGTATTTATCAATTGAAAAAAAAAAAACAAATGAAAAATATTGCAGGCAAATGACAAACGACGCCAAACTGGCGCCTAACAAAATGTAAAATGTGAAAACTTTAGTCCTTTAAACAAGCATAAACGCATACCGCAACAACTCGAAAAACATGAGGACAAAAGAAGAAAACTTTTTATTTGTACAGGAATAATAACAGCAAAAACAGCAACAACTTCAACAATGATGACGACAGCAACAAAAACTCCCGCAAAATTGAGTCGCAATGTGAATGCAGCCAACAAACAACAAAGCAAACAACCAACCACCCATCAATAAAAGCTCAGTAAAGTTGGCATTTGCAACGTGAGTTTCCACTCAATTGGAGCATATACAGTCAGACAGAGGCAGGCAGTTATGCAGTGAGTCAGTTAGTGAGTGAGTGAATGCATGACATTATGGCAACAACATGGAAAAAATCCTCCTTAAATCACATGTAATATGCCTGGCATATCCTTGGAATAGTATTTAAAGTGACGAAATGAAAATGTTGGCAACAACAACATCATAAACAAAATGAAAATGGAAATGAAAAAACAAAAAAAAAAAACCAATGTAAAATCGATAAAACCCTCAAAAGGTGGGTGGTTGAACACCGGATATAGGCAAATGCACTCCCCATTCGATGTCCTTCAGCAAGCGCATAATTTTAACGGAAATGTCAATGGAAGAGATCAGGAAATTCGTTGCAAATTGAATTTTTACGCGCATGAATAACGCATAACTTTGCCTACTATATAGTTCTTTTCTTTTAAATGGATTCCAACCAACATTGTGTTGGCGCCTGCAAATACTACAAGAATTGAGTCACTTTCGCTGGCAACAAGCTGTTTGTGTTTCGATGATTCTATATTATAGTGGGGTTGTGTTGCAAACTGGGTAAAAGGCTGTAACTTGTAACGGCTGCTTACATGTGCCGGCTCCAACTGCTAACCCCGACTGTGCGTGCCATAAGCTAAGGGTTTCAAAGCTCGTGTTGGTGGTGGTGTTGATGGTGTTAGTGGATGTTTGTCTGCACTGAGGGATGCTTCACTTTGTGTATGTCACTACATACTACATATAAGTATATCAAATGCTTGGCGTGTCAGACGCTCTTTGTTGTCTCAACCCGACTCGTCCCGTCTCGTGTCGTCTTTGTCGTCTACATTGCATGACTAGTGTGTAAACTGAATTCCTTTTTTTTTATATGTATTTCAATTGAATTCATTTCTCTTAACAAACGGAGCCAAGTTCATTTGGTTTATTTGATTTGATACTCTAGCAACATTGAGATACTCCTAGTTTCAGTATTTCAGTATTTCCTCTTAATACTTTTGGTAGGACAAACAGAAACTGCCCATCCCTGTGGAGGATTTGCCTTAACTTCTCTATTTGAGTTTCCATTAGTTTAAGTGCAGACAAGTTTCCATTTTCCTTTGATGTAATGTTGAGTGGTTCTTTGTATTGGACAAAACTGTTTTCCATTTATGAATTAAGTCCTCGTCCGAATCAATCAATAAAAATAAAGTATCACATATGTATTTTCCTCATGCTAAAAAATGATTTCAACTTTTATTGAAGAAAATGAATTGAAAAATTTCAGAGTTACTCATAGAAGCAAGAACGGGTTTATTAAATTTAGAAGTAAACAAAAGGTATTAGTCACCAATGATTGGGTACATTGACATTGAGTCCTATGACTAACCATGACTAGGAAAGGTCAGACGAGGTTAATGTAAAACTGAAAACCCAAAACCCAAAACCACCCACAAAATTTAATTCAAAAAATCACAATTTGCCTTCGCCCCTTTTTGATTCTGTTTCTGACGTCGCAAGCAACAGGAAGGCTAACAAGCAAATGTCTTGGTAATGGACACGTTTAGCTTTTGTGGCCAGTTGTTGACCAACGGTGTGCTTATGTGGTTGAGTGCCATTTGATACTGGCAATTGGTGGCATTTACCTTTAGAGCAACTAATCAATATAAAATGTTGAAATCAACACTAGCAGTAACAGACAGCTTTTGGTTTCCAATGCCCAACTTGAATTGTAAATGAGTACAATGATGGGGGATGATGATGATGATGATGATGATGATGGGGGCAACAATTGTCGTAGCTAAATTAGAGGAGTGGTGGTAGTGTCTTGTTGTCTTTGTTAAATGAAAAGCCTTTGTTGGTATTCTTCATTCATCTATTTGCTGTTTGTCTCTTTAGTACTTTTCTGTTGAATTTCTTTATTTAATTATTTACTTTATTTCTTATTGTTATTTTATAGGATTTCGTACTCAAAGGGTACTAAACGAAACCCTATTACTAAGGCTATGCTGTCCGTCCTCGGGCTCTGTCTCATGAACCTGAACATGAATAGGTAGAACCCACCGTGTATAATATTTACAACGACGAGTTCTTGTTCTTGTTAGTGCCTCTTCTCCTTGACATTATCAACATTTAATTTAATATTACTTTATGTATATGTTATTTATAATTGTGTTTTTTTTTTTTTTCTTTATTCTTTTTAACATTTTTATTGTCTTAATTGGCATCTCTTCATCTAATAATGATGAACTGAAGACTTGCCTTCTTCAGTTTTAATTCTTATAAATTTAATCTCATTTATTTACTTGACATTACTCGTTAAAATTTAATGAACTCATGAGTTTATGAGTTTATTTCCCTTAAAGGCGGAGACAATTTGATTTGATTTGGCTTCTTACTTTAAATCAATTTTCTCTGACATTCATGATGCATTAAGCTAATCAAATAAGGTGGTTTTCTCCCTAACTCTAACTCTTTCGTTGTAATGTAACCTTTTATTGTATGTCATAGTGGACTGGTTGATGTGTCTTTGGGTTCAACCACACCCATATAATGAAGTATAGACTCCTCTAGTAAACCACTCCACCAACAAACAAACAGCTGTATAAACAGAGAATTTAGTTCAATGCTGAATGCAATGCTAAGTTTTAGGTCTGTTAAGTCTATTCACACTTAAGTTTATAAAAGAAATGCACCACGGGAACATCATTAAAATGTTTTAATGATTTGAAAAACAAAAAGAAATGGCATTTTTCACTTTCCGGCATATAAAAATTGCAGACAGTGAGGAGAGAGAGAGAGATAGAGACGGGCAGAAATAGAGAGAGGGAGAGAGATAGAGAGAGAGGGAGAGATGTACAGTTCTTTCACCTCGTTGAAATGTTGCGTGTTGCATTTGATGAAGCATTTGCTTAAATTGCTTTATAATTGATCAAATATGAAACAGGAAAAATGGCAGATGGAAGAGATGAAAATGGAATCTGGTGAGGTGTGTGCGCACAATCAGACATAATGCTCCATATCAAGTCACACATCTGAATATGTATGTATGCATGTACTTGTAAAAAGAGTCATACATACTTCCTACATACCACACAACACAATTTCCTCACGCATTCATACATCATACTGAAGTCCCCACATATGTTTCTTGATCTAGAAACTGAAAGTGCATCATAAAATTAGCAACTGCCTGTGTACAGACGAGGGTCAATCAACAAGTACTTAGCTTCACCGCCCGATGGCGCTGCTATTACAAAAGAGTACATATTATCGTCATACAGTACATTTTTTTAGTAGCCTACTGTCAAATTGTCAGTCAATTCCCTTCATTAGTTTTGTTTTGATAGCCTTTGGAAGCGAGCGTGTCGGTCAGTTTAACAAAAATGGAAAAAGAGCAATATTGTTCGGTAATTCGATTCTTGTTTTTGGAAGGGAAAACGCGCAGCAAAATCAAAGTCAAATCGCTTGGATGCTGTGTATGGTGACTCTTTTCCTTCGATGGCGACCGTCAAGAATTGGTTCAACGAGTTTGTTCGTGGCCGCACGTCGGTTTTTGAAAAACGTATTTTTAGGACGGGTTGGAAAAGTTGGAGCATCGCTGGGCCAAGTGTATTGAGCTAGAAGGAGATTATGTGGAAAAATAAATTACCACTTTTCCAAAATTTTCGTTTTTCTTTTGTAGGCTAAGTATTTATTGAATGACCCTAGTAAGTATATGTTTGCCTGCTTTTGCTTCCCTCAATGTACTCAACACTTGACGTTATAATGTGGCAGGAAAATGATGAAAAATGATGTTGAGGCGCTTACTCCATTTCGCTTGTTTTAATATTAAAAAATTGCAGATTCACATGCAACCCAAGCTGCCATTTCTACTCACTCATTCAATCACCCAGTCCTCAATCGTTTTCCCCCTTCCTGTGTTTCCTTATTTTTTTGTTCATGAAATATCGATTGATGTGCATTCATAGTGTGTTTCATGTGTGTGTTTGGAAATTCTACTTACTTTTTAGGTTTTCAATACTTTTTAGTAGTGCGAAGAAAATCCTTAACTTCAATTTGTTCTACACTTAGGCAGTTCATTTCCGTTTTGAAAACTTTCGTTTTTTAGGTCAAAATGAGTGTATAAATTCTTGATGTGTCTTCTTTCTTTTTTTGTGAGTTTTTAATTTTGGGTCAACATTCATATTTTTAATGTGTCTCACTTGATGTATAAAATCAGAAATACACCCTGATTATTTTAATAGAATTCTATACCAAAAAGCTCTTGATCTATAGCCAACAGCATAATTTCTTATTTGCGCAGACCTTGATTTTTCACTTTCAATCCTCACTTTCACATTGACGCATCCAAAGTTTGTTCTCCTCCCACCAAAAACAAGAATCTACATAAATAGAAATGTTTACCTTGAAAAGTTCATCATGTAAAAAGATTCTTATGAGAGATTATGAATCAAAGGGCAATGGTTTTTTTATTCATTCAGAAATTCAAGTGCGCCACAATTTCATGTTGTTCATATACCAGACTCATAAAGACAGCCTAGCTCATAATGCCCAGCCCAGCCATATGTCAACAAAGCCACAGACCACAAAAAAACAAAAGTCTCTTTACATTAGTTCAGTATGTTTTATTTTTCACCTGAATGCTTCCCACACATCATCTATGTCACATCACACCCAAACTCTTTTCGTTTTTACCTGTTAAATAAACGCTTTTTAATATTCATGCCTCATGCCTCATACAACATCAAAAGCTGAGAGAGAGAGAGTTGTTGGCAGAAAGGATGAGCTCAAAAGCATACACGATGACAAAAACATAACATATTCGTAGGTGTGACCAACCATGTTAGATATTTCTATATTATGTATCTATCCATCTGCATAACAAAAAATGCAATCAACACATACCTATGTATATTTTTGGTTTGGAATGAAAAAGATTATGCTATTTTTAAATGTCCATAAATTTCTTAATTTCCCAGAAAACATAAATCAAAATCGATATATGAACAGAAATATATTTAAATCTGTCCACATGGAGAAGCAAGTGATTTCGCTTCCTACTCATTTTATTGTAAAGTTTCTTTGCTATTTATACTAAAATACATTTACATACATTATCTCCTTATCCGACACCAGTTTGATCAGGTTCAGTTGAATAGAAAATAGACCTTTTAGGTTTTTGGGTTTGTTTTTCATTTGAGTTCATTTCCACGAGCAATGGATCTATTTCTGTTTATTAATGTTAATTAATGCAGATGCCGTTGGTTATCTAATCTTATCTGATTGTATGTATTTATAGTGCATGGATTCTTATAGATATTGGATATACGAACAAGCGGACGATCATAACATTTCATTGTTCATTTTTGAAAAATAGTTTAACGCTTTAAAAGAAAACTGCTTTAATGATACAATATTTTGATTTTCTGTCTATTAATAATTTCATATGCAACACACGAAAAATATTCTTGTAATCTTTCATTATCTGCGAAGATCTCCTCAATTAAACGGAAATACCTTTAGAAATTTGCCCACAAAATGCATCAGTTTCCTCTCTTATCTAGGCTAAGACTAGGCCCACTTCCCAAGCCAATGGCAATGAACTGATGTAGTTATGATACCAAAGCTAAATAAATCTGAGCAGTTACTTAGTACCATTAGTCTACTGGTAACATTCTCTAAAGTATTTGAAAAGATACTTTTAAGAAGAATGATACTTGTTGTACTGAAGGATCGTAATACATTTCCCTGAACATTAGTTTGAGTTTAGAAGTGGACAAGGAATGGTTGAGCAATGCCACCGAATTTTAAATCTATTTTGGATGCACTTAAATATGATAGTATGGTTTCGAGCAAGCATTTGATAGAGTCTGGCATCCAGATGTGCTCTTTATTATTAAGAAATGGCTTCCAATGGCCCCTTACTATCTGCTTCTTAAATCTTATCTCATGGTTCGGTATTCAACCTATTTTCAACTCAAATATATATGACATTAACGCTGATATGCCGGTACTTAACATTGTATCGCATTAAAACAGTTTCGTTGCATCACAGCAACTGCGAGAACAACTTTGAATGATCCTAAAGTTGCAGGAGCAATGGCAATACTTTTAAACACGTAAAAGTTTTGAACAAACAATTTCCACCTAAAAGCATAGAAACTGTTCTCCAGTAACATTAAACGGCTCCATTGTACAGTCAAATGCATCAGGCCGCACATGGATCGTAGACTTTCTTGAAAAACCCACATTAAGCCGGAACATATGTAATTTAAAATAAAAACTAGAAAAATGTACTAGCTCCTTCTTGTTCCACTGTCTCAACTTAGTCTAACGAACAAACTTTTAGCTCTATAAAGCAGTTCCAAGGCCTGTCTGGACATAACCACAGGAATTGTGAGGAAAGACACTTAGCTCCAATATTGAGATTTGAGACTGCAAAAACACCAGTCGCTACAAGTATACAAGTGACCCTTGGTATGGCAATAATTTTGAAATTTACAAAGACTTGAAGGTGGTACTATTAGTTAGGGATGAAACAAGTTTCTACTTGTCTGATAATTCTACCAATAACCTAGCAATAAATTAGACAACAGAATAGATGTCAGGAACCTGAAAATGTTTCATATCTTGGACCTTCCACTTAGATTATAGATAAGATTAGATTTCGAGGTTTTGAAATTTCAATCTTTCATTGAATGTCAAGAATCGTTAATTCATTTGTATCCAAGTTTTTTACTTGAAATTTTAATGTATTCTAACAGAATTGTATCTCATATCTACGAGTATTGTAAGTAGATTGGTGTAATGTACCAATATAAGGTGGGCTAGAATTTCGCATTTGTTGATCGTGTAGGATGTCGTTTCGTTGAATATAAGTATTGTGTCGTGTGGTTTCAGAATATGTGGAAATGTGAATGATGAATGTAACAAGTTGTTGCAGCCTTCGTCGCTAACTTGTATTTTTTGTTTTGTTTTTTTTGCATTTCATTTACATAAAATTGCTAAGATTAAGCAGACAAAAAGAAAAAGGAACCAAACGCTTTAAAGCAGATTTATGGCATTATACAGAGAAAGAGCCCAAGCCCAGCCCAGCCCACGGTTATCCGATTGCATTTAAATTTAATTAACCTAAATTTTGTGATTCTCGATAGCAGCACATCAAAACACATCAATGAAATTGAAAAATTATCAATAGAAGAAGGAAATAAAGAGGTGCACATAAATACTATGACTACTAGACATTAAGTGCAATCATGCATGTACACCTCAAGCGGATGCATTTCAATTTCAATACATAATTGCATTGAGGGATCGTGGCATAAATGTTTGTATTCACATATCCATCCATCCACACACAATAAAATCGATACACAAACTAACAACTTGATTAAATACGCATTGCAACGATTTGTTACCATTTTTGAACACAAAAGTTACATGATGCCATTGTCAGAGAGGTGGAGATTGAAGAAACCACATACCATTGCCATCAGTACTATGAGATGAGCATCTATGTAAGTAGTAACCGCAATGTGTTCGCGTATTTTAATGCTCAAGTGCATCATAAATTCCCTGAAGGCCTCTGACAGTTATGCGATACAGATTTATACTTGTACGAGTATATACATAGATTCAGATAAATCTTATATCCATAATACCTGGTTATGATGGCGGCAATATATACATGACATGACATGAAGAATACATACTGTCTGTCATGACAGTAACAATAATAAAAACTTTGATGTCAATAGGCATTGTCAAATTGAATGAATGATGCTTGACATGATTATTGGGAATTGTGAGTTGTTTATATGGCGAACGCATTCTCATGATTTCCCATTGAAAACATCATCTCATCTTCATCTCCAATGTCATATTTGTTATTTTGTATCTGCCTAAAGAAAGAGATTTTCTACATGCTGCGAAATTTATTTATTGTTGTGCTCATTACACAATTTCATCAGATTACAGGCCACAAGAAAACATATTTATAAATACAATATATCCATTGTGTCTTTAATAAGCCTCATTCTTATTCAATCAGTGCTTGTGCCTGGGAAATGCTACTTATTTCTTTTATTATCGTGTTTCCTATCTTTTTATCAATCACCCTCTTCCCCCACTATACTACTACTACTACTACTACTTACTTACTTATGTAAATATTTGCCATGGCATGGCTCGTGTGGATCACGCGTTTGTTCCTATATTTCATTTAAACTTAAATATTTATACAATCATTAATTTTAATGACTCACTTGAGTGACTGCTAATTTTGGGCAAACTGTTTTTTATTTATTTTTATTTTTTTTTTTATTAATATGATTGCATGCATTTATTTTATTGTCGTACATATTTATCTTTGGTAATCTCTATTTGGGGGAAAAAAATTAAGCTTAATTGTTTGCATGTCTCTGACATTTTACATAAGTGCAAAGTATTGTTTACCTTTTGAGTTCCTCACATATGAATTTCATTCAATCTCTGTAAATATAAAATACATATTTAAAATAAATAAGAAATTATTAAAGCCTTCAAATGAATAAAACAAAAAAAAAACAAAAAATAAATAAATACTGAAATGGGAATTTGGATGGGATTGAAATATAGTCAGATAGTCAGCCAGAGCTCGACGTTTTGAGAATGCTAAACTGTCAACAGTTGAAATATTGTACAAAATGAGCTTCAAAATCTGCTTGCCTGCCTGCCTTTGACTGCCTGCCTGGGACTGACTTATATATTTGTATTATACACTTGCCATAAAAAGTATTCTCACACTGCGTACAGAAAAGTTAAAGTACATATGTATGTTAAAAAAACCAATTTGTAGAAGATTCATCCGCCAAACGCATCCCATTTTTCCCTTTGATACCAAATATGAGGTATTTACTTGCGGGCAAGAATAATCCGAGAGTTTTTTCCGTCATTCTGTTTTTACGTACTTTGTTGCGAAAACTTTTGTTCCACTAAATGGAGAACTCATTTCTAAACTAAATTCCAGCTTGATAGCTTAAAAACTGAGTCTTCAGCATGCATAGCAACAAACGGACAAACTATCTATCAATTCTCCCTGCCTTTATAGGATTTTTGATACAACAAGATTTTATGCGTTACTACTTTCAAGAAAAAAAAAAAAAAAAATGCTAAAGAATAGTGTCGGATACAATGGTCGATCAATAAGTCTTTTGAAAAATATAGAAAAACAATTTATTTTTCGAAATTTTCTTTTTATTGAAGTGAAACTTCTTTACCGGCGTTGGGCAAAAATTTTATACAAAAAATTTGAGTGAAAAAATTCAAATCGTCACGTTTTGGAGCCATCTATATCTCATGAACAGCACTAGGTAAAGACTTCAAATTTTCACAGAATGTGTATTTCTAAACCACAACAAATAAAATGAAATTTTTGAAAAATCCATCGGAAAAGTCTCAAAAAAGAGACTACATTTCCAAATACTATAAGGGTTTTTTCAAGGTCCTCAGTATTGGCCAAACAGACCTTTGCTATATGTTCACCCGGAGAAATCTACTGCTTTGGCAGTAGGAAATTAAATTAAATATATTTGAAATAAAGCTTAATTTAATTAATTAATTATGACAAATTATTATTATACATATATTAAAAAAGCTTAAAAACTAAATTATTTAATTAATAAAGAAAACAAAAATTTAAGATAAAAAAGTAAAAGAAAAATTAAAATTAATCTATTGTACAATAAAAGTTATTAGATTAAAATCAACACGTCTCTGACCCAATGGGGGAAATTTATTTGCAAGCTATGTCTTTACTCACAGTTAACTGTGGTCACAGACATGAATCGAAACAGTCAGGATAGGTGAATTAAATAAGCTACCTCCAGATCATCTAGCCTATAGTGTGTTCCGAATCCCGAAGGCAGCAGAAGACGATGAAATTTATAATATAAAGTACATAAAACTCGCAAAGGTACATGTAGGGAATAATTGGTTGTGCATCTATTCAAAGGGCTAAAGGGACAAAATTTCTAGTAGAACGAATGGCGATACAAAAGTTAAGCTGATTTAAAAGAACGGAAGAATCTATGGCCCCAACTATGAGTTTATGTAGAAAACCAATCCCTAGAGCTATCCTAAGAAGCTCCAAAGATGGAAGACTGATGAAAAGGAGAATAGAACAAACAAAAGGAAATGCTTTTGAACAGATTCGATTCGATTTATATTGCAGTGACCAAATGCAAGAGCAATACTCGAGGAGTGGATGCATGAGAAAAATATAAAGAATCTTTGTGGTATAGGGGTCATTGAATTCTCTACCTTCAACGTTTAATGAAACCAAAAACAACGGTAGTGATATGCTGATTAAAACAAAGCTTGGGATCAAAAAGAACACTTAAGGTCACTAAAAGATGAGACGCGTTCAAGTTGGACGTTATCAATTGTATAAGTAAACAAATATAGTTTACTCCAATGATAAGTCATGAACTTACATTTCGAGCTATTAAGAATTTAATGATTAATTAAGCACCAAGAATACAATGAGTTAAGATCTGTGGGATTTATGTTATCCTAGATAAATAGAGCAGAATAGATGATTAGAGACTTTTAAGCTGGTTGATTTCTTGGTTATTTTCATGCTTGGAGAAAGATTTAAACTTGAGGGATATGTTATAAGCTAGTGAAGCTACCATATTCCTGGAGATATATAAATATTTATTGTAATAGCATTCTCAACAGTAATTCCAGTGTACGAATACTTTTTCTGGAAAGTGTAAATACAAATCAGGGAGTTTATTATAATGAATGTCTGTTCTTTTTCTTTTAGTTTTATTTATTTTTTTGCTACGCCAAAAGCACATCCTGTGTCATTAGCAAAGAAATGAAACCGACAAATAAATGAGCAGACAGACAGGCAAAGTCAGACAAAGGTTCATTTTTCTTTATTTATCGTGGGAGCAATGAAATCGTATGGTTTTGGTTTGCAATCCACTGTGGTTAATTAATCTACCTGACTGCCTCCCTGCTTGCCTCTCAATACCATACTGACAGACGATTCAAAAGTATTTGAAAAGTTGAATGAGTTGAGCAAATAATTGTGTTCTATGTTCTATAAGTTAATGGTTGAATTGATGATTGATTCTATAAAGTGAATTTAAACTAAGAGTTGTTCTGGTCTTCTGTTTATTGCAGTAAGCTCAATTGTTGTTGATCTCCGAACTCCAATCCACTCCCAATGAATTCATTAAAAACAAAAACAAAGTAATATTCTACTGTAATTATTGGCGATGATGATAGTCGTCATGACTATGATGATAATGTGAATGTGAATGACCTTTAGCAAGCAAAGAAGTTGGCACAGCATCCAGTAGCAGCAATAGATGCGGGAAAACTTAACCAATTAAAAAATTTTACGTTGCCAGGCAGTAAACAAGAAATAAAAAACCCATCATTTCCAGGCTTCTTAATAAGGGAATCTGGTAATCTAAACTGTTAAGAGATGCCATCATTACGACAAAAGGTCACAACATATTTTCGTCAATTGAGTTTCATAGCTGAGCCGAGAGAAGGTGCCGGCCACAGAGGGGCAGCGCGTAGACGTGTTGAAGATGATGACGACGATGATGATGGCAACTTTATAACAAAATATTTGGAGGGGTGAGTTGGTGCAGATAAAGAAATTATGTTGATGTTTATTTATATATATTATACTTGCAGCCGAATGACACGTCAGTTTGGACCCAGTCCTGAGATACATAATGGACAAAGTCCCACAGATATGCCGGAAATGAAAATCGGTACAGTAACAACAGCAATAACTGCTGCCTGTACTGGACCTGATGAAGGTCTCACCGGCATTAAGCGTTCCAAACTGCATTTAAGTGCCAGTTACGCCGATGACATTGATTTCATTGACACCAATCAAGAGGAGAATGATTTCTACGCGGTACGCAAGAGCAGCGGCAGTGACAACAAAAACAAACAGCCTTATAGTAAATTCGGTCGAGGTGTGAATGGAATGCGTAAATTGAGTAATGGTACAAATGCCAATGCTTCTTCAACGTCAAGTAGTGATCAAAATGCAAATAGAACTACAAGCGGAGGGATGAGATCAAGGAAAAATTCTAAAACAGGCATAGCAAACTTAGTGAAGGCGGAAGCTAAAACCCAAACCCAAGCTCAAACTCAAAAAATCGGTGAGAATGCAAACAAAGCGACGACAATAGTAGTGAGCATGGTTAGCAGTAGCCATGTGGATAATGCTGCTAGTAATCAGAATGACAAGAATCTCTTAAATGCAAAGACTGATGCAACAAAAACCGCCAGCAGCAGCAGCAGCAGTAATGTAACACAAGACAAAAACGCACAAGGCAGCGGGCCAACACTTGGTGTTAATCAAAAATTGCTCGAAAATGCCACAGAACGTTTGCTACGCGAAGCAGTCTCGAATCTTGATGGCAGCATCCATGGAGAGCATAATCTAGTGCCGGCAGTTTCAACGGACAGCACCATTGCGGGTGTAAGCAATTGGAAAATGGATAATGAGTACGCCTACGGGATATCAGTCTCATTGTATGAAAATAATATGCTAACCAAAGAACCAATGGGTAATCCGGTTGCCGATTGTTATGGCATGGTTGTGCATGGCGATTCGGCAGCCATGGCAATGGCGGATGGAGTCAATTGGGGTTGGTATCTTGGGTACAAATATTAGATTTCAAAATTAACATATCATTTGATTACAGGTGATGGGGCACGTCTAGCTGCCCGCTCTGCTGTACATGGTTGCCTCGACTATCTGGATCGCGCCATATTTGGTCTTGCGAATGAATGCACTGCCACCACAACGCAGGACATTTTTGTTAGCCTCTTGCGTAGTTTGTGGGAAGGTCATGGATGCATTTTGGAAGTGGGTGGCGCCCTTTCAACGCTCACTGTGGCAGTTGTGTTGCCTCTTGCAGACACCGAAAATTCCAGTCAATATGTGCTTTGTGCTTGTAATGTGGGCGATTCACTAGGCTATGTGTATTCCAAAAAGTATGGCGTGCGAGAGTTCACTCAAGCCTCACATGACATAACGTCCATGCGTGACATGCGCGATGCCTTGGGCGCCATTGGCCCTGCCGATGGAAATAAACCCGAGCTGAGCAACCTCACCTTTTCCATGACATTCATTGAACAAGGTGACATAGTATTTCTTACATCGGACGGTGTCAGTGATAATTTCGATCCGGTGGTGGGCAAATTTGCTGAAGCCTGGACGCCAGACGTAAAACTGCAAACGACTCCGCGCTCATCAGCCTTTGGACTAACACCCAAACGTCAAAACAAAAGTGCTTCTGCAATATATGCTCGCCTGCATCGTAACCATGATGCTAATGTTCCAGTGCGGCCGCCACGTACCAAAAAATCAGTTGCGATTTCATCACCGACATCACCTAATCCGCCAGCACCAAGTCGTCCAAAGTATATGCGCTCCCAGACTGTGATTGAACCCAGGCGCCTTTCCTCCGCCGGAAATCCTGCGAATCGTCATGCAGATGATGCTAAAACAACACCGCATCGTATACCAAGATCCGCTACTGGTTTGCCACTCGTTACTGGACCGCAACGACATGCTCTCACTCTTTATCGACTAGAGGATTTACTCAGCTTTGGCATCAATGGTACATTCTCGCCTTGCGTTTCCGCACGTCGTCTTTGCCATCTCCTTATCGATTTTGTACGCATGATCACGTCAGCACGCCGCAAAACCCTCGAGCAACGTGAGCTCTTCTACAAACTTTCAAATGGTCCAGATGGCGTCAGGCGTGAAGTAGAACTCAATCGTATGCAACACCGTGCCGCACGCAAACGTATTGTAGATAGTAATGCCTTTACAGCACTTCCTGGTAAACTTGATCATGCCACTGTCATGGCATACATTGTCGGCGGTGACGGTCAACAACAACAAGGTAACAATGGATCAAATAATGTAGCACCGCTGAAATCAAAGGAGTTCAGTGAGACCAACTTTTGAATAGTGAAGAAATTTTTAAGACACTATGGCGTTTTTACTAAGTACTATCTCACCCGTAAACAAAGGAATTCAACTGG
Organism: Amiota minor; assembly: GCA_037043295.1. Lineage (NCBI taxonomy): Eukaryota > Metazoa > Arthropoda > Insecta > Diptera > Drosophilidae > Amiota > Amiota minor. The sequence continues at coordinate 281,045 of JBAMAW010001747.1, forward strand.
ATTTGACTGGGCAATGCAAGGACTTTATTTGATGTTCTTGAACACAACAACAACATCACATAGTTTTTTAAGGATTTTAAATGATATTTAAATGCTTTTTATAAACTTTATTTTTTGTTAGTCTTTTGTTCAAGCCATAATTTTTTTTTTTTGTTGGTGGGTCAAGCGGCCGCCAATGCGTCAAAAATCAATTGGAAATCAAATGCCTCAAATGTTTTAAACTACCAAAAATATTTTTTACACACGCATACATACAAATATATATACATAAATATACTTATATATCCGAATAAATGAATAAATACGCAAACATTTGCGTTTTTATTACAAAAAAATATTCAGTTCCTTTATCATCATAAACCGTAAAAAGAAAAGTAATCTAAACAAGAATAATCGGGGAATATATTTTATATGAATAGAAATTTTTGGTGAACTTGTTTTCTTATTAACTTGAATTACAAATCAGTAATTGAAAGGTTTTTAGCAATGCAGCCCCAACAGGGACTCAAATAATTTCAGCTGAAATGGAAATTATTTTTAAATGTTTTTGCTAAAAAAAAATAGCTCCAATATAATAATGTCGTCAAATTTTGATTTTCGTCACTTTTCGTTTTCATATTTTTTGGATTTACTTCCCTTCGCTAAAGAAGTTTCACTTTAAAAATACTTATGAGTTATGGGATCAAGTGGCGTAGAAAAACTTTACTTTTTATGGTGGAGGTACAATGATATGGAAATGCATAGTTAGCAAAGGAGTGGGACAAATGGCGTTCTTTAAAATATAATGTTATTGAATATATAATATACATATAAGGTTAACTTAAAGTAAATACTACTACTTCCAGAAATATAATGACCCAAAGCATAGATACACATAGTTAGACTTTGCTAAACTACTACGAAGGCTTCAGTTTGTATCCTACAGAGCCCTAGACTATCACTAGCGGATAATTACATCAAAGACTAAGCTCAAAGAAGTTCTGTGCCATCAATGGAGCCAAATATCCTCCACAGAAACTTATAAACTAATCAATTCTATGTCAAAACGTTGAGCAAAATTTACAAGTTTAGCAAACTTTTATGTCAACTATAAAAAATAAGGCTCCTTTTCGACCACTAAATAAATGTGCGATGAAATAAATAAGTGCGCAATCAGCAACAATAAATAAACTACATTAGCAAGAAGGGAAACTTGTCTTAGCTCCGATCTAGTTAGATGCTATTCCAAATAACTGATGATCAGTTCTGTTCTGTATCTGTAGAATTCATTTTGCAAGTGACCCTACAAAATGTCTTTTATATTCTGTACTGTTACACAATATTAGCGAATCATTATATTTAATAGAACATTACACAAGATAGTGGTACGGCATTTGGGTTATTCGAATTCATTTGTCAAATATTCAAATGAAAAGAAGACAAATGTCTCGTAATATGCAAACTGCTAGTAAATCGTCTGATTGCAACGTACCATGGAAGCAATTGGGAACTAAAGCGGCTTACAAGAGAACACCAGCAACTGGTGATGTTAACATGTCACATCGTTATCGTTCTGATACAATGGCGTTGCTTGAATGTTGTCTTTCCAGCGTTTTATTCGTGAGATTGCTTAAGACGATAAAACTAACGCTTCATGTCAAGCGTGTAATAATTATGCCAAAGGGCGAACGTGCTTAAGCTATAGGCATATATGCACGATATATAAACAAAAAGTAATTGCATTTTTCGCCTGAACAAACATCTAAAAATGCAATGAACACGATCAAAATCTAATCTTATCTTGGACAACTACAATCAATACTGTTACCGGGCATGGCCGACGTCAACATCATCATCATCATCATCAGATAGTTTTTAAGCTAAACAAACACATACTGCAACTACTCAAACCAATGTCAAAGACACTTTTACTTTCAGTTTTTATTTCTACATTCTACATTATTGTTATTATTGCACAATCTATATGCATATACATATGTATGTAGTTTCCTTAAGCGCCACCACTCTCCCTCTCTTCATTTGATTATACCAATGGCCCATGGAAAACCAATTTCAGCTCAGTTCAGCCGCATTGCATTGTCTCTGCACATATTTTATCTTTTCTTTTAGAATCAACAAACAATTGGGAAAGCAGTTGGTTGACAAGTCTTACTGAAGTGGCCACTGTAACGATTTTTTGTTTCTTCTTTCGTGTGCTCTATTTTGGTTTCGACAATACACACAACTACAATGATGACGATGACAAAGACAACAGCGTTATGAAATTTTTGTAGGCATTGTGCATTTTAGTCTCATAAGTATAACTTGTCTGCCGCAATGACGCTTCAATTACAAATCGAAAAACTAAAGGGCTTGGATAACTACAAAGCATGGTCAATGACGGTGCGCGCATATCTGGAGTCAGAAGATCTATGGAGCGTTGTTGAAAATGGCCCAGAGAACAATGAAGAGGTATTTCAAATATCTAATTTTTGTAATTGGTGAGAGTGAATGAGTTTTCCCAATTAAAATTATATACATTAATTCGCATCATAGTCGCTGCTGAAGGACAAACGGGCCAAGTTCATTATTTTATGTCTGATTGAGACAAAACTATGCCAGTTCATGGTCAGCATACGTACAGCTCGAGATCTCTGGGGTTATTTACGTACGCAGCATTCCTTGCGTTAAATTTTGGTTAGATTCAATCTGCTTCAATCACATCTGGAAAATTAAAATGAAATAAATAAGTAAATAATGATATTGACTTTTATGTATGAATTTATTTTGGACAACGATATCTACCACACTCAATTCAATTCAATTCAATCACAACCGGTTGCTCTTCTGGATCCTCATCTAATAGACCATCAAACTGCCAATCCATTTCTTTGCGTAAATATTTCATCAGGCGTTCTGCGCTTACTCCCAATCCGTTGGCATAAAGATTCACGAGCAGACTGCGTACATCCTTGAAAACTGTGTTTCGTTCGCTCGCTACCATTAATTCTTCTGGTAAATGTGGCAGTTGAAGCGCCAACACTTCGCTGTATTTCATATACAATAATTTGTACTTGCAAACTGCCGCCTCTGAGTGCGCTAGTAAGCCTAGAAATCTGCGCCAATGTGCCAGTGACTCAAACGAGTATCCAACAAGAAAGAATACGAACGCCAACTGCAGTTCTTCAATCACTAAATTTGATTTCCCATCGAAATTCTGCATTATTATGTCTACAGCTTCGATGCAGTCCATTGCATGACGAGATATATCTGCTGCCAGTGCATCGCGTGGCACTCGTTCTGGTAAATTAGTGAATCGTGGCGCGGTTCCTTCTACAGGTTTCAAATCGGGCAGCAGATCATTTTCATCGGTATGCAGTTTGCTTAGTTGTGCGGCTAAACTTTTATTTGTTTTAATACTGCCACTGCCACGAGGTCTGTCCGCATCTGCGCAGGATAGCAGTTCTATATTAGTGCGTATTGTTCCTAGCGCGGGGCGACAACGTGACAATCCTTCATCAGTAACACTATCAGTTAATTGTTTCCACTCGCCTACAAAGCGATAATCATATGCTGCCAGTACTGGCTCTAGTTGGGGCAGACTTTGCCGAATACGCTGCAACTCCAATTCAGGATTGACAATTTGACGTTCACGCAGCTCTTCCTTGTCGTGATCCCATTCTCGTATGACGATTTCATTTGTTTTGAAATAATGCATAAAACCAACACGTGGAGCCAAATCACCCAATGGGCCTTGAGAAGCGCACCAAACAAAGTGTGGTCCTGGCGGTATCATTTTTACCCCGCGAAACTTTTCACCAATTGTGTATGCGCAGAGATCAATCCCAAAAGAAGTCCGGATGGGAACACCAGCAATGATCAGAATGGCACCTTTTGCGAAAAGTTCATTCGCCAAATTGGGGTCCATATACATGGGAGTATTGTCCTTGTTCATTTTAAAGAGTTTCTTTTAAATATTCAATAATAAATAATATTCCCGCTGCTATATAATTTACTTTCGGTAGATTACAATTGACAAAGAAACCTTGCCACAGTTTCACATGAATTGAATTGAACTCATGACCCTGCCATATCTTTATAAAATGCAATGTTTGATAATAATAAGGCTGAACACACACCGGTTCAGGCAAAACGTTTTTCTTTGTCTAATGTAATAAGGCCCATAGACGTTGAAGCGGCTGCATGCAGCGGTTTGGTTGTATTGGTGAAAACAAGCATTTGATGCACGTCTTGCTGCTCAAATATCATAGAAAGAATAATATTTTGCGTGCAGCGCCAGTTTGTGAAACAGCTGATTGTAATGACAGACCAAGAAGACAAGTGCAAATGAAATCAAATTGTTGGCCGAATCATATATACATGACAACTTGTGACTACAAAAATTCGAAACGAAAAAATGCCGCTTTCGTGATTAAGTTAACATGCAACATGCTGCTTTTTCCTAATAATTATTTTTTCCAATTTAATATTGCTCTTTTGTTCATCCCCCGCCCATTTTTTGTATTTAATCTTTCGTTCGTTTGTTTATTTAGCAATAACAGCAACATCGGCGGCTTAAGAGACAAATATACATATCAAATATAGGCGCAAATCATTCATGCGTTACTCAGATACTTATCAAATTTCGTTCGTCAACTTTGGGATTGTTCTTCAAACATGTCTTACATACAGCAAACATGTTTGAATGGTGTATGAGGACCCTGCAAGTCAAAACAAAAAGACAAGGCAAACAGAAAGACATGTCTTGTTGTTGACAGCTGATCTATTTGGCTTTGTGTTTTGAAAAGAAATTTTTCCGTTTTCTTTTCTCTTATTTTTGGCAATATGGACGTTGACGCGAACAAATTGTTACGTTTAATTAAGGCAAGGAGCACAATATACAATTATAAAGATAAGGATTATACGAATAAATTAATATTAGAAAAACTGTGGAAAGAAATAGCGGTCGAAATGAATTGTCCAGGTAAATTTATTATTTATTATTATATTATTTATCACTAGATAACCCGGCAAACGTTGTTTTGCTTCTCCTTACTAAAAAAATTTGTGTATACTGAGTAACTGAGTAATTTGATGTAACATTTCTTTCATTGCAATTGCAATGCTTTATAATGCACTACTTTTTTTTTTTTTTGTTTTGTTCTTTGAGGTGCGAACGAATGAAGCTGATGGTTTTCCGACATGGAAACAGGCGACAAAAAATTGCCCGTGCAAGAAACATGGATTTCTCAAGGTGAATGCTGCAAACATTTAATGACTTCCCTTTTGATTTGTTTATGCATATTTCATTGCCAATGTTAGGTGCACTGCAAACTGCAGCCGTTTTAATTCAATTTGCATGTCGATCGTAGGCATTGGGATTCGAGGCATAAACACTTCTTCTTCTCTTTCGTTAGTAATCACCACTATTTTGATTCTTTTCTAAAATAGTAAGTAGGTAGTAATTTCCCGAAGGGAATTACTTGACCAACAAATTTTGTTTGTACTTGGCACATCAGCTGTTCTCGCGCACACCTGCCAGTTTGTTAGAATGTAAACAAATCAGAATGTAAACAAAGAATTAAAAATGTAAGGAGGAAGCAAAAAAGTGAAATTATTAGGGCACACAACGTGGCAAATTCGCAAGATTCAGTTACTTATTTATTTGTTTTTTTTTTTTTTTGTGACTTCTTTAGCGGTGTTGGGCAAAAATTTATACTAAAAATTTAAATCGTCACGTTTTGGAATCATCTGAATCTCATAAACCGCACTAGATAGAGAAAATCAAATTTTCACAGAAAGTGTATTTCTATTCCCATATCCACAAGTAATAATAAAAATTTCGGAAAATCCACCGGAAAAGTCTAATTAAAGAGATTACAATTATACACTGAAAAAATGCAGCTTGTGTGTTATAAAAATGTTTATAACAACAACGTGTAAGCAACTAGCTTGATCATCATCTGCATATGTTGCAACCAGCAAGTGTTCATCAGTGTGAACCGGAAGAACTGCCTTATAGAGTGTGAGCCAATACACTACCCTAAAAAAAAATTTAAAAGAATATTAATAACATTATTTGTTATTTGATTAGAACAAACTTGGAATATTTTGAGTATACAGATTTTCATAATTTTTGGAACGAAGTTTCTTAACGCGGCTTGTGGTAGGAGTTAAATGGTTAATAGAATCAATCATGTTTAGAGTTGATAAAATAAATGACGGGGGTCCCCCGGATGCTTCAATACACTAGTATTGCAATATCTTGCAAAATCACCAATATCAATAGAAATTAAGTGACTGTGTGAATCAACTACAAAGCTTGCGGAATATACTAGAATAAAACTACATACTTATTTGTAGTTATAATATTCTGATCCTGCTTTCTGATAAAAAAAAAAAAAATTATTTCCTAATTTTGTTTAATATTAAATGTACGTAATTATTTGATTTCGCAGTATTGGAATGCAAAACAAAATGGACAAATATGCGCAATTCTTACACCAGATATTTGAGGGATGAAAGAAGCAAACAGTCAGGATCGAGTGGCAAGCAGAAAAAGAAATGGTATTTGGCAGATGCTATGTCTTTTGTAAAATACTATATCAATCAGCATCGCAGACCTAGCAGCAGTTTAGATAGCCAGGACGTTGAAGATATTACAGACGAAATATCGGATGATGACCCTCTGGCTACTCAGACCGAAAGTACACAAACACTTACAACTACTGCCAGAAACAGTCCCGTGCCATCCAAAAAGATTAAAACTTCGTTATCTGAAATGGTAGCTGGGCCAATGATAGAGTTCTTACAATCAAGAACCAGAGAAAAGTCACCAGAAAATGCAACTGCATTATTTTTTAGGAGTTTGCTTGCTGATTACGAAACACTGTCCAGCAAAAGCCAAAGATCATTCCGTTTGTCTATGTTAAATAAAATGAATGAACTACAAGAAAAGGAGGAAAATGACGCCGTAAATGCATCATTAACACAAACAAGATCAAATGATAGCGATGATATTGATATTAAAGACGAATTTTTGATCTCTGGAAACTACGACTAGTTAAAATTTGCTGAGTAATCTTTACTTAAACAGATTCATTTTTAGTAATCCAAAGCTAAATTGTCTATGTTCTTTGGTAATGAAGAACTGACAGGTGCAGTCTCTTTGTTCGAGAATTGACGAGCAGATTTATTGTCAAGTGACTTTTGGCATCAGGTGATCTTTGTAAATGTTTTCATCACGTATGTACCAGAAGGGATTAAGTCATTTTCCTTCAATGTTACATAGTTTTACAATATATGTGCAACAAAAAAAAGAAGGCACCAACAATAATAAAAATTAGATATTTTATAAAAAAAAAAACACGAATTTGATTTGTCTTTTAATGATATTAAATTATGTTATATTTGTAAAAGTATATATTTATATAGAAATGTCTTTATTTAGTAGAAAACTTCCATTTAGTATTGCAAACTTCGCTTTGTGCCAATATCATCAAGTATTTGACGCAACTCCTCATCCTCAAAACGTCCTTCTAGCGATGGAATTAGTGCTTTTGCTTCTTCTGATGCCTCCGGGCATAGATTTCCTAATGCGGCCAACTCAAATTTATGTAATTTTTTGGCAATGAGCAAACTACAAATAAAAAAAAAACAAAATCACGTCAATTACTCAATAATGTTATGTATTAACATGTGTATTTACCTTCGCACAGCCATTATGGTTTCTTTGTTTTTGAATTTTCGAAAACTGTCTGTGTACGCATATGTTTTCATAAAAACTTCTGAGAATTCTTGTTCTTCATCGGCAGATTCATTTTGCCGCTTACGATGATCTAGTAGCATGTGCACTTCAGAGATAAGTAAAGTTTCAGCATTTTCGAACTCTGCAAATAATCAAATTCAATAATTAGATTCAATTAAAAGCATTTAATCTACAAGTTTACAAACAGCAGCAAAGCATTGTGTGTAGGAAAGAAAATAAAATCAAACCTTTTGTTGCAAATAGCTGAAACATAAATTTAAGCTTATTTTTAATCAGTTCAATAATTGTGGCCTATTAATGTATCCATGTTGAACAAGAAAATCATAAATTTGTCTCGTTTTGTTCACATCAATTTTAACAAGTCTTCTTGCATCCACTAAACGTAAATTTCCTATTTTCGCGTTCTCTGCAATGAGTATAGCCTTGTGATCTAAATAGGCTTGTGGCATAATTCGAGCAACACTACAGAGATTGCGTTCTCCTTCGTTCAGTTTCGCAAAACCAGGCAACCCTAAAATATACAAAAAATTCAATCATCAAGACTTCGAAAAATCATCGCCTGCTAATAAACCAACCGGTTATATCAATGGGTCCTGCCTTCTTGCGTGCGCAAGGTTGCACCTCTTTCATCCCAGAATTTCGCTGGTCTGTCAAAAGACGACGCCAATCGCTCATCATATTCTGTCGATCTTTAATTTGTTTTTGCTGCATTAGCAATCGTTCACGTTTCAATTGAAAGTAATAGACACCACCACTCAAAGTACGGACACCGTGCTCCCTTAGTTCATAGAGACTGAATTTATCAAATGATAAGTATTAGTATGTTGAATGAAGAACAATATCTTTAGCTCTTAGTCTTACCGACTCAACTTCTTACGCAAGTCAACAAAGTATTTAAGCGACTCCATAAGAGAATCAAACTTGATTGGTTCACAAATCTGCATAAATGCCAGAAAACGTGTACAGTTTCCATCTGAACGAAAAATTTCAGCGTATTTAGATATCCAACTCATTGTTCGATTGCACATAATTAAACCATTATCGCGCATTATACGATAGCGACGCTGACGTTCACTGTAAAAAAAAAAAACCAAAAAATAAATATATAAAACAAATCACAATAAAATTATGTACTTGATCACTGATCATTACCTTAACCGGTGGTTATAAGCACGCACCAAGGCACCTTGCAATTCTTCCTTTAAACTCACATCAATGAAATCATTAGATTCTTCTCCACTATCAGAATCGCCGCTGCGATGTGGTGTTTGCATTAAACTTAATAAACCTTCTGCAGAACCATCATATGGAGTATCAAAATCCCCACGCGCACATCTATAACCAGCTTGCATTTCAAACTGTATCGAAGTACTATCAGCATGGCGTGGTGGATCCAAAGAACGCATTTTATAGACGTAAGGCATACGTTCAGGCATATAGGCTTGTGTATGATGCGTTAGACCCACCAACCGTTCGAAAATGCCACCAAAATAATTATCATGATAATGTGTACGACATTCTTCCAACGAATGCCGGTAGTTAAGTTCACGTGCTACCGCCTCCCAGTTACCATATCCCTTCGTACGTAGTGTATTTAATAAAATGCGTTCATCTCGAGCTGTCCAATCGGTGGCTCCGGCAAAAACTTGTATATCATCGCGTTTTATAATATAGGCATGATAATTGCGATGGTCACCAATTTCACAACCACGTGAAAAGCACTGTAGGCATAAATAGACTTTGCTACTCGAGCAATCTGCACATTCAATGTATGGTTCCTTCAGCATAGTTTCACAAGTGATACACTTGGCAGTACTCAATTCATCTTCACATGAGTTTAATGCCGAACTGGTATTTTGCTCAATGTGAGTACTAAAATGTTGTAGGTTGTAGAATTTTGTGTTGTATTGTGTATTTTTTGTCGACTTGGCTACAAAAATCTTGCTTGCTTCATCTGAAAATTTAACATTTCATAGATATTGTTGTTGGATAGAACAACCACAATGCTTTGCTTGTTAACCTTTTACTTTGCTTGCTTGTTTGCTGTACACTACTAATCTCATATTGTTTGTGTAAAATTGATTCTTACCCTTTGGAAACTGGAGATCCGCAGCGTCCTCCTCAACCATATCAACAGGATTCATAAACGACATTTTATTATTTTAATTGAGACTGACAAATTTAAAATGCTTCTTAACTCGCTTCCAGCACAGAAATTATAATAAAGTTGGTTTTGTTTATGCTTTTATAGTTATTGCGAATGCAATTGCTAGATAGCAAATTGCTTATGCTGTTTTCACTATAATTAATTAGCACAAGACAATAATTAGTTTTGGGTAGTTCGTGAACGACTTAGTTCGAAAGTGCAGTCCTCTCAGTAAACTATGCGAACTAGTTCGCCAATGATCTCGCTCTTATTTCATTTTTATTAGCCATTCACAGTGAAGAAGCTCCTTTTTGAATTCCTGCTATGTTTATTAAAATTTTAATAAACAATTAACAATTTCAAATTTACTAAAATCATTATGAGATGTTTTAGCTTGACGCACAACAAAAATCACATTAACACCTGGTAGCACACGCCAAAAATTTCGCAGCTCTGCGCAACAAGTTATCAGCCCAATTGATGTAAAAGTAGATTATAATATTTAATATTTTCATTTTTAAATGCAGTTTATAGAGGAAAACAATAAGGTACAGTTGTTGCTACTTTTTTTTTAAATAATTTCAGATAAAGGAGAATTTAACCAAATCGCCTCCAAAAAAATTGGACGAATCAAAGTAAATTCTTCGATATGTTATAAATGTGCTGTTTTTTCTTGATTGTTCACATCTGCTCCGTGTAGCTAAAACAATTATGTGAACCCATGCCTTTTGAAATCCACTATTTATCAAAACAATCGAGCAGTTGCTTCAAAAAAATGTACCAATTTCACTCCAGAACTAGGAAACAGTGCTGCCAGGTTGCATTAGTAACAACAAAACAAAACTTTCTGCTTTAAATGTTAAATTTGTAATTCACTTATTCATTAATTTTTCTGTTTAGACATCATGAGTTTTTTTTCATTTTATTTTTATTTATTTATTGAAATAAAAACGGAAATTGCTACAAATAATTTGTTATTAATACTTCTCTTTGCTGTAAATAAATTGTAATTTGCATAAAATTAGTTCAAAAACCCTGACATTTTTTGTGAACTGTTTTTTCAAATTTTTCCCTTGATCTGGCAACATTGTTCAACTTGTTGATGTTTTCTAGTTGTGGCAACATCGTTCAGTCAATTAAAAAACATCTGCTTCCTTCATACAAATAATAGAAATACAACCATTTGTTAAATTATTTGGTCAATTTAATATAAATTTTATTAAGAAGGTCAATGAATAATACTTTGGACAATTCAGATTCCTCATTCTTCGATAAACATCTCTTAATTGAATATTTTGCACACTTTAAGTTCGTTTTATTGGAGGAACTAGCACTAGAAGAAGATTACCGGCAACTGCATTACGGCAATTGTGCTGTAATTGGACGCCTGCGAGCATTCAATGGGATATTCGCTTTGGATAATGTGCCTTACAAAAATATACCAAAGTAAGAAGACATAATTTTAATACAATAAAGTAATAATAAACCCTGCAATATATTTACAGTGAATACAGGTTACCATTGGGGGCTGTGTCCGTTCCTGTTATAGGACTAAGTGAATTATTGTTAAGAAATACTGATATGTTCTGTCAAGTATATGGCGAAGTGGTACTCATTGATATAAAGAATCCAGAACCGTGTACAGAGCTAAAAACTACATATACCGTGCATAATCAACTAATTGGCAGGACCAGTGAAGAAGCAGAAATATACCTTAACACATTACGTAAAACATTGACACCTGCAATTAAAGCTGTGAGCGTAAGGAAAATTAAACATCCAAATAAAATAATAGAACGTAATCTTCGTGTGCGCATGGTGATTGAGAGCACAAATTCGAAAGGTTCGGAAACAGACTATGGAAACAAAGATATTGCACAGCTTTGGCACAAGTAGAGAAACGAAATTTTGTTTTATAAGAAAATCTTTTGACTACCTAGCAGATAAAAATGACATAAAATATCTAGTTGATCAATTTACAGCGGATTACACAGAATTGGAAAGCAGCAGTTGGCAAGAATTTTGGCTCTTTTATGGCTACGAAATCTATGAGAGCAGTTGGAAAAATAAGTATTCAGATTATACGATCGAAGGGCAGACCAATGAAGAAATAGAAGAGTGGAACAAACTTTGGAAAGCACATGTAATAGAAGTGTATAACGTGGAGTGGAATTTCTTTCAGGACGTTTTTTATAGGTATCACAACGAAGTAAAGGGTTCTTTGGAACGTGACATCAACGAGCCATCAATTGATAAGGGAAGTGATGTTGAAGTTAAAGAAGAACCGTGTAACATTGTAAATGATTTAGATCAACTCAAATTGTTTGGTTTACCGACATCTTTCGGTAGCAGTAAATCGACAGGCCATAAGTCTAAAACAACAAAACTTAGTAAACAATCAGACGAATATCTCCATTGTTTTTTTGAAGAGAAAAGCGATAGTTGTGATACTGGCACTGATAGTGATACTGATTCTAACCCTGATTGTGACACAGATTGTGAAACCAATACGATGGAGGAAAAGTCGAAGACCATTTCAAAGCAAAAAACCAAAAAACTCAATCGCAAACTGCGAAATTTACCGAAATTTATGATTGATGATAAATCATTGGTAAAATACTGGAGAAAACGGTTTTCTCTGTTTTCACGTTTCGACGAAGGCATACAACTCGATCGTGAGAGTTGGTTTTCCGTGACACCAGAAAAAGTTGCCATGCATTTGGCCACTCGCTTAGCTTGTGATGTTATTGTCGATGGTTTTTGTGGATGTGGAGGCAACACTATACAATTTGCAAAGGCTTGCAACAAGGTGATCGCTATTGATATTGATCCAGCGAAATTGGCAATGGCCAAACATAATGCACGCATCTATGGAGTCGAGCATAAAATTGAGTTTATCCTTGGTGACTTTATGCAAATCTGTGAAACTTTACGCTTACGAGCTGACGTGGTATTTCTAAGTCCACCTTGGGGTGGCCCAAGCTATAAACGGAAAGAGAGCTTTGATATTGAAAAATTTCTTTTGCCTGTAGGCGCATCAAAATTAAAACATTTAGCAAACAAAATAAGCGATAATATTGTATTATTTTTGCCGCGCAATTCCCAATTATCGCAAATTATTCAGCTTTCTGGTCCAAATAATAAATGTGAAGTTGAAAACAATTATTTGGATACACGTCTGGTGGCAATTAGTGCATTCTATGGTGATGACATAATTCGTAAAAAAAGTGTCTAATATTTAGTTATAACTTTGTCTAATAAGTATTTAGTTTGAAATTTGTTTAATATTTTGTTTTAACTTTCTAAGAAATTTACCTTTTTATTATTAGTTTTTATTAATTTTTCAATCGAACATAAATATTTTTTTATAAACAACAAAAAGCTCATAGAATTTTTTTCTTATGAAATCACCCTCCGGAAATGTTTAATTTTGTCAACAAGGGTTATTTTACCATGGACACATTTTGCTGCATTTATGGTTAACCTTTGACAACTTTGATTTTATTTAAGTTTATCCATGTAACAAAAAAAAAAAGACAACGCAAACTAAATCATCTTTAACTGACCATTAGCAACAGTAACTAAGCGCGAGGACTTAAACCTTTTTAAGCTGCCTCTGCATAAACAAAGCAAAATATTGCAAAAATAAATAGACCAAAGAATAGACAATTTATTTATGTTTAGTTATTTCAATGGTTTTTTGGGTTAGATTAGGTTATACAGACCACGAGTTCACCCAAAAGCTAACGGTTGGTCTTAGAGTACCCAAGTACCCAATTGGCAAATTTGTATTAGGAGGTATTGGATCCTTTAATTTGGTTAGAAGCAAGACTAGATTATTCAGGTTACTTTACATCCTGACACATATGCCTGCCAGCAACCAGGGTTTTGGCCTCTAGACAAAAAAGAATATCATATAAGAGGTCTTCAAATGTCAGTGAGTAAGAGAAACTAGCAGAGACGATCCCTTTCTGTCAATTTCTTTTGGAGCTGTGGGACGGCAGATTCTTGATAGCAGTCCGGCTCGATAAGTTTCTACGAATCGCCTTCATCGCCTGGCACATTTTTATCACTTTTGCTGCTTGTCAGACTTTATAGATCTTTGCCTGAAAAAAAAAAACACTGCACTGAAGATGCTTGCACCTCCGTAAAGAGAGTAAATACCAAGTCCCTTTTAGATACTTCAGTGTACATTGAAACTTTTCACTCCTGTGTAATGACGGCAGTTGCTTTAAATCTTCTCTCTTTGGGAATCTGATTGGAATTTTTGCAAAATACAATACATGAAATTTACACTATCAAATTGTGCGCTATATTTATAAACTAAAAGCTTTACAAACTTTTGCTTAAATTGCAAGAAATTCAAAGGCTTAGTGCATGAAAGGTATAAAACAAACAACATTCAAAGTACTTTATCCAATTTGGTCAGCTTAAAATCCTGCATGTATTTTCCTTTTGACCATGTCCTCCTGTCCACATGTCGAAATGGACTTAAATTAAGTAACGATGACGTCAAAAACTTGAGTTGCACACGTTCTTTTAATTAAAAGTAACAAACCATTTTTAATAACTTTGTTTGTTAACTGCAACAGCAAAAGTTTTCTATGTCCAGCTCTCTTCAACCACACTAAGTTCCTTAGTTGCCCACAAATGATACAAACAAAGAAGTCGGTAACAGCAGCAACAATAACAACACATCACCAACAACATAAAACAGTAAAGGATTGGCATGGCAATTAACATGTCACAAAGTTGCTTATAAATCCTAAAATCCTTTGCCAGCAGACGCAAATGCTCATGGAATGTTGCGTTAGTTATGCATTCTAGTTAGTCTTGTTGTTTTTGTTGTTGTTGTTGTTGTTAACCCTTCTCAGAATGTAGTAGAAAGGACAACTCATTTAGCTTGGTAGAGTTAACAACATACATAAGTTGCCTTGTGTTGGGTTGAGTTGGGGAGGTTAACCCCTTCAATCGTTTTCAAGTGTAGAATTTTACTGGCTTTTAAGTATTTTGTATACCTTGACGACTCAGTTATTTTCGGTATTCATTGATGGCATCATTTGCAATTAGTTAGTTAGGTTGGCTAATAACTTAGTTAGCTCCATTTTAGGCTCATTTTGTGCCACTCACTTCTGCAGTAGAATAAGGACATTTAAGCGCTTTATTTATTGGGGGGTGAAATATTTAGAAAATGTGATTATATACTTAATGTGATTAGGTAATAAAATGTTGTAAGTTGAAAATATTGTAGCACAGGCAGTCGAAATTTATTATATCAAAATTATTAGAATGTTCATTTTAGTTATTGTACATACAATGAATGTGTAGAATAGAATCTCCACGTACCAAATATATGTCTTAGAACTTAGTTTTGGTATCAAACTTACAATGGGTATAAGATATTTCGGATCCACATACCAAATATAAATTGTTTTACATGGAAGAAAAGTTCCTGAGAAAACCGTGTACATGACAAACTAAAATATTTATAATCTCTTCACGTTTGGGGTATAGCAACTCTTTGTTATACAAAGCTATTCATGGCATTGAATCTGCCACTATATAACTTGGTCAACAGACACCTGAAAAATCCCTGGCTTACCTGTCTTTTTTGTCTCCTCAGGATTAAAGTAATAACACTCATAAAAAAAATTTGTGCACATCATGGAGAAGGTACTTTATCAGAACGATCAGTTCAAAAATGGTTTGCGCGATTTCGTTCGGGAAATTTCGATGTGAAAGACGCCGCTCGGTCTGGTCGAAAAAGTTGACCAAATTATTGAAAAGGTGGGAATTGATCGGCACATAAGTATTCGTGACATCGCTAAGGATCTTGGTATACACCACACGATAGGTTTTGACCATTTAAAAAAGGCGGGCTACGCAAAAAAGCTGGATGTTTGGGTACCACACAATTTGACAGAAAAAAATCTTATTGATCGCATTTCAATTTGCGAAATTTTACTGAAACGGAATGATTTGCAACCTTTTATATCCAAATTGATAACTGGCGATGAAGAATGGGTAGCATACGACAATAATGTGAGAAAAAGGTCATGGTCTAAACAAGGTGAGGCCGCCCAAACCATTGCAAAGCTGGCGCTAACTTCGGGGAAGTTGTTGCTGTGCATTTGGTAGGATTGCAAAGGTCCTGTGCATTATGAGTCCCACCTGGGCAAACGATAATTTCGGAACTTTGTTGTCAACAACTAACAAGACTAAATGCAGCGTTGAAGGAAAAACGGCCACAATTGGTAAACAGAAAAGGCATAGTCTTCCACCACGACAACGCTAGGCCACACACAACTTTGATGACTCAGCAAAAATTGAGAGAACTCGGCTGGGAAGTGTTAATGCACCCACCATATAGTACGGACCTAGCACCATCTTATTACCATTTATTTCGCTTTCATGCTGAATTATCTTGATGGCGTAACAATGAATTCCCGTAGCAACTGCAAAACGGTATTGCGCCAGTTTTTTGATTAGAAATCCCAGAATTTCTACAAAGACTGGATTATGGTTTTACCCGAAAGATGGCAAAAGGTTATCAATAACAATGGATTTTAATTGATGAAATAAAGTTGCTTTGTTATATGGAAAAAAAATTGTTGAAACATAATTCTCATTTTCGGAAGTTACTTTTCCACTAACCCAATATTTGAATTTAAAGAGTTTCTAGAGAACCAAAACCATGTATATAGAGGAGGAGATATTGAGATAATTGTTGGAAAACTGATGAATGTGTTATACAAGCCAGGTTATCTTTCTACTCAGGAAAAAACGGATAACCTTTTCTCCCTTTTTTTCTTGAGATCAGCCAGTTAAGTACTCAGAACTAAAAGACAATAGTCGCAGTCCGAGGGACAAGCAATTGTTCAAGAAGGCAGCTAATGATGACTTCAAGAAATAAGAAACCATAGCATAGCATATCTCACCTTTCTGAATTGCTATTTTGTCGCATTAAGAAGACTTAGTAGGTACAATTACCCAGAGAACAATGTTGATGGTAGCTTAAGTCAACCAATTTCGAAGCCGGACGCCGAGGGTAACACCAGTCTATAGCAGGCATCACAGTTGATCATTAGGCTTCTGGGTGAACTTGTCTCTGTGTTGTAAAAGTTGTCTATTCAAAGGAATTAAGAAAAAAACAAGGAAGATTAAGGAGGCTCAAGGCCTTTCCTTTAGCAGAAGAATTACAAAATATTGTACTTTAAGGACGCCACAAGGAGAAGAAGTGATTATTGATTTATGATTAATAAATAGCACTGATCAGAAATATCGATATAATATGGAGCAATCTAAAGATATTGCTAGTCACATATAGTTACCAATTTAACTGCCATAGATCAAGTGTTATATTTTTCTAGCAGTGGAAGTTATTGTTGTTTTTATAAAATCAAAAAAAAAACAGATATAAATTATTTTGACATATATGAAAATTATGCATGCTTAATTAATTTCACGGTCAGGCATGCACCTGCAGGCAATCGCTTAGTGAAAGTCAGCCACGATGACAAAGGATAAGGATAATCACTGCGGCGCACAAACAAACAAACAAACAAATAAACCACCCCCTGGAGATTAGTTAGCAAAATAGTGGGTACAAGTGGAACGAATCTTTCAAATAAATAAACGTTAGCAAGGCATGAAGCATATTGCAACCCAGGGTATGTAAGTAGTAGCAGGGTAGCTGAAGGATAACCAAAGCATCATCATCATAGGATGACATTCCAGCATTTATCATCGCATCAATGCTCATCAAAGGCATTGATAATGTGCGACAAATGCGTTGACAATATTACAAAATTAAATAGCATAATAAAAGGGTGACTGACTTAATTTGTATTTTCCATGTTTTGTTCATAAGGATATTGTGAAGGATGTCCTATTTTTCAAGTACTGCGTGGCACCATCATAAGCTGCGAACACGTGTTTACTTTGTAATAAAGTATTTTCGTATTTACAATTCGTGTTCTCTTGACGTCGTTTTTTTTAATCAGATTTTTTTATTGCTTTCCAAAATAAAAAAAAAAGACAATTATCCTGTGCAGATGCTGATGATGATGATATGATGACGATAAACCGATAAAAGACCAGGACGCGTGACATTATTTTGTTGTTTGTATTTTAATAACAATTAAAGTCAAACTTAACAAGAAACATTATTACAATATTTTTTTTTTGTTTGTCTCTCATCTCCTCAATATCAATAAAATAAGTAAGCGATTACACTTTATTACATTATTTTGCCTTTGACAAAATGGCGTCGTGCCACGAGTAATTTGCGTACGCTTGAGTTCCTAGAGTTGTACAGATCTAAAGTGAGTCTCTGTGTGTGTGTGTGTGTGTCTGTGTTGTTGATATTAATAAAATGCTGCTTGTTATTGACCAGCATACAATACAATGAAATATACTTACTATACCTCCACCTCCACCCACAGTAAGAACAGATTTACTGAAGATGAAGAGCTCAATAAAGCAAAGCAACCAAGAGCAACAAGAGACAACACAGAAACAAGAGCAGGGACAGGAACGGAATCAGCAGCAATAATAACAAAATCAACATCAATAAGGAAAAATATAGTGAAAACAAAAAAGAAGAGAGAAATGAAAAAAAAAATATATATATATTAAGAAAGACAGGAAAACAAGTGTAGCGCAAAATAAGCACAATAATATTTAATAAATGTGAACGAAATATGTTTCGTCGGTTCGTTTGGTGTTGGTGATGATGGTGGTGGTTGAATCTGGAAAAACCATAAATACACAGAAGCCGCTGGATTCCATAGACATGGCTGTTACCGCAGAAAGAAGCAAAAAGGATATACATACATACACGTAAACGCGAAAACTGAGAACGTTATGGATGCCATAAATGTTTCAATGTTTGTATGTATCTACATACAATACTATATACAATATATATTGTGTAATATATTCGGATAGATAGATATATAGATGGATAGATGGAATGGCATAGGATGGTGGACTGACTGACTGACTGACTGACTGCCTGAATGAGTGAGTGAGTGAGTGACTGACTGAATAGGTAGATGGGCTGCAATGAGATTCTTTCAAATTTATTTATTTTTTTTTTTTTTTTGGTATATTGGGCTGGCATTTTTGAGTTTTATATGTTGAAGAATGCTTTTGATCTTTACAAGTGAATGATTTTTAATATGAGTTGGATGGATTTATTAAAAGAGAGAGCAACTAACTGGGTTCCTTTAAGCACTTTAGCAAGTCAATTGTGGCAAACAACACGCATGATATTTATTGTTATTATTACCATGTGCACATATACATACACATGGATCCATTTACATATACAAAGTATATATATATACAATATAAACACATTTTGACTAAATTTGTATGTGTGTCTATCTACATACTATTGTATATGCATCGTTGTACAAGGTTCAACAACAAAAGTCTAATTAGCAAAGCAAATTAAGGTTATTGCTGGTTTATGTAATAAACAAGTCTCACACTCTATACAAATGCGCCTAAATGCGGCAATACAAACTACATTTTACTTTATACTTCTCTTCTCATTTACCCAGTCCTTCCTTCCTTCCTTCATTCATTCTACTCGTATCCATTGCTTTGCATTGTTATTGCCTCTGAGCCCCAAAAATCTTTTCGCATTGTTGTTGCTATTGTTTGTCTACAACATAATGATGGTAATTTTGGGTTTTCAAAAGAGCAACGGCATTTCTGGAATTTCAATTAATTTCCATAATTTCTTGTGTTTATGAGCAAATGAGCAATATAAAGAAAAGGGAGCGACGCGAAGCGAAGTGAATAACGCGATGCTTAGTCTTAGGGATTTTGATTATAATATTTTTAGTTAAAACAGCGGACCGTTAATTCAAATAAAATTCTTTTTATTTTCCCAAACAAACTTTGCTATTCTTTTATTCATTTAAAAAATAATTCATTTTCATCTTTGGAACTCTCTGGCTCTAGCAGACAAAACCATTGTGTAGTTTAGAGAGAAAAATCTTTTGCTGCATCTTTTATTGTTCATTATTATACAAATTTACACAGATTAGACTTTAAAGTTCTTAAACTTTTATTCTCACTTTCTATATACAAGTATATTGTATCTTAGGATAGGATACGATATGATAGGGTAGAGAAGTGGGCAGGGATAATTGGCGAAAGATATATGCCCAAATATAGATTTTATTTCTTAGTACAGTAGCGACTTCTGTTCGAATAACCTTAACTTAAAACAAAATTTTGAAGGATATGGCAAACTGGGAATAGTAAAGAACGAACACTGGTATTTGAGTATGAGTCCATTGTGGTCAGAATGCTGTTTAGATCAAGGGATAAAAGATTTTCAATACAATTGGGCTATGCCTTGCTCTGAAACAAGCACTTACCGCTTTCGAGATCAAATCGAAATTTGTTATGCCAATATTATTTGGGTCTATTATTTGGAAGCTGCTTCAGCTGTCCCCATTAGACCAGTATCATTTTGCAGGCTAATGGCTGGATACAAAAACTATTGTATTAGAGTGGCGAAAACCTTCATTCTTTAAAGTTCTTACAAAAGCGTACAAGAAGTACGGGGACTAACATGGAAAGGTATTCGTGTGGGTCATGTTTTTTAACACGACATTGCAGAGTTATGAAACAATTACATACAAAATATGTAGGTAGATTACATTACTTAATGAAGAGGAGAAGTCAGCGAAGCATTTGCTACCATTGTGAGGACTTAATTTAGTCCAGACTCCGATATCTAGGTAACCAGTACTTAGAATCAACTGGAATTGTAGATTCTCTGGATGAATTGTAATTATGAGGGTTGTCACACTAGAGCCATCGAAGGTTGCAGAAACGAGAATGAAATTGTTCAATATTTTTTGCAGTGTCCTAATTATTACGTAAAAAAAATGGCAAATAACCTTTCACAAATATTGGGTAAAGATAATTTTGATTGCAATGTAAATGGGATTACTCGCTTCAGAGCTCATAAAAACATACAATAGTTTTATGCAAAATATTACACATTCGCTTATAATGACATTCGAAATCAATTTCATCAGTCCATTTAACATCCTTGTAATCGAATTCTTCTATACTTAAAATTTGAAACTTTTGAATTTATGCAAGTTGTTTCAGTATAAGAATTTATAGGATTTTTTAATCATTACAAAAATAAATTATAAAAAGTAATATATTCGAAAATTATATCTGACTTACCTTAGATAAGGGAACGACAGAAGCTATTCGTTGATTTTTAGGTAATTTGTACTTCTAACTCTATTTTCAAATAAAGTTTATAGAATAGTCCTTTCAAAACCTTTCAGTTTCAGCATTAATCTAATCAAATACTTTTTGACAGACCATTTACAAATCAATTTTGCTTAAGGGGGCGTAAGAAAACTGTCAATGATTTTAGACCCCCCGTTCTGTATAATCGAAACTAAGAAAGTCTTGATAGCCCCTTCCACCAATGAAGATAAAAATATAAGAATTTTTTAAAACATTTTAGTAAAAAATAAAATTGAATTTTAATGAAAGCTAAATTATTTTAATTATTAAAGTATTAATGTTTAAATAAATTCAGTAAGAACAGAAAGAGTTCTGCTGTAGAACCCATCAGTATAATTTGGGTCTTAGTAGTGTAGAGTTACAATACATTAATATGAGTAAAAATTTAGTATATGGTAATCATAAGAAAAATAGTAGTATTAATTTAAATTGTTTTTTTTTTGTTTGTTTATCTTTAATTACATCAATCAAATACCAAGGTACTTCTAAGAAATAGGTCTCATACATTGATGATATATTATTATTAAATTAATATTAATTTATGATTAATAAGATCGTCGTATAAAGCATCCACGACGCAGATCACTAGAGTGGAGGTCTTTTAAGTCGTCTGCGACAATTAGGGTTAAGGAGTTCATTGGCAAGTGGATTGAGGAGAGAGATGAGACGATCGTTATAACTGCTAGTGTGCCTGTTGATTTCCTTCCAAACTGAAGGCATCTGGAGATCATTATGTAGTGTACTATTTTTGATAAACCATGGCGCATCGGTTATTTTTCAAAGGGCTTTATTCTGGGTGACTTGAATACGTTTCATTTGCAGCTAGGTTGCCAGACCCTATAGCTTTATACCTTATGTCCAGGATGGCTTGACGATTACTGTGTGCAGAGTCAGTTAGGCATTTAAGCTTAATGTGCTCGTGGGACGTAGCAGCCAGTTTAGCCTGTGAAGCTTGGTTAAACATGTTTTGGTGACCCCAAACAAAAACAGCCCATCTAAGTAAGCTGTCAAGATAGTTTTGTGTGTTATTCGAGGCTTGAACGTTGCAATTGCTTCTTGTTAGAAACGCTGTATCATCAGCAATGGTTGCCACCATCGAGTCTTCAAGCTCAGCTATTCTCATATCAATGTGTACAGTACCGGTCCGAGGGCGCTAACCTGTGGCACACCCGCACCTATGTGACGAATAGAGGTTCTATCAACTTTTACTACAATCAAAAAGTGACGATCAGGCAGATATAATTTGAGAAGAAGATACTGCCACTCTGGGAGCTGGTTCTTGACTTTGACAAGTCATGCCAGTCAAAGGCTTCTTGCACTTCTAGGAATACAGCAGAGCAATACAACTTCCTTTCAAATGCTTCTAGTATGAATTGTGATGACAATCGTTTTTAAACATTTGACAACAGTCATATATGGCATTTTGAATTGATGATTGATTTCTTTAGTATTTGCAAAGTTTTTATTGTCACAAATAATGTAGGAACTGATTGTTGATCTTCATTCCAATTTTATATAATCTAATTATAAATTGTTGTTATAAATATTTTGAAAATCATTTAATTAAAAACACACAGCATAATGCATAATTTCATTTTGAAAATTTTGTACTCATCATGGTTTTCCATCCCATCCCAACCCATCCCATTCTATTGTGTCGTGGCATGTCCTATTCCGTTCCGTTATCACCAATCTGTAATCGCTGTTGCTGTTGTTTCATAAAACCAAATAAATTTCTAATTAAAACAATTATTTATTGTTTTTGTTTCATCAAAATACAATTCTCAAATATTCTCATATTACAGAAGTTTCGAAAAATTTTACCAAAAATGAAATAAAGGAAGAATTAAAAAAAAAAAAAAAATAGAAGAAGAAAACAGCCGAGTTACCAAATTCATTTTGGCTAAAGTGGCAAATTTGCAAATTAATTTGGAAAATGTTTTGTAAATGCTAACGGGATAACAACAATAAAATGGTTGGCTAAAATGGTGGACCCCCGATTAGATCTAAGTGTGCTTCAAATGAATGTTATTGCAACTCATTTGAAATTACGTCAATGATGCAACAGCGCAATAGTGGCTATGACGGTGATGATAATGATAATGATGATGATGATGATGATGATTATATTGTAACATCAATGTTGTTGGTTGTTGCAACCAAAACACGATTTAATTAAATTCATAGTTCCATGTATGTGTATGTGCAAATGTAGTATTGTAGTATGAGGGATTGGAATTTAGGAAGTTGGGCACTTGGGCACAATGGTAACATAGTCAAAACATTCAAAAATTTTTAATTGCTCTTATTATAATGATTAGATTGGCAAAAATTATTCATTGTGGCAAATTTTGAGTGCAATTTTTCGGCTATAATTAATTTTTCAAGTGGCTTCGAATTGTAATTGTTTCGTTTAGAAAAGTATGATGAGGAAATAGAGCAAAGAAATGAAATAATATTGTTAGGCAAATAAATTCATTTTTTTTTTTTTTTATTAGAAATATTCTTTTTCTTATACAAATATTTCTACTAACAAGAAATAAATCCTTGCCAAAGGAAGAAAATATTATAAAAAGTATTTATCATTTCTCAAACACAAATACAATATACATATATATATATGTAAATTCATATCAAAGCATTTAATAAATCCTTTTTATCCAACAAAATACAGGAACATCTGAAGAGTGGAAAAATTCCAACCTCAAATATCAAACAAAAATATTTATGCATCTATTGCCATTTTACTATTTATAAATGAAAGAGCCACATTTAAATACAACAATACATTTATATACATATATGTACATACTACAATATACATACTATACACACACACATACATAGATGTATGTATATATAAAAATACGTTTGTTGCCCGAAAAATACTTTTTAAACCCATTAAAAGAGATTAAAGGGGGGCCCACCAATACCAAACATTTTTAAATTATGAAATAAAACAAAAAGAAAAAAGTATCAAAAGAGAAACAAGAATAAAATACTCAAACACTCATACACTCTCCCACTTAAACATACACACACACACTTACATAGATGCGCCTAACAGAATCGACATTATAAACAACATTATTAAAAAAATACCACAAATGCTTTTTTGCTCTCAGCTTCGCATATTTGAGTCCATTTTGTGAAGCGAGCCAACAGCTAACAAGAGCAACAACAACAACAACAAACAACAACAACAACACTAACAATGATGAGGATGGTAATCATGATGAGAATGTTGTTGATGATGATGACTATGCTTGCTCCCTCCATTAAGCGAACTAGGGAGTGCCTGCTATTCACACTCTCTCTCTTCATGCTGTTGATATTGTTATCCTTGTTGATAATCTTATTAAAATTAAGCGAAGCCAATTTTTAAAAACGCTCGCTCAATTTGTACTCGCTTTCTGTCGTGTTAGTAACATAGTAGAAGAACATTCTTCACTGTGATGCCGAAAAATATGCAACAAAAAAAAAAAAAAGTAAATTTTCATTAAATGAGAGAAGATACTCACTCACTCGTTGCCACAGCATGCCCAGAACAAGGAACAATGGCTGGCTGACCTATGTATTCTGGATAACATAATGAAAGACAGATTTCTATAAAATTAAGAAACACATTAAAATGAAGCAACCCTCAGAAAACTTTGGTTTCACTGAACTTTGCATATCTTTCATGAGAAACATTGCATGCATATTGTTGCCATCAAATTATAGATAATAAGGTTCTAATGCTTGTTTTTTATGGTATAGTAGTTCAATCAGATCATAAAAAATGTATAATGGTTTACTGAATTTTTTAAGATTAAATGATGACATATCTTTAATGTCATTACACATCTTAGCAGTGGGAACTTTACTAGATTTTAGTTGTCTCTATCAAAAAGTATCAGTATCTACTTAGACTTTCGACTGTTTTTCATTGTTGAAGTTGATGATTCAGAAAACTTTCGTTTTACCTTTTGCACGAAACAAACCATAGACTTCAAAGGCCTTTTCACAGAATATAAAATGTTTTTCAATTTGAAAGTTCCTAAGGTTTTATAGCCTTATCTTTAATTTAATCGTATCAACTCACAATTGTTAATAGTATCACAGTTCTGATGGCAACGATATTTACAATGTGGACAGCCCAGCAAAGTCTGCACCATTGAAATTATCAATGCAACAACTGTCACACTTAAAATCGGCAATTGCTTTGTAACGAAACAATCGAATGTATTGCAATCTCATGTTATTTTTCATATGATCTCAAATGAACTTATCCCATCGAAATAAATTTAAGACATCTGAAAACTATGGTATAGAGGCACTATTAGATCCAGAGATGAACGAGAATATGACTGCACAGTGGTGTGAGTTTAAGTGAAGACTCGACATACTAATTATGTCCTTGAGTCAATAATATATACTAAATTTTAGTTCTTTTTAACGAATGTGATGGTTGGTTATTGTTTCAGTTGTTGGTTCTTAATTAATCCAGTAAATGTTCCGAGAATTTGGAAAAATGAAAGAAAGATCCTATGAAACAGAAAAACTTAGTCAAACTGACAAAGAAACATACCTATATCGATAAGAATGTTTCAAAACATTTAGCTAATGAATTTGTAAGTTCAAATCTTTTTGAAGTGAAACTTCTTTAGCGAAGGGGAGAAAATCCAAAAATTATGAAAATGGAATGTGACGAAAATCAAAATTTGACGATGTTATTATTATATTGGAACTATTTAGGCAAATACAATTGAAATGTCTCTATGGCGTAGTGGTAGAGTAGAGTAGGACTTGCAAACCGAGGGCGTGGGGTTCGAGTCCTGCACTGGCAATATTTTTTAATCTCTTTATTTTTTTTATTAAGTGAAACTTCTTTAGCCAAGGGGGAGTAAATCTAAAAAATATGAAAATAAAATGTGACGAAAAACAAAATTTGACGATTTCCATATTGGAACTATTTAGGCAAATACAATATGGAAATAAAACTTTTCAAGTAGATGGTCAAGCAATAATACAGAATATTGTAGTGTATAGTATTGCTTCAAAACAGAAGAGTCATTTTATTTTTCGGTCATTCGGCAATTGTTCGTACGTTCTTTCGTAAAGTAAACACAATCAGTAAAGCATTTTTAATATCTTTCTTAATCATGCTTAAGCATTCATTCTCTACTCTGAAAACGAGCTCGCACACTACGTCTCTGAAGAATCGTCGTATTTTGATTTTCGTCACATTTCATTTTCTAATTTTTAGATTTACCTCCTTTCGTTTCCATATTGTGCTTATGATGGTGAGGCACACTACCTAAATTTTTTTTTTGATTATTGGTTACTTAGTAGCATCACCTTTTATACTTCATCTATGGAAAAAATGTTAAAACGAATGACATTCTTAATAAATGACAATAAAGTTTTGAATTGTTGTTCATTTCATTTCTTTTTATATCTGCTTATTTATAACAAATTACAATATAATGAAAAAACTTTCAAGTCCTTAAAAATATGTAACAACTTTGGAGATGGAAGTGATCTGTTTGTTTTTTATTATTATTTCAAAACTACAACAATGGCAATAGTAGCATCAGCATTAGTATAATTTTCATCATTATTGGGTTAACAATAATAAAAATAGTAATAATAATAAAAATAATAACATGGCCATAACATCATAACATTCATGCAATAAAGGCGAAGTTTATAAAGGCACAACGTCACACAAAGTGACAGAGAGAAACAGTAGGCAGAGAAGGCTGAAAGGATAGAGAAGGCAGGCTGCCATTGTTATGGGTTATGAGAAAAAATAAGAAAACAATGGCGGCGTATAGGACCTTGTGGAACGGGCAAGCCATACACACCTACACATGCGCATAGCACAGCTCAGCAAGGCACACACACACACATGCAGTAGCATGTCAGCCAATGTAAACTTTATGTATGTATGTTGGATTTTTACCCTTAATAACTGCGGTGGATGAATGGCAACGCAACAACAGCAACAGTAGCAGTAGCAGCAACAACAAAATCTTCAGCAGCATCAAAAAAATATTAAAGTTGCGGTAAATGAACAAACATTGAGAAACAACAGAAGCAGCAAAAGAGCAGAGAGATGCAAAAACAATAAAAAAAAAAAAACTCCACAAATGTTGCTCATTTAACTGAGATTTTTCCACTTTTGGTATGAATTCGCCCATTTATCCTTCTGAATTCTGCTTGTGTTTGCTTGCTGGTCCTAAACCCACTGCAAGATATCTGCTCTCTGTAATTGTTTGACAACGACGTGTATGCGAAGAGGAGACCCACTTGTATGCTCAATTGAGAGCAAAAAGTCACCATAGTCGTGAACATCAACATTACCAACGTCATCATCATCGTTATCATCATATCGAAGCCCAATGCCAGGCACAACCATACCAGGCACCCCTAATTCCTGTGGGTATATTAGCACTAATGATGATTGAAACAAGAGACGTGACGTGTTTGAGCGCCTCTGAGCGCAAAAAACAAAAATCAATAGGAATCGACAGAAATTCTTCTACACTTTGATTTTCAACTTGTCTTAATGAAACTTTAAAACTGTGTCTCCTCTTACCATCTCAACATTATTTCACAACAACAGTTTTTGATGATTAAGTCTCTCCATATTAGTATTATACATAACATACCAAAAAACTTTAAATTCATGAACTTGGCTTGCACGTCTTCATTTGTAAATTTTACTATGTACTAAATTCAAATTTATAATCTTAAAATCCTTCATTAAACATTAGTCTTCTTATATTTATAATCGATTTCCATTTGACTTAATAAGATATACATTACTTTATTATTATTATTATTACAGAGATCAAAGAGGCAGGGGGACTTCCCGCAAAAGTCACGGGTCTGACGACGCCGCCATCCCCGAGTCACGCCGCATATCGATTGCAGACAGCAGGGTTTTGTGTGGGAGGTACCCTCCCTAGTCGTCCGATCGAACTGAAATTTCGACAATATAAGTTTTTGATATAATCGCTGTATATCTGTTCTGATGCATAGCCACCAACTACCCAAATTTCAATATCGTGAGTTTACTGGATTTATGGCGAATATTTACAAAACTGAATTTGTGACTTTGAGCTCCAACAAGTCTTTGGAATAACATGGACTGTAATTATTGCACGATTGCCTTGTAAATTTGTTGTGAAAGCGAAGGTTGGAATGGAAACCAACTTGTTCAGCAGAATTGCCTTTCTACTGATTTATTGTCATTTTGTTTTGTTGGATGTGGATGTACTCTTTCCACATAAGTCTCATGCAAACTTTTCAACCAAGATACAAATTAATAAGAGTGGGGTCCAGGAGAACTTTTTGAAAAAGGAAAATCACCACATCTCAAGTTAAATTCTATTATGTGAGCTTAGATTTTTCAGTATTTACAGCGATGTTTCCAATTTGAAACCATGATTCCAATCGATTAAGTTGATTTTGAGATGCATAATAATCAGTTATTGTACCCTGAATAAATGGCTCGGTGGCTCAGAAGTTAGTGACCTGGCCTGACGTCAAGAGTCTGGTCCCGCACTTAACTTTCCCCTAAGCTGAAGGCTCATATTAAAAAATACTAAGTTATAATTTATAATTATGATCTTAGTTCTAATAAATAAATAAATAATGTACCCTGGATAATAGAAGACCTTGAGAATCTACGGTTCTAATCAGTCTTAACATTTTATGTATAATTAACAGTCACAAATGTAAGATTTTAGTCAAAGATAATGGATTTTTTTTTAAGTTTAAAGAGAAGAACTGTGCGCCAAACCTTCTTCTGATGGACAATCACCACGCAATCTAAATATAGTGACCTTAAATTTTTCAGTATTTACTATGAAGTTCCAGGTTTGAAATCTGGATTCCAATCGGTTGAATTGTTTTTACAGAAATTTCAATTCTAAAGTTAAAAAAATTTATTTTAAAAACCAATTACTAGTAAACGTCGTCGTCAATGTTTATCACTTTGAGTCAAAGTTAATTTATTGAAATTTTTTCAATATTAAATGAATTATGTTTGTGCTGTTAATCATAATTTTGTTAATAATCCGACGCCATATTGTTTTTTTTAAACTCAAATTTTTTCATATATTTTTCTTATACATATACGAGTATAATACAATAATCATCATCATCAAATGAGAGTATGTCTGTGATATTGTGGTGTTATTTTATGGTGGTGGTAGTGTAAATGTACTTTATTTATGCCTGAAACTGATGGTCCGTTATCCCATTGGTGGGTGGTGAAGGGTAATTCCTTAGGTTGGTGGGTTGGTGAGTATGAAAGTAGATTGTAAATGCTGCTGCTGCATGCTGGTAGTGGTGGTGGTGGTGATGGTGATGATTGAGATGATGATGGTGGTGGTGGGTGGAAAAATATCTTTTTTATGTAACTAATTGTATGCATTGCTAAAGCTGCTGCACGATGGTGATGATGATGATGATGATGATGTTGTTATCCAGAAAATCCAAAGGATGAGCAATTTTATATGAGAAAAATCCCAGTGTATACGACGTCGCTGCTACTACTGCTGTTATCATCAGCGGCAGCATACATTGTTACAATTTTTTGGCTTCATTCAGTTGAGTTTGAAATTCGCAAGCGTTAGGATGTGCCTCGCTAAATCGGAAAATCCACAAAAGCCCCAAGGTGTTTTTCATGAAAATTTTTATTGTTTTACCGTCGGCACATTGAGTTTGTGTATAAATGTGTAAAACTACTTTATAAATAAAAATCAAAACAAAAAGAAGAAAAGCTAGAAAAAACAAGACAAGGAAAAAGTGAAGTGTAAATGTAAATGTAACAATAATCATGTCTTGATTTATTAAAAAGGAATATTTTAAAGCAGCTTTATTTATTAAAGGTGAGTTAAAGTATGGAGAACAGAAATATGCTGCCTTCTAAGACATGTCAACTGAATGCCTATCATATAGTCATAGTCCAAAGCTAACGCCCTTCATTTTCAAGCAGCAGCCTCATTAAGATACTTCATTC
Source organism: Amiota minor (assembly GCA_037043295.1). Classification (NCBI taxonomy): domain Eukaryota; kingdom Metazoa; phylum Arthropoda; class Insecta; order Diptera; family Drosophilidae; genus Amiota; species Amiota minor. The sequence goes on from JBAMAW010001747.1 coordinate 311,249, forward strand.
AAACAATTTCGCACAATTTGCGACACCTTGCAACGTCAAAGCTTAAATAGCTTTCTTGCCACATTAACGCACACTGAAGTATCTGACACTTGCCCATTAAAGTGTCCATACAAACTCGTTACACATACTTAGTGCATACATATGTATACGAGTATGTCAGTATGTTTGTATATATACTGATTTGGAGTCACCTAAAGTCCTGCTCACATTCAGGTATTGCACATATGGTGGTTGTTATAGTAAGTCTGCAGTATCCGTCTGTCTGCTTGTTTGATGAAGAGGTATTTGTTATGTCTGTCAAGGCAAGGACATGCAAACACAACAAAACTATTCAAGAGTTGCATCTGAAATTATGTTACGAAGTCTCCAATTGTAAAAACAATATCACATGTCAACAACATTGAGATATACTTGTATGTATTGTATAACGCATCTTTTTGAGGACATTTGAATCAATCAATCAATCAATAACCATATGTGTGTACAGTCGTTCACAAAAGGCAAGGCACAGTGAATTGGTAATTGAAATTTGTCTCCCTCTATATTTTTTATGGAAATGCCAACCATTGAAAATGATACTCGTTATATGACTGGTTTTAATACTCTTTATTATTTATGAAAATAAAAGTTTTGGCAGCCTTGTTAAGTGAAGACGCAACTCCCTACTTACGTTCCACAAAAGTGTTGGTACAGCTAACTTAAATGCGCTGCGGTTACTATAAATGGGATTCCCTCCACAAATAAAAATATTGAGTCCCAAAGACTTGACTACTCCATTCCATGCCCAGTTGGTCAACAATATAAAAAGTACAAAGAAAATAAAAATCTTAACACAGTTTCTTTATATACCCATATCTCATGATTTTCCGAATTTTACTTGCCGTATCTTGACCTTTGTAGAAGACTGTATATAAAGCAATCTAAATATTAATATCAGGACCATTATATAATGAAAAAAATGGAAACAGCGGTCCACTTGCCAGCCAACTCCTATCCGATAACTTGACAACCATTACCTCCTAGAGCCAATTGACATTACAAACTTATCTCTAAAAAAAAATCTTGGAATTCTTAATGTTACTAGAAACTTTGAGAAACTAGAATAGATTCAATCGAAGCCAAAGTGACTACATGACCAGTTTCCCCCCTTCCCTAATCTGACAAAGTCAAAGACCAGAAGAAATCCTTACATATATGTTTCCTATTTTTCTTTTTGTTATAAAAACTATGTATAGATTTTTTAATTATTCTCATGATATCTATATATATAAAATTGTGAACGTCTTTTTTGTGTACGCTAATCTCAGAAAGGGCCTAACCAACTTGAATACGATTTTCACTGGTGTATTGTAGAAAACTTCCTCTAACATATAGCGTTTATTTAATCAAAATTGACCCACTGAAGCAAAAGAAATTAATTATAATTAATTTTTCATACAAATTCAAAGAAATTAAAGAATATTTTCTAGTTTTAAATACAATCTGTTGTGAGAGGACTGTCAAACATATGGTTACCATGTAGCATGCCAATGGCAAATCAGGGATATAAATCAATATTGTATCTTATATCAGAATATCAATATTTCAACTTTCATATCATTGGGATCCATCAATTAGTTCTGTCTAGAGAAGTCGTCACTATATGAAGTACGAATTCGTTTATAATGAAGACATTGGAGTAGTCAACCAGTTTGCTCTAAAGGAGTCTTTGCTATAGGCTCTCAAATACTATACATGTATCTTATTGCAATATAAAATAAAATATAGCGAACTACCCTCTAATGAAGTTATTGGTACCTCTCATTCAGGTCAGTCAACGGGGTCTTCTCTATATGGGAGTTTGTTAAGGATTAGTCCGAATTTACTTACCAATATTGAGCTCGTAATTTCATATTCTCTTTACCAGATTTATTCAAATTTTAACATATAATTTGCATTTCTATATTGTTAAGGACTCCGACTCTGAGATATCCAAAACTTGTTCCATTCTACAGGTCAATGCATAATGATTCTTTAAGCATAATAATGGGTCTAATTAAATCATTACACTTCGTGGCAAATACCAACTTAGTTGTCCATATAGAATTTCACTCAGTTAGTTTACTATTATTTCAAATATCATTTGTTTTCGATTCGCCTGGTTAACTTTAAACTTAATTGTCGTCTACCTTTAAATTTAACTGAGACTAAAGACTGAGGAGATATGGTTAAACCAAAGAGATCAAATTAACTTCATTGTATTCCAAACATGTAACTTCTTCTCTTGCTGGTATTTCATTCAGAAACAATTAACATTTTGTTGTTGTTTGTGCTCTCCAACAGGCAACAGTTTCCAGTGCGTGCATTGACCGCCGCCAGCAGCGAACAATTGTCCAGTCCAAGTGGAGTGTCGACATATTAGAGATAGCAAAGTGCCATTTAGCAAAGAGCAAGGCAAGTGTCAACAACGTCTGAAGACAACAGAGCAATTGTAGCAAAAACTTGGAAAATGTTGCAGAATCCTTCGAAATATCATTCGAATCCTTTGTCACACTTTCTTGCATTGCATAACTCACAAGCCGCACATACTGGCGGCAGCGGTGTCGGTGGCGTTAATAATGGTAGCGTTCAACCGCATGCAGCAGTTGCTGCGGCTGCAGCGGCGGCGGCTGCAGCAGCTACGGCAAATGGTCAAAGTTCATATCACAACGTAAGCGGAGTGCTAACAAATCAACAGCAGCAACATAATCACCATCAGCATCAACATCATCATATTGTACACCCAAATCAGCATGCTTTTAATGCTTCCGTCTCTGCCTCCTCCCACAACCACTCACACCTCGAACAGCATGCGAGTGCGACGTCGCACGCGCAGCTCATCGATGCTGCGCAGACCTCCCTCGATGTGGGCAAGTCATTCACAATTGCCGCCATTTTGGGTCTGCAGAAAAGCGCCATTGAAAGCCAACGCAAGGAATATAATAATGCCATTAATTTGTCTCTTAATGGCGGCATCCATGGCATCAGTAGCGATGAAGACATTAAGGAACACAATAATTTAAATAACAACAACAACAACGATGCCAGTAGCAATAACAATTTGAATGTTCATGCAGGAAATTCATATGGAAATAGTGTAAATAATTATAATTGTGATAGCAGCAGTGGCGGCGCTGCCTTAGTAAATCGCTACTTACCACCAGTATCCAATGCCAACAATGTCGTAACGACATTTGCGGCTCACCAGCAACAACAAAATGTACATGCAAACACCTTTGCTGCGGCAGCGGCTGTGGCTGCTGCAGCAGCCGCAAGTGCAGCTCCGTCGGCATTGCAAAGCCTGCAGCAATTGCATCAACAACACGCGCAACAGGCCACATTATCCTTTCAACGAGAAAAATTTAAAGCAGGTACAGAAGCTTCCAAATAAATGATATTAATGTTGTTTCTATCAATAAAGACTTTCCTCATTTTACTTGAACACAGAAAACTCCAAAAAGAATTCGCTGAAAAATAAACGAGTGCGTACAATTTTTACACCAGAGCAATTAGAACGCCTTGAAGCGGAATTTGAACGTCAGCAGTATATGGTTGGACCGGAACGTCTGTATTTGGCACACACCCTGCAGCTGACTGAGGCACAAGTGAAAGTTTGGTTCCAGAATCGTCGCATCAAATGGCGCAAACATCACCTAGAAATCACCCATCAGCGTTTAGCCCTAATACGTCAGAGTCAAATGCCGCCGGCTAGTGTGAATAATCCCAGTAATGGTGTCATTGGTGTGGATGTTCTGCCTACGATTGCAGCCACAGCACTAACGACAACAACAGCAGCATCAATCACAACGCCCTCAACCCCCAGCATTGACGATAATGAGGATAGTAAAAATGATATTGAACTGCATCCAATAAATGGCAATAATTCCGATTCAGATCTATCGATTTGCAATGATTCAATGGATGTGGACAGTCTTATTGACGGCGTTGGCGAGGAAACGTAAGGTGCTATTCAATTCACCATAAATTTTCATCTGTATCTGTACATAAAATATGCAAATAAAGTCGTCAGAATTTAAATCTTAAAAAGTTTAGTATAATAAATAATATTGTAAGAGTAAGAATGTGAATACGAAAAAACAAAGTCATTGTTAATTATATAATATAAATATAAATCAATGGATTCTTTATCACATATCAAATATGAAGAATGTTTTTCATATTCTTCTTAGAAATAATCAATCAAAAATCATGAAATCTAGTCATAATTCAATAAGTTCATCGATTAAGCACAGCCTGCACCATTCTATCATGACAAGATAAATGCACAACCTGCCCATTTGGATAGCGTACAAAAGCACTTTGATTGGCAAAACGTTTCTTACACTCTGGACACACACTGAACTCATTGATTTCAAAGGATTTTGTTTCGAAATCATGAATCTCTGCCTCTAAGCGCATTTTCTCAGCGCCCAGCAAACTTTTCATGATCTGTAAGTGATGACTTTGGGCAATTTGTGTGCGCAATACTTTATCCAGATAATCTTGCAATAAATGCAAAGGCATTGTATCTGGTAATAACTGCAAAATTAGGTAGGAATAAAATAATATTTGGATTATGTTCATGATTTTGACTCACCGGAAACACTTCACTAGGCTTCATTTTTACAGCATATTTATTGAGAAGTTGCAAAGCAATTTCTTGATTCGGCTTACGGAAATTTGGATGCAACTCAGCATTTTCATATGGCGGCTGCTTTAATGGATTTATGATGATTTTCAGCAAAGTTATGAATATATTTTTATCATCGTCAAAGTTCTTTTCACAATAATCTATAGCTTTCTGTACATCGCCAAGGATTTGTATATAGATAGCTAAGACTTTTTCATGCTTTTTAAGGCGTCCAAGTATCAGTGTACGTTCCTCAAATAGAATATTGGTGGGAAAATCTTGGAGAACAGCATCGGGTGAGTAATATTGAGAATTTTCCAATAGATCATAGAGCTTTTTACGCGTCTCTAACAATTCCACCGATGGTTCTCTTTTTTTCATTATAAAATAAACATTAAATCATTTTGCATTCAAATTTTTATATATTTTTTTACTTACTTATCCTTGCACTCCTGCATAAGATGTTGCACCCTTTCGCGATATTGTTTAGCTAATACATTATGCAGAAGCGTATTGTTATCGGCCCAACTATTGATCACATGTTCCAAATATGGTATGACCAGCGACTTGTGTTTTATAAGTAGAAAATCGAGGACATTTGCACGTGGCAAGCTTTCGACTTCTATGAAATTTTCTGTAAAGATACGAAGACCATCCTCGGGATGTTTGGCCAACACCCAATCGGCAAATTCAATAATCAATTGCAAATGCGTCGATCCCAATTGCTGCATATAACGAATGGAACACTCATGTCCATAAAGACTTGAGCCCTCAACAGTTGCTTGCGCTTGCAATAACTCAAGTGCCTTTTTGTGTTTGCCATTTGTTTGATAGAGTATGATAAGTTCTGATATTTTATCATACTTTTTTAAATTCTTTTCAGACTCCTCCAAATGACATTGATTTAAACGCAAAAGTGGAGCCACAAGTGAATCATTTGTCTGTAGATAGCATTTCAGTAGAGTTGTATCAATGATAGACAATAGTGACTTGGATGTGCTCTTCGTATCACGCAATTTGACAACTTCCTTTTGTCTGGCGAGTGCAAGAAATTCAATCAGGGCCATAAGTGCATTTTCTAAATCTTTATCCTCGAGTTTTGGTACAATTGGTATGGCAGCATCCTCACTTAATTGTCTTGTCTGATCTTGCAAAAGATTTGGAAACAATCGTATAACATCATAAGGATCCGCTGAAGCATTTTCGAATTCTTTCATAGCAGCAGAAAATTGATTATTGTTAAATAATTCATGGGCATATCGCATGTGTATTTGACGTATGGTTTCTGCCTTTATTTCACTCGGCTCATCGGAAACTTGCTGCACAAATATGTAGTAATATCTGCAATTTTTCATCTTCTTTAAATATGTTTGTATACATACCATTAATTCAATCGCTAACTGGAATTTTTTCTGTTGTAACAATTGCTGGCGTTGCGTTGGTATGCTCACAAGGCGTATACACCATAGTTCTGATGTAGCTGCAGCGAATATGATGCCTTTATTGGAACGCACAAGAAATTTTGTTTTGATCAGCTCGGGTAAGGACTGAACCAAAGTGTCTTTTCCATTACCCACAAAACTGCGAACTTCAATGCCTGTTGAAACGCGACCAATTGCATATGGTTCATCCCAAACTAAAGAAATCATTGATTGATTCATTCAAATACAATATCATTTAAGTTATAAAACATACCAAGATTATATAGTTGACTTGACCACAATAAGGGTTTCAAAGAATTTTTTGCAGCCGCACTAGCAACAGCGGCCGCCGCCGCTGCTTCCATTCCCGTGACCTGAGCACTTTTTTCCATATCTTTGCGTTTAATAATTTCAATTGGATCAATAGCAACAAGATATTCATCTTTTGAAACACCAAGAATATTATTTCGCAATAGACAAATGCAAGGATCCATGCTATGTGACGAAGAAGTAACTATCAGATCATGTTTTTCCGGTTTGTTGGATGATATCTAAATGAAAGATTGGCATAAGTATATATGTAAATACAAATTCGATTTCAAATTCCTACAGAAAACATGACATATTCATCACGGTAACCGACACAAACAATATCATTGATCCAACAGAGTGCTTTGGGTGTATCTTTTAGTTCGATACTAAATTCTGGTGATTTAAGCTCATTTGTTTTCCAATAAAAGAATTGTAAACGTCGCTTAATGGCACAACACACACGTAACAAGGTTGCTGTTTCGCCAGTTGTAGATTTCGTTGTACTGACATCAACAGCAAACAGATGACAACCTTTAGTTGCTATGGAGCTGTGTATAAATGCAAAATTACTTTCAACACGGCTAATGTCGCACACATGTATTAAGCTATCTGTTAGCACAAAGAGCAAATTCTCTTCTGTTGTTACTTCCATTTGGGTTATGGCTTTCTTGCTAAAGTTCTTGTTAAACATCAGCATATCAACGGCAGCATTCTCGTCAACGGAATACATAATTAACTGGCCACTTCGTGTGCCCAGGATGACATGGCTTCCTATAATCATGAAATTATATCAAAAGTTATGTGCGTTGTTTTGAATAAGATTCTTAGCTTCCTACCATATGCCGCAATGGATTCAATATGCACACCCTGTTTTAAAATTGAATGCACATTGTATGCTTGATGCATTGTGTATTCTGTGTTCTTTAAATTTATTTAATTAAATTTTAATAAAAATGCACAATATATTTTTGCTTGAAGTAGGCAAACAAAATACTGCTGTTTACCTAGTATTGCCAGAACACTAATGCTTTAAAAAGTATGGCAACACTATCAGTTTCAAAACAAAACAATAAAACAGCTGATATTCTTCGTATTAATGCACACAGTGGTGGCGACTTGTATTATTTTTATTAATATCATAATTGTAAAAATATATATCTGCACATTATGAAATCACTTACAGTATGTAAACAGTTGTGCGTAAATTTTTAAAAACACGTTTCAATGGCATCTTTGTGGAAGACCCTTCTGTTTCAATAATATGCCTACCACCATCACCACCACTGTCAATCATATTGTTTTACTTATGCTGTGCTTGCGTTATCGGAAATTGCATGCAACAGATTTTTTTTATCATCATTGAACCATTGTTTTAAACCGAATACAATCATCACACGGACTTAACAATGTAGTATTGTTCATCGATCATCAATTCAAAACAACAGACAAACAAGCACTTATCAACGAATTCGAGACCAATACAATTGAAAAGAGAACAAAAGCAAAACCATTAGATTCGTATTCGGACAGACAACAGTAAGTAAGTACTTAAGTTTAAAGTCGACTTAAATGTGCTTATAATGAATTGTGCTTGAGACAAGACAACTTACTCATACGGCAATGGAGGCAAATCAAAGCAAAGAAGTAGACCAATATCTAGAACTATTACCTAGCTTGGAGCAAGAACTTTTAAAGGTAAGTCACCTTTATAAATCATTATACTATACTATAAAATATTTAATTTTCAGGAATTTCTCATCTGTTTAGAAGGAGGTGGGGGCAATATACGCGGCTACCATGATCGTATACAACTCGTATTGACTACTAAACCATATCCCATACTACAAATACTAATAGCAAACTTTTCCAAATCAAAAGCCACTTACATTAGTCAAATTATTGCTTCTGCATTGGATGATTTGTTACATGAGCAAGAAGTGATATGCCCCAAGCGATTGATTAACTTTCTTGCAAATTTTCCATTGCAAATATTGGAAGTGGAAAATCTTAAGCGAAATCTACTCCAACGAATAACAGAAACACCGATAATGCTAGAAGTTGATTTAGCGATAATTGCTCGCAGAGATAGTCAACTGTTAGCATTATTTCGAGAATTACTAGAAAAGAAATATTTGAACTGGCGTGGCGAGTGTCTGCCTAGCAAGGAATGTCTATTACATCAGGCACATAAATATAAGCGACACTTTGTTCCACTGATATGCAAGCAATTGAAAAATTTCAATCTTATTGACGACGTTGCTATTCGAAATAATCTGCTTATACTAAAGCTGGCAGGAGAGTTTTCAATTGGTACTCAAACTTTGGACAATGTTGGCAATATAACTAAAATGTTAGGCTATTTTGACATGACAAATACGCCGGAAGATTTGCGTGAAATACAACAATATTTCTATGCGGACTTTCAACGTCTGAGTTTAATTTTAAATTTTCTTAGCAAGTATCCAGCAATATTCAAATCTATCAAAGTGGAAGCCCTTTTGAAGACAATTGGAGTGTTGGAATTGCTTTATGAACACAATATTACTGCTAGGTAAGTTCAAAATTATCTCCCTGGCTGTATTTAATGCTGTTCTCTCTATTTTTGACAGCTATGAAGAAACGCTACGTTTGATTGAGTCCACTTATAGGTGGCAGGAACAAGCGCCCGCGCTAGCTTGCTTACGAGCGCAGGAACTCGAAACATTAACGTATTACACAGTTTTATCATTGGTATATGAGATCTTAACCAATGACGATATTGATCAATTATATGCACAAAAGTTGCAACAACTAAATGCGCTTTTGCGTCAAGTGCGTTCCTTGAGCACACTTTGTGCTTTGATTGAGGACATTTTTCAAATGCTTTTCCTTCGCTGGGAACAAGTTCAGCACAACAGCGATGAATGTCCAAAATTCATGCGAACAAAAGGACATAAATGCAGCAATTTACAGATCACGGATGATGATATCGATGGATACAATTATGCCGAGGATGCTACAGCAACTGCAACTTGTCCATCTGTAAGCGTTCATCCCAGCCGACATGGCTTCATTTGTCGAAGTCCAGCACTGCAAAGCATTTGTAGTTTCCTCAAACTTTATGTCACCAAAAAACTGCATTCAGAAGACTACAAATTGTCAACTGAGCATTTGCAATTGCGTTTTCAAAGAATTGTGGACAATATTGGTGAAGCTTTATGGAAGTTTTCTATATTGGATAAAATCGATGAATCAATGCAAAAAGCTAGTGGTGGTGGTGATAGTGCCCTTCAGCAAACTCTTGAACCAGAGGAACTCTTGCAATTGGTTCAAGTCCACTCGAATTCAGTTGATAAAACATCCAGCGATGATGATAGTCGGGAACGTTGTAATTATGCCAGTCTTACGCGCCGTAAAGCTAAAAAAAGGCGTCGTGCAACCATAAGCGGCGGCCCAATTACATTGGGTGGCATTGAGGAAAAAGGTAAGAGCAACATATTTCCTGATAAAATGGTGAGCAGTGTCTCTGAAGTGCAGGCACAAAGTGGAGATCCCTTAGAGCAATTGCGTGCACGAAATTTTGTTACACGTTTAACAGATCGATCGATTATACCAAAAATGTTGGCTACTCCAGAAAACCTGGCAATAATGGCTCTCGCTTTAAAGAATTTCAATGATGTCAAGTACATTATTGAGGTGAGAAATGCATTAAGAAATCAATTTGTGACATTTATTTATTACAAAAGTATTTGCTATTCTATCCACAGACATTCAATCTTCAAAATACACCACTTAACAAGGAACTGCTGTTTGTGGAACAACAGCAAAAGGTCAAAATGAAATTATCAAATATTTATGCAAACTATTTGCAACAGGAGACAGCCCAGTTGCGTAGCAAAACAGATGAGCCTCTAGCCACGGTGGAACAAATAAAAAATGTTGCTGCAAAGGGTTTTGAGATGTCCAAAATCATAAGTGTCGTTGATAACTTTGCACAATCTCATAGAATCCAACAAAGCGATGAATTAAAACAACATTTGATTCGACTCCGTGGCAATGGACAATATGATTTTCTTGAAGAATACGAGGAACGTAGCTTAAATGCTGTTATAATTTTGGATTTGATTATCAATTTACCCCTAAATCGTGAGATAACTTCACATCTTTTGACGGTTATTAGACGTCAGCAACAAATAAACAAAAGCGTTAAGCGACGGGAAACAACCATTACAGAAAAACCACAATTGGTGCGAGAAAAGTCTCAGCTACCGCGAGAAATGGGACCAATGACATTACTTGAAAATCTCTGTGAATGCATGCGTCTATTGGAATCAAATGGTCACTGGACCAAAAAATCTCTCAATGAGTTGCTTTGTAATAATTATTACACGCTCAAACCTAGAAAACTAGAAATCCAATTGTCACGTGAAAGAATTTTCCAAAAAATCTATTACAAAAAGCCGCAGGAACTTGGTACTTGGGAAAATTTAAAAACACACGGAACATGTTTCCAACATCTCAATTTAAAGCAAAAGTATTATCAACGCTTTTGTTCTTATGTCGGGCAATTGGCTCGCCTCTTGCAGTTGCGTGATTCACATTTGGTTCAACATACAAATGAATTGCTGAAACAAAATCCATACAATATAATCGGTGAACTTATCTATGAATGCAACATGACGCCCTTGGAGATTGAGAGTAATGTCAGCGCTTTGAATTTGAATTTAGTGCATGTGATTGCATTAAATATATGTCCAGAGATAGCAGGCAAATTGCAAGCGAATCCCCCTCAAAATATGAGCCAAATTATGAAACAAAAACAGGAAACCATTTACAATTACATAGCTCAAAGCAATAAGTTATTAGCTTATTTGCTTAGAAGTATACAACTTGGCAACTTCTTTAAAGAGACAAATGCTGTAGGTCCAGGAATCGCAGAAATTTACTTGGTTCGCTTACTGGATCTACCAGCTTTGGAAACCCTAGCTACCTTATACAATGGCAATAAAGTGATAACCTCGCTCTGTACAGACAGATTAAGTATGCGTGCCTTTGATAATTTGAATGATAAACGCAAGCAATTGGAAATATTATTACTTGTCCAAGGCAAAAAAGGTGAGTCTAAGCTTTGATATTCAATAGTCAAGAAGAGACATGCTTAAATTTACTATTTCAGATACCAAAAATACCCAAAGAAAGCGTATTGATCGCTTGATTGTTGAGCTTATCGAATCCGATTCCAAAAATATCCCATATGTCCTTCATCTGCAGAACATTTGTGTGCGCGCTCAGATTTTACAAGATAATTTCACAAAAATCTCTACCACTCGTTTAGCCAAAGAACTAATCGAATGTACATTGCAACATAAACACTCTGGGCGCATCCCAACAACGCTGAGGACATCGCTTGAGAATACATTAGCTGATATAACCATCTATGCCAAAGTATCTGAGGTTCTTATGTTTGAAACATGGCCGCAGGCTTATGATTTTGGTCGGAAAACACCAAATGCAATATTTGAGAGACTACTGCAATTGCATCTCTATCAACTTTGCTTTGAATGGTGTCAAGTGATTCGCATTGCCGAGCGTTTTACGGCACATCAAAATATTCTTTTAGCTACATTTTTGAATGTCATTCTTGAATTGGATGATGCTCATCCATTGAGCAATGGCGAGTGTGGCTTAAATATTTATTTATTAAAGATATTGGAATTATTTCCCGTGTCTGCTTGTGTAAATTTCCTAGATACTCATAAGGATAAATTTCGATCGCTTAAGTTTCTCAACTATGCCATTGATTTTCTGATAAAACACGCTCGTATTCCACTCAGCTATAAAAATTATAAAGTCTCACTGGATCTCTTCGCTCAATTGGATCAAAAGGAGCGCAGCAGTTTGTGGCATCTTTTACGTTATCCATTGTTAATAATTGAACAATTGATTATGAATGCCAAATTTGAGATCCTTAGCAAGGTCATCCAAGCTGTACGGTTAAGCCTAAAACAGGATAAGAATGAAGCCACTCTCTGTCCTTATTGCTTTGACAAAAGCGGAAACATTTACGATATACATAGCAAGAATTCACCACACAAAGTCCGTTTTCAGTTGGGTCAAAATGTGGATGCCTCTCTCAATTCTGCCTTTATTTTACTCAACTTTAATCTCTATCAGAAGAATCACATAATCACAGATGAGTGCATTGATCTATTGCTTCGCATTTATGCCACTAAAGCTTTAGATTACTATATTTCTGATACAATTTCCTCATCGTCGGAACATATATCTCAAACAACTGATATTCAAGTATCATTGGATTCCTTGTGCGGCACCTTTCAGATGCCTAAGCAAGCACCAAAGCGAGAAGATTGGGTGCGCGATGAAGAAGCAACACATTGCATGTGTTGTAGGCGTACTGCCTTTACAATGCTAATGCGACGACACCATTGTCGCCGGTGTGGGCGAGTTGTATGCTTTGCATGCTCTACGCATCGTATGCGCATACCAGAACTATATGAAGAAGTGGAGGTACGCATTTGTATTGAATGTTTTGAACATAACAGCATGGATTCTGCTGAAAGTGAACCTTTTTTCAATGACGCAAGCGGTTATGCTGTAAAGCAGCAAGCCGCCAATTCAACTCAACTAATTAAACACTCATTCAAGTGGCGTTGGCATTTAAGTGGCAACATAACTCATGACAAACTCTTGAGGGAAGAATTCTGCTATGAACATGCGCCTAGTGTCGCTCTAAGTCTATCAATATTAAGCTATCATGTTGGGCAGCAGAAATGTGTGGATTTATTATTATATCACTGCCGTAAACTGGAAAAGTTAATCGTCCCGAATCCGGAAGTAGACTATGAACTCGTAGCAAAGATGATGAATTGTTTGGCAGTTGCAGCAAAGGTTTTTTTCCTTAAGTTTTCAGCTGTCAATAAGTTTTTAATAATAATAATTATAATTATTGCAGGTACGTGGTGGTCCCGCTGAAATTGAGTCAATACGCGAACATGCTGAAATAATAATGTCCGTGGTGCAGCATGGGTGTGAGGCCTTGATACCACCCGGTCCACTCAGCAATCATAGCCTACGTAAATTGGCCGACTCGCTTGTCCAAGCTGAACATTGGCCACTGGCATTGGAAGTACATTTGAAATGTGGCTTTCCGACGGCAGGCGTCATGGCAGCACATGGCTTGGCTTGCTTGCGTACAGGCTGCTTTGACACTGGTAAGTTCGAGAAAAACTAGAAAATTCCAATCAAATTTTAATCAAACATTTCCATCTAGCAAGGGAAAAGTTCTCACATTGCATGACTCGTCTCACCAATACACAAGTTAATGGCATTTTATATAAATTGTTATTCAATGTCTCCTCATACGACAATACCGACAATAATGATAACCAAACTTCGAATAGTGGACATGACATTCCACGAATTAAACGTCCTCATCGTGGCCCACCCCTTCTGAATGAGATTCTTAAGCTAATCAGTATTTTGCCTCATACAAAACCACAGCCCGAAACGCTGCAAAGGGCTTCGCTTATACGCAACTCTAACACATCCCTTGCCTCACTCTTTTCGAGGCGTAAGGAACCCTATGTGGTGGTGGCCCCATTGCACGAACCAGCACTTAATGTGCTTAATACACTCTCAAATTTGAAGCTTATTGTAAAGGGCAATTACGGAGAAGGATTCGTTGCTGAGCCGCACATCAATAGAGGCAGTCATTCGCGAAGCTTTGAGGAAGCAATGCATTATGTTCTCACCTACGGATCTCACGAGGATATCTTACATTATCTTATGAGTGAACAAGAATTAGTGCCAGCATTGAAATATTACCTGAGTCAAGAATTGGAAACGGAACTCTTTATAAACAATATTTTCCTGGTCTCATTGCGCACTGGCAAATTGGATGCTCTTATAGATCATATGCAGTCTCTGGATGAAAGTCAATTGTCACTTTGGCGTGCAACGCTTCTGCAAACTTGCGCCTATTTAGAGAAGAAGAATCATTTGAATGCTTTGTATCAACTACAATTATTGCTCAAGGATCCAATTCGTGCCAGCATGACGTGTGTAAAATTTTACACCATGAATTGTGAGAATTTTGTTCAATTGCATTCGAATGCACAACATCTCCGTAATGCCCACCTTCATCTACAAACTGAACTTGAACTTTCACAGTGGGAGAATATCAATATGGAACAACAATATCGTCAAAAGGCCGCCGCAAGTGCTCGGCGTTCAAGTAACATAAGTATAGCAACATCTCTGGGTGCCAGCTTTGCAATGCAATTAGATGCACGTGCATTGAATAAGCATATTAACACAACATTACGACAACTAGAAGTTGCAAAATTCTTGGCGGAATGTGAACAATTACATAAACCCATGGAAAATGGTCCAATTACGATTTATATTTTAAAACAAGTGAGTAGGATTACTTTACTATATATGATTTAATGATAATGTATGATGGATTTACTTGGTTTTAGATACGTTTGGAATCTCAGCGTGCCACTTTACCCACTCTATTTGATGGCACACAAGACAAAATACAACTTTGTATATTGATTCTTCTCTGTGGCAGGAATATAGATGAAGGCTTTGGATTGGCTTACAGGTAACACATAGAATTGAAATGAGTTGGAAAAAGTTGCATTAAACAATTTTATATGTTCACGACAGAATAATACAAGATTATAAACTTGTTTCGATGAAAGTATTTGGTGCTACATCGAAATTCCTGGCACGTAATCAACGTTTGTCAGAAGTAGAGAAACTAATCAATTGTATTACTTCCAATAATGGCACTAGTACACGTGATATTGATGAACTACTGTCGATTGCTATCAATTCAGCTGTGGACACACATGAACCTGAAGTGAAAAGCGCTTTAGATAATCTTACAAAGAAAATTAACAGTGTAGAATTACGCATCTCCAGTCACATTTTCATTGGTCAATTGAAATCGGCTTATCTTTTGGCCAATAAATACGAACGATTGGCAGACATTCGGAAAATATTGCGTCAAGCGGAGTTGACCAATCAATTGCATATTAAGAAATTATGCGAGAAAAAACTGAATATTAATACGACGCCAACGCCACTGTGATATATACAACTTCAGGCAATATTATTATAAATGATAGATTGATTCTTCTCTCAGTATGTTAATTATATATGCAATTCTTTTAGGATAGACATGAACTAAACAAAGTATTTATGAATACATTTTACATAAATTCCATTATTCAAATTATTTTTTAAATAAATACATAAATCATTTTAAAATGTTGTCGCTAAAGATTCAAATTAACACTAAAAATGCATAGGATGACTCAAAACATCGTACTAAATCAGAGTGTTGAGTATTGAAAACAAAATTCTATTCTATAAAATTATAATAAAATAATTCTGGACAGTTGCCAAGTAACTATGGGGCACCTCAATCAAGTACAATATTGAAATTCTACAACAATATTGCTCTATTTACAACAAAATACTATTTTACAAGTAAAAATTTAAACCTGTATGCCTGTGTGGGATCAAACTGAAATTTCGACAATATAAGTTTCTAATATATAGCCACCAACCATCCAAATTTCATGATCGTGTGATTACTGGATTAGCTGCCATACAAACCAAAATGTTTCATGTATGGGGACCCCTTTAAGTTTTCGAAAATATTTTAGTTTTAGTATTTGTTGCTGTTGCCCGGCTAGAACTACACCTTATGTGAAAACTTCAACTCTCTAGCTATTGCAGGTTTATGAGAGATGACCTGAGGATGGACGGATGGACGGACGGACAACGAGGTCTCTGTAATAGTGTTAATTTCGGTACCCTTTGGGTCCGGAACCCTAAAAACAGATCCTTATCAAATTTTCAAAATTTTTTGCTATAATATTTATGACATTTGAATGAACTTCAACTAAACTAAAACCAAATATTTGTGTGAATTTCCTACACATTTAAACAGTTGCCAAGGCAACGTAGGTCTCATTAAATACAACAAACCCGAACTGTCAATGTACTGAAAATAAAATATTTGTGAATAAAAATATAGTAAATTGAAATTAATTTCTGTTCGTACTTCTCCATGGAAGAAAAAAATACCGCAAGTTGTTTTAGCCTATGTGTATTAGGTCAAATAGAATCGGCAAGTTTCGAACTTGGTACAAATGTTTCTAATCTCATCTGTCATTACGAATTCAAAGCGGGTGCTGATTGGACTATTGTTTCCGGCAATCGCACTGGATTGACACAGGCGGCTACTACCGAGAATAAAAACTTCAATGAGAAAATTGTTTTTAATATGCCCATCGAATTGATGTATAAAAGTTCCTCTACATTCGGATGGCCTCAGATGGTTATAAGTATATTTGGAAAAAATTGTTGGGGAGCGGATACTGTGCTAGGATACTGCCGTGTACTGACACCTGTTTTGGGAGCAAGTACGTCCTCCTCCATTGGATCATCAATTACTGTGCCGATTATAACCCCGAAGCCAACGAGTATGATCTCGGATATAGAAAACTGGATAACGCGCCGCAACGTCGAATTGAGAGACCCAACTATATTAGTCAACAATTCAAATAGTAAAGGTCTTTTCGTTGAATCCTATGGGTCAATGCAAGTCAATCTACGTACAATTGCTAAAGAAGTTAAAAAATTAGACTATGAGTGGACTTCCTGAACTACATATTTATTAAAAGTGGATAGATGAAACCAACATGTATTAATTTGATTTATTAAAAGTATTTTTTCTTTTGGAATTTTCCTTAAAATATAAGATAATTTAAACCTTTCTAATATAGTTTTATTTAGATATGAATTTAGTTTTAACTATGAAACTTTGACGCCAAGTCGTCATGGATCTTAAGTCCCTCCTTAATCAACTTATTTATTTATTTTTTGTGCAATCGGCATACAACCATTTCTAATTAATCTCGTTCTCTTATCGATTGGCATCTTCTGGTGTCGGTCGACCTTCACTTAATTCTTCCAGCAGCGTAGAGCTTTTACGATTAAGGTCCATAAACCAACGATATACGGTAGTCTTATCTGATGGAAAAAGTCGTCGCATGAAAATGTTCACGATTTAAATTCATTTTGTTCTCGAGAAGAAATTTTAAAGTTAACAAAAAGTCCAATAATACCGTCCATATGACGAATATTGGAAAAAGTACCAAACTTCACGATGGAAACGTCAGATCGCTAATGCTGCCAGACTGCAGAAGTTTTGTAGTGACCATTAAATAGAGATTCCGTGGTTGTTGAGTACTGTTTATCTAGAAATCCAGAGAAAGTATGGCATCTCTATCGAACGTACACATAAATCTATAGGATTCAGTTAGGTTGCTAGGTCTGTTGAACACATTAATCGTTTTGTATTAACAGCTATTACACTCTGGACAGCTATTATTGCCGCAGAGACCTATCATTTTGTTATCATCCACAGATGGAGAGAAGCCCCCTAAGACAACACTGTTCTGTTGGGTAGTTCATGTATTCTCAAGTGACGTCTGATGGCATAACAGTTATGTCTGGGGGAACAAAGTCCACGATAGTGCTATTTTGGGGGTCTGCACTCATAAGTACGTGAAGCCAACAGATGCTGTTCATTATGCGAACCGACAATACTTTAGCTTTCTGGCGGAGATGGTCAAAATTCGCCATTTGGAAGCATTGCACGAAGTGTAATCTTATAACCAAGTATGTTACAGTTTCTGCTTGTCTCCATCAAGAAGGTACAATATTAGCAGCAATGGGATGGCCGAAGCAGTTGCTACACTAAAAGCTGTTAACATCAGAACTGCCAGCTTCTATTCGGAACCTTTTTACCATATAGGATGCCTGCATCAAGGCACCAGCATTCATTCAAATTTTCTGATTACCCATACACAAAGGAATTGCTGATAATGCTTAAATAGACGACTAGTCTGTAATATTCATACAGTCGGAAAAATTTTGTATTCATTCAAATGTGATCTGCATATACGAAAAGAAGAGATGAAGGAAGAAGGTAATTTGTGAAATATTATAATTAATTAAAATATTATAAATACCTTTATAACATAATCTTTAAGATGTTGCTGACATTGTCCTGGAAGCCATTGAGGTCTTAATTAATCACATTCTTTATGTGCGCGGTGTTTATCCGAAACAAATATTTAAAAAAAGACGTGTCTACAATGCCCCAGTTTTTGTCTCAATTTTCCCGCCATTAAATACATATCTTTACAAAGTCCTAAGGACTGCACGTGAGATCTTGCACAACAAAGAACTGGAACGGGTGGAGTTGATAGTCTATCGCAACGAATTTCAAATACTGGAACGTTATACTTGTAAATTAAGTGAATACGACAAAGCTTCTAGTGCCGGTGATACTTTCTTGTTAAATTTTGAGGAGCAATTGCGAAGTGTTTTATACAAATTATCAGAGCGTCTAAATAAATTGGAAAAATTACCCAACGATGCTAAATTCAAAGTACATTTGCACACACGCAGACTGGTTTCGTGCGCTTAAGTCATAACTCGCAATATCAGGAATTCCCATGGTTACAAGCTTCTCAGCGCAATGAACCAGAGATGAGGGAAATCGAAATTTTACCACTAACCGGCATAGACGCTGTTGGTCTTAAATTCCAAGTAGAAGTTTAGGTTTAAACGTTATTGTATTTATTAGTCATAAAATATTTTATAATCTTATAAACCACTACATAAATTCCCACATCATCTTCATTCTAAAGTAAACCCTGCCGCTTTAAATCATCAAATGTTTTTCGGTTGACTACATTGCCCAAGGAGTCCTCGAATTCCTCTTCTTGATCGGCTACCCAACGTTCACTCTGCTTTTGTGATTTCAGTTTCTCCCACAGTGTGATGGCATCTTCGATTTGTGTTACATTGGCGAAATGCGCTGTGTTTGGTATGCCTAAGCAACGCATGCCATGAGCATGACGCCACTCGGCAAAGTGACGCTGGAAAGCTTTAGGCCCCTTATATGTGAAATTTCCACAAATCTCACAATTGTAGCTTATGTTTAAACCGTGAAGTTTGTACAGCCAGTACGGTATTGGTTTACCGTCCCAACCGAGTGGCAGGTTCTTGGGGTTATAGGGTACATCATCGGCATCAGGGTCATCATCGTTGTCCGTATCGCTGGCCTCTGCATCGCTGTCATCACGTTCGCCACCAGTGCGAGCTTGTTTACGTTGCACATTTTCCTTCGTGGCTGCCCGTTGTTCCGACAACAATTCTGCATATTTGTATAGCAAGGCTTCGCTACGAGCGATTTCCTTATTGCGTTCATTTTCACGTAATTGCAATATCGAGCTTTTTGTTGTTGGCTTCTTTGCCATTAGTGAAGGATCGAGGGTTTTCTTACCCTTTGTTGAAAACAGACGCTGTGCACGTTCTTCTAGCGTACCACCACATTTAAGGCCTAATGCCATCAATGCGCTTTTCAATCTGTCCAAACCCAGGGAAGCCAACTCTTCCCAACTGGAGAATGCAGATAAGTCCAAATGAGCACCTGTATGTGTTAATGCAGATTCTGTTTCTTTGTTAGCCCAACCGGGAAATGTTCCCTGGAGCCATTGACGCTGGAACTCTAGCTCCACTTTAACTATTTCACCGTCCAAGTCTAAGAGCGGTTGTATGCGCAATATAAAATGATGTAAATAGTCGTTTAGTGCTTGGATATACTTGCAGTAGTCACGATTCTTCCGTTCGCGAGCTATATCAAAGACATGATCAAATGTCATCAAATATGTTATATAGTCGACTTTTTCAACGCCGCGTAGATTGAGGTAACGTTCATAACACTCATTCAAATCTAGATAACGCCCACCTCCTTCTTCATCTGTGAATTCCACCAGCGACGACATGTCATCTGAGTTGTTGTATGTCTTTAGCATTTCATCAAATTCCACCGATAGCGGAACACTCACCTCAGCCGGATGTGCCTTATAGAATTGTTTGATTTGTTTGAGGCGCGCATAGAATTCGTTAAACTCATTTGGTCCAGATAAGGCAGCAATTTCATTTTTACGTTCATTGTCCTTATCCTCGTAGAGTTCACGTAACTGAGTTGTGGCATTATTGTGCATGTCCAGCAAATATTTAAGCCGGTGCTCCGAGTGTATACGTTCCTTTTCACCAACTTTCTTTGTTGCATACTCGTCTACCATTAGCTTGATGAGACGCTCGCGCTCTTCATGGTAGCGGCGTTGCTGCTCCAGGAGAGTTTCCATTGTTGACGCTTATAGTTTTAACTAATACTTTTTATTTGCAAACAATAAAAATTGACAAACGAAAGGCTACGGAGAAATGCCAATCTACCATTATATATCCATTTATCCAATATTTAGCAAGTTGACAGGAGCGCAAAATGATACACAATTGCTGTACTCTTCACACTCACGTACTTTCCTTTACTTAGAAACGGATAAAAAATACCTGCTTTTTAATAAGAAGCTAGTTGGCAGCTTGAGTTGCAAAAAACTAGTGTTGAATAGTCTTGGTGCTTTTCATTGGAAGTTCATTTTCATCAGACGACAGCAGTGGGCCAACACATCTACAACGAGCAAGTGATTTTCTCACAATTTAGAATGAATTATACAATATAATAGGAAAGAAACAGCAGTGACTTAATAAAATCTTTTAAAATTTCGTTATTGCAGGCTTTGTAGTACGTGATTTCCTACGGAAATATTGAATTTATTTTTCGGTTTGTTTGTGTGGAAAAGTGAAAAGATATCAAGATGGCACTGAGCGATGCTGATGTTCAGAAACAGGTAAGTTTTCATATCTGCCATCTAATAATAGTCAACACCATTGATTCAAATGGAAACTGGGAAAACCAAATTAGGAATTCTAAATTATCCAATTGGACAACAATTTTGCATTGACCGCCTGCCATCAAGATGGCGAAGTCATGGGATTGATTGTGTCATGTGAATGTTTGTGTTATCTCATAACTGCTCCCACTTACCCACAGCTAGTGGAAATAATATAATCAAGTATATGATCGATCTAATCGACTTGCTTAAATGAAATGATAACAACAATTGCATTTTTCTTAATCAAAAGAAACAATTGTGCATATATCTACAGGAAAATTTCGAGCTTAGAAAAAAGTGTTCAATATCATGTGACTTGATGAAGGCTTTTCGCCTTATGCAAGAGCGAGACCACTAGTTTTTTGTTAAGTGCAAGTATTGTGGTGCTGGCTCTGTTACGCCTTCATACAATTGCAAAATACAACAAAAACTTAATAAAATATTTAATGAAAAAAAAAAAGAAATGTATTAAACTAATAATTAATATGAAATTGTAATGCAATTGGAAGAGAATTAAGTCAATATTTGTTTTGGTAACCAAATCCAATTTAGTTATGTTCCTCTTTAGTGAAATATTATCGAGGTTTCGGGTCATTCACATAAATCAACTACAAAAATTATGACGTTATCATGTGATTATATTTGTTTGAGAAAAATGTTGGCACTTCACGTGAAGTCAGTCAGTCCAGTGATAGCAAAAGTGATTTTGATATCGGTTTCAATAAACGGAATGATGTTTTATCCAAAATTAGTTAATATAACTTAAAGTTTTGTGAAAATGGGCTTACACCCAGCGATTCCAACTGTAAGATTTCAGTAAAAATAATTAATCAATTTTTCGCAATTTTTACTCATTGTATGCTCTTAGATCAAACATATGATGGCCTTCATTGAGCAAGAAGCCAATGAAAAAGCCGAAGAGATCGATGCCAAAGCCGAAGAAGAATTCAACATTGAAAAGGGACGTCTGGTCCAGCAGCAGCGTCTCAAGATCATGGAATACTATGAAAAGAAGGAGAAACAGGTTGAATTACAAAAGAAGATTCAATCCTCAAACATGCTTAACCAGGCGCGTTTGAAGGTATGTCCATCCCATTAATGTCTAAGGCCCTTAGATATATATATTTGTTTTCATTGTGTGCAGGTGCTTAAAGTGCGTGAGATCATGTTAGCAATGTTCTCGATGAGGCACGTCGTCGTCTTGGTGAGGTCACCAAGAAACCAGCGGAATACAAAGAAGTTTTGCGAAAACTTATCATTCAGGGTCTCTATCAGGTCATGGAACCAAAAGTAATGCTGCGATGCCGTGAGGCTGACGTCCCGCTTGTACGTGATGTTTTGCCAGCTGCCATTGATGAATATAGGAGCAAGCTCAGTCAGGATGTTGATATTCATGTTCTGGAATCTGATTATCTGGCAGCAGACACATGCGGTGGTGTTGAATTATTGGCACTAAATGGACGCATTAAGGTGAGTGTTGTGAAAATTTAATAATAATTGATAATCATTCATACTAATAACTTTGTATGAATTAGGTACCCAACACACTTGAGTCCAGGTTAGAATTGATTTCACAACAACTTGTGCCAGAAATTCGTAATGCCCTGTTTGGCCGCAATGTCAACCGCAAGTTCACCGACTAAATTGTTTAAGCAAATAAAAAAACAAAAAAAGTATCTATCTATCTATACATAAATGAAAAAAGAAAAATTTAAAAATTAAATAATTACAAGAAAACGACAACAACACTACCAGAAACTCATCCTCTCCTCCCCCTTTTTGCGATCATAAACCAAGAAAACTGAAAGTTATACAAAAAAATGCATTCAATGAAATATTTTGTAGTAGTTCTTGAATGAGCTCAGCTAAGAGTTACGTTTATTTAGCAATCTACTTCTACTACTTATTTTAGAGAATGTTGCAATACACACAGTTAAACAAATATATACCTACAATATATAGAAATCATAAATCATGTTACAGTAAAGCAAAAAGTTTGTTAAAGTTTGTAAAACAAAAGAAAACACAAGCAACATGGCAGTTAAGCAGTTTTAATTCTCAATTTTGATATGATCTATTGATGTTGATTAACCTTGAAAGCAAGCAGATACATAATATTTTGAAAATAGTTTATATAAATTTAATATATTGCATTACATTCCTGTACAAATTTATAACAAAAACAAAAGATGATGGAAAAAGAGAATCGCACGCAGCAAACTAATAATATTGTTTATTTTGTTTGCTAGAAAGAGAGAAATCGATCCTTCCTCCTTATTAAACTTTTACCTTTTATAAGTTTTTGGTTTTGTGTTCTTTTTTTTTTTGTAATTTAATTTCTGCCTTAAATGTTGCGTTTATTGTTTATTTCTTTATTGTTGCTTAATATTAAGTTTTAAATGCAAAATAATTTCTCTTGTTGTAAGAACAAAAAAAAAAACAAAAAATATGGAAAACAATTGAAAATTGAGTGAGTTGGTGGTGAGTGTGTGTGAGTGAGTGATGAGTGCCAAAGCCAAAAGTACCAAGCAGAGAGTAGACCTGGCGCAAAAGAGTTTGTGAGTGCAAATTGAAACAACGCGTAAGGAAATTAATATGTACAACTCATGCGCTGAGCACACGATCATATTCAGCATTCTTATGTTTTGTTTCATTGAAATTATATTAAGAAAAAAAATACAAATTTCACTGGGCAAAATGTAAAGATCGCGTGTGCGTATGAATTATACATAAAACAATGTCATCGTCGAAGTTGAAGTCTCTTTGTTGAATACAAAATAATGAAAATTATACTCTTTGTTGATCAATACACAACAAATAATTTAATATGAAGTATTGCCACAAGTTGATTGTTTGTTCGCCTCTTAGATAAAGAAAAAGCTTTTCTTTCTCTGTTCTCTTTTCATTTTTTTTATTTGTAAAGTCATATCTTTGTGTGTTTATTAAAAAAATTATAATAATAGTTAATAATAAAAAAAAAAAAAACGTTGGAAATTAGTTTTAAACAATTTTTAAACGCATTTTTGCTACTTTTTAAACTCACCACAATGACAACCTAAAGATGAAACAATTGCTTAACAAAGCATACGCTTTTTCTCCTCACACTTCTGCTTACTTGCAACTAAGTTGGCTAACCGGGCGCCCCTCACTTATACAATAATCAACAGCAACCAACATTAACTAACCAAAACCAACACAAAACTTGTTCATATCACACAAACTTTTAAAGAAAGATTAAATATTTAATTTTGTTTGCTTGTTCAAAAATAAAAAATAAAAAAAAACTATGTATGTAAATTATTAAATAAACAAAAATCTGAAGAAATTATATCTACTTATATTACAATAAAATTTTTTGTGCTTTTGGCGTTAAATGTGAAATAAATATGTAAAAGTAAAAATAAAATACACTTTATATAATGAAAAGAAAACTCACAAACAAAATACCTAAAAAAAAAAAAAATGAGAAAAAATGTTTAAGTAAAATGCATATTTGTTATTATTATACAATAAATAAATATATAAATACATAAATATATAAATAATAGAAGAAATCTAATGATGAATGATGATACCCTTAAACAATTTATTATGTTGAATAAAACAGTATTTCCAAAAACAACACAAAACACACTCTTACTTAATAAATTTACTTTTTATCCCAAATCAAAAGTTTTTACTAAATTCAATTAACAGATAAATAAATAATTTATTGATTAAACAGGCATTTTATAGAGAATGTGTAGATTAGAACTCTTCTTTTTATTGTAACAAATAACAAATTTCCTTTTAATTTATGTTTGTTGACTAAAAAATACTAGTTCAAAACTTTATTTTCACAATCAATTTTAACTTTCATAAAGTATGCAAGTCAAAAAAAAAGTGCATTTACATTTTTAAATGAATTTCAAACATGTGTGGATAGAAACAAATCTTCATCCTATGAGAAGGAAGTATGTATTGTATAAAGTGAAAAACAATGAATGGCTTAGCTTAGTCAATTCTAAGTTTTGATTCTAGCAACAATTTGACTAATGATATGATCTCCATCAAGAGAGGAGAAAATCATCTCGACTATCAAACCTGATCTTTAAAAGGTGACAATAAAATAATTATCCTCCTCCAAACATTCTCTTTAAATAAATATCAAAAGAAAGTAATAACTTTCAAATGAAAAAAGCTTGTCCTGCCAAGTCAAAGTTTAATTTATTTTGACTTAGCACGCAATGAGCGATTGTGAAGATGCCTGACTTTGTCTGGTCATTTATTTGTACAGCATATGTGCTTAAGTATCACCAAGGAAAGAAAAGAGGTGACCACCAGAAGAATCACAAGGCACCAAAAAATCCATCTTTTAGCTAATACAAAAAAATATCCAACAAAAACATATGCACAAGCAATGCTTAAGAAAAATTTAACGGCTATACAAACTGGACCTTAAATGAGTTCACGAAAGGCCATTAGGACTACAATATGATGACAAACAAATGTTGGATGATTTAAAAAGATGAAGTTTAATCTTTAGGAAAAAAGGCAGCATGCTTAGCTTTGGAACTTATTTAGTTGCACTAAAACTTAATCCATTTCTTGCTGATATCAAACTTGTGCTTTAGCATTTCTATGATAGATAGGGATTCAAATAAATGTTGAGATAAAATTTTTTGTACCCACAAAATCTCCGGTGAATCAATATCCACAAGAAATGTGTTCAAAAAGGTGTTCTTTCTTTTTCACTTTATACATCTTTGCAATAAGTTTGATGTTAATATTTTTATACAAACATATTAATATACATTTTTTTTTTTTGTTGATATACATTTTTAATTAATTTTAATTGATTGTGAAAATGATTTTATTTTTTTCAAAGATCATATTTAGAAACTGGAGGCTCTAATCTATATAAATACATATTCTATATGAAAGATGAAAGATTTTTCATTGTAGACGCCTGTAATGGAAAGTGAGTGGGTGAGATGGTATGGGATTGACTTGTATGAGTTTTTTTTTTTAATATTTTATGTATTACTAATATGAAATGTTGCTCCTCTTTATAACAAAAAACCTACTTTGTTTTTATCTTTGTTTTCATTACTACTTATATTATTAACTTTTAAACGAAGGTGTTCACTGTTACCATAAAAAAAAAAGAAAACACTAGAATTTGACTTTTTGGTGTTCTATTGATGACTATTTAAATTCATCTCTATTTGAATTATATATATGACTACATAAATACATATACTATATACTACTATATATTTAAACTATATTATTGATTGTGTATTTTTTTCTAGGCATTATTACATAATTGATGAAAATGTGCAATTTTATTAGTAAAAAAACAAAAAAATAAAAAATTCACAATAAAATATGTAAATGTAAAAAAAATGAGGAATATTAAATGTAAAACAATAAAAATAAATTAAATATTTTTTTGTGGACATTCACGTTCATTGGAATAATCTTCCTTATGAAATAATAAACATTTCGTTTTTTATGTAATTTGTGTCTGAACAAATGTGACATGACATGATGACATTTAGAGCGTGAATGTTCTCTCTATTGCAATAAATTAGTACAACCACAATTTATTCATATTTCTATAAATATATGATGTTATTATATAAACAAAAAAAAACCTGAATGTATATGGAGAAATTATTCAAAATAAAATATTCTAAATTAAAAATGAATTTTCTTCCTGCAAGTCAATCAATTCAATCATACATATTTAAACTAAACTTACGGGGAATAGTTTTAGTAGAACCCGATTGAAAAGAATAGACATTCTGGTAGAGAGTATCAACTTTACCATATAAAGCTTAAGTTTAAAATTTGAACAAAATAGGTCACCGTTCTGTGGTGCAATACTTTCGTTCCTCAGTACAACCAATTAGAAACTGGAGTTAGATTCACCTTTTGGGGGAACTATTCCTTCGCATAATTTTAAACGAAGCCGTACAAGCTCTCATGATGTACAAAAGTCATTTGGTCAACCAAATGAGGTGATCACGGACGCCAGAAATGTTTAAGAAAATTAATAAAATGGTTATTGGCATGTCAACTGAAAGTACATGAGCTAGCGGATATTAATTATATGGTAGGCATTTTAATAAGTACAGTACATACAATTTTGACTAAAAATTTGGACAATCGAAGTCAAATAGCGTTTGATGTTTGGTTTCACAGCAATAGATCTGATTTATTTTATCAATGCATAACACTATGGATATGGATATGGATGGAAACATAGGTCCATCACTTCACAGCTGAGATGAAGGAACTGTCAAAACAATGGATTGAAAGTGGAGAATTTGTTATATAGAAAATAAAGACAATACCATAGCAGGAGTCAGTGTTTCTTATTGAAAATCTATCAGAAAGGAAACACAATCAACGGTGAATATTATGAAACCTTATTGCAGCGTTTCGATGATAAAATCAAGAAAAAAAAAAGGCTTCATTTCAAATTTTGTTTCCTCAAGACAATGTACCATTTTACACTTCCTCAGGCACTCTACTTGCCTTTTAGAGCCATAAATGTCGATCACATTGCCTCATCGAAACCATCAACGACACCGATGATCCTGAAGTCGATAAAAACAGAATGTCAGAAAAAGTTGAGTTCTTAAAGACGGTGGGAATGACTAATTGAACACTGAAAAGAACGGAAATATTTGACACTTATTATGTATTTTCCGTTTAAAACGTATCAACTGAATTTTAAACTACAATAATTAAATGGCATTGATTTCTGGGTGATTGTGCTAATGTTAGCCAATTCTTCTTGTCTCAAATTTTCTTTGGCGGAGCGATTTTTCTTAGATATCCACAATGGAGTTAACATTCGGACTTGTAGATGGCCACTCCAGTACCGGAATTTTACTGGATGAAAATATGTAATTGTCGTTGGTATTGGGGCATTATCCTGGCCCTGGAAGTTCAATTATCAGTATTAAATTAAACTGGAAATTCCATCAATTTTTTATTTCAGAATCCTTTCCTGAAGAACCAATTAAAACTAATAGTGAATGAACCGTGGATCATCATTACATAATTCGAAGTATAAATTGATAGTTTAAAATACTCCATATACCGCGGAAACATTCAATTTCACAGAGAATTTCATACCATTCAAGAATGAAAAAGTCGAATTATATTTACTTTTAAATGGCTTCAGCACTGTACTTACTTGAAGGCATATTTCTTAGTATGAAATGATAATCATCTTTGGACATAAGTGAAGTTCTTCGATATAATTGTTGTATCTGAGTATAATAAGATACAATTTGCCTGTTTGCATTTACTATATTGATTTATTTAAATAAAAACATTTCTATAAATTTTCTTTTACATGGTAATACACACATAATTAGATTTATTTAGAATTTGCTTAATTGATTGATCATAAAAAATAAAATGCGTCAAGGTTTGTCATTTATTTTTGAATTTGAGCAATGTCAATGGTTTTGATTTTAAGATTTAGTTTCAGTTTATCTTATACCCTTCGCACATTGTCTGAATTGAATGATATGATAACATTTCATGTCTGTGTCAAACAAAACATCATAGAAGACCCATGTAGAATGTTTTTAGCATTAGAGGAATATTTGATATATTAATTTTTGTGTTCATTTTGTGCCTTTAGGACTAAAAATGAGTTTCTTTACAGTATAAATTTCAATTTTTTAATTGTGTTATTGTCACCTTTTAATATGCTGAAGATCAAAGCATCAAGATGTTCGACACGATTGACTTGTGTCCGATCTTGTCGGTGATAAAAACAAATCTAAGATAACAGAAATAAGAAAATAAAACATTAGACCTGCTGAGAATCTCTAGAAACTATCTTTGTAAACTTGTTACTAGGGAATCAAAACAACCAATCGAGTCTTGTCGATGACAAGCTAACGTCTGTCCTTTATTTATTTGCGGCAAGTAAAAAAACACACTTACTTAGATTCAAATCCTAGTGCTATTTTTTTATGTGCAATGTCTGTGTGAAAGGTATACAAAGTTCGATGAAACCGAAGTTATTGTTTCTTTTAGATTTGTATATGAGAAATTCTCAGTTCAGCCAAGTTCCCCCTTTTCTATGAGATATTTAGGATGCTCGTTCATATATTTGGGATCTGCATATGGAAGAAGAGACATCATCCTCGATCAAAATTACATTTAGATTTTGAGAATACATATTTGTTGCATGTAAATTTATTAAATACAGTAAAATTTACACAGTTTCGTTTTCTGTTTGTTGTAGTTTAACAATAAAATCGACATTTATGATTTACAAAAAATCAAATCAATAAATTTGTGTTTGTTGTTTTCTTTTTCTTAATTATGTAAATATAAATATATTTTTTTTATTGAGTGAAATAAAATACACTACATTGAATAAATACAATCATCAAATCAAATTTTGTTTTTGTCCAACTATAATTTTTCTTTTTATTAATTTTCAATAATTTATCATTCATAAACAAATAAATAAATTTGAAAGACAATTTGATCAATTCGCTCCCTTATTTTGGCATTTCAATAAAAATGTGAGTAGAATATATATTTTTTTTTTCTTTGTATAAATAAATTTTGGTTTTAACAGAGAATTTTTTATATATTGAATTGAATATTTTCTTTTTTTTTCTGCCGTCACTTTATAATAGTTTTTCGTATGATATTATTACTATTACTTCATGAGTATGTGTGTGTGTAGATTGTGGTGTGTGCGTCGTCGTGTGATAAACGATTTTTAGTCTTGAGCAGCAATGGTCCATTCTACTTCGCGGCTCATGCATTTCAAAATCCATTCCTTTTTCTGCTGCTGTTGTCTGCTATTGATTCATTTAAATGGAAAACGACGGTTTGCTTCGATCATGATGCTTATAGTTTTTGATATATTTTGTATTTCTGCTGCAATCAGTTTAGATTTTTCTTTTTTTTTTTTTTTATTAGTTTAATGCCGGTTTAGCAACATCAATTCACCTCCTACTAGACATGCTGAGTTAAGATGGTGTTTTATGTTGTTGTGTTTCTTTTCTTTTTTTATATTGGTACCCTGCGCTGTTGCCCACAACACAAAAAAGATGGGCCCAAAATCAGGGTATTGTCTTTTTAATATAATTGTTATTCTCCACCATTCTTTTGCTCGTCTTCGGATTCAGATTCTGTAAGAAATAAAAAGATAACGAAACACAAATTAAAATATCTACCAAAAGTTAAATAAAATACACTACTACATTTAAGAAACTACAAAAGCTTTTATTGGAATGATTATTGGCCAGTAAAATCTTCAATATCATCATTCCCGTTTACTTTAGCATATTGTAAATGAAATTCTTCAAGTTAATCTCTAAGAACTTGGTAAGAATATGCTTCGGATAGCTCATCTTAGTAGTTCAAAGTTTAATCAATTATCCGAACGATTATTGGCCAGATAAATCTATGGACTAGAAAACTGGACACCCAATCGTTCTTTTGCTCTTGACAGGTTTCAACAAGTTAAATTGTCATTAATCAAACAAAAACATGTGTAAACACAAAAGGAAATCCTGCCATATGAATGAAAATGTAACAATAAAGTTAGTTCTTTTGTACAAGTTTTCATTGGCCTAAACGAACCATTTGGTTTTGTGTAACCAGGCTTGTAAGGCAAGCAAAAAACTTAATTGCTTTTGCAATTTTGTACATTAAAGTTGTCATAGCAATTTAACAAGAAATTGCGACAAAGTCAATCTCAAAAATTGCCAATTATACAATGTGTTAAAAAATATAAATGTTAAATGATAAAAACGCACCTTCTTCCGCAGACTGTAGCCATTCCACAAATTTACGCATTTGCTCAACAAAATGCATTTTGCCTTTGCTGGAATGAGTCTCCTTGTACCAGCGAAGGATGATCTCTTCGGAAATAACTTCAGCTGTAATTAAAGCAAAATAGAAATTTATTATTTTATTTCTACTATTCATCATCATCATCAGCACTCACTTTTGTAGAAGAGCAAAATTATTTTCTGGAACGCCTTCATGAAATTCATGTTTTCATAGCAGAACTCCTGTACTTTCAAAACCAGTGACAATTCAGCACGGTCGGTTGAGGCGAATGCCTGCAATAAACCACAATAAGATTTCAAGTGGCGTACAGCTTGATCGGTGACCAGTTCTTCTTTTTTGTTCCATTCGCCCAAAGACATAATGGTAGACCAAATCTATAAGAAAATAAACACAATAATAATTGTTATAATCATCAAATTATTTACAGATTTATTTAGACTTGATATTTCCAAACAACAAATTGAACTTACAATAACGATAATTTCATGATCGGGAATGTTGGTGCGCTGAGCGAATTCCTTGATGTCGGCGGTAATTTCACTATGCGCCTTTTCGTCATTAATATCATCGATGAGTGTTTGTTGCAATTCGCGTTTTGCCTCTTGGCTGGCTTGCGCCTTATGCAACTTGATGATCTCATTGAGTTCTTTGTCAGAGAATACTTGTTTGAAATATTCTTCAGTACGTTTGTTTGGTGGGAAAAAGTCCATTAGTCTAGAATACAAAAATTAAACGAATTACACATCAGCAGGAAGAAATGTTTATCATCATCTTAAGGACTCAATAGAACAAAAGAAATGTATGAAATTAAATAGCAACCCAAATATATTTTCAATATTTGCGACTTGAATTCAATTTCATGCTTTTTCTGGGAATGTTAATTAAAGATTATAATTTTACATAGATTAAAATCTTCCTGAAACTTTCCGGATGTCAGAGAAATTTACTTAATACTTACTTGCTTTCCAGTCCACCCTTTTTGAGCGCCTGTACTAGATATGCAATGCCCTTCTCCTGCTTAAAGGTGACAAATAGCTCAACGAGAAACTCTAGAGCAATGCCATCCTTAATCAGATGCTCATTGTTTAGTACCAATAAAACATTTGGCGGAATAGACCCACTTACTGTGTAAATAAATAAAAAAAAAAAAATAAAATAAACAAGTGAATCATATTATTAATTTTTATTTCTACCAAAAGCAACAGAATGCTGCGTTTAGATGCAATTGTTTTTGGGTTTGTGTCTCTTGCATGTGGTTAAAAAATTCACACAAAAGTCAGTACACCAAATATGTTCATTTAAGCCAAGTGTATGCCGGGTTTTCCTTTTGTCAATATACAAAACACTTTTCAAATACATTTGGCTTTTATATAATAAAAATGGTGACAGGTAGAATTATTGCTTACCGAGCCAGAGCGCAGTCATACGTGCAAGTTTAATGCGTTCACTAGGTGTAAATCCTTTTATGAAGACCAAAACTTTCTTCATTTCCTCTTCGAACATTTTCTCCAAGTACTTATATCGGCGCATAAGCTTGATGAAAACCTAAAAAGGATAAACAAGGAAAATCACATGAAACATAGAATATTTCCATGGAAGCAGTGCGAGTGAAAAAGCCATTCAATTGTTTATTTATTAACAATTTTGTAATGTCGAAACAGAAGAAATCTTTAAAATGCATTAAATATTGGCAATTTTAAAGATAAGTAAATGTTACGTTTGTTCTTGCATACAGTCGACACCGATTATTGTATAGTTTATTTAACCAATAGCCAGTTCTAATTTGATGCAATTCGCTTTCATTCATTCATAGTTTATATGAAATATTAAACACTATTACTAACCTGCTCCTGGTTCCGCATTGAGTCCATGTCTTCGGGAGCATCAAATATGCAAAAACTTGTACGCGGTTTTTCGCCATCTTGAGAGATTGAACCACCTGGTACTGTAACAATCAAAATAAAATGTAAACTTGCTGATTTCTGGTCTTCTTTACATTGTGAACTTACCTAGCAGACCACCAGCTATTAATATGTCAAATAGCACTTCACCGTAGCGACGATAGTCCAATTTATTACCAGCAATATCTAGATACTTAGAGATTTGTTCCAAGTCACCTTCAGTTTTTTCAAGTCCAGCAATGACCGCATCACGGAAGCCCGTTGGGTCATATTTCTCCCTTTCATCTCTTTTTCTGGTCTTGATGCGCTGACCTGATAGTACTGGTCTTTCAATTTTTTGACTCATACAATAAATTGCTGAAAGTGATTAATAAATTCCCGTTTTTATTAGTATGCTGATGAATGACGATATTAAAAATATTTTTGTTTTTGTTTTATTTTAAATTTTAACGTAAAACAAAATGTATGAAATAGAAGGAATAATTTAAATTTTCAAATAAAACAATTTTATAAATTCACAGTCGATTCGATCACTTTAGATGTCAAAGAAAATCTGTTTCAATGAGTTTGAGTTTCAAGGCAAAACAGTCACACACGACAGATTATATTTGTCATCGAATGCCAGCGCAATGCGCATATAAAAATTATAAGAAAAAACAAGTTGTTTTATTGCTTCAATATAAAAATATTTTTTTTTTTAACGAAAGTTGTTTGCCTCTTTTCCGCTCTTTCCCCGTATTCTATCTATATAACTTAACCTATAATAAAACAAAGCAAAGGTGGCTGACTAAACAACGACACACATGTGCCGCCGCCTCACGCGCAGAGCGTAAAGCGTACTAATACACACACACTTACTCACAAATATATCTACTAATACCAAAACAAAAAAAAACTCGGCACGACTTAGCAGCAGCAAAGGTAGCAATCAAGTGAGAGGAGACAATGAAATTTCTTCGTTTATATTTATTTCATCAACAATACAAAGAACAAAGTGAAATTTTATGATTTGAAAATTACAAATGTGGGCGACCATAGTAGCATGGGGAGGAGGAATTGAAGCAAACGTAAACGAGGTCAATGTACAAAGAGAAGTAAGTATGTAAGAAGAAAAGGTTGCGATTTCAAAATTTCTTTTCTTTGCTGCTGCTACTCTGCGCGCCTGCTTTTTGGTTGGGTTTATGAGTGTGCGTTTGTTATAAATAATAAAAGATTAGCTCTTCTTTTTAAATGGTATATCTAAAGTATTTACAGTCAGATTCCTCCTCTATAACAATCGATGCGGCAAATAGAAATCATTCCATTACATGGGAGATATTTTTTGACAATATTTTTCATAAAATCAACATTAGAAGAATTCGACTGTGGATTCTATTCACAATTCAATAAAGCAAAACTCTCCAAATAACCAACAGTACTTACACTTTTACTAAAAGGAAATTAAGTGTTTTTGTTTCTAATACGCTTCCGCGACAAGTGGCACGGCGTCTGTCCTTGCTTTGTTTTAGCTGCTGTACTCTTATTTCAACTACTTGTAGTCACTTCTGATATGTTGTTGTATATCTAACAATAATTCTCAATAAAGAATTGGTGGGCTTTCAACAATTTAACCTCGACGTTCTATTGTCGTCGTCGTCACCGAAAAGCAAAGCAATTTACGTCTCGCTGAATTGTCGTCGTCGCTAAGCCACGCACACTATGTAGGAAATTGTGTACCGTCTTTCTTATATACTTTTGTACGTCGTTATTAGGAAGCAGTAAACTCAACACATGCACGCACGCACACACACACACTCAACAGTTTATACGGCGGTGTTTTATGTACGTATTTCACAATTTTTTTGTTCTTTTATTTTATTAAATTACACGTCAAATTTATTTTTTTTATAAAAATACACGAAAAATTTCTGTTCAACTATCACAATTTTGTTACTTTTGACTTAAACATATTTTTATTTTGAAATATATTTAAAAGAACATTTGTTTCAAAAAATAAAAAAAAAATATATGGAATAATAAAAATGTTTGCGAATAAAACGAATTATCGGCGAATACTTTCTTTGATCAAAATTAGAAATGAAATGACAAAAAGTTGCATACATGTGGTCGGTGGTCTATCGGAAGCGTCGGCGCCATTTTGAACAGAGTTGTTGCTTCTTTTAATAATATTATAAAATAACAAATTCCACTATATCTAAACAGATACGGGGATCAAATCAATTGCAGAATAATTTCTAATTTCATTTCTTGCAATTTTATTTAATATTTCTATTATAATTTACAAAAAAAGAACCAACTGTTTGCTCCTCATTAATATGTATTTTGTTTAAAAATATGGCAACACCAAACCTCATCTTGGTTTGCGGCGGCGTGGTTCTCCGGCAGTCCAATTGTAATATTTTTTTTTAAGCAGAAAATTTTAACTTAATTTGTGATTAATATTAACTAAAATTTAATCAATTCCTGATATCTTTATCTCTAATTAAGCACATTTTACAAAAATTCTGATGGCAACACTATAAAACATGGCTAACTTTGTCCCCATTTCCTCTTGCAAGCAAAGCACGCAGTAAATTTTTAATAGCAATGCCCAGAGAAAACACATAATTTGCGTAAAAATTTCTTTTTAAGTAATTAATCAGATGCTATCTTCACGCTATTGAGAACTTTATTACATTTCATGATTGATAACTAATAAACACTTGTGGTGTGACGCATAAAATTGTGTAACCTAATTAGTAATAGATTAATAAGTAGAAATATGCCAAATGAGTCATGAAAAAATAAAAATGCATACTTATGATAGATGCTCAACAAATTGATGTGCTTTGTTTGCCATTGTAACACGTACAGAAATACATATACGAGATAACAAAGAAGACAATGCTTCCGCTTATCTTTTCATCACTTTCTAGGTTACACAAAATCTACTGCGTAGCAAGAAAATTACAAGTCTGCGTTTTCACTTGACTTCTGCCAGTTGTTTAAATTAAATTATATGCACTTACTAATATCACTTAGAAACACTTCAAATTTTATAAAGAAAATTGTACTTACGATTAAAACAAAAAAGTCTGTTTTGCTTGGATGAATTAAATTATTCTTAACAAAACGCACCGCCAAGTCGCAAGTCTGTGCACAATGTGAAAGGCGATGGCTTCGTGAAAACAGAGTTGCTTTTTTTTCTTGACATTTTTAAGAAGAGTTGGTTTCTTGAAAATAAGAAGACCCTCTGTTACCGAATTGTGGTTACGTTTCCAGCACTACCTTAAACAGCTGTTCAGAAGTTCTTGTTGTAGTTTTTTCGTATTTACGAAACTGTTTAAAATATTTTAAGAATGACTTTATTATTAAAATTGGCCGCTAATAATTTTCGTAATTCAATTCTGCCATTGCGAAGCATTTGCACAACTATCCCAACCCACATAAAAGAAAGTAAGTGTTCAGATTTGAAGAATGTTTCATAACCTCTACGAATTGGTATTCAATACTACTCAATTTATAGTACGCGAGACACATGAACAGGATGCGATAGTTTATAAAGGCGTCATTGTAGAGTCACCACGCGCTAGTAAGATGTTGGATGCTGCTCGTCAAAAGAATTTCTGTCCCGAATGTTCGCTTGGATTGCAAATTAAACATACCGATGTATTAATTCTCTCTCAATATGTACGAAGTGATGGATGCATGTTACCACGTCGGATAACAGGCTTGTGCAAGCGTCAACAAAAAAAGATGGGCACATTAGTCACCATGGCGCAAAAGGCAGGTCTGATGCCCAATTTGAATCCCGAATGGAGTAAAAAGGATCCAAAGAAACGATTTGGCTGGAAGAAGTTTAATAAATACTTCAATGAGGCGACTATTAAATACTAAATGGCTTTTGTATATCATGTTGATTTCAATTTGTTAATAATATACATATAAGTATAAACTTACAATCTACAACATGTTCATTTGTGGGATCTAAACTATCAGTAGTCCTAAGACAATTCAGCATTTGAAGAATCATCATCATCATCATCATCATAATAAAGAAAGCTTCGTTTAATGATAATTGCAAATTGTATGAA
Source organism: Amiota minor (assembly GCA_037043295.1). Taxonomy (NCBI): domain Eukaryota; kingdom Metazoa; phylum Arthropoda; class Insecta; order Diptera; family Drosophilidae; genus Amiota; species Amiota minor. Next base: position 348,269 of record JBAMAW010001747.1, read on the forward strand.
TTTTTGACAGTTTCGTTGTGAATGTCATTTTCAGAAGAAGCAACTGTAGCGGTATATCGCATTGATTTAAACAAATGAATTTTTTAAGTGATAAAAATACAATTCATGTGGAGGTGTGCTTATACGATTCGGATTAGTGAGTGTTTAGTATATTCATTTTGATGAAATCAAAAATTTGCAATTGTTTTATTAAAGTCATCTCGATGAACTCATTCGTAAGGTCGATGAGCCCATGAGGGAATACATTGGTCGGAATGAACCGTTGCCACACAATATTGCGCTCAAAGTAAAAGAAGTCGATGCTCTCTTTGAATTGCAATATGTCGATAACTTTTTAGTGGAAACTGATGGCTGGGAGGACAAACCTCCTAGTAGAAATACTAAGTATCTCATACGTTATTATCAACCGATTCGTCGCCCAATGGAATATGAAACTTTGGACGACCGTGACGGTGATTTTATGTCTTCTTCGAAGCACTGGATCTTGCCTTCGACTACATTTGTTGGCCAATGGGAGAATCTGATTTATGAAAACGGTTTAAAAGAGAAGGTCAGTTAGTAAATTATATAAAATGATTAAATGTTAATCTTCCCTTCATCATGTTTGTTTGCACAGCTTCTGAAGTTTGCACTCTCCGCTCTTTCACTATCTCAACATGATGTCAATACCAATATTATCTCGTGTAATCGTTTACTTTTGTTGCATGGCCCACCGGGCACCGGCAAGACGAGTCTTTGTCAAGCACTTGCCCAAAAGCTAGCAATACGCTCGCAACGCTTTTTCAAACATGCCCATCTTATTGAGATCAACAGTCACAGTTTATTCTCAAAGTGGTTTTCAGAGAGTGGCAAATTGGTGCTGCGTCTCTTTGCTAAGATACATGAAATCGTTAGTGATCCACGGAACCTTGTTTGTGTTCTTATTGATGAAGTGGAATCGTTGGCTTATGCACGCAGCGAAATGGGTGGTCAGGAACCACAGGACGCTATGCGTGTGGTAAATGCTTTGCTTACGCAACTGGATGGCATTAAGGCGTATCCAAATGTATTCACATTCGCAACATCTAATCTACCGGAAACCATCGATTTAGCATTCCTTGATCGCGCTGATATTAAACAGTACATTGGACTACCAGGTGTGCCTGCTATTAAACGTATTTACGAGTCTATATTTCTGGAATTAATGCGCATCAATATACTCCACCATGAGAAACTTGAAGATGAGGATGGAAGCGAAGGACTGTTATCTGATCTAGCGGAACGTAGCATTGGCCTTAGTGGGCGGACCCTTAGAAAAGTACCGTTTCTCGCTCATGCTCTTTACACAACGAGTGAGTTCTTTGAACTCAATCAAAAAATAACATTAAGTGATTTTCTTGATTCGATGTTGTTGGCATTGGAGAAACATAAACAGGATCGAAAAGCCATACAAAAGAAACAAAAGGAAGAGCTCACTGAAATCGAGTAAGCTTCTTTCATCGGAACGAAAACAAAAACAAAAACAAAAGCATAAAAACAAAAATCGCATTTATATTGAGTATGAATTGTTTTTTATATCTTTTGCTATTAAATTCTTATAAAGTCAAACCTTTAAACATGTTATTGCTATTTGCTGTTGCATCGTTTCAAGTAAGGAAACTAAGTTTCCTTTTTGGCTTTGCCTAGAGTGAATTCGGAAGCAGCTGCTGCTTCTATATATTTGTCCAGGAGCCTTAAGAGCAAAAAAAATCAAGCATAAAATCTTATTTGCTTTCTTCGTACGACTATACGTTCAGTTTAGTTGATTTTCTTTTAGTCAATACTTCCGTTAGAGCACTTGTGCGGTATTTCCGTTTCTCTTATTTTTTCATGACTTTCTTTTTTTTTTTGATTCGATTCTCGCAATACAAGTTTCATCACACATCCATGCGTCCTACATATGAAGAGCAGAATGACCACTCGACGATATCTTCGCTACGTTGCCATTTAAAGGAAAAAAACGTTGCATATAAAAAGTGTTGAAATTCTGTGCTATAATCTGCATACTTTGATTTCCTCAATTCTCCCCTTCCTTATTCTCATTCACACCAACATTCGTTTTTGTATGTGGATTTTCCATTCAATTTGCTTCTTTATACGAGGGTTGCCTCTTAGATTTTCATATATATTGCGGGAACAGAGAATATTTTCCATCAAATGGTTTTATTGATATTACAAAAATATTCTCCTTGAAGATCAATACATTTTTGGATTCCCTTTCCAAATTCTTTTAAGTGAGAATAAGAAGAAGTCCTTGGAATATATGGCCAATGTCAAATTACGTTTTCGGTGCTCAAAAAGTCTTTTGTATGAGCCAAGGTATGTGGGCTCATCGTATTTGCTTGTTGCAGATGATGAATGATACTTCCTCTTCCTGAATATATTGAATATTTTTGGTAAACAAATAGTTGTATACCATACAGAATTAACTGTTCTTTGTTGCTGTAATGATATGGTGGCCAGTTTATGCGAAGAAACAGGCGATTCTTTGCTGCTAAGTGCTTTGTCTGCAAACAAGTTTTATTGAATTTAGCTTGACTTGAACAACCCATACAGTCGGTAGCTGTTTAGTTTTTGGACTAATACACCATACATAAATCGTAGATTCATTGCCTATCATGTTTTTATGAAGGTCTTTTGTAAAACTGCGCTTCATTTCTTAACTTTTCTTTGCATCAATATGTATTGTAGTAACAGTCTTTTCTTGAGAGATCTTCTTCTTGACACTGGTGAAATTAATATCCAGGGATGGGTTAATCCTACGATAAGTCATATGACAATCTTGTAATACCAGTGAATGCACAAATTGCATAGATGATTTCTGGCATAACAAATGATTTTGGACTACAGTCATGAAATTCATCGGTGAGCGAACGGTGTCTGATTTGGTATGGCAATACTAGGCATCCATAGGCTGAAATATAAAAGGCAACTGGCAACTAAAGGAGGCCCCAGTCTAAGAAGTCAGCTTAAATACAAGCAAAAACTATTATATTATAAATATCTCATATATTGATTTATTTATACAAATATTAGAATTGAATTAACCGATTAATCCATAATTTGATTTGATTAATGTGAAAAAAAAGGAATTTTATCGAACTGAATTGAGACTGAAATTGTCCTTCTAAAAAGGCCTTTAATTGCAATTAATCGTAGACAAATTAACCAATTATTCGATTAATAGATGTGCGTCCAAAAAAGTTCCTCTGCCTCCAAAAAACAAATTGATAAGCAAACAAGAAAAAAGATCCCACAATGAACTTTGAATTAACCAAATCAAATTAGAGATTAATCGGTTAAATTAATTTTCAATCAATTAACTGTTTAATTTACTTTTTAACTGAATACTTTTCGATTAATCGTTGCCATAGATACATCCGATTGCTGTGGAATAGGTGACGTCAAAATTTTTACTTGCAGATATGGTATATGTACTTATATAATTCCTAGGGCACGTCAATTGATGCTCGGCAATCCTTGGCTTGGTAATGTGATACATAAACTTCTTGGTAGGATGCCACTTAAAACTCTACCGCCTTTAGAGTGTATTTTAAATATAGAAATACTTATGTACCTCAAATGAACTCAGTAAAAATATTGTAGTATATTAATCAAACTATGATTTCTTTTCCCTAGGTCGAAATATACAAGGTCCGTTCTACCAAATTCTGTATAATTTTAGTTCATCAAGAAAGAGTTTATATTTCTTATATTTAATATATAGAAATCAACATTTGTTCGTATCTTATGCGCTGCCATACCGTTCATCTGATTCCAATGAAATTTTGTGAATGTTTATGGTTGGTTCCAGTCTCGAACATAGGATAATTTTGGACACGATATGTGGCGCTGTTTGCGAGAAATTAATTTATCAAGTTTAGCATAAAGTTTAAAAATCAATAAAGTTAAAAGAAATAATTTTTTTTTTGCTTTTTATTTGAACAAAATTACTGCCTTTTTAATAGAAAATTTAAGGATTCGAATTGAATTTTGAATTATTGCTTCTCGGGAATTTTCTCCTATCATCATCATTAAAATCATCATTCTCTTTAGATGAATTTTCTTGGCGACTACGAACGATGCATATTTTTGGACATGTTGTTTCTGTATCTATGTTAAAGAGAAAATTCAATCAGTTCTTAATTTAAATTTTTATTAAACTATAATTACCATTTGTGGTCTTTGTCATCTTGAGCAATAACATTCTCACGATCTTTGATTGATTCATTTTCTGAATTCGTATAACATTGCGGTATTAGGTTTTTGAAAAAATCAGAATCAGATGATTTATTGCGACTAAAGTAAATCTCGAAAACTTTTGCTGATTCATTCTGTGAATCTTTTGGCTCAGAAGATTCATACTTTATCGCTTCATTGGATTCATCAGAGTCTGATTGGCATTCATTCCAAGTTTCCATGACATTCATAACTACCTCATCGGGTTCTGATTGATCATACTTCATAACACTATTCATTGACTGTAAACGTTCAGTGACCGTATTCAGATTTGCGCATACAGATAAGATATTTTCATATAAATTTAGCAAATGGTTTTCGCAAAATTTGTTCTTGCTACAAATTACCGACCTAATTTCTTCAATTTGTTTGGCATGAAGCTGCGCATAATCTATAGTTGCAAACCCCGGGCAAAGGTCTTCAGGGAGGTCTTCTTTCAAGATATTTTCAATCTCAGTCACGACTATTTCATTATGGTCATCATTATGGTCTAACTGAATCTTTTTGTCTACGCATTTCTCGTTAAGATATTTGGTGACCAAACGATTCTCTGCGTGAATGCCAATTAGGTCGGTATACTACACTAGTCTAAATCTAATTTAAAATACTCACCTTTAGCATCAGCAATTTCAGATTTGTTTTGTTTCAAGAACTTCTTAACCTCGCTACGAATTAATTTACGAAGACCTTTGTAAGATATTAAATAAAATTTCTTACCATTATGAGAAAACCTCTTATTGATTCGAAATGAGTTTGTTTTATACGACGGTACTTTCATCCTACCGTTACTATGACAAGATTTTTTAACTAAATTAATATAACAAAAATAAACGACCTTGTGGTTGATTCAAGAAAATATTTGTTTAAAATGAAACTATGACAAATTCTTTAAAGTTACTTAGATGAATTTTTAAAGAATTTATTATTTTTTGTTGATAAGATGAAATAAGAATCCTATATTCAATAAGTTCAGTTCGTCATCATCACCTTGCCAAAAGTCATTTTTCACGCCTTTCATTCAACCATTATGCCAAGCATCCTTTTACTACTTGCACAAATATTCCTTGTTACTGCTGCCCGCTTGCTTTCCGCACGTTTATTTTATCTTGTCTTTGCGAATGTTGGTCTAATATATTTTTTATTATCCTTGCAGCTATCTGACATAATTCGTGCGCATTATTTGTCTATTTTATTGTTGTTGTGCTTTGTACCTGTTTATCTTGTTTGGTATTTTCTTTATTTTTTCTCATTTTCCTGCGCTTATTGGCTTCTTGAGCTAGTATTTATATTCGTATGAGAAACGTCTGCATAGACTGCAACAACTACGAGTACTTCTTCTTTCCATAGTTAGTAGTGTGTATGTGTGTGATGCGTTATAATAAAAATCCTGTTCTGGTCATATAAAAGTAAGTACAAGGTGCGGTGAGTTGGTGTGGCATGTTGTGTCTATTCCTTGGCGTACGTGATTTGATTAGGTTGGGCGATGTGCGATGTTTGTGTTCCTCGTTTATTATTATTGCAAAGAGAGAACAAAAGATGACTTTGAGATTCAAAAGCATAGAATTTCAAGAAGAAAATTTCCGAAATTTTATTCCATCATTTTTAACCTGAGTTTTGCCAAAGTAAATGATGCAATCTGGGAAGAAATCGTAACGAATCCAACGAAGCACTAAATCATTAGCATTGAGTCACTACAAAATAAAAAAATAAAAAAAAACAATAAGAAATCATTGATTGCCTCAAACTTGTCCATATCACAACACATAAGCTCATGGTCTCCAAGCCTAACGAGCAATGTGAAGTGACTCGAAAACAAGGGAAACCATTGACGGACAATATACATGTTGCTTTGTACAATATTATTGTCGATTCTATGGTTGCGGTTTTTGTCATGCAGTTTTGACCTCGAGACGATGACGATGATGTTGGTTGGTTAGTTGTTGAGAGAGCCGCCGTGCTTGACAACAAAAGTACTGAGATTTCCGTATGTGGTTTGTGATAGTAGAACAAGTGAGTGAGTTCTTTTGAGTGAGTTTCCGCATATAAAGTTTAATGGTGTTGCACGTTCATGTGTTTGTGTATGCGAATACGAATGCATATAGCATGTAGCCCCTTGAGCTATAAAAATGCGACACATCAATGCGACACACGTAAGCGGAAATGGTCGCAATTGCGTCGCGTTGCTATCTATGTACAGCTGCTGCTCCTGCAGCTAAAACTTAAATAGCAACAGGAAGTTTATATGGCACAGATACTCAGGATGCCCTGTGCATCATTCTGATCTAATACAATGTATGTATTTCATTGCTTTACTACAAAAATTTTACAGAATCTTTTCCTCTTGAGGCTCTTAGTAGATGAATGCATCCAAGGTGTGTTGATAGACACAATAACTTCAAGTTTTGTACTTAGCAAGAATAAAGGTGATGTAACCACAGATAATTAGCGACAGGAAATGAAATTGGCTTAATGTGACGCTTTTTATTTTCCAACTTCAAGAATGACTTTTATTGATTCATAGTCTGGACTTTTTATATTATTTTTGACACATTTCCCTTTAAACAACCATCATTTGTAATGATGCTTTGTGCCATTGGGGCACTTGTGCAACAATTGTTCAACTTCAATGAAGTCTCTTACGCCTCACGCTCCTTATACTTATGTTACAAACACATAATAAACCTTACAAAAAAAAAAAACAGAAAGAAAGCAGATGAAGGATGAAGAAAACCAATTGCATGTTGCATGAATTTATGCATGGTCCTTCGACTATTGTTGCAATTCCTTTACAGAAGCCATTCCAACTCTACCTTGGAACATCTCGCTTCGATTACAAAACATACAATACAATTGTCTTGTTGTTGTATTTCGTGTATTTCGTATTCTCCAAAGGCAATTCGAATGCGATCGATTTTGTTTTCATTTTCTTTTGCTTTCATTGTTGTTGTTATTATTCTTATTATTATTTATTTGCTTGTTTACGACTGTTTACCTTTCTTTTTTCATATTTTTTTTTTGTATTTTATATTTCTTCTCTTCAATCGACATTTGCTATTCATGCTGCTATTATTTTTCCTTGAATGAATGAGGAATAAAATCCCAATAGGCAATGAGATGGGAGTCCAAAGTAAGTTGAGCTGAACTGAGCTGAGCTGGCAGTGTTGTAAAATATTATACGCCATACGATGTCTGCAACTTAACACACTACGTATGTGTAATATTTAAACATACTACCTACCAAAGCAATGTGGCTGCTCTTAGTCCTGAATGGATATACGAGTTGTAGACCTGTTCATCTACTATGTCGTTGTCGTTGCTGTTGTTTCATGTCTTTGTGCCGAGCATAAATTGCAAAATAAATGTGCAAATGTTTATCCAAGGCATTTGATAGAGAAATTGAACCATTGAACAATTGAACAATTTATGTTTTGATTATTTGATGTTTTCATATATATGAGTACTCGTATATATGAGGAGCACAACAACAACAAAATCACGAATCAAATGCAAAAGTATCTCCTCGTTCAATTCATACAATAACAAAGCAAGCATTGTGCAATAATTTGCATTCATGCGGCGTCATACGTATGTATGCTCGTGGCTTTGAAATGAATTTCTATTCAAAAATAGAATAATAACATTGCTTACAGCCCAAGCAGCGAAGCAACCAACCATCCAACCAACCAAACATCCATGTGCAAATAGTCTCACAGGATCACCACTGAAAATACACAAAGCGGAAGAAGGCTTAAGCAAATTCAAATGTATTCACAATTAATGTTTAGACTGGGTCTTCATTTGATAGAAGTTAAAGAGATGCGTAGAATTTATTGTATTCATAAAAATTAGAAGCTATCCATACTATTTACTATATTTATTTTATTTATTTATTATGACAAAATACTGTGAAACTTAAAAATAAAAGGTTATTAACATAATACGTGATATTAAAACAAAATAAAAAAAAAAGAAAAACATAATTAATAACAAAACAAGTGATTAAAGCTAGTCTTAAAACAATTTTAATTACTTAAAATTAAACGTAAGATAATATATAAGAAATCCAACCGTCTCTGACCTGTTGGAGGTATTTTTTCAAGCTATGCTAGGGGCATCACACAGCCAATTGTAGTCAGAGACAGAAGGGATGTAAGGGCCAATGAGCGATATCCACTTCATCTAGTAGCAGTTCGTTCCAATTCCCGAAGCCAATGAAGGGCGATGATGTTAAGCGCAGAGGCCGAGATCTCAGGCGAGAGGACGTTATAGAACTTATTATAAAGAGTGCATAAAACTCGGAAATGATTGTATAGGGCATAGTTAGTTGAACATATACCTATAGCTAAGGGAACGTAATTTCTAGATGTACGACTAGAGACACAGAAACTAAGTTGGCTTAAAAGCACTGACGAATCAACATTACCAGTAATAGGTTTATGAAGAAAGCTTATACCAAGAGTTATTTAGCGATTAAGCAATAATCGGAGATCTATAAGAAGAAGCCTGCTAAATTGTGAAGGCAAACGTACACTGGAATCCCAATTTAAACCACGAAGTGCAAACAGAAGGAATTGCTTCTGTATAGACTCAATGCGTTTTTGATGTTTTTTATATTGGGGGCTCCAGACACAGGGCGGACTAGAGTGATGAAATGAATCTTGGTAGTATAGGGATCATATATTGTAGTAATAATTATGAATTTTACGCCATTGTAAAATTAAATACTCCTATATCGTCTCTAGTTCTTTTGCAAAATTTATAAGAATATTGTTCAGTTGGCACTTAAGGAGTCATCAGATTAAATTCTTTTATATTGAATAAACTTAATCTTTAGCATTTGCACAGAATATTGTAATGAAAAGCTAACAATATATTTTATGTAATTGACTTTTAACCTAGTTTTAAACTTAAAATTTGATAAGAAACCCAAACCAAGGAATCAAATTTAAAGTAAGTATTGAACAAATAACGAGGCTTGAGTTGCTTAACACAAAAGAAGAAATTATTGATTGAAGAAACAATGAATTCAAACAACAACAACAACAACGACAACAATTTGGTTGAATGTTTAAGCCAGATAAAGTTTTGGAAAATAAACACAAATATATATATATATATACATATATTTAACCATTTATAACTTCCGGCACGTCTACGAATACATACAATAGAAGATGAAGAAGTAGATGTGGGCAAGACAAGAAGGGCAACTGCATTGAACGCATTGCTATTGCTATTGCTATATTTCAGGCTTCACAACACAATATTTCTGAGTTTGAGTCAACGAAAAAAGATTGGCTTTTAAAAATGTCAATATCCGAGATCGTTGATTGTGATTCGTTGCTTGCTGTTCGCTGTATGGATAGTATTGTACAATAGTAGTCAACTTTGACTTGGACTTGGGTTGTTGTTGTTGCAATACTACTTACTTGAAATTGAAGCTGAGGCCAACGAGTGAAATTGCAATGAAATTTTTTGGTTGAGAAATTGTATTTCATTTCATCAAATGAAGAAAAATCGTACATTTTTATAAATGTCATGGCAATAATAGCGTTGATGTTGATGTTGCTGTTGCTGTTGCTCTTGCTGTTACTGTAGCAGTTGGGTGGGCGGGCGCCTTAAAGTATGCTTGCCAACAACATTACAAGGGCCAGTTGAGTGAGTAGCTAGTGGACGCTTTACAACCTTTATATCTCACACACCCACTCTCTTTCTCTCTCTCTCTCTCTGTCTCTCTCTTTCTTTACTATTGCTTTTGCTTTTGTTGTTGTTAATATTGTAGTTCTCATTCTCATTCTCATTCTTGTTGTACTTATATTTACTAAGAGCATTGCAACAGAGTTTCGTAGGATGCACGTCATTTTGTCTGTTATTGAATTTGACATATTTTTGTGCATGTGTCACTCTGCCCTCTGCCCATCAGTTCTCTCTCCAGTCTGCTCTCACTTTATACTTTTTCTGTATCTTTCTAGCTGGCTAACGGATTAGCGTCATTGCAATTTTGTAAGATTTCTCGCATTTTTCATTTACTCGTCTTCCTTGAAGTAGCTACAGCTTTAGCTATAGTCATTCGTCGTTCTTGTTGTTATGTTGTGATATGTTGTGCTGTTGCTTCGTTATATTGTTGATGGCAATAATGTTTCCCCTTACCATTCATTCACTCATGCACTCATTCACACACACACACACACACTCTCTCACTCAGCCACGATGTCCGTCATTCAGTTGAACTGACTTTAGATTTTTCATTTAAAGTCGCATCTTTTTTAACATCAATTTCTATGCTTTTCTATCCTCAACCATACTGTTCCTTCATTTTCTTTCCTTGCCTTTTCATTCCTCTACATTTGTGTTATATTTGTATTTGTATTCGTATATGTGATTATGTGTTTATATGTATAAGTATGTATGTATACATATATCCTCAAAGTCCTTTTGATCAACTTTTCGCGTTTTTCATTTAAGCAAACACATTTTCTGCATTTCATATTTCCAGTCACGTTTACCGCATAATGATGATGGTGCCTTGCCTTTTTAAGAAACGTCTTGTCCTGATATATGGTAGAAAAACAGAGGAGCGGAGAGAGAGAGAGAGAGAGAGAGTTCAATTGAAACCATGTTTTATGCTATTTAATTTTTGGTTGGTTTAGTGTTTTAGTTAGCAAGTTTCTTTTAGTGGATTTTTTCAACCATTAAAGAGAGTTCAAGTGCATTTCCATACAATGGCAGCATCAACTCCTGCATCATCATTTCCTTGCCATTCCTCACTCACTACAACACTATACTAACTTATACAATATTTTCGTTTGCCAAGCAAAATACTTTGCAATACAAATACTAACGAAGAAGGAAAGCAAAAATACCAATGACATTTTCTTTGGCAAACAAATTTCATTTCAGTTACCTTGAATGTACATACTTCGTACAGCAAAATCATAAGTCCAAGAGTAGAGTTGAAATGGGATTGAATGGAATGCCCAAGATGCTAAAGCAAAGTCCCAGTATTGTAATCGTACAGTTTGACTTACTATACATTTGCTATTGAATAAGAAAAAAAAAAATGCCATTTAGGTGTGTCTACAAAGAAGATTGGCCACTGATCTGTTGAATTATTATAGTCCAATAATGTACATTGACCTCTGGGAGGAGGTTGATGGATGTTGTTTAATGGTAGTGGATGGTATTAGAAAGAGTAAATAAATTGTTTTCAATGTTGGTAAAGATGTATATTTAAAACATCCATTTTTTACAAATTTTTCTATTATTTTCTTTAAATTTATTGAACGTAAGAAATATTTTACTTTCAACTTTTATTCAGCGAAAGTTTTACACATATAAGGAACTTGATTATTTTTTTTTTCTTTCATCTCAGTTCATGTAAATACCTTGGTGATAATGCAAATGTATAAAAATGCGCCAAGTGCGAGTCAGACTCATACACGGAGGGTTCTGTACCAGATTGGGAATCGTAAGGGAGGTACTCCACCTCGTGTTCCGATTCGACTAATTCCAACAAATATACCGCGTTTATATCACAAACTTATATAGTGTCTAAATTTCAGTTCAATAGTCCAAAAAACAAAAAAGGTTTTCGAATAAGAACCTGATTTTTGCTGGTGGGTTTGTATGGAAGGTACCCCTCCCAGTTGGCCGATTTCGCTGAATCCAACAGATGTGAAGTGCCTATTTAATAAACTTATAGTGTCTAAATTATAGTTCGATAGAACAAAAAACAAAAAAGTTTTTCTAATAAGAACCTGAATTTTAATGGGGGGTTTGTATGGGAGGTACCCTCCCTAGAGGTCCGATCAAATTGAAATTTCGACAAAATAAGTTTCTAATCCATATCCATCAACCTTTTAAATTTCAAGATCGTGGCATTACTGGATCGTATAGCGGCCATACAGACCAAAATGTTTCTTGCATGGGGACCCATTTAAGTTTTTGAAAATATTTTATTTTTAGTACTTGTTGCTGATGTTCGCATAGAACGACGGTTTATGAGATATGATCCGAGGACGGACAGATGGACGGATGGATAATGAAGTCTCTGCAATAGGATTTCTTTTGGTACCCTTTGAGTCCGGAACGCTGTCCGGAAATCTGTAGCGTGCTTAGCCACTGCCTTATTAGGTTGAAGCTTCTCAATGTACATAATATGATACTACAGTTTTTCATTCTTTCAGAATATCTTTTACTGAGCCGGAAGATTGTTGTTCAACTGTTACATCCTCCTTTGATAAACTCTCCTTCATGTCTTCTTGCTGCAACTCCATAATAAAGTAGTTAGCTCCTGACTGTAATATTATTCACTTTCAGCCTCATCTCATTAGCCAATAATACAATTCCATCGATCACTGCATCGAGTCCATGAAAGTCACATTGGACAAACATTTCGGAGCAAAACTTCTTCTAAGAAGATGAGCTAATGATGATGATGGCAACACTTTTCCATGGCTATTCGATAATCAATGTTGTAAAAGTGACTTTTCAAAACTCTTCTAAAGTAAGATTGTCTTCTTAACACTAGAAATAACCTGCTGGTTCCTTAGGTTAAAATTCAATGGAGTAAAGTTTGGATTTCTGCTTCCCGAATCTGTATTATTATTAAACGTAATATTCTCCACTAACAGAGATCCAAAATGCCATGCGTTAATCAAGTATTTTCTTTGTTATATAAGGCTTTCGTAATGCGATTGTACTAGATTTTTATTTTGTATATAAAAATCATTTTATAATGTTGACTTCTGTTGCATTTTCTTTTTTTAAACAAAAAATTATGTGTACGAATGATTATGATTTCATTTGACCAGATTATGACAAAACAATTTGATTTTTTTTGTTATATTTTACACACACACATATACACATAATCAGTTTCATTTCGCATTCGAATACTAACAAAAATTTTGCTCCCAATCAGCAATACAAACGTATTTTGTGTGCACCATTAAATGCTCAAATTGAAAGCAAACATTCTCCTTAGTACCTCATTCAATACATTAAATCCCATACGACATTCTAAACTCAAAACTTGGTGATCAAAGATTGCGTTATACTCGTATGCCATTTAGCTATAAAAGCACTTTACATTGTAGTATGTTTCTTTTTTGAACTCAATTTCACTTAGATATTTTCGCCCATTTTGTTTATATAACAAAAGTAGTGCAATAAGTAAATCAGTAAATTGCTGTCGGGCAAGCGGCAATGGAGCTTAAAATCTATTATTTTAAAATGTGTTTTACTTTTAGTTTTTGTTGCCAACATCAACACCATTTTTTTTAAAGTATTGTCTTCCTTCTGTTTGTCTGTCGTTTGTCATTGCTTGCATTTTAATGCATTTAAATTATGCATGAAATACTGTCAGGCGCTGAAAAGTATGCAACTATAAATTATTAAATCCATTCATATGTGTAAAAATTTATATAGATGAAGAATGTTAATGTTTTTGTTTATTGGTTTTTTTTTTTTTATATTTTTTTGTTTCATTTTCCCATTAAAACAATTCAATTTTAATGTTGAAATATTAAAAAATTTATAATAATTTGTTGAGAAATGGCAGCGTGAAAACTGCTACATGGCACGACAGAATATTAATCAATTAATGTTTGCTATTTCTGTTTCCGTTAAAGAATAGAATAAAAGTTTCACTAAACTTGTTTAAAGCATGGAATACTAGTTTAAGTCAATGGTGGTAATTCTAAGCCCATCAAAGCCATCAAAGTTTTCAACAAAAATATTTTCCAAACTATTACTTTCGCCCAAATAAAATGAGAATGAAAATAACAACACCAGCGCCAAACTAAAACCACAACTTTTGATATTGGCAACATGAAAAATTTATGCTACGCGCGTAAAATTGCGCATAAAATGTAATTAATGGCTTTTGATTATTGTTCTTGTTGTTGCTGTTGATGTTGGAGGGGTTTTTGCTGTTTTTTCTAGTCAAAATAATTTCAATAAGCCAACAGCTACAACAACAACAACAACATCAACAACAACAATACAATTTGAAGCGCTTATTTTGAAAACCAACCCATAATTAATAAAATGCATTCAACGCCCTGAGCAAGTGAGCAACGAGTTTATAGGAGCGTTTCGCTACAAGTGAATCAAGAACAAAATGTTGTTCGGTTGGTTGGATTGGACGGTTGAAGGCATTTTCAACCGCAGGAATTTTTATTTGGATCAAATTGAGCAATGTCGATTTCGGCGTCAGCTCATATTGCCACTAAACAAGAAACAACAATAATAAGCCAAGCACATTTTACGTATAAATTAAATGCGGAAACAAGAAAAGAAAATATTGTACATTAAATACAATGAATTTCATTAAAGATACAAAAAGCTTAAAATTAAATTATGTATTTGTATGGACTCCCTTAGATTTTTACTAAACTAAGACTAAGTTAAGGAAAAAGCTCTAGCTACTTTGACCTTAGGTTTTGTGTGTATTAGGTTTGCAACTAAGTTCCTACTGATGCAGAATTGGGAGATGATATCTAAAACGAAATCTTGTTGAACCTTGGAATCAGGTATATTATTGATAAATTAGCCGCCCTATACGATCCAGTAAACATAAGATCTTGAAATTCACATGGTTGGTGATTATGGGTCAAATACTTAAACTATCTATGGGAGTGATATGATCCAGTAGTGCTAGGATCTTGAAATTCACGTATTCCATGACTATGGATTTGACATTTATAGTTTCCGAATTTCAATTCTATGGTAGAAAAAACAAGAAAGATATTCCAATAGGAACTTGAATTTGAAGCTGGGTTTATATGGGAGCTATGCGATCCAGTAAAGCTGTAATCATGAAATTCACATGGTTCGTAAATGTAGGACAGACAACTAAAGAACCCAAATTTTATTTCGATAATACAAAAGCCAAGAAAGTTTTTCTAATAAGAACATAAATTTGAATCTATTTTTATATGGGGGCTAAGTAATCCAGTAATTCTAGGATCTTGAAATTCATGTGGTTAGCAAATGTGGGTTAAACATTTATAGTATCCAAATTTCAGTCCGATAATACAGAAAAAAAGAAAGTTTTTCTAATAAGAACTTGAATTTGAATCTGGGTTTATATAGGAGCTATACGAATCAGTAATCCTAGGATCTTGAAATTCACGTGGTGGGTGACTTTGAGTTAGACACTTATAATGTCCAAATTATAGTTCAATAATACAAAAAACAAACAAGTTTTTCTAATAAAAACTTGAATTTAAATCGGATTTTATATGGGAGCTAAACGATCCAGTAATCATAGGATCTTGAAATACACATGGTTGGTGATTATGGGTCAGACACTTATAGTATCTAAACTTCAGTTCGATAATACAAAAACCAAGAAAGAATATGAATTTGAATCAAGGTTTGTAGGTTTTGTTTGTGTTCCGATTCGGGAAAATGTCTTCCGTTTGGGGAAAAGAAAACTTCGTGTAAAATTTCAGCTCTCTAACTTAAAAACTTAGGAACTAGTTTACATACAAACAATCGACAGAAGCCAGGCGAATATAGCAAAATCAACTCGCCTCGTCGATCTGTTTCAGAATATCTATACACTAAGTTTCTGAAGCCTCCTTCTGTTTGTAATAAACTTTATGACAAACTTATAATACTATTATTTACGTGAAGAGTATAAAAAGAAAATTTTTTAAGATTCTTCACATATTATATTCATAATTTTTTATAATATGGAACTTATTTATTTATTTTTATTTATTTATTTGTTGTTGACTTATAATTTAAAAGTAAAATCTAACCAGTAATGGCATCAATGGCTATCGGCTTAATCCTTAATTAAAAATAATAAGGAAACTAAACACAATTTTACACCAATTTTAGTATATTAAAAAAAAAAAAATCAAAATCAACTTTTGGTAGACTTTACTTTTTAATTAGGCAATAAAATTCTTATCTATTTCTATTGATGATGATGATATGCTTAGATATGCTTAGGATTTCCTTTTAGGTCAAATTATTTGCTTGTGTTTGAATAAAATTCGTTACATGTCGCTGGTCATTACAATTCCCGAGGCTTTCGCTTTGTGTGTCTACTTCATCTAAGATGCTCTTTGTCTCGTTGCAATTACCTTGATTAATAGCGGTTTTCGTATTCAGTGAAAACTTTATAGTCGCACCGACGCCAATGTCGACGCTGGCGCAAGTCATTCACAATCCTTTATACTGCCCACGTCAATAAAACAGCAACCTGGAGCTGTCTTTGGCTGGCGTTGCCATTTTGTGGCCGCACAAGGTGTTGGCAATGCTGACACCGTCAGTCGGATAGTTGGACAGGCAGGCGCCCACTTGGTTGGTTAGTTGGTTGGTTGCTTGTTGTTGTTGTTGTTGCTGTTGACTGCTGTCTTTTCGTTGATGTTTACCACAGAAAAGTGCACGTTCTCTTGCTTCTGTTTCGTCCTTCTTGTACGATCCCTTGGTTTATATTCCCTCATTCAACTTTTGTAACTTTTCAAATGAAAATTGCAAACGCAAATTAAATTAGTATAAACTATTTTGCCATTTCCTTCTGAAATGTTGCTGCGCCCCATTTCAATTAAATGGTTGCAGAAAGACTTGAAAGTCGCCAGCCTAAGTTGTGGGGTTTCTAGGTTTGTTTGCTTGACACTGGTCGGCATGAGAGAAGTCAAGTTCGTGACGCACGTTATTTCTAATTAGATTACAACAATAACAACAGCAACAACAACAACAAAAATAAAAATAACAAAAGTAATATCAACAAGTCAAGTATTGTACAACAACAAGTTGACATATAACAAGGAGCGCCTTCGTTTCGGTTCGCATTTTTCTTTCCTTCTAAAGTAGCAATAAAGATGGCCGCTAATACTTACTCATCTGTTTGTCCAGTCTTCCATCCAACCAACCATCCAACCATCCATAGTTTAGTCCTTTGGTTCGCTCATCTGTCTGTAATACTCATTTTTTTTTTCTCGTTTGACAGACGTTCGGTCGATTGTTTGTTTGTCATTTTGAATTTTAAATGAAAAAATATTTTTTCAATTTCACATTTTTTCAATTTCACATTTTTTCAATTTCACATTTTTTTCTTAAGCGCGACATAAGAAAAAATTTCCTAATATAATGTGACCCTCTAATCTTGACTTTTTCAATTTGAAAAAAATGTAATTAATATTTGAATGTCAAAGTTCTTCGAGTATCTTCAGTAGAAATTCATTTTCATTACTAAACTAATTATGAATGTAAAAATGATGATAAAAAATAAAAGAAAAAAAAATTTTTTTTTAATTACTCGAAGCTCGAATTTATACAAAGTAATGAATGAGTGAGTAGGCGTAGGTAAAATGTGAGTATCTTCTTGTACGATGAATGCAGAAAAAGGAATGTATCAAAATCAATGAGTAAATGGCATGCAGTGCAATTTAGTCAAATGCTAGTCGAAGGTAGAAAGAAGTTGATTTAGTTTAGTTTATTTTAGCTTTTGCGAAATTTTAATTAAAAAGCAATGAGTGAGCAAGTCATTCGAGTAAAATGCTGAATGAATGATTGAATAAATGAGTGGATGACTGATGATTGATTCAATGGGAAAGTGTGTGTGTGTGGCTGAGTGTAGATAAAATTAAATAGCAAGCAATCATTAGCTGAGCAGAGAGATTGAATGTGAATTACCTCCGATTTCTGTTACTTTCTGTTTTACTATTAATACTTTTCTTTCCTATTTTTTCTTTGAGAATTTTAATTTTTCTTCTATTCCATTCAGTTTTTTTGTTTTTTTTTTTTGGTTTTCATTTCAAACGTAATTGCGACAATTAATCATTTGCTTTGTGGTTTGGTTTTTCTTTTTTCTAGAAACTAATTTTTGTTGATTTTCTCAACTCATTGTCCTCCTTCTTGACTGGCTGCTTCCTATATTTCTTCTACTAGTATTGTACTTTTCTATTTGTGTGTACTTTTCTAATTTAATTAAAACGAAAATCGTTTCGTAATTTAATGGCGTAAATTATTGCTTAACCATGATTTGGCTTTCTTTGTCATTTGTTGTAGTCCTTATTGATGTGATTTTATTTAATGTTTATAAAAATATAGATATCAAAAGAATCAAGTCTCGGGTCATGCAATTTGATAGACATTTGAGTTTATTTTCTTTAACCTAATGGTAGATTACTTACCATATAAGATGAAAACCTATCATTATCATTAAAGCTTACAGACTACTTAAGGGAACCGAATAGAAGAAAACCAAATTTAAAAAAAAAGACATTAAGAAAAAAATTATACACTAATTAAAGAAATACTTAGTTACAAATAAAGCGGGAAAATTTTATGTACACACATTATGACCTGGTTGAACAGGTGGTACATTGTCTTCTACTAGGAGGTACAGCGTACGGAAGGTTAGGTTGTTTTATACCTTGATCCACTTTGTTCTTAGCTGAAGTAGTGTCAAATATTCTTTTGACCATTGTGTATTTGTATCGTGAATTAATAGTTTTTGTTTTGTGTATCGCTTGCGACAAGCCTAGTTCGAACACCAAGCTGCTACTTGCCTCCGTTAAACGCCATGTACGCCGAATAATCTACACACTACATCAATTGAACGCCGCCCAACAATCACACTTTATATGGCTAACCGCTGACTTAATACAATAAAATTTCTAACAATATCTTCATGGTAAAACATTCACCGATCAACCCATCAAGAAATTGGCGGAGTTAGTGTTTTGAAATCATTTGCCTCGGAGTTTAGAGATCATATTCCCTTTACTTGAGCCACTACTGTAAGCATCTTTTGCAATATAACACTATGTTTATCATTCATTGATTTGGTTTCCTAAAAGTCGTTGTCTACCTTAAATGCTATTCTCCCATAATCCTGGAGACAGGGTCGACATCTCTCGTAATGTCAAAAATATTTACCTAAGTCCTCTATGTGCGATGAACTGTTTGAGAGCCACAAGGAACGAATTTGTGCTAATATTAGTCACCAATTCCAAATGGCATGCTTTCGTGGCTACACAAATGAAAAGGCAAAAATAAAACTTAGTCCAAGCCTAGCGAACTCAACACAGGTTCCTCTATCTACTAGATACTATGGCGCAAAACTCTCATGATTTGGTCGGCCATATATACTATAATATATGGAATCGGATAATGTACTAAGTACAATATACCTATGGCATAAAAAGATTTGATGAAAAAAAAAACTCATATTACAATATTTCTCTCCAATTTGAAAACACAAAACATTTAAAGAACAAATTCAAATTTAACTAGTCCAAATTGATTTCCGATAACCATAAAAAGTTACATGAAGTATAAAAACAAAAGAGAAACGAATTGACAATAAGCCAAACAAAAAAATAACAAAATTATATATATGATACTCATAAGAAAGATAACAGAACAAAACAAAGCAAAGCAAAACAGAATAGAAGACAACACAAAACAAAGTTAACAAAAGTTTTGTAGAGAAAATAAAAATGTCTTGAAGTCTGTTTCAGGAAAACTAAGTGATAAACAAAATGAAATTATGACAACATATAATCGTGTGCACACACACACACATACACGTGTGCACAACACAGGATCATCTAAAGAAGTTGAGTGGCGATTTAGTGTACAAGAGTGGCAAAGAAGATGGAAAACGTCTGGAAAAGGGCAATGGACGTTATCCCTGATTCTTATACTGGTTGTATGGATATCACGGAAACTTGGAGAAGTCGATTTTCAAATGACGCAAATATTTAGTGGACATGGTTGGTTTAAATTCTACATGCACCGTTTTAAACATGAGGAGGAGCCCTTCTGTCTTGTCTGCGTCGGGATAGCTGAAGATGCATAGCACGTTTCGTTTCACTGTCGTCGTTTTAGTGACGTGAGTACACAGACAGGGGAGTGCTTTGATGTATATGACAGTAGAATAGGAGACCTGCAAACATACCTGGGACAAATATGAGCAACGACGAAATACAATCGAACGACAGTCCCGGGGGAACAATAGGACAAAGGGCGAAAGTTTTTAGCGTGGTTAAAGTCCGCACTCGATAGGCTTTCAATGTTTTTCTTAAAACACACACATACACAGCTACAAACGTCTGCATGTACATTTTTATATGTGTATATGTTAACAAAAGTGCGGAAACGGCAGCGTGAAAACTCACATGGCTCAAAATATTGGTCAACAAGGTTGTCTGTTGCGTTGCTGTTGCTTATAAAGAAAATGAGTTTTCATGGAATCATTTTTTCACTGTTGCGACAAATGATTTTTGTCTATTTTCAGCGTTGATTGATTTTGTTTTGTACTCAGTTGACAGATGAATCATATTCATGATGTGATGATGGATAAAAGGGTGACAGAGAAAGAGGGAGAGAGTGAGAGAAAGAACATATGATGAGTTGCTTGACAGAGATGGAGAAAGAATGTACCTGGTCACTTAGGGTATATGCCCTTTGCTTGCTTTGAGGCAATCTTATGGTGATGTTGCTGTTGATGATGAGTAGTTGTTGATGCTGATCTGTGGGGCTTGTAATTTATGACCATTGTTTGTAGACATTGATTGGAAGCTCAAAACAAATAGTATGGCAAAATACTGGGTTTTTATGATTACAAAATTTCCAGTCTAAAGTTTCTAATTGCCTATAAAAGATAAAAGAGAAAAAGTTTTATTTAAATTAGACAAGAATTTAAAAGTTTAAAGACTGTGTTTGATGCTCGAGCATGTTGTGCTATTCATAAGTACAATATATGAAAATGGCACGCATCTATTTACTAAAGCACGCTTTAAGGCGCAAAAACAAATACAAAAAGGAAAATGTTACATGCCACACAAATACACTCACTTACTCACTCACTCACTTATTTAAACAAAATCAACACACACGCATAATGACACGAACTCACACAGTTTACAATCCAATCAAAAGTTTTAAAATTTACGCTCGAAATGTCGCGCATGGGACACATTGATAGGCGTGAAACTCCTTATTCCTATGTGGGTGTGCCCCTAAAAGTATGCCAACATTCATTCATATTGTTTTGTGTATGTGTATGTGTATGTGAGTGTATTGGTATGTGATTTTGTGGAGGGTAAACATGGCGTTAAAAATTTCACGCCTGAGAGCTGTAGCTTTAAAATCATGCGAGGCAATGTGATGCGATGCGATCGTGGGTACATGGAAAATGTGAAAGAAATGTGAAGAAAATCATAGCAAACAAACATAACAGCGACAAGAAAAACAACACCAACACCAACACCAATACCATCAACGGCGAGAACAAGAACAAAAAGTTTTTCTCATACTTTTCACGCGTTCAAAAAAAATCTTTGCATAATTTTAGAAAGCGGCAGCAGCAGCAGCAGCAACTTCGACAAAGACGAAGAAGCAAATAAAATTAAATGTGCGTTCAATTATAAGCAGCTTACATACAAAAATACAGACACAGGCATACAGACATACATATTATTAAAGAAAAGATACATAGATATTTACATATGTACTCGTAGATACTCACAAGCAGACATGTGAAAAAGTTTTTCGCTTTTGAAGCACGATTAAATTGCTTAAATTTTCGACACTTTATTAGTTAAAAGCCTCTTGTAAGTAGGCAATAAGATATTATTTTAACACTCTTCACTCTGTGAATTGTATTATGAGTTTGTCATGAAGTTTGTAACAGACAGAAGGAGACATCGGCGAGCTCATAAAATATATTTATTTTTGATCTGCTCGTCGAGATGAGTTGATTAAAATATGTTCCTCTGTCTCTCACTCCATCTGTACAATACTCAGGATTTTTCTTTTCCAGATGCTGTATATTTATCAGAATCAGTCGAATTGGAGTGGACACTAGGAGGGGTGCCTCCCATACAAACCCCGATTGAAATTCATGTCCCCAACTTAACGGTTATAAAATTTGATGCGACAATATGACAAGATAATGGCAGATGGCTTAAGCCTACAAAAAAAATTTCCAGGAAATTGTTTATTTAAATTAGAACTGGAGCCTACGTCCGCTTTTGCGTCCGTGCACTTAAAGATCATCAGGATGGAGTCGCTTAAGCCTCATTCTGGAGGTGTTTGTGTGCAAGAGCGGCTGCTAGTTTGTTGACAAGTGATTTTAGCCGGTTACTGGACCGGCTTGTATGATGGTTACAACATTATTCAGTGGTCCCTGGATATCACATCATTACAAATGCACATTTACAATTCGGTGGAGCAAAGAGCACTGCATCTTCTGGATGAGATAGAAGTCCTTATAGGGGACTACTTCTGCTTCTGCAGTTTTTAGTGAATGTTCTTATGAGAAAAATCTTTTTGTGTTTTGTATCATTAAACAGTAATTTGTGAATTAGTAACGTCTGATCCATATTCATTGACCATGTAAACTTCAAGACCCAAGCTTTCAATGTTGAAATGTTGTATGTTCCTTCTGACAATAAAGTACCCAGAATTTGTCAATATAACGCAGTGCCGGTATGGCTTTCAACTTCTTCAGCGAATTTTGTTTGATGTAGTCTATAGAGTCATGTCGGGTTCCTCGAAGCGGCAATTTGAGTTTGGGGAACAGGAAAAAGTCACACGGAGCTAAGTCAGGTGAATAGGACGGCTGCTCGATGGTATTTATCGCGTTTTTGGCCTTATAATCGTTGATAATCATGGCCCGATGAGATGGCGCGTTATCATCATGCAAAATCCACGAATTATCGGTCCACAAAATGGTTAAATAGAAGTCCTTATTGACCGCCTGGCCTTCCGGAATGAACTCATGGTGAACCCTCCATAGATATCGAAGAAAACAATCAGCAATATATTTTTCCATTGTAAAATTCGCCGAGTACTACTGAGGTGGACTGATTAAACCAGCTGCTGTAAAAAAACTGGTTGAGAGATCGCACTCATTTTTTGGCATAGTAATTAAGGACAGTTCTACCAACATACAGAAAAAAAAAAAAAAAAAAAAATTTAAATGAAAAAATTCCGGGTACTTTATTTTCTAGCCAAAGCATAAGTTAAATCAATATGATATATTTCTGTATGCTCAATTACAGAATCGCAGAAAAAAACCGTTTTCTAGGGGTTCATGAAGAGTAGAACAACATTGGCATAGCCGAAATTAATGTTATTTTTTCTCGTTTTATTTCTATTTATATTGTACGTAATTCCATATGTAATTTACTTTTATTTTCTGTTTCTGTTTCTATTAAATCTAATCAAATTGATTGATATTTGCATACTTTTTTAGATGCTTAATAAATTTTGAAAGTTGAAAGATACAAAAATAAATATACTTATAAAGTTGTGATTACACAACCAGTTGATATTAGCAGAGACAGAAGAACAAAGATTCAATGTTGTAAAGAAGACCTGGAAGAGATATGAGACAAATGTTGCAAATTCATTCAAATTAGCATAATTTTGCCTCATCGTGACCCTTAAGACCTGAACATGAACATGACGAGCACAACATCACAATATATCAACAACAACAACATTGAATCTCAGCACATGACCTCTTCTACTGGTTCATTTCCTTGGAGAGATTGAGAGAGTATGAGAAAAAGGGAGAGAGACAGAGAGAGAAGAAGCAATGTGTAAATTTGAATTTCATTTGTTCAACGAAGCTCATCTATTTACAATTCATATGCAAAGCCATTGTTGTCGTCGTCGTCTATAAGTCTATGGTATTGTACTTACGTGCAACCTACTACGAGTTCTAACTACCTGCCTCATCTATCTTCTAAACATATATGGTGTATACATATAGTATGTGTATTGTATGTTTATATGATTAGTTTAGTTGTTCTTGTTATTGTTATTATTGTTGGTTGAGATTCAAATTCTGTTTCCTTATTTGATTATGTTTTGTCCGTTGAACTTGTTTCTGAGATAAGGCTGTCAGGCAGTTAGGCAATCAGGTAGAGGCGGCACACCTAAAATACTGCTGCTCTACATAATTTTGGTATTTGCACTTGTGTTGCCTATTACTTACAACACTAAAGCAGTTATCCTTATCTAACTGCACAGTACTCATCCTTATGCTGAGGTAGAGTTATAAAATGGCCCCACGTTTCGTATCTCATGTCCTTGGTTTAACTCCATGCCAGCGTAAGAAATATGCGCGGTTTTCATATTGTCATTTGTCGTAATCGTCGTCGTCGTCTTCACCAAATATATTCAAAATATATACTATGTTGCGCAAATTGAGTTGCACAAATGCGTTGTATTGTCACTTAGTTTTTGTCAGTTTTCGCTTACTATACGAGTATCTGTGTGTATTTTGTTGCTCCTTCTCCTGTGTTGTCATTGCCAGACCACATATTTTTTAATATGCTCCGTTGAGCTGATGACATTGATGGATCCTAATAGAGTTATGTACCATATCGCTTCCCTTGACTCACTCACTCACTTAGTATTTATGATAACCAATAACTGGATATGACAGAATGATTCACAGACACACACACACACACACAGATATACAGATACATTTACATCAATACTCACTCACTTGTTCATAAATACAAGTACCATGTCAATATAAGAAACAATGAACATACAATTTTATTAATTTCGATTCAGTTCTGTATTGGTTCTTGTCAATTTATATTGAATAACCGCAAATCCTTTGCAGGGTTGAGGTTGATGAATTGAGGAACGTTTGGAGTTGAACAATTGCTTATCGGTCATTTACAAGCATTGTCACATTAATAGGACCAGGATTAGTGCATGTCTGCAGTCATGTAGATATCAAATGCTTTTGGTTAAATCAATGCTTTTGCTTCATGTGTGTGTTTCGTGTATTTCTCATTTGTCGTTGACTCAAAGACAATTGATACAATTGATTGCACAAATTAATCGTGTGTTGAAGCAAACAAACACTCTTACACACACGGATACTGGATACTGGCATCGCATTACACACACACACACACACACATTTGTACATACACATTTATAGATATGGATGAATAATCGACGCCATTGTGTTTATCTTTACTTGGCAATGCAATGCGCAAACAGCGTGTCAAGCGATATACATATGATTGCACGGAAATGATGCAAACAGACATGGATAGAAAAGGCATACAAGCAAACACGACAGGCCCAGAACATGTCTTAACGGTACCTGAGCTTAATGGCACTGCTAACTGTACTTGCAAGGACACATGGACAGATAGAAATAGCATTATCCTTGATAACATTTATGGCGATACACATATAGAACAGGTATAGGTAAAGGTATAGAAATATACTGTATTGATGATGCCTTTCACCTGTTCATAATTAATTATAGACAAACGTTGCATGCCGCCAAAGGCTCAATGCCATACTCACTTATTGGGTCTCATTGCCTCACACCCACTCATTCACTCACTCACTCAATCACTCACTCACTCAATAAATGACTGAATGTAGAAATGAATCAGTGAATAAGTAACTGTAATGTAGTTTATATGTGGCAAAGCTGACTTTGGAAGGTGTGTGCTGTAAAGTCACTGCATTAAAAATGTATTTTAATTGGTTTACTGTGTGCCAAATGCAATGAAAGAAGGAGAAGAAGAAATTCTTTCATTTCTTCGCTATGAAATTAATTAACCTGCCTCATGATTTATGATGATGCAATAAAAGGATGCAACGGAAATAAATGTCGAAGTGTTTGTCTTACATTGCTTGCTGTTTTTTTTTTCTTATACTATGCTAACTTAACACGATGATGCACTCAAGGACGTGATGTTTCATCCACATGGGTATGTGATGTTCTGACTACTCGTATATATATTAGGCCAACTGCGAGTCAGACTCGTACACGGAGGGTTCCGTAACAGATTTGGGTTTGTATGGGAGGTACTCCCCTAGAGGTCCGATTTGATTCCAACAAATATAACGCGCATATATCAGAAATTTATAGTGTCTAAATATCAGTTCAATAGTCCGAAAAACAAAAAAGTTTTTCGAATAAGAACCTGAATTTTAATGGTGGGTTTGTATGGGAGGTACCCCTCCTAGTTGGCTGATTTGGCTGAATCCAATAAATGTATCGCGCCTGTATTAGAAACTTATAGTGTCTAAATTTCAGTTTGGTAAAGCAAAAAAGAAAAAAGTTTTTCTCATAAGAACCTGAATTTTAATGGTGGGTTTGTATCGGAGGTACCCTCCCTAGTGGTTCGATCAAACCGAAATTTCGACAATATAAGTTTCTAATGTTTAACCACCAACCACCTAAATTTAAAGATCATAGAATTACTGGATCGTATAGCTGCCATACAAACCAAAATGTTTCTTGCACGGAGACCCCTTTAAGATTTTGATATTTTAGTTTTAGTATTTGTTGCCTATGCCCAGATAGAACTACAAATTCTGTAAAAATTTCAACTCTCTAGCTATTACGGTTTATGAGATATGATTCGAGGACGGACGGACAACGAAGTCTCTGCAATAGGGTTCCTTGAGGTATCCTTTGGGTCCAGAACCCTAAAAACTACATACATCAAATACCAACATGTTTCGTGGATTTACATTGAGAATGTGCAACCATAAAAGCATTTGAGTATGCAGAGAAGCAGAATCGTAGGTTCATAAAATGTATGATTTGAAAATCGTGATGGAATGAAATGACCCACTAAATCTTTTAAAAGCTTTGCGATAGAAAGAAATGAACAGAAAATTGTTGTGTTTATAGAAATATAGTGTTGTAAAATGTTGAAATATTCAATTGTTTTCTCAGCTCTTAGTAATGGAGATTGATATTTTTTGTTTTATTTTGAAACCATAAAAATGCTCAATGTCAATTTTCAAAATGAAATACTATGCATAAATTGTGGCAAGAAGAAAGTCAAAATATGAAAATTAATCGACATACATATGTATGTTTATAAGTATATGTATATTGGCAATAAATTATGCATTGGTGTGTTTATGTGTGTTGACATCATTTCAGACATTAATTTAGTAGTTCCAGCTGCATCTGTTGGATGGATGATGTTGCTCAGTGCAAGGCCCATTCACCTACACTGAATGTCTGCTTGAACACTAAAATGTTAATAACAATTAAAGTAATTATTAATTTCAATAAATTTTGTGCTGGGATACCACAAATACTCGTACATAGACAAACGATTATATTGTAGTATTGTTTTGTATGTTGTGAAGTTGATCCTATTGTTGTATTTAGTATCCCTTTCGTATGCTTTCCTTAATATAACATTAAGTCCTTTGAGTTGCATGCTTTGCATTGTAATAAATTTATGTCAATTTTCATTTACTAATTTTCCATTTTCAAGCACAAGTTGGCTCTCTTTGATATTTGTCAAGCATTTTTGCTTTTTGCAATGTACAAATATAAATAAAGGAAGAGACAGGGTAACCAATGACTTCCTAATGCTTCTAACTTCAAAGAAATTCAAATACTTTGGTAAATATTAGAATTACATTATATGTACATATAACAACAATAAATTTCTATATTTGTTTATATAATTTTAACTGATCAAAACCGGTTTGTTTTTATTTGCAATTCAAGTCACAGCATTTGGTAGAAGTTATTTGTTTGGTTTCAATAATTTTGCTCGAAGTCATAGGAATTTTATATTGTATACCTAATAATAATGCAGAATGCTGTATTGTGTGTGTATATGTGCGGCTATTGTTGTGTGCAATGTTTTTTTAATTTATGCAAATTCATATATTGTTGTCATTATTAAAGTCACAACTGTTGGCTTTGAGTTCGACATCAATTGTGCGTTACAAATGAGCTGCAATATTATTGTAAATATTTAAATGGAACATTTTCCTATTCAACAGACACACACGTATATGTATAGTATATACACACACAGATACATGTTGATTGAAGTTATTTGGGTCATGGTGATCACATGAGATGGCATAGAACAACTAAGTAATAATGATTATTTTTGTTGTTGTTACTACTGTTGTTGTCATTTGACAATGTGGCATTTGCTTTTCACTATTATTTGTATTTTGGTTAATAAATTATAAAACACAACAATACAAAAAAAAAAAACTAAGTTGTATTAATTACAATAACAAAAACAACAATCTAAAGTAATACTAAAGTGAGGCCTCAAGCTGCTGCTTTAATTTAATAATGAAATCCGCTTAGTATTTACGAGTATTTTCAATTTTAAGAAGCTTGAAAACTATTGCATAATTTATAAGCACTAAATTCTTATTATGTTTTTAAATAATAATTATTATTAAAATCAAAGTTTAAAAGTTTTATAGATTCTTTAATTTATGAATTAAATTTGATTTCATCAATTTGTGGGCAAATTAAATAGTAAAATTTGATCAAATTTTCTTGATTTTGATCAATTGTGTCATCACGCTTTCTACCTTTATCAATAATTCTACATACGATACTACAGAGAAAATGATAGGCGCATGACGTAGTTTTTATTAGGATTCCGGACCTAAAGGATACTAAACGGAATCCTATTACTAAGACTTGGGTCATATCTCATGAGCCGTAACAGCTAGAGAGCTAAAAGTTTCACAGAATGTGTAGTTCTCTCCGGGCAACAACAAAAAACTCTAAAACTAAAATATTTTCAAAAATTTTAAGGGATCGGATAACTAGGAAGGGTACCTTACACACAAAGCCTCATTAAAATTCAGGTTTTTATTAGAAAATCTTTTTTTTTTTTCAGACTATTGCTCCGTCTACGAGTCTGACTCGCACTTGGACGATTTTTGTTACCTTCTTTTAACCTACCTCGTAGTGTAGCTTCATTAACATTATTGCCAATTAATCCATCTAATAATGATGCAATTTTAACTTTACCTTTAACTTCTTTGCAGGATTTTCTATAAGAATTTCAATTAATCTGCGATATTCCATTTAGAAAGACAGGTTTCCTAACAGTTTTATTCTAGTATCTTTACTTTTTTAAACTACAATAAATTGTACACTGTTATTCGAGAAATATTATACATACATTTATACCAGGGATGAAGTTGTGGTACATTGGGTCATAAGTAAAATGCCAGCACTCACACCTGCCTTGAACACATGCGGCCCGCGGGCTTTAGTATAGAATCTATACTAAATCCATTTCAGAAGAACCATTTTTAAATTATTCACAATCGCAACTGAAGATTCAATGGATAATTCCTATGATGCTAAAATTTAAGGTCTTTTGTCCAATAAAAGAGAAAAAGATCTAGATTTCAATACATTTACGACTAAAACTAGAACAGAAATAGGACCAAGAAACTTTCATTACTTTCATGTTGCATTAGTCACTAAAAATACTCATGGTTCTTGCTACAGAACCAGAGACAAGTAAGTACTTGTGATTTCTTTCTGGTGTCGGTGGTAGTATGAAAGGCAAAATTTCTAATTCATGCTTATTGGTCTGTTTAGATTTTATGTGTTGTTTTGTTTTATGTATAGTAAAAATTGATGAAACAAGCAAAACAAAAAAAAATATTATAAGACAAATTTGAAAGAGGCATTCATAAGGACTGTTGACCAAAATGATAACTTAAGAATTTGAAATAACAGTGTCTTCATACGAGGGGTTTCAGGCGGCCGTCTGTCATCAAAATTTGAGTAACTTTCAACTTTTCTCGCTGTTTCGATGGCAAAAAGCTGTCGTCTACATTTTTAAGGCCCAAGATACAAAGTTAAGATTAAAAGGTAACACCCAAATCAGTGACAAAGGGATTACTGCTTCGTGTTTTTGTGACTATCGACTTCTTTGCAGAGCTTTGCTAATCAAGAAGATGACGGATCTATTGCGTGTTGTGAATCGTGTGCCTTTGAAACACGTAGCTTTTATAGCTAAATGAACATCCCTAACATGTTGGTGATGTGTATGGCATCCAGCTAACAACTCTACTTACTCACTGCAAAACTAATGTATTTTTGCATTTTTTAAATAATTTTGACTCGAATTAAATAAGAGTTAATACTCTGAAACTGAAAATTCCTTTTAATTTTATTTGTGTCACACGAACCATTACCTTTTCCAATTCTTCCCTTTATTTGCTTCAAGCAATGCGACCAGAACAATATTTTTTTTTAATTAATGATTAAGTTCTATAGATTTTCTAAATTATTAATTATTATTATTAATATTACATATTAAGATTTCTAAGATCAATGTTCCTATTTTTAAGTAAAATTTTAAAGATTTCGTAAATTTTTTGTTCTTTTAATAAAAAAAAATATGGTTCATTGCCAGTGGGAACTATGATTTATCATCATCATCATCATCATCATTGTAAGCTCACTATCAGCTTTACAAAGTCTTTTACCAACAACCAATTCCCCCCCTCCTCTTCCTCCACCTCCTCCTCATACATGGCCAGCCTCTAAGCCTTTATAGCTTTGTCGAATATGGTGAAAAATGTATGTGAAACTGCAACTGGTATATAACATTTACAATTGTACGAGTAACAAACAAAACAAAACCAAACCAAATGAAACCAAATTTTTGGCATACATTCAAAAAATTGAGCTCGCGTGCGCAACTCAACAAAAGCAACCAACAAAAATAACCAACAAAATAATAAGCGAAAAGAACTTAAAGGGATAGAAAAACAAATGAACAAATGACGATACATAGTACATAGTAGTAGATACTAAATGTATGTATGCACTTATAGTAGAATGTAGTTACAAATGTTTTTTGATAATACGCGGCGTTACAATAGCAACAACTCCAACAACAACAACAAACTGCAGTAATAACAAAACAACAAAACAAATGAATGAAATGAAAAATAAAAAAAAAAACAAGAAACAAGAAACAAGATACAAAAATACATAAATGCAGATGTGAAGCGCACATCTCTCTATTAAAAAATCCATATTTGTATGGCAGTGAGGAGGAGGGTGCAAGTAAATGTGGTAAACAGAAAAAAAAAAAAACAAAACACAGTCAAACTGATACAAGAAAAACTGCCTACCGCAGTGTAACTTACACACTGATAATACACACAGATACAAAAACACCACACAAATAAGAGTTTCTGGGTAATTGCTTTGTTTTTGTTTGCTTTTACTTTAGCGTCAATTTTTGTTTCTTTGTTTGTTTTCTATACATATTCATATCTCTCTGTGTATGTGTGAAGAAAAAACCAAATGGAAATTGGCACAATTCTTGCTTTACTCATATGGGCGCGTTCAGATTAAGATAAACATGATGACCAACTCATATGTTTGGTGTCCCGTTCTATGAGCTTGGAGACCTTGTTCCATTGCCGACAGCATTTTTCATTCAGACACATACACAAAACAAAAACAGTTGTTTATTTTTAGATTTGTGACATACAAGTGTAGGTTTTGTGGTTTCGTTGTTATTTATTTGGCATTAGATAAGTTTCAAGTTGCAGTATTTGTTCAGTCCCAAGAAGAAGTTTATAAAATCGAACTTTCTTTGGTTCTTTAACACTAAAAAGTGTAATGATAGACTTAGTTACCTTTAATACGTTGGTTGATCATTAAGTCTTTAGAAAAATATACAATAAAAAAAAACAATTTTGTTTCGTAATTTTCTTTCTATTTGTCATTATAATTTCCTTCTAGCCTCTATATACATTTCCAATCTTTTTTCAAATTATTTACACTGTCCAAAATATAGGATAACGGAAGTTCGTGAAAATAGACGATTGTTTCAATGATGAACTCCTTGTGCGATATGAAACTTCTTCCGACTAGTTATTTTTTTAGATTTGGAAATAAAAAACTCGCTTGTGGGCCAAATGTGGTGAATATGGTGAATCTTGCACCAATTCGATTTCATATGTGGTCATTTTATCTTGATTTATATGCCCAATCGGTGGAAAAACGACTCACAATTAATTCTCTCCAGTTATTATTTGGCATTTTCTTAAGTAATCGGTGCAGAAGATTTCACGGTCATTATTCAAAACCTTGACCATCAACTTGCCGGGCGATTTCACCGTCTTCGCCTCCTTTGGATCACGTTCGCCTTCAAAACACCACTGTTTTGGTTGTTCCTTTGTTTCTGGTGTAGTAGTAGTGTATTAGTGTATTCATGTTGCGTCTACAGTTATGTTTTGGCACAGGAAATTGTTAGGATTGCGACAGAATAGCGCCAAAACAGCATTAGAGGTGACCACGATTGCGTTTAGTCTTGGCGAGATTTTTTTCAAAACCCAATTTACCTTGCGATATGCCTGTGGCCTCAACAATTTCGCCAACTTTTAATAGTCGTTAACTTAAAACGATATAGTGGATTTTCTGCGGTGGTCATTTTCCCGAACGAAGTTCGTCGTTGATAGAGGCCACGTTGAAACTCATTAGCCCGATTTTACATTGTTGCAACCACAGGAGAAGATTTGCCATGAACTTCATTCAACTCAGTTTTGATAAGTTTTGAAACTAATTTTTAGGGTTCCAGACCCAAAGGGTACCCTATTGCGGAGACTTCGTTGTCCGTCCTTCAGTCCTCGGGTCATAATCTCACAAACCGCAATAGCTAGAGAGTTAAAATTTTCACATAATGTGTAGTTCTATCCAGGCATCAGCAACAAATACTAAAACTAAAATATATTCAAAAACTTAAAGGGGTCTCCGTACAAGAAACATTTTGGTTTGTATGGCAGCTATACGATTCATTAATCTCTCGATCTTAATATTTGGAAGGTTGGTGGCTATACATCAGAAATTTATACTGTCGAAATTTCTGTTTGATCAGATCACTTGAAAGGGTACCTCCCATGCAAACCACCATTAAAATTCAGGTTCTTAATAGAAAAACTTTTTTTTTTTCCTATCAACCTGAAATTTAATCACTATAAGTTTTTCATATAGGCACTTTACATCTATTAGAATCAGCCAAATCGGCTTACTAGGAGGGGTACCTCCCATACAAACCCACCATTAAAATTCAGGTTCTTATTCGAAAAACTAATTTGTTTTTTGGACTATTGCTCTGAAATTTAGACACTATAAGTTTCTGATGTATGCGCGGTATATTTTTTGGAATCAGTCAAATCAAATCCCAATCTGTTACGGAACCCTCCGTGTACGAGTCTGACTCGCACTTGGGCCATTTTTTCTTATTTTTCAATAATCAAAAGTAACAAACTCAATTGATAAGAAAAATGAAACCATGTGATTAACGTTACTGAGACTTTAACACCTGATTAGTAGATGAACTCTCAGATTTTCTCAGAACTTATTGATCAAACCACATAAAGTAATCGAGGACTTTTGTATTTGCTATAAATATTTGTAGAAATTACTTATGTAACATAAACCTAAGAATGATTTTCATCAATTTCTTATTTCTTTGTCACTTAAAAGGAAATGACGAAAGGAAAAATTCAAATTCTAAGCAAAAAATTTCAATAATGCGGCACTGTTTGACATGCAACACAAAATTGCATTGCTGAATTTGTATTTTTTCTACTTCTTAGTCTTAGCTAGATTTTCTCTAGGCATCCTAAAACGAAGTGAATCCTGGTTAGAAAAGAAAAAAAAAAATGGAAAAAAACT
Source organism: Amiota minor (assembly GCA_037043295.1). NCBI lineage: Eukaryota > Metazoa > Arthropoda > Insecta > Diptera > Drosophilidae > Amiota > Amiota minor. The sequence continues at coordinate 382,008 of JBAMAW010001747.1, forward strand.
CAAGCAAGTAAGCAAATGAACAAGCATAGATACAAACAAAGATACAAACACTTCCAGTTTTTGTCTTACAACCAGGAAAATAGAAAAGGAGAAGACAAAACAAAAAAAAAAAAAAAAAAAAATTAGAATTGAAAACAACTCACATTCTCCTTGTGTGGCAGCATTTGCATTAGATACAAGAGACTTGTGTAAGTTGTGTCAACCCCATGTCAAATTTAATGCTGTCACATTGCACAGAAACATGTACACATGCAACATGAATGTGAATCTGAATGTTGTGTGTTATATGAGTATCTGTGTGTAACACATTGCGTATGAGTAACAGCAGTAACAACAGAAGGAGTAGAAATAGGAATGAGGAATGAGTACAAAAAAGTCAGCAAATGTAACCAAAAACTAAAATGGAAATTGTTTTGCAATGTTTGTTGCATACAAGTTGTGTATGTATGTGTGGCAAATGAGAAATATGCAAGTACAAAGTTTTTTTTTTTTTTTGTCTTTGTACGAGTAACTCAGATATCTGCACTATCAAGTTATCAAGAGTTTGGTGCGGGTGGATTGTAGAGTATAGAGTATATTAGAACATCCATATAAAGAACTGGTTTCACTAACATTTTGTATTATATTATATTGTAAATAGCATACACGCAGCTTGATTTTTCTTAACTTCAGTTAAGTTGTGCGTTTGATTATCAAGTTAACTTGTAGTCTTCTTTATAGATGGAAATGCTTAAGCGCAACAGGAAATACAATCTTGTAAATGTCACACTGTGAAATTTGATGGAAATTATGGTGTTCCAGGAATCAAAAATCATCAGTCTTATGCAGTTCATATGCTGATACTGCTGCTGTGTTTGTTTCATAAAAATAAATATATACATAGATTTTCGTTAAACAAGATTTACATGTGCCAGCAAAAAACTAAAAGGAAAACATCTTTCTACAAAGTACAAGTTCTAGAAAAAGTTTTCAATAATACAAAAAAAAAAAAAAAAAAAGATCTGTGCTAAATGTTTGTCTTGTCATCCAATGCTGTTTCAAGAAAATGATATTTCCTGTTATTCAACATTTTTCGACAGATATTTTTGTTATGCGACTTGTTTATCGCATTTTGATTGAATGACATGAAACAAACAACCATTTCAAGAATAAAACTCAGAGTTTAGCCACAAATTGAGGGCAAATCAAATGTACGTTTAACGAAAAACGCAGACATTAATCATATCCAACGATAAGACGCAACACATTAGCAACTATGCATAAATGTATTTGAATCTATGTGAGAAATTGTAAAGCCTTTTCAGCCACAAATCATTTGTAACTTTTCACCTGCAGCTGTAACAAATTTCATGAGTGCTCGTGCTTGCTCGCCTATATACTTACTTAGTATTACAATTCATTGGCCATTGACCAAAGGATGAAAACATAGGAGCCATTTAATGCTAACAAATGACGCACAATTCCAATGAAAATGAACTCTAAAGGTTTGCTAATCGAATCCATAGAATGAAAACAATAAGGATAGAGAGAGAGAGAGAGAGAGACATGAGATAATTCATGGTGAAGTAACAGCGAAAATGCATTTACGCGAACCACAACAAATTTCACAAGCTTCTGATGTTATATACTCGTATCTAATGTGTATCTATTACATAAGTAGATACTGCACATTGATAAACTATCATATATCTGTGTATGCTGTGGTCCTTTTGCTACACTAGAGAATGCAGTACAGTGCAAGGGAATTGAACTGAATGTAAATGATTATGGTATGTATATGTTTATCCTAGTATATGTACACATGAATGTGTATGTGTGTGAATGTAAGCTATACAACATGGCGTATGCGATATGCGATTTTAATGTTGCATTTTGTGTTAATTAAAGTTTACACATTCAAGTATTCAAATCGAACATTAACAAAAAAAAAAAAAAAAAAAAACAAAGAGAAAAACTTTCAAAATATTTTTGCAATTTTTATGCGCCATTTTGTATGCTTAATTTGTTTTTTTTTTTTTTTTGTGTAATTTTGAGATAAAGTGAACTTTAAACTTTTGCCTTGGCTAGTTTATTTTTATGGGTAGTCGTTTTTCTTTGTTGCCTCTTTCTTCTAGTTTTATGTTGCATGCTTTTTGGTGCTGAACTCTGCCGAACTTTTCATGTTGGCAGCTGTCTGCAATCTGTTTTATTCGTCGTTCTCGACGTCACTTTTACTTCATTTTGTTGGAATTTCTGTTTCTTTTTTTTTTTTTCTCAATTTTTGTCGACTTTTCCATTGCCAGCGTCGTCACCATCATCATGGTTTCTTTCTTCTTTTTTCTTGTTGCTTGCTTTTCTTGAGTCCTCAGTCTCAGTCTTTGTTCGCTGATTACTTGTGTCGGCCATTTTACTTAAATTTGTATTTTTTACAAAGTTAACTCGTTTCCGTTTCCATTTCCTTCTCCACAGCTTTGTTTCCAGTTGGCTTGCTTTTGTTTCAACTGCAAATCTTATTATGTACTGCACTCCTTTAAAATATAATCCCCCTATAAGTTTCTATAGAGTTCTGTACTTTATTGAAAGTGTTGTGTAGTCAGACAGTCAGTGTCTGAGTGAGTTAGTTTCGTTGATTTGGTGTATCAAATTGTTTAAATATTTATCAAATGAATAGCTTGCTCACTGATTGAGCAGATGTTCAAATTCCCAGAATCAAAATCATTACTAATGACTATATTAACCAATGTAACCATTAATTTGTATCAATCAAATGAGTTGGGCGGAGTTGAAATTATGCCTATGATTAATCGATTATTCAACACGCAAATCTTATTTAACTATAAAAGCTCAAAAATAATTGAATTCATTAAAATTAAAACTTCAATTCTATTCCAAAGTTATGATGGTGGTTAATAAGCGAAAATCAAAGAAAATTGCAAAGGTTAAAAGTTTTCTTAATTATGGAAATGTATTTTATATGAGCATCGGTATGCTGGCCTATGACACAGCGCCAATGAGTAAAAATGTGTATTTGGAAATACTGCGGGTCGTTTATTTTTGGTTTGTCTACGTGAATTTGATCTTTATTTGTGTCATCGAAGATATTTACGCATTTTTGTCATTTATGCAAGGCATAAATTTTATTGAGACCTTGATGAATCTTGTATTCTCTGGATATGTGTTATTGGGCATACTTAAGATCTTTTTGATAAGACGAGCATATTGGAAAATCTCCCAAGTTGTACATGAACTAGAGAATCTACATCCCATAAGTGTGGAACAACAGGAAAGCTTTAATGTGCATCAGTTCTTGCGAACTTATCGCCGCATTAGCATCTTTTACTACGTCATATACTTAATACTAATCTGGGGTTACAATCTGTACTGGGTCGGGTACTATATTATTTATGTTGCCTTGCTGAATGTGCGTCAATTTGAGCGGGTGGTGCCTTATTTGATTTGGTTACCTTGGGACTGGAAGGAGAATCGTTGGAGTTATTATGCCTTGTATACATCAGAAGTACTCGCTGGACAAACATGTGTTTCCGGACAACTTTCTTGCGACATGTTTATGTGTGCCTTCATTACACTTTTGGTGATGCATTTTCAGTTCTTAGCCAAACGAATTGAGGTGTACAAAGCGGGTTATGCTGGTGTCGTGGCAGATATGGAATTCCTAATAAAATCCATAAGATATCATCAAAAAATACTTGCGTAAGTTTCATTTTCACATTGAGATAAAGGATTTTCTTCATTCATAACATATAATGTGTTCCTCCTTTCAGACTCTGTGATTCAATAAATGATATTTTTGGCATAGCTCTATTTTGTAATTTTCTTTCAAGTTCTTTGTTAATTTGTATACTTGGTTTTCAAGTGACAGTTGGTAATCGTCCTGAAAATCTCATCTTGCAGAATCTATTTTTATTTTCTGCCCTTGTGCAAATCTACATGATCAGTAATTATGCCCAGCAAATGGCAGATGCGGTAAGTATAATATTTTGAATTACTGACTGTGATTCTTCATATTTTTCTTCTTTTCTTTTGCAGAGTCAAAGCATTGGAGATGCAGTTTATAATCACGATTGGTTAAATGCTGATTTAAACTATCGCAAAATTCTTATTTTGATTATAAAACGCTCGCACAAACCTTCAAGATTGAAAGCAACTAGTTTTCTGGATGTTTCTCTCACAACAATGACAGATGTAAGATATTTATGTTATTAAAAAAAAAATAAGGAAATTTTTCCATATCCTTAAACTTTTCTTATGTGGCCATTTACAGCTTCTGCAAGTTTCGTATAAATTCTTTGCTTTACTTCGAACCATGTATATGAAATAAATATTTAGAGATGCTTTTAAGGATTCCACACTTCTACACATTATTTATTTATGCAAAATCCTTTAACAAAAAAGAGACACGTTCAATTGAATTCAGGAAACTTGCATTTGAAAAGGGTTAAAAGTGCTTATAAACATGTTTGGGTTAACAGCAACAGAAATAGCAACAGGATAACTTCAACACCAACAACAAATCAACAAAATGACACTCATAGAGAGAAATGAAATAAAATTGTTGTGAACTGCCAAAAAATGATAAACTTATCTGACAAATTTATGTAAAAAATCAACAACACACAAGCGCAATTACATTTAGTCAAGTCAGGAGGAGAGTAGAAGTTATAACAACATTTTTCTGACAGGAAGTTTAATTTTGCATACGCGTCATCTATAAATGTAGTTATATCCTGGATGTATGTATGTATTGTATGTCTGTTTGTATGTATGTATGTATGTATGTATTACATATATGTATGCTTACTTTAAAGTGCTTTGCTAAAAGAAAAAATAAAACTATTACATCCATAAAACGATTTTCTAATTTAAAAACTAAAAAAAATAATATATATATATATAAATATATTGTATAATACAAAAATGTATTTGTTGAGTTTTGAGTTCCTATTCACATTTGTAATTTACAAATATTTCCCCACTTAAAAAATTGGCAAGGGCAACCAGCAAAAGGGACACAGCAGAAATAAAATATTGTAGTTTTACCCATAAAAGTATGCAAAGCAAAAAATTATATGACTCAACATTGTCACGTAGTAGCAAATGCAAGAAGTATGTGTTCTACAACTGACTACAACTACTGGACTGAAATAAGAGAAGAGTAAGTGAGTGAATAGAGTGAAAAAATATTCAAATATGATGGCATGCATATGCAAGTATGTGTGTGAGTGTGTATGTTTGTTTGTCACCGTTACATACATACATGGAAATATAAGTGGCTATGTACGCATGTTATATTTTTTTTTTTTCCGGATACATGTTTGTTGCCTGTTACTAAGTATGGAAGAGTTGGAAAAAATAGACTCCATGGTCTATAAAAAATGTCTGTGTTTTAAATTTTTGTTGACTTTGCCTTGCCTTAGTGCATTGCATTTTGTCACGTACGCAATTCATCATTGACAGAGTAAAAAACTGATGGAAAAAACTAAAAAATTGAGAGGATAACTACAAGAATCGGGGAAAAAAAAAAACGAAATGGGGCATGCATTGAACTGAGTTAAATTACTATAAACTAAAAATTGGCAGCAAATTGAGATAGTTTTCGTAGTCATAAAGAATCTAAAATAAACAGATAAACATGGAATTAACATAAACCCAAAGACAATCTATTAATTCTTTGGGGGTTTTAAAAAAAAGTTAATTTATATGTACATCTAGTGTTGTAGGAGCTTGTTATAAAGATTGATAAAACCATGGCAAAAGGAAAGCATTTGTCTTTTGGATTAATAGGGGGCTATTATTATGCATTGGCTGATCAAAACATACCCATTCATAAAATATATGTGAAATAAATTTTCCGTGAAACTTGACAATTGGAAAGAAAAATATAATCGGGTAGAAAAAAGTGCCCGAATTGGAGTGATAACCGCATTATATTATATTATTGAGAAAAATCCTAAAAGATGGATTTATAGTGCAGCCAAGATGAGACTAAAAGTACAGTAAACATCCAAAAGGATATATCAGTAAGAACTGTTCAAAATCGGTTGTCCAATATGGATATAAGGGTAAGGAAATCTACAAAACTGCCACCTTTGACCAAGAGGAGGAAGAAAAATCAATAGGAATGGACTATTTACCATGTACAATATAAATTGAAAAATAAAAAAAAATAAAATTAAGTGTTTATTTATTCATCATACATATTTTATATTTCTATCACGTACTGTTTTTTAGGGCAACAAGGTTCATGTCTATAGTCTCGATCCAAGTGATTAGGGCTTGTCTAAAAGTCAAATTTAAGTCCCATGTCAAATCATTTAATTTCTGTTATCGAATTAAATGCGGTTGGGTTGATAAAGCACTTGAAGAGGGTAAAAATTATGGATCTTGATTGGCAACACCTATGTTATTTTCATCACTCGGTATATATGTAACCCTTCAGTTTGAATTTTACAGTAGGATTAGATATTACGCTTGATTTTATTAAAAAATTCTCGTATATTAGTCGTGCAAAAGTACAAATTGTTGTAGTGATTTCTAGATTCGCGCTACAGTGTCGGTATTACAAATGGCTTACATATTTTTTTATCCATTCAGCATAACATTATAAACAAAATAGTTGCGGAATCAAGGTATTATCTTGATATACAGTACGCCCAAAATAAGTATTACGTACTTTTTCTTACGCTTTTTTTTTCTGGAGACTTAAGTATGAACTGAACACACGTGTAAGAAAAAATGTTTCGTGAATTAATGCATTGGCGGCAGCTACCATTTCAGTATTCATCTTGAAAAGTACTACTTGTAAACTGATTGGCTCGTTGGCCTAGAGGTTAGTGCACTGGACTGACATCCCAAGAGTCGTGAGTTCGACTCCCGCTTAAGGCAAGTCTGGTCCTGCAATTTGCTAATGGACCCGATGATCGTAGACAAAGTGAACGCTATGCAGAAAATTGCATTCTATCCCACTATGTGATGATATGGGAATGCACTTCCATATATAAAATAGAATTCTTTTTGATACTAAGGAATACAGTTAAAAAGGGAAAATATTGTATCAAAAATATGATATTGGTTAAATTAAAGGAAACAGTTGAAAAAGTTTGGTATGAAGACATTTCGGTGGATTATTTGAGTGCCTTATTTACCTCCATGCCCAATAGTAATAAAAGTATCATTAAAGGAAAGGGTGGTACTACAAAATTCTAAATAATATGTTAAGAGGAAAAACGATGTGTTACTTCATTTATAACAAACCCATTTGCATAAATCCAATCACTATCCTGTAATACCAATTGGGCCTCATGGAACCTTGGATGTAGGCTTGGAACGTTGCTTTCGTTCTATGCAGCGCCTTTGTGAAGTAATTGGGACTAACAATGGATGGCGATTAATCTCACATTGTGATCAAACGAAATCAGTTGGATCCAAAATTTCGCAGAATGAGGCCAAACTCGAAGCGCAACCTGCTAAAGAAGCTTTTATTGTACAACACTATACTGAAACCGATATGGAACTACGACATATAGCTTTGGGCTACTGTATTCAACTCAAACCTGGAAATTTACCAAAGGCTTGTTGGTGCGGCTTTGTACGTCAAAAACTCGGTTTTTTTGGGACTTAAAACTTACAATCATAACAGAAGAAATTATCAAGTCCATCAACAGATACTTCATTAGGTTAGAGGACTATGCCAATCACCTGGTTAGAAAACAGGATTACACGTGACGCCTAGAAAGGCAACACCCTCTACATCTCCCTTTCTGCATCCACTCATCAAAACTTGCTAAAATTACTGAAAAAGATTTGAATTTTGTTCACAACATTAAAGTTAAATTTACTTGACATTGCATTATTTTGTAACTTTTTGTTCTTTTTTCAGTTCATTTAAAGTCAAATCCTTGGAATAAAGACAAAAACAAAAAAAAAAAAAAAAAAAAAACAAGGAAGAGAATGAGAAAGAGAAGCTGCACCACTGTTTACTATTACCATCAAGTTGCAGGAGCACTTCAGTTAGTTGCGGTTGTTTAGACTTCGTCATCATAGTCAACCTTCTTTGGTCTGTTGGTTGGTTAACTGGTTGGGTGTGTGTTTGTCCTAGTTACGTTGAGTGCGGTTGCTAGTTTCAAACCATAGATCAGGTATTACGAACACATATAGAGGAGATGTTTCCCCTTGACAGTTGTCAGTTGGTGGCAGCCAAAATTCAATTTGCATATGTATAAGTGCTTAGGTGTATATAAGTGTGTATCTGTGAGTATGTAAGAGTGAGAAAGTGAGGTAGTTAGTGTTTTTGGCGGCTCAGCACACTGCATTGAGTTAGTGTAGAAATTTAATTTTTTAGGCATCCCAAAGTATTCAGTTAGAAAGCGGTTAAAACTGACTGAAAGTGCATCGAATATACGTCGTTTTTTTTAACAGAAACAATGAAAGAGATGCTCGGTGTGCAGTTCACAGCAAAATCAATCAGTTTAAACCAATTTTTTCCGCATTTCAGTTTTTTTCCATTTTAGAAAAAGGAGGATGTGAAATTGTTCTCTTTGTATGTGTGTGTGAGAGTGTGTGTGTGTGTTAAAAAGTATCAAGCTTTAGAGTGAAATGGTGAAAAAATGCAAAGCATGACTAAACAATTGAAACAATACAACAATTGAGTGCGAAAACATGCACAAAAATGTATCTCCATTGCCAGTGTGTTTGTGCACTCTTAGATGATGCACTCAACCATTTACCATTTATGTGCTTTTGCAGAGCAAAAAGGTATTCTTTCTACATTGAAAAGAGTCAACAAAAGTGTTATCTACAACAACATATGTAGATACTCACAATTGTTGTGTGTGGGTGTTGTCCTTTCATAACAGTCGCTAATGTCCCTGCTCGGTCTGCCTTTGTAGTTGTAAGCATAAAGTTATTGTGTTGCCAAGCATTTATGACTTGAGCCCAAGTCATACAGAGGACTCTCAGTGCTCGACTATCATTTCAATTAGGGCTAAATCTACAATCTATTGTACAATGAATGGCACAGGTGTTTTGACATTCTAAAGTAAACTTTATATTGTAGAAGATAATTGTTTGAAGCATTCATGTCGTTACGAAGAAAATTGTTTAGGTAAACGATAAATGGATAGAACTGACACACATAAACTTCATTCATAGAAATATGTAAGTATATAAAGTCATCATTTACTATCTGTTACTGTTATATCTCGACTAAAATTGCTTGTTAGAAACAAGTGAAGAGATTTTATAATAATAAGTTCTTTAAATGTGTAGATATTGTATTTTAAAATCCTTTTTAAACGGTCGGTGACTCAGCTGGTTGTCATATTGAATACACCAAGGTTTTGTTCAGTTTGCTGAGTTTATTTAAATAACATAAGGTTAATTCAAAGTTTTTTGTCTTGCTCTCTGCTACTTGAATGTTTCAAATAAAAGGACTTCAATTCGGGTATTGTTTCTTAAATGCTTCAAGATTCAGAACAGTTTGAGTGGAATAAAACATATTTGATCGATTTGTAGTCCTTTCAGGTAAATAGCCTTTAGATCGGGTGGCATTCATTGAATTTGTCGAATTCACCAAGATTAAAATCAGCGTGTAGTGTTCGTTTAAATAGAATAAAATATATTTGAAAGGTTTCTAGACTTGTTTCCCGTTGCTCGACTGTTTCAGAAGAAATAGCTTGAGTTTGAAATGAATGCACCAAGTTTATGATGAGCATGCAATGTTCGTTTAAATAGAGTAAAGAATATTTGAACGGTTTTTAGGCTTGTTTCCCGTTGCTTGACTGTTTTAAAAAAATAGGTTTCAGTGCTTCTTAAATGCAGCATGCATAAGAACAGTTTAAGTAGAATCGATTGGTTTCTAATGTTGCGTCTCATTGCTCGATTGTTCAGATAAATAGCTTGAACTCAGGGTTTTGTTAAATTTATTAAATGCATTAAGATTTGGATGGTATTTAAATAGAATGAATTGAATGCACCAAGATTTTGATGAACATGTAAGGTTCGTTTAAATAGGGCAAAGAATATTTGAACGGTTTCTAGGCTTGTTTCCCTTTGCTCGACTGTTTTAAATAAATATGCTTGAGTGCTTTTTAAATGCACCATGCGTTAGAACAGTTTGAGTAGAATCGATCGGTTTCTAGTTTTGTTTCCCGTTGCTTGATTGTTTCAGATAAATAGATCGATCTAGGGGTTTGTTTGTTAAATTTATTAAATACTACAAGATTCAGATTAGTGCAAGCATTCGAACGGAAGCGACTTGCTTCCCGTTGCTCGAATAATTTAGTTAAATGGGCTTAAGTTCCGATGGTGTTAAAATAGAATAAAGCATATTTGGACGATATCTAGTCTTGCTTCCCGTTGTTCGTATTTTTTTTTTTTTGTATGCAGCTTACAACTGAATATGTTTGATTGAATATTTAATATACTTGACTCATATCCATTTGAGGATTTCTTGTACACCAAATTTCCTTATAGATAAAATGGTGAAATGCATGTAAACCTTTCCTAAATACTCTTCATATTGTATTGTAAAATGCAAATCATACATAACCCAAATGCATTTTGTTTCTTGTGAACATAAAAACCATATAGCAGAAGTAGTACTAGAAGCTATTTATTGCTAATGTTGTTTTGGATGATGTGTTATAAGCAAAACACGCATGGAAAAAATGCTTCATTTTAACATGCATTCGAACACCTACATCCACATACTTGTACTACGTATATGCTTGGCAAATACTTGAGAACAAGTTTTTGAAAAGCACTTCAAAACAACAACTTAAACAGTGAAAACAGTAGCAGTAACAACAAGTAGCAGTAACAGCAAAAGCAGTCACAAATAATTTACAAAACGCATTTTTCATGTTGTTGGTATTGCATGTTGTTGTTGTAGTTGTTGTTGTGTCGTTACCAATTGGAATTTTGAAAAGTGTGAATTTGTTTGCTCGAGTGGCGCCTCTTCAAGTTTTAGTGCGTGAAAATGCGCTAAGCACTCAGAAATAATAACAGCAGCAGCAACAGCAACACAGCAATATCTATGTATATCTATCTATCTATCTATCTATGTATGTGCATGTGAAGTAGCTGCATTAAACGTGCGTATGTATGTGTGTACTGTTATCTGTGTGTCATTATAATTGTTGTTTGTACTGTTGTTTAAGAATTTTTGATACTTGATGTTGTTGCTACTAAGTATTTCCTTGTTGTTGTTGATGATGCTTATGGCGATAATGATGATGATGATGATGTTAATGATGATGATGATAAAAGTGTTTGCAAAATTCAGTTCCAAAAAACAACGCGCATTAATTAAGTGTCCTGATGTTGCTACTATTGCTGTTGTTGCTAGTCTTTCCTGTTGTTGTTGCTGTTGTTGCTGCTGTTGCTGTGGTTTCTCATATGTGTCGACTTAATTAAAGAAAACTTAATTAAATGATAACAGCGCAACAAGCGACAAAGTTATGTGAATTATTTTTTATTTTGTATGTGTGCGTGTGTGTGTATGTGTGTGTGTGTCTCATGCACTTTAGTTTGACAACAATAGTAACAACAACAATGGCATTAGCTCTAAGAGCAACATGCGTGTCAACAACATGCAGCTTTTGATTTTGATATTTTGTTGTTGCTGTTAATATTTTTTAATTTTTGTAATCGCGTTAATATTCGTTGTTGTTGTCATGAAAAAATGTCAAATATTAAATGTGAATTCTCGTGGATATTGTTACAGCAAAAGCAACAACACAACACAAAAAAATGGAAAACCTTATCACATTGCAACAGTCGAGTTTTTGCTATGTTGTGCTTAATTTATTGAGTTGGTTACAAAGGGTTGTAAGATGAGAAGAAATTGTTAAAGCTTTAAAGAAAATTGGTATCTAGTGAGTGAGTCCCAGTAACCCAAAAAAAAAGAGAAGGTTGTTGGTTTTGTTGCATTTGTAATACTCTGCATGGCAATTCTTTGGCATGGCAATCGTTTGCTGTTTGTGTTGTACTAAGTCAATGAGTTCGTCTGTGCTTGTGTGTGTTTGTATCTGTGTTTATGACTCCCAAGGTGATTGTTTCATTTTCGTTTTCCTTACGCATTGTCATTGCTATGTATTGACAATAAACGCATAGACACATGTACATACTATTACTACTAAGTATCTCCTAGGCCCTGTATATATGCATAAAGTATATATTGGACATTCTGCATTGCATACACTACTTGTATGTCCTATTGCAAATAGGTGACCGACAGACAGACAGAGAGACAGACAGACAGGCAAGCAGGCATTACAGTCATAATACTTCATCATGTTGCATAGTAATTGCAACATTTGGTAAAATGTACTATGCTACAACAACAATAACAACAAAATCAACAAGAACAACATCAATGTTCTAAGCATACAAATAGTTCCTCAGTTTTTCTTATATTTTTCTTTTAAGTTGGTTACATGGAAATCTGCCTATGTTTATTAGTCTTGTTGCTATTGCTGCTGTTGTTGTTGTGTTATTGATGGTGAAGATGTTGATGTTATTGTCTTTCATTAGAGTTCAATACTCTAGACCATCTCTCTGCTCTGCCATTGCTGCTAAGCTATTTTTGCATTGAAGACTTAATGTGTTCGAGCCAGTTCATCAACATTGAGGAGTTCCTTGTTGATCTTCCTTTCAAATTGTTGTTGCTTTTGTTTAGTTAGTTGACTCATTGTTTTCGATTTGTGTCATGAACTGCATGCTGCAATTGTTGTTTTGAAATACTTAAGAAAAATTGTATTATGTTTGGCAATTTGTCTCTTGATGGGTTCATTTTTCATTCATTTCCTTACTGAGTTGTTTGCTTGATTACATGTAGATTCAGGTTCAAGCTAATGTCTGCAATTGATTTAAAACGATTATGAGAATAAAATATTGAATCTTTAAGGGTTCTTAAACAAACTAGAAATCTTTAAAAATACTGTTACATATAAATTATTGTGTATAGTTGCAATTATTGTAAGTTGCAAGCGGGGATAGTAACAAAGAGAACTAACTGTCAACTTACAACATTTGTCTTTGTAGAATGCCAGCATACAGATAACAGACAACAAACAGGGAGACAGTAGATATTCACTCAGACAAACATATAGTCAGCTTAGACAGACAGAAAGACAGACAATGAACAATGCCATAGCAAACAAAACTCCATTTTAGAACACGCTACAATGCTCGACAGATACTTTAATTGTTGTTACTGTTGCTGTTCGTGCCGCTGTCAGTGCTCGTTGTTTTTTGTATTGCCAGAGATACTCTAAAATAAAAATGTGTTGCTGTCGTATTAACTTATTGTTGTACTGTTGCCACTTCTCAATTGTTTAAAGTTCACTCAATTTCAACTTATGTTATTGCATTGTATAGAATACTGAATAGCACAAGGTTATCATTTTGTCTATCTATCCCACAAGTTTTCATCAAAATAATAATAAAAGGCTTACAGTTTTTGACACCAAGAGGTGAAATTTGCTAATGAAGTAGATAAATATATTATTAGAAGTTTTATATTTACTAGAAACGATGATATCCATAGTATAAACCCAAAAAATCTTTGCTTAAGGAGTGAGACAGCATTTCTACATTTTCCAAGAAAGAGAAACCAAATTTTACAAAATAAAACTGTGTGTTATTGAAAATTCTCTAACTCAAATTGTATTGTTCTATATCTTTATATATATAAAAAATCTAATTTTGATTTTCGTCACATTTCATTTTCAAATTTTTTGCATTTGCTCCTTACAGTTTTTGACACCAAGAGGTGAAATAAAAAAGAGATAAAGAGGTAGATAAATATATTATTAGAAGTTTGGCATTTACTAGAAATAATGATACCCATTGGATAAAACCAAGGAATGGGAAAGCATTTCTATATTTTCCAAGAAAGAGAAACCAAATTTTACAAAATAAAACTGTGTGTTATAGAAAATTCTCTAACTTAAATTGTATTTTTCTATATCTTTATATATAAAAAATCAAATTTTGATTTTCGTCACATTTCATTTTCATATTTTTTGCATTTACTCCATACAGTTTTTGACACCAAGAGGTGAAATAAAAAATAGATAAAGAGGTAGATAAATATATTATTAGAAGTTTGGCATTTACAAGAAATAATGATACCCACAGCATAAACCCAACAAATCTTTGCTTAAGGAGTGAGAAAGCATTTCTATATTTTCCAAGAAAGAGAAACCAAATTTTACAAAATGAAACTGTGCGTTATAGATAATTCTCTAACTTAAATTGTATTGTTCTATATCGTTATAAATAAAAAATCAAATTTTGATTTTAGTCACATTTCATTTTCATATTTTTTGCATTTACTCCTACTTCGCTAAAGAAGTTTTACTTCAATAATAATAATTCCACTGCTTGGTTTTGTGTAGACTTTCTTATTATTTCATATTCAACGGCTGCTTACTTATAACTAAAGTACTCTTACACTCTAAAACATAAATATATTTTATACATGCATATGAACAATAAATTAACTACATTATATTCCCTTTCACCTGTTTCATGTTCTAATATCATGGCGAATCTTATGTTTACTTATGTATACCATTTAAACAAAAAATGCTTGCTAATTACCATCATCACCATCATCATCACCATCATCAATATGTTTCTATTTGTTTGCCAGTCAATCAATAGTTTCAATGCAGGACTTGTTCCTATTTACTATTTCCAATGTTCACGATGCGGGTATGTATGCACAAGCCTATTTGTGTAGTCTTTACTGAATCAGATTGGTTTTTCACATTAGTTGACTACATACATTTACAGATACAACATAGAAAAGTATTTAAGCTACTACCATTACAATTGGTGATTGAATGGAAAAGATACAAGTGCTGTTTTTTTTTTTGCAGTATCAAGACCACATTTCTATGTGATGTAATCACCAAGTCATCTAATCTTTTTCAATGTTTTTGGAATATTCGAAAAAGTAGTATATAAGTAGAGTATTTTAAGTACTATCAAATTTCCGTTTGTGAGTTGTTTTGACTTATCTTGACCAAGCAACGATTCTATATGCAACTAACAATAAAAACAACAACAACAACAACAACAACAACAAAATGAAAACTAAGTATATAACTTAAGCTGACTTTAACTAACTTTATTTTATACAACAAAACTCTACACACATAGAACCAAACAAAGCCCATAAGGAGTTTCTCTACATTTACATTGTTCAACTAAAGGTGTGCACTTTCTCACATGCATACACACATAAACATAAGTACACACACATAGAAATACTCACATGTAAAATTGAAAATAATAGAAGGTAAAGGTCCATTTAGCTTTTAAGTTGTGCAATGTTCGTCTGACATGAAAAGTTACTTAAACTTAATAAAAGCTATTAACAAACAACTACAAAATCTACAAAATGTATATGCAAGCAAACAATAAGGAAAGGAAAAAGATTAAAAATCAAAATAAATAAATAAAAAATGTAATAAGATTAAGTAATAGAATTATTTTTCCATAATTTAAGGATTAAAATGAATGAAAAATATCCAACAAATCTTTGTTTTAAAATCAATTCAATAAAAGTTGTACTAAGAAATTTATTAAAAATTGTTTTAAATGCCCAGGATGGTTTTTAATGAAAAATAATCAATATTAGATACTCGTATAATTCAATTGCTCAATTGTGACCTGCAATTGCTCAATGTATCATTTTATTTGATATCAATTAACTTCGCTACAAGTAAAACTTATTTAATACTTTTGAACATTTACTTTTCTAAAGTTATTTCTACACGCCAAAGTGAAAGAGGTTACGACAATTTCAAGTAGTTGAAAGTATCTAAAAGGTTCGCGGTTAGCTACAGGTGGATAAAGAGAAAGTTAACAGAAAATTGTCATCTCTATTTCTATTTTTATTTATTGTACGAGTATATTGTATCTTGACCCAGTAAGAAAACTAAAGTACTTTATCAAACATTTCAGTTCTTACAATTTCTTTTAATATATATGTATTCACATATTTTTTATGCTTCTGTCTTATAGACAATAAGGTAATGGTTTCATATTCTTTATACAAAGAAAAAATTGACTTCCATTGACCCCAACTACTTATTTGATATCACAACTAAAACTTAAAATTTATTTGTTAGGTCAAGGATATAATATACTTTAAGCCACTTAACAGCAATTCACCTTGACTATTTCTTCCCTGACAGAAGGAAATGTTGTGTGAGAACAACAAACAAACTTTCATTCCGCGGATTTTGACCAAACTTACAATGCTCCTCCATATTGAATGTCCATCGGCGGCTAATTGTAAATTGGGGTTACTGGCGAGCTAGAGCTCATTTAACGGACATCAATCGTCGTTCTCTAGTTTAACTTATTCCTCTTCTAAAATAGAGCTAAAGTGAAATATATTTGTATGAAACTAATAAACTGATAATCAACTGAATCAGATTGGGGTGAACTGCGTCCGGTAGCGGCTCAGTCACTATACCGCTGAGAGAGTCAGCGAACAGATTTCTTGTATAACAAGGTGCTTTTTTTATATTTTGTAACAATTTGCTTGGATAACGTTGAAAGATTTGAATATTTGAGTTGAGTGTCCCAAAGTCATATGTTCAGACTGGTTTTAATAAAAATTTATAGAATAGAATTTTGTTTTTTAAACTCAACTCTGATTTGGTAGTAAGCAACTCATACATCCTATGTGTTGTTTGTGTTGACCTGCGGTCAAAGTGTAAGCCTAGGTATTTGATAGAGTAACATCATTTCCATTAATCTGCACTTTGGGACACGACTTTCTTCTGAGCGTGAATTTATCTTGATTAAAGAGATTTGAGCATTGATTTTTTATTTGCCATTTTTAAGGCCAAACTCTATTAAATTAAGTTTCTGTTAAAGATGTTGTGATACTACCATTGGGTCGTTACTTGTAACTGTTATCGCAGTATCATCAGCATATGTATGTTGCTACATTTACACCACAAGAAAGACACATATTGACTGGCTACTATTGTATGTATACATATATTCCTTGGGATACACTGGCGTTGATATTATGTAGAGTCGAAGATTTACATTGTGGTTGCATATAAAAATGAAGGTTACTAAGATAAGACCGTAGCAATAGAAAATATGGCACAGGAAGCAGTTTTTTAATTTTGTACGGTAAGTCGTTTTGCCAAAATCTGTCTAAATACTTGCTGAATGTCAAGGGAAACAGCCTTATAGTATTTTTTTTTTATCAAAATCAGCAATTATTATATTTATTGTATTGTTTCTCAGAATCCAAACTGATATTTCAGTATAAAGGCAAGATTGTCCAGAACCGTTAACATTCTTCTCAAAAGTATTGAAAGTTTTTACAATTTAATTGCACTTTATAACCATTGAACTCATTCGTTAATTTTGTTTTGAATGGTTTCTTTACTAATGTAGATATTTCAACTATTTTAATGTGGTCGTCATTCATAAAATTGTAAATATTTTGGCATTTCACACACACACACGCATACACAAAAGAAAAAAAAAACAAAAAAAATATGTACAGCAACAAAAAATACTAAAAGCATTTAAATGTTTAAAAATAGTTTTCGATTTTGTGTTGGTGCAAATGTTTTTTTTTTGCTTTCTATTTTTATTTTTGGGCAAAACTTTATGTGTAACCTAAAATCAACTGTTGTTATGTTGTTGTTTCTTATGAAAGCCCAAAAAATTTTGCTTTTTAATGTGGTCTAGTGTGCCGCAAAATACACAAACATAGATACACACATAGATACACACTTAGATACTCTCACATATACCGACAAAATAACAACAAAAATAACCAAACAATCATAAATATTTTATTTTGTGGGTTTGCTTTGGTGTTGTTACTTTTATGTAATGTGGGGTGCCCTTCTTCTTATTCACATTCATGGGAATCGTGTAAATTTTTGTATTTTGTTTATTTATTTATTTTTAGTGGAATGTTATTGCATACTTTTAAACGTTTTCGCATAATAATTTTTGACCACAAAAATGACAGATAAAGCATTTTCCTCTAAAATTTTTGATTTTGAATTAAATTAAGCACACACACACACACACATACACATGAATTGGCATTTGCATGTCCATTTGAAAGGGTCGCCCAAAAGTATGCAACATATATTTTTTTTTTTTTACAATTTCTGCTTTGAAAGTAAACGCACATAGAAAAAGCCACAGGCAAAGTGCATCATGTAGCATTTTAAGCCATTTTCTCTTTCACATTTTTTATAATATTGTATTTTTCTTTTATTCTTTGCCTTTGTAAATAAAAAAGAAACCCTTAACACAAAGCACAAAAAAAGTTGTTCTCAACAAACAAAAGGCAACAAATTATTTAAATTACATCATATGCACTGCTGTTGGTAATTAAACAAAGTGGTAGCGTCTTCTTGACATCCTTATCCCCATACTCATCATAGCTACTTGTTTCTCCAGTTAATAATTAGCAACAAATTTAATACTTTAATTCCCCTTAATTTTATCCATTCTCTTTGAATAAGTTGTAAACATTTTACTATGAAATTGCAAATGCATTTGAGCTGTTAGCCTCAGGATTAAAATTCCTGATTTGTTGATCTTCTTGCAAAGTTGCAAGACAAAAGCCTTATGCTTTAAATTATTGTTGTAAGCTGTATTATGTTTAACTAATCCAATGTTATGGTACACAGCCTTTTCAGTCATTCTTGATACAATATGAATTCGATAATCCGAACAATGGAAAATCATCTCAATAGTGATGCTCATTTTTTATTTGAAAGTTATTTATTCTTCTGCTTCAGAATTGTATTTTTTCTCCTAATAAACTCTTACTCGGTCCAAGAAATTTGAGAGTTACCACAGGATTGGTTGAGAAGATTCCACGTCGGCCAAGCGTTGGAACATTGGAATAAACGTAGAGAAATCGGCAAATCATTATTATATATTATTATAGTGACTTGTCCAATTGTCACCAATGACTCCATAATCATCCCGCAGGTGAGCCGAATTAGCTACCTCGTGCTGATCCTCGCCTGACAGGGGCTCCCTGGTTTGCGCGTAACGCCTTCTGGCACAGAGATTTCTTTCAAAGCGGTAACCGTCACCAACAGAGGCTGCAAACTCATCCAAACACTCTGGCGATGGCCCTCAGCTGTGGCGTGTCCCGACGTAGACTGAAGACCTAATGTTCTTCTAAGTAAGGGCTGTTTAATCCACAGCCCAAGGCAGTACCAGTACGACTAAATTTTTTTTTTTTTTTTTGAAATTATATTTTATTTGCAATCTATCGTAAACGATACTCAGCGAATTTCATTGAGGAGACTCTTATTACGTTTCTATCTTTATTTGATGATAAACTCTAAACGGCAAATCCAGTGGATGCCGCCGGTTCAATGTTCGGGTGTGCTGGCTGTTGTCAAGCAAGTTGACTGCAAGATGATTAACATGACTTTCCAGCCTGGAGATATATGAGATGCTGATTCCTGCGATTTTCTCAAGGATCGTGGGAGTGTGTAGATCTCTGCGTAGGACTGAGTTTCTCATGTACCAGGGAGCTCCAACAAGTCTTCGCAGTAGTTTGGACTGAAACCTTTGAACGATCTCATTGTTTGAGTTGGAGGCAGTGCCCCAAAGCTGTATTCCATAAGTCCACAGCGGTTTAAGTCTGGATTTATAGAGTAATAAAGTGTTTTTCAGGCTTAGCTGCGAGCTTGATTTTAAAAGCCACGACATTTTTAAAAGTTTTGTGTCGAGCTGTTTTCTTTTTAATTTTATGTGGGGCTGCCAAATTAACGTTCTATCGAGAGTTAGTCTAAGGCATTTCACAGATGTGCTTTCCGAAATAGTGTCTCCATTTATGTTTACGGGAGGGCAGCTCTTGCAATTCTTGGTAAAGGTTACATGAAAGGACTTCTCTGCATTTACGGCAATGTTCCATCTTTTAAGCCATGGTTTTCAGAATATTAATCTGGTTCTGCAAAATGGTTGAGGCTGTCCCTGAAAGACAAAGAAAAAATAACAGAAATTTTGTTTCTTGTTATTTTGTTTGTACGCCATGATCCTCTCTTGGTGAAGCTAGAATTGACATTTGTTACATAACTGGGCATCTTTGGGCTTCTGTAGGAAATATAAGAATAATAAGACCACGTTTAAAAAAATGGTAAACAAAAATTATTATAAATCCAATCCAATCCAAGAAAAAAAAAAAGAAAAGAAACTGGATGTCCGGATTCCGCCTTGAGTGGATTAACTAGTGTCCGGAATATCGATTTCATACTATAAATTAATAAATTAAATTAATTTACTGTTTTTCCATAGTTTAAGCTTAATCTCTTAATTCTCTTCAATGACTGTTGGTAAATGATTTGAGTGAATTGTTGTGGTGACTGAATTTTTAATATTTTCAATTTCATAAATTCATCTGATTGATTCACAGCATGCAAAAGCAAGAAGCACGTAACCTTGTAAAAATAAGAGTAGTGAAAAAAACTTAATTAAAAGAAACTAACAACAAATACAATTATGAATTTGCTTTTAATTATGCAGACATTCACATTACTTGTCGTTGTTGGATTTGTATGTTTCATGTTGGTTGGTTGGTTGGTTTTTGCATGTGAAATCCTTTGCAATTCTATATGTTATGGCATGCGATATACCAAGTCATGTCATGCATCTTTATTGCATATTCACTTGTTTACCATCACGTCGTTCATTCTTTTGACGCATCCATGTTTATTAAATATTATTTGTTTGTTTTTCTATGTTTATTTACTCATACACATTTTTGTTGTTTATTTCTTTTCAGGAAAATCAAGTGACATATGAAAACTGTACAGAATAATAATAAAAAAATAGTAATAACAACAAGCAACCAGTATATGAGTGGTGTATCTTGTTGTTGGTGTTTTGTCTTTTGCAAAATAAACAAACAAGTAACAACAACACAAGGAAGCAAAATGAGAATGAGATTTCAAAAAAAAAAAAAAAAAAAAAAAATAAATAAACAAATAATCATAAAAAATAGTAGAAAAAGAAAAGATGCTTAAGAATCAAAGAAGAGAATCCTGATTACCCAAGCATTTTTTGACTTTGTATTTCCTTCTACTTTTTACTAAAAAAGTAGAATTATGTTTCTTATATACACATGTATATTTAACATATAGTTTTGCTGTTACTATTCAAGGCCTCGTGATGACGATGATGATGATGATGAAAATGACGAGCTTGGCTTGAAGACACTTTTCAAGGTGCCCACCATCACGATGAATAAATTTTCTTTCCCTTTTCCATTTTCATTATTAGCAAAAAAGCAATTAAAAATGTTACTTTTAAAATCTTTTTAACGCATTTTTAATGCGTTGCGTTTTAATTTAGAAACTTTTGACGATGCGGAAGACTTTAATGTGCCAAAGGCTTTTTTTTATATATTTAAGCAAAGGATGTAACATGTGTGTGTGTGTGTGTGTGTGTGTGTGATGATAAAATTTATGCAATTACATTTTATTTTTATTTGTATTTGTAATATTTCATTTATCTTAATGCTTTGCACATGTGTATCTCTATGTGTGACTATGTAGATGTGTGTTTATTTGTTTGTTTATGTAATTTAGTATTGTAAAGTTTAAACATTTGTATGTGTGTGTGTGTGTGTGTTTGTGTCTGTTTTAAGGAATTCATGCTTAAATGCCTTCGCTTCTTCGTTGTGTAATTATTTGAGTAAGCTGTAGATGATGAAAATGATAATAATGATAATGATGTTGCTGATGCTGTTGATAATAATAATGATGATGATGATGTTATAAAGTTTTTTATGATGATGGTGGGTACCAACTTTAGATATCTTACATTAATACAAATATACATAATACTTATATATGCTTGCTATTGGGGGGTTTGGGCAAAATGTTGTTGTCTAATAAATCAGTCATGCGAGAAGATTCAAGGTAATCGTTATTTTAATATGAAAAACTTAGCGTTCTTGAAGCATGCAAAAAAAAATTTCCAATTCTCGTATTACATATAGTGTTTTATAAGCGGAATTGTGTGTACTCTTATATTCATAACTATTGGCTTATGAACATCTTCTCATGGAATTTTGATTAGTGGTTTTAAGCTGTCTATTTTGGAATGTCAATGCATATGTATAAATCATGCAAATACACGTGGGTCATTCAAAAAGTCCTTAGAAAATCATCAATGAAGTTTAATTCATCACTAATCAGCTGTTGAAGCCTCAGTAATCTTGATGACATGGTTTCATTTGTACTGTCAATTAAAGGAACAAACTTTTGTGTATGGGAAAAAATTGAAAAAAGTGGCTTTTATTTAAAAGGTTTAATGCCGAAAGAAATCTAAACTGAGTTGAATGAAGTCCTAGGCACATCTGTTCCTGCTTTGCAGTTATTTAGAATTACTTAGGTAAATACGTTTTAACAATGAGCGATCGTACGGGACTCCTAGCAGAGGAGGCCGCCGCTGAAACGGAAGAGTAGAACATACATTATATCGTTTTCCGTGATCTACGATTAAAAGAGCGTGAAATAGTTGAGGCCACAGGTATCAGGTACAAGGTATACTGGTTTAAATATTGCCCGAAAAATTGGGTGTGATAAAGCCTCTCCAAGACGGCAGCCGCGGTTACAATTCTAACGAGTTTCTGCGCAAGAACATAATTGTAAATAAAACATTGATACACTAATATATTCCAGAACTAAAGGAAGAGTACAAATTGAAGAGTTTTGAAAACGAACGAGCTCCGAAGAAGGCGGGAAATTAATACAAAGATTACTAAATTTAAGCCACAGTGATTTCTTTTCATTGCCAAATATAAAAAAAATAACTTGGCGGATAACTTTTAGCTCCGTACGAGGAGCTCATCATCAATTGCCTATCTTTTTCTAAGGACTTATTGGACAACCCACGTATATATTTAAACACGCAATGCCATCGTGGTTCTTCACTGTTAGTAAAACCCACATTACTTATTAGTTAATGAGTTTGGATGCTCAAATGTATGCAGCAGGAAATGTATTTAGTGCATTTTAGTGTAATAAGCTTCATTCCTACATGTCATACATTCCATGATATAGATGCGTGTGTGTGTGTTGAAGTAAATTTAAATTAACTTTAAAGGCATTTTGCTATCATTGACTCAAACAAGCAAAGTGTTGGTTTCCCTACCATAGATTTTTTGTATTAATCAAAACAATTTGACAATAATAGCAGCAACAAGAGAAGATACAATACAACTAATTTATGCATATACAATTTGTCAGTTATACTAAACCAGGGATCAATCAATCTACATATATAGCAATGTCAGGCCAACAGTAATATCAATAGCAACAGCAACAACAAAGTCAACGACAATGGCAACGACAATGGCAACGGCAAGAAATGCGGTAGGACTCAACGTTGAAAAAACATTTTCATTTCGCGCATTCAACTTGAACCAAGAATCGTTAATAAAACTCAAATAACCATAAAAATGCGTAAATAATTTATGTGAGCGCAAGCAGCAACAACATCAACAACTTAGCAACATGGCAGATGAGGTTGCAAGTGCCAAGGATAACGAACAATAACGCGTCAAAGAGATGATAATGATGATGATGATGATGATGATGACGCCAACATCTCATCTTCATCACAAATCACCATTATTTCTCTTGCCATCAATGATAATAATGATCTCGATTTTTTTTGCTCTCACTTCTTCTTGAATTTAATAACTGTGTGTGCCCCCTCTCATCTGTGCTTTGCCTGTACTCATACTCCTTTATATCCATTATTATATTTATTCCCAGTTTATATTTCTCGAGCTTAACGCGTTTATAACAATAAACGACTTAATGACAAGTTGTCAGACATATTATCGCCCGTCAGTCATCATGAACATAAAGTGAAGTTAACCATCTCTTTGTCTTCATTGTTTCATGCAGAGTTTTTGGTTGCATACTTATTGGCGCACCTGTATCAGGAGTTGAAGTTCTTGCAACTTTTTATACCAAAGAGTAATAAAATCCATATTAGTATTAAATCAAGTGTTAAGATACAAATAAATGGTTTAATATATGGAAATAAAAGCAACTTTTTTAATAATACAAATCATGTAAATTATTATTAAGATTTTAACTGTGTGCAGAAATAGATTACAAAGTAAGTAAATAGTTTAAAACTTACTTACTACAATAAATTTAATATAGGTATAAATATATTTTAACAATCAACCTTTAACAGTTTAAGACAGAAAAAAAAAAACAACATCAAGAAATGCTGTTTACCTTTTTTCAATATAAAAAATATTTCTTGCAATTGCAAAGTACAAATATCATCGCACTATTGACTATTTCCTTTGGGTTATTCGAGGTATCGTTTCGATTCTCTCAAGTCGAGTTGAGTTGAATTGAGTCGAATGGACACTTGGCTGGGCTTGGCTATTTTCATGCTGTGCGACTGATAAATTGATTTAAAACATTGTGTAAATAAAATATATATAGACATTTTTTTTATTTATTGCCAAAGCGATGACAACAACAACGACGACGACGACGATAAAAAAGAAGATGGTGACCGGTAAGTTCAATTTTATCGACAAACGATAGCGATAAGCAGGCATCCTGTCGTTCTCTATGATCCCAGGAGTACAGCAGGGTGCCTGACATTCTGAGCTGAGGTAGCAGCTTCTTACCTGATGGTGTACAGAGCACCAGCAGCATTTTCAGAAGAGGGCACTGTTTGCATTGCGTTTACTTCATGGCATTGGTATTGGCTGTGGTATTGGTCTTGTATCCTTGAGGCTTCTTGACGTTGGCTGGAGTTGACTGCTATGTATATACATATACATAGCTTATTGAAAGCTATTTAAATAGGCATTTTGGGCTATTATTGCCGCTTAAAAGGGTCTGTTTGGTATATTGAATTTATGGTTCAGTTGGACTCAAATGCTATTGAATGCTGGTTGAAGGACATGCCATTGATATTATGTTTACAGCAACAATAGTAGCAATAGAAGTTATAGCAAATATTGACTGATTAATAGCGTTTGCTTAGTATCAGTATTGACAGACTTTATTTTTTTTTTTTTTTGCTATTGTAAAAGTGAAAATGATTTAAAAAAGGAGACGAGAAGAGAAGAAGGCATTTAGATAATTTATTTATTTGATTTTTCGTTTTAAATTGACATTGAAACTGCAACAAGTCTTCTTCATTGCTACTCAAAAAATATCAACAATACTCATTTTCATTTCATTTCATTTCATTTCATTTTCTAATCAATTGTATTAAATTCTTCTACAAAAAGTGTCTTTTATCACTTAATTTACTTCATTTAACAACATTTTGTAGTGCATTGAACTTGAGTTAGCCTTGTAAGTTTCAATAACATCAATTTTACTTCGATATGATTTGATTTTCTTCCACCCATTGGCTTCCCTGTCTAGGGCAAAATTTTGCCACTTGCCATTTATGAAATCATTTCGAAAATATGTTGCCAGTGGACGTGACTTTATAGTGACCATAATTGCCAAAAAAAAAAAAATAAAAAAAAAAAGAAATAAGAAGAGTAGGCTTACATGTGTCTACAGACACTTAAAGTGTCTGTCAAAAGACTTTGAATGGCTTGATGTACATAGTGTAAATTAACCTTTTTAGCATGGCTCACTGTCAGACAACTCTTCTTATAACTAGCTAACTAACTAACTAAACATAAGTCCCTTTTCATGTTCATAAGTAGTCTTTAATGAAAACATTATTAATATAAACAAATGTTGCAAGTACAAAAGAAAAGTGTTTCATACTTTTATGTACATAAAAAACATTTAAGAAATTTAAGTTATTCTACACGAAAGATACACATACATAGTACGAGTACAAGTAGTAACATCATGTACATGAAACCTTATCCTTATTGTCTTCTATCTAAAGTTTTCGTAGTGAGATTTTCTATGCATGGCAAATTGTCCCTTTTGGGCTTTGGTAATTCAAACAAAGTTTTCTTTTGCTTCTTCTCGTACATAGGCAGCATACGATTGGCCTACTTAATAATATAATGGTCACATAAAAACATCAGTTAATAGTTCCTTCATTTAGTATTGTAGTAGCAAACTCAGTTTTGCTAGCCAATCTGCAGCAACAACTGACACGCAACTCATCTCTGTAACTATGGAAGATTGTTGTACCTTGAGAAAATTACCATTAGCAACAACATTTGCTGTGTTTCTGTACTGTGATGTGGATGTGATGTTAGTGTCTGACTGACAGAATGGCTTTGCTTAAACATCATGTAATTGTCTGCGCCATTCTAATGCTGACCAATGACTAACAGAACGTTTCTTTAAAACACAACGACTTTGTTAGTTCTCAATGTGTCCTAGCTTTTGGTCTCAGATAAACTGGTTACAGAAGTGGGGAAGGGTGGGGAAATATAGATAGCTGGAGAGTCCAGTACTTGGCATGCATTAAAAGCATTTAGTTCATGTTGTCTGCATTGCTGTTGTCCTTATGCTATCCTTTGCTGATATAAGGCTAACCATTGTTAGGAATGGCTGCCCTTTTTAGCTTTCGAGTCTTCTTACTGATGTAAACTGCATCTCAATTGCGTAGGCCTTTTGCCTTTTTGTATTTGAGTAAGGAATTTCAATGGTTTTTCGGATGTAATTACTTGGCAATGCAGGCAAGCAGACAAGCAGGCAGACAAGCAGGTGGCATATGTTGACGTCATGTTTTGGATGACTTTTTGAACTTGAGGTAATATTAACTAATTGATGTTGTTGTTGATGCTGATGATGATGCTGGAAGTACATAGCCCTTGTACATGTCCTGGCGCATTGATATACAATAGATATCAGTGATGATTTTGCCTGCACAAAATTTTATTTCATATGAAAAAAAAAAAAATAAAAAAAAAATATATAACTTAATTAATTTTTCTTTTAACCCTTACATTTAAAAGCAAAGATTTCTCATAATTTCAATTACATAGTCTGATGACCATCGACCATCAGATATAATTACCACAAATATGTCACAAGCAAGAGATCAAAAAATTTCTACACATTGAGATAGTATTATCATTACCATCATCATTGCAAGGATAATGTGAAAAAATGGTACTCGTAAAAATAGAAAACTTGAAATATTTCTCTGCATGAAGGAAATTAAATTGGAATTTTTCATTTAGTGAACGTAATTAAAAGTCTGTCTGACTTACCGACATTTCTGGCAATGAAACGAAGATAGTAGTGACAACAACAAAACCACTTAACAAACCGTTGGATGTGGAAAAAAGAGAAGTAACTGAAACGCCAAACAATTGGTAGGTGGATTGTTTTAGTTCACTTGATTTTTTACAGATTTTTTGTGTGTTATTTTTCTTGTTTTTTCATCTATTAAAAGCTAAGTAAATAAATAAGAACAACTACAACACTTGACAATTAGTAAAAAAAAAAATACATATAAATGAAGGAATGAATGAATGAATGGGTGAATGGGTGATTGAATGAACGAACGGGTGAATGAATGAACGAACGGGTGAATGAATTGTATAAAAAAAAGAAAGTTTAGTGACGAAAAAATGAAAAGAAAAAGACACAATACAAAACACTTAACTAAATATTTATCGTTCATTCACTTACTTTACAGGACACTTGAATAGTGACAAACAATCACGATGAAAAGGACGAGATATACGCCGCTGCTGACGCCTTCGGAACTATCATCATCATCATCATCATCATCATCATCATCATCATCATCTTCATATTAAGTGCAGACGGAAGCGACTGCCACAGCCACCAATTTCACTCACTTTTGACTTGACTTGACTTGACTCTATTTATCTCTCAGTCGCTCTTGTTTTATTTTTTTTTTACTATTTCTGTCTTTCTTTCTGGTTGTGACAATTTTATCGTCGTCGAACACGTTTTGACCAAATACTTTTACTCCTTGCATTTTGCTATTTGTTTGTATGAAAGAAGAGTTCTTCATTTCTGCTTTACAGCCCTCGTTGCTTGTTCATTCCTCAAATTCCAATTCTTTCTCTGATTCATTTATTTGTTCGTTTGTCTGATTTGATTTGTTGTTGGTTAATGGCTTGCTTGGTAGATAAGTGGACAAGTTGGTTCGACACTAATCACTCACTTAGCTGCAGCTTAGCGTCACTCCTCCATCGCCATCCATACTTTCTTTCAACCATTCAACCATATGTTCCCATCATATTGGATACCACAGAGTGAGTTGCTACACTCGATAGAATAGAATTTTTAATGCAATTTGTCTGATTTGTTGTCAACGTCAGGCGAAGCGATTCATATACATACATACACATATATAGTTTGGAACATTAGGATCGTTGGTTTGGCGTGATGTCGTGTCGTGATTTGTTGCTGATTTTGTCACTCATTTAACCATTATAGTCATTTCAATGGAATGAATTCAATGTTTTCACTACTTTTTTCTGCTTCTTCTTCTTCTTTTTTTTTTTTTTTTTTCAACATTTCAAACATTTATTTGTGTCTATGTGTATATTTGAGCGGTCGCTCGCACGGTTGGTAGGTTGATCTTTCTGTCTGTCGTCGTGTATGTGGGAGTGCGCAATCAACACTAATTGCTATTAAAATTAAGTGGATTTCGCGTTTTAATTGAAAATGTTTGTTGTTTTTATTGTTGTCGCAGTTGTCGTTGCTGTTGTTGATTTTGGCCTGTTTGAATTAAAGTCAAATTAGTTCGATGTGCTGTTAAAGTTTAAAAATTATTAAGTGCTGAAATACTCATTCGTTTTAAGAAACATCTTTTTTATGTTCCATTGCTTTTTAGAGGCTATTAAGAATTTGCCACAAATACTTGGTGGTTTTGTGTTTTTAATTTTTTGGAAAAATGTAAAAATTTCCAATTGCCACGTTGTGAATTTGCGGAATTTGCATATACAAATATCCACGTAGTTGGCAATCATAAATATGACAAAAGCAGGCGAAAATGAACCAAAACATACATAAGCACATACACACTCAATTGCTGTGCATGCACGCACACACTTAAATATTAAACACG
The DNA here is from genome assembly GCA_037043295.1 of Amiota minor. Taxonomy (NCBI): domain Eukaryota; kingdom Metazoa; phylum Arthropoda; class Insecta; order Diptera; family Drosophilidae; genus Amiota; species Amiota minor. The sequence goes on from JBAMAW010001747.1 coordinate 411,063, forward strand.
ACTGCGACAGTAGCTTCAAAAACCAATACACACGAACATTCAAAGCTTAAAGTTGTTAAGCAGCAGAACAAACGACTGTCAAGAAGCATCGGACTTGTTGGCTGTTGGCTGTTGTTTGGGTTAGATGGCGTTGGCACTCAATATGAAGAAGGATGTGAAGCTGAAAATAGAAAACTAGGTTAATTTCTGCATGACTTTATTGCATTAAAAGTGGACAAGTGAAGCGCAGAAAATAATCAGCGAAATAGCAAAACTACAACGACTACAAGCGATGTAGTGAGGCACAGTAGTGAAGCTACTTGCATATAGATGCATAGATACATGCATACATACATACATATATACTAATTGCATCCATACAAGTGCAGCTGATCAACCGTGCGAGGATTTTTAACAGCAAATGCAATGCAGCGAAGATAGTGATAAAGTCATATGCTGAGGCACAAGGCAGCACTGAACTGAACCGTAGCGAATCGAGTTGCTTCTGTTTTTGCTACTGTTAGTGTATCTGTTGCTGCTTGTTTAATGGCCGCACCGTAATCTAATAGGATGTGTTTATGTATGTGTGTGTATCTTGTGTGTGTGTGTAGCTTTACTTTTTGGCGTTATGCCTAGTCAACAAAGATTTATCAACATTCCAATGTTAAGTGAAACGCAACCGGTCCTTCGCATGATGGCGTTTATGTTCGATTAATTGAGCTTAGCCTTTATAAATTTTATATGATTTCATTATTTTGCTTACCTTTATTGTGTAGCTAGATGTAAATGCTCTCTCCCGCCTACAATTGACCTAAAATATTTGTAGAGAAACTTGGTAATTTTTCAGTTTAAGAAAACCTAACCAAATAACCAATAGTAGTCAAGTCAACCCCTTTAATTAAGTCGAGTTGAGTTGGTGAAAAGCCTTCTTAAATATTGTGTAGTAAGAATGGCAGTAAACAACTTTGCCAACCAAGCACCGGAAACGGAAATGGTTCGCATATTACTTGCTTGCAGCCATTGCGTATTCGCCATGTATGCCGTTGCATGAACTGATGTAGTCCATGGTTATAAAGAAAAGAAGGAAAATTAGGCACCTGCAAGAGTTGTCGTTATTTCCTTCTTTTCATTGGCCATTCTTCACTCTTTCTCTCTGTGTCACTTGCTTGAATTTATGACTTTAGCTTTAACAAATTCTTACTGCAGACGAATGCCTGACTGCCCGTTGCATCTCTCCATGCATCTCCTTGTTTGCTTCGCTATGCATCTTTCTTTACCAGGCTGACTTGCTGACAGCACAGCCCAGTCAGTGCTCTAATGACATAATTGAGTGTTCCTCTTGAGTAAAGCGGAGCACAGTAACAGCAAATGCAGCAACAGCAAATGTACGATGTATATGGAACAACAAGGAAAGCATTTGAAAACAAACTTTTGCTCGCGACAATGACTGCAATTAATTTACGATTTTGTGTCGTTGGCGTTAGTTATAAAAACAACAACAACAACAACAACAACAACAAAGAGAACAACATTTTGCAGCAAAAGGAAAAATAGGAAAAAGCAAAAAAAAAATGTCTGGCGTAACATGTGTGTGTGTGTGTGTGTGTGTGTGCAACATATTTTTTGGTAATTTTTTATAAATGCCACATTCTGGGGCTGCTGCTGCTGTTGCTGTTGCTTTCTTGATTGTAAGTAACTATTTGCAACAAAAGTTGAATGTTTCGAAATTAATATTACGCATACATAAGACTTGCAGGCAGGCAGAAAGGCAGAAATGTGCAACAAATGGATGAAGTAAGTCAATTAATGACAAACGCTTGACCTTATACGCAGCTGTTGATGATATTCCTCCATTAATATGCTAAAGGAAAATTTAAAGAGCAATAGATTAGTTGGAGTATATCCTCACAGACATACGTACATATATCAATATAATGTGGCATATTGCCAAAACAAAAAGAAAACTATAAAATTGTAAGTTGCTTGCATTTTCATGCATGTGAAAATCATCTGAAGTGCAGATTGTGCAGATCCAGTTTAGTATATCCATGTATCTTTACTAACTGGCTATCCATCAGACATTCAGTCAATCAGTCAGTCGGTCAGTGAACTATACTATACTGTTTCTAAGAGGGGTACTATGTATATTTCGGGACCTGGCAACACTAATGTCAATAGCTAAAATCTGGCGACACCCTAATAAAGTTTGACACGTGCTCAGAACGTTTTGATGTACAAATGCTATTTGTTTCGTTTCCAGTGAGTTAAGAAAATCAATTTGGCAAAAAAATGGAAATTTCAAGAGAAGGTTTTCGATGGATAAATTTTCACAACTTTCGACGTGGATTATCTCATCAAGAATGTGTCGATGAACTTAGTTTTTTATATGGCGATAAAGCACCATCAAAAACCGCAATATATCGCTGGTATTATGAATTCAATCGTGTTCGTAGTTCGGTCGAAGACGAATTCCGTGAAGGTCGTCCAAATTGGGGAGTTGTGCCACAAAACATCGATACAAGATATGAATTGATAATGCAAGATCGCCATCTGACATATCGTCAGATAGAGGCATCTTTGCACATTAATTCCACTTCAATACATTCGATATTGCATGAACACTTAGTTGTAAAAAAAATTTGCAGTCGTTGGATACCCCCGTAATTTATCAATATCTCAAAAAGAGGCTCAGGTCGATTGGTGTAAGGAAATGCTTAAAAAGTTGAACCGTGGTGCTTCAAAAGACGTTTATAAAATCGTGACAGGTGACGAAACATGGATATATGCGTATGAACCGGAAACAAAACAGCAATCGACCGTGTGGTTGTTCCAAGATGAGCCAAATGCAACAAAAGCACGGCAAGGCAAATGGTCGCATGTTTCTTCAGTCAAATGGGTCATATGGCCACTGTTCCACTTGAGCAACGTAGGACGGTCAATTTTGAGTGGTACATGACCATTTGTTTGACGGAAGTCTTCAGAGAAATTCGCAAAACCAACCGCAAATAACAATGCGACCTCTCATAGATCTTATGAAACAGGTGAATTTTTGAGCACTCAAAACATTGAGTTGATGACTCATCCTCCGTACAGTTCTGATTTGGCACCAAACGACTTCTTCTTGTTTCCGAATATCAAAGGTAAATTGTATGGTCAACGAATTACGAGCGCCGAAGAAGCAGTTGAATCATTCAAAAATCATGTCTTGTAAGTGTCTCAAGAGGAATGGAAAAACTGCTATGACAAATGGTTTGAACGAATGCAAAAGTGCTTTGATCATCATTGTGAATATTTTGAAAAACATTTAAAAATGTTTGTTATAATTTGCTATTCCCGAAATATAAGTAGTATCCCTCGTATATGTCTCATCCATCCATTCTTGCTTACTCCATGCTATGTACTAGCTTAATACATTTTCGTTTCCTAATTTTCCTGTATTTTGTTTTGTTTGTCTTCTGATTCTCATGCGATATGAGTATGTGAATTTCCACCATATGCTTGGTTTTCAAAAAGCAGATTAATTTTCTTTCGTTCCTTTGTACTTGATGTACACTTGGATGCAACGAGTACTTGCTTCATTGCTGATACCCTACCATGAGGCATTGGAATATTGTTACACGCATTGTAGCTACTATTACCAAGTCGTCAGGTGTAAGAGCCACTCTAAACATCTAAGTAGGTATGCTTTTTAAGCAGTATTATCCTTGAGATACTCCACTTTCGAAATGTGCTAGCTACTTTTATAATCCTAACCATTTTGTATTATGCACAGATCCTATTACAAAACTCATCACTCACTCAAGAAGCTCAACAACAATTCAACAAAAACCTCTCATCACAATTCATCTATGTACATATGTATGCGTGTTTCGTTCGTTTATATATTTCCTTTAGCTCTTGGCATTTGTATCTAGTAAGTATCCATGTGAGTGTGTATGTGTGCGCATGCATAATGCGCTTGGCTTGTGTATGAAGGGCGACGACTCCTTCCTGCATAATGAAAGTTTTCATTAGCAATTCCTACATAAGATCAAGAATACATACATATGTATCTCAGATAAAGACACTCACTGACTAGAACACAAAGTATCGCAGCATAGAAAAGAAGTTGTAAAGGAAAGCAAACCCTTATGCAGCAGCGGTGGTGATGTTGCTGCTGCCGCTGCTGTTACAGCAATTGAATTAGATAGCGAACGAGCGACTTTGGCAAAAGTATCTTTTATTTCTGGTGATGGCTCTTGTTTGTCTTTCTAACTGGGCCTGCCCTGCCTGCATAGACAGGCTTCCTCATGTGCATCCTTTTCCAACTGTATGTATGTATGTATGTATGTATGAGATGTTTCATCTAATTTAGCAAAAGGCTGTCATACAATACATAGTTGTAACATCTTTATTATCATCATCATCATTATTATCAATGTGCTCTTTCATGCCATGCCAATGGTGCATGGTGAATGGAGTCCCGTCCGTTTGTGGCGCTGTTCAGGCATCCTTAATTGCATCTACAACGTTTACCTTCTTGTAAGCTATCTGTATGTACAATAGAGTACTTTGTCTGTCTTTTACTTGAGTGTCTTCTTCGTTTTCGCCGTCATCATTTCGCTTCTTTTGATTTCCTTCGTCATTTTGTTTTTTGAACTTTTTTGTGCGTTTAATTCCATGTCATGGCATTACAACAAAAATTGCAACTTAAAACATATCCTCGGCTCGGCTGTCTTTATCAATGCCGCAGATGCATCATCATCGTTATCATCGTCATCATCATCATCACCACCGCTGAACAGTAGTTATTGGCAATGATCCCGGTGCTTCAGCTGCTTTCACTTCACTACTGTTTCCTTTGCTCACTCACTCACTACTTACCCAAGGATTTAGTCCTTTGCATCCTTTGAGCGCGCGAACTTTGTGCTTCTTGGCTCGCCTACTGCACGTGAGACGCGCACGCTTTCTTTTGCTCTCCACTGGAATTACTATTTCTTTTATCATATAGTCAGTCAGTCTTCTTTCCTCTACTCTCTCAGTTTTCTTCTTCTCCTTTATTTTATTTCTGAGAGTTCACGCCTTTGTTGAGCGCTCGTTGCTAGACAATTGCTCTGCTGATTGCCCTCATTTCAAACTTGAAATAATATTAAAAAGTTTTTTTTTGTTCATTGTCTCGCCTCAAGACTCCCACTACTCTTCTCTTCTCCGCTTATCTATTCTATTCTCTTCTTATCCATTCACTTCTGATGTATTCTATGCAATGCTTTGTTATTCTTTCTTTTTTTTTTCATAGAGTATTTAGTGATAGTTGTAGAGTTGCCGAAATCTTTTATTTTTACAACTTTTTCATGCGCCGGATTTGATGTTCTGTTTCAGCGCCCATTGCCTTTTGTTAGTTCGTCTATCTATCAGTCTGTCTGTCTTTCAGTCTGTCTGTCATTGTATCTTTCTGACTGTGTCGATGTTACTATCATATGTGTTTGTTTGTTTGTTTCTCTTTGTTCGTGCATTATCCTTGCACATTTTGGTTGTCTTTGTGTCTGGCCACGAAGGATTCACATTCTGTTTTCTTACTTTTCTCACTTGTTTTGTGATTTTTATGTCTACTTTTATTTACCACATAAATCATCCTTTAATTTTTTATTTTTTTTTTTTCTATGTCTTTCTTTACTTTTCTCATAAGAAACGTAAGACATTTCTAGTTTCAGATTTCTTTTCCTTTCTTAGCCTTCCTTTAGCTACTTTGTCTTATTTTTGAGCTGTTTCCGGTTGTTGTTGTTGTTGTTGTTGCTATTGTTATTGTAAACTCAGCTTCCTTTATTTTTGAATCGTTTCATTTCGTTTCCTTGCTTTTTAGCGTTTTATCATTTTGTCCCTTTGGTAACTTTATGCAGTTAACTCGTACTTGGCTTTGGCTTTCAGTTGTCTTAGAACTCATTCGTTATTTTTTATTATTGGCCAGCATTGGACGTTGTCTGCCGTTTTGGCGAGTGTTTTGAGTCATGTATCCGTTATGAGGTTTTTCCTTCACATACAGTTCAGTTCAATTTGGATGCTTTGATACGATTGAGTATTGCCAAGTTGTTAGCTGTTAGTAATTGATGATGAACAACTTATTTTCGCTTCAATTGTGCTATAATTGAAAATTGTTCTAATTTTTTTGTGTGTGTTCTGAAGAAAAGATAAGGACTTTTTATGTTTTCATGGGGAATTCAAAGTTCATTCACCTTTTATTTTTTTATTATGAAGAATAAACCTTAATTATTTTTTGGAAAGGAATAAAAGTCAACACACACAAAAACAAGGACAAGGTAAATTATATTTGACATTAAAGGAAAAAGTCATTTTGCATGCATTTAATAAGCACTGCCAAACATAGTGAAAGCCTACAGGACACACACAACTGAAGCAAACAGGATACGTACGACATACGCAATACGCGCAATTGTTTCATTTCCATTCCGATGGACGTACGATTATCAACGAATCGAGCTGCACCACTATGAGTATCGTGAACGGGAACTGAACTGAACTTGTACCACTAACCCAGTTATTCAACAGCAACATCAGCATTAGCAGAAGAAACGGAAACGCAGCCACAGCCAACAGTTGAGGTAGTTCGGGAATTTCAGAGAATCAGCTTAGTTCTGACAGCAGCAACAGCAAGCAAAGAAGCAAATGAACGACGACGAAATATTGTAACACGATGATGTTATTGAATGGTTAAGTGCTGCTGAGCATTGTTAAATAGGAACAGCAGTAGCCAACAGCAACATCAACAGCATGTCGAACAATGATAGCAGTAAAGGATTCAAGGAATAAAACCGAAACTTGTACAATTTACACTCGATTGAGGTACACGAAGGTATCCACGAGAGCATCCACAATGCTTGTCTGTGGTGTAGAAACGACATGGAATTGAAATGGTTTGTGTTGGAGTTAAAATGTGTTGGAGTTTGATAACATACCTACCGCATGTTTTGATGTTGTTGGGAAATTGTTGAGCAACATTTGGATGTTGAACAAAGTTTTCTGAATGAAAAAGAAATCCTATTACAACAAATCAAATCTTTGCATTGAAGGATGGAGGACCATAGGTCCTTCGTTTCTGTTTAGTTGCAATTGTAACAAAAACTATAAGACAAGACATTTTAACAATAGCATAATCTATCAAATTACCAACTTTAAAATATGCTTTTTCTGATCGAGTAAAACCAATTATTTAGGATATTTGCCTATGATGATGTTCCAATCGCTTAAAATGGCAACATTTGTATCTGCAATTGACTCGTCTTTGGAATGTTCTGTGAATATTCGTCTAGTCTGCATAATATTTCATCTGTTGGCTAATAAACTTGTATTCTATTCTAGAGAGCTTATTTAAAATTTTATAATGACAGTCCAAATCTGTTTTAGAGTTTAATATTAGTAGTGCCTACCTTGAGCTCGGAGCCTGAAGAGAGCAAGTTTTTTAGTACCAAGAGTGGTCAGCAGCTATTGGAATTTGATTCCGTTCTGGCTAGCGAAGAAGGCATCTTGTTGTTATCCAGATAAGGGTAGTGTATTAACTTGACGTGCAGTTAAGTAATACAATAGGGTGAGGTTTAAGAAGCCAAACAAAGGAAGAAGTTACAAGACCATGAATGTATGATACCTGGGAATATAAATCTAATGGGGCGTCGACTGATGCATAATAATCTTTGCAATCAGCTCCGTGATACTAAGACATTATAGCCAGTGTTCATGTTAAACCAACTTCATATCTCAAATGTTTCCAATTAGATTTAGGTCATGTTGCATGCCAACCAGTCTATCAGGTTAATGTAACGCCCTTCTAAAAACGTTCTTCTTTTTCCACTCATTATACTATTTCCTATGTTTTAATCTAATGCCAGGAGGCTACTCTACAATACAGAAATGTGAATCGAGCTATTCATCTGAAAACTTACATCGACCGAGCCGACGTGTGTTCGACTTGCATTCATAACTGACTTCGAGATACTCCCTAACACGTTCCCACGTCTTTATGCCATCGAAACGGTGCCCCTTGATATGTGTTAGTGTCAACAGATTTGCCTCCATTTGTAATCCGATTGTACCATAAATTTATCTATTTATGTTTGGCTCACAAATTCGTCATTTAAGTCCTTTTGTATCATTTTAATAGTTTCTGCTCAATTTTAAGTCAATTCTAAGTTTTATCAATAAGTACTAATAACAATTAAGCGACCATAAGCAATTAACAAAGCAACCGCATGTTTTAAATACAAGTAGCCCTTCAATTGTTAAGTTTTTTATGTTTTATTCTTTTTTTTTTATCTTGCTCAATCCAAAAATGTCTTTCCTATTGCATTTGATCGAAACTTATGTTCTTAGTAACTTAGTGACTCACTTAGTGACACTTAGAATACTCAACGATTCTAAAAAAACCAAAGTACTAACGATCACATAATCGAAATAAAACAAACACATTATAATTATTTTACTCATATGAAACATTTGATAATTAAAGAGGTGACACAAATCAGTTTCTTCTTCAAAGCATGGCTCTTAATACAATATTATTATTATTTTTACGCATTTAAAACAAAATTTATGTGGTGTGCCTCATCCTCATAACACAATATGGAAGTGAAACTTCTTTAAGGAAGGGAGGTAAATCCAAAACTTAAAAAATGAAATGTGACGAAAATCAAAATGTGATAATGCTTCAGAGACAAAGTGGGGAGACGCATTTAAATTGATCCTTATGACAATTCTAATTTTGAGCCACTTTTGAGTATATTGGATGGATTTTTATTAATGACACGTGTATTGTTCTTTCTCAATATTGCAATTGGCTCTGGCTTATCGGTATAGATGAGTGATTTGACGTTCCCCATAAAAAATAGAAGGTTCTCGTTAAAATTGCCAGAAAGTCGCTTGACGTCCGATAGGATGAAATTGGTACGAAATTTGGTGTCCATGGCTTGAATTGCTTGCCCAGAAGATCGATTACGATGATAATAATAATAAAATAAAATAAACTGTTGTTGTTAGTCCTCTTTCCATCATGAAATGGCAATGCTAACCTATGATATTGTGTAAGTATTTGCAACATTATCTATCACATTCGAGTGATTGTTATTTTCATAAAATTATTTATGAAATTTTATATGATGGTTTGATGTTTTTTGTGTTTTATTTTGTTATGTTATAAAAATTTTTCTTTTCTGGCAAATATTTATTTTATTTCAAAATTCATGAAATATACTGAAATAGAGAGAAAAGTATTTGACTCAAATTTAAGTATTGAAATTAATTAAAAACATTCTTCATAAGGAATGCCAAATTGTCATTTGTCATAATTCTCTTGCATTTTGTTTGTTCCTCCCTCCTTCTCTCTCTTTCTGCTTTCCCTATCTTTCTGTTAGCAAAAACAAATTTTTGCCGAAATTTATTCTTAATGGTGTTGATTCAATTTAAATTCGTATACTTGAGCTCTACATTCACATACCTTAACAATCGCTCCTCTCTCTCTCTCTCTCTTCTATCTCTTCTAACAGAATGAAGAATGTTTTGAACTTTTAATAAAGTTTATTTTTATCTATCACTCAGATTAAATGACTTTTAATGAAATTTTTATAGATTTTTACTATTGTTATTGGAAGTATTCATTTAATTTATACAAGTTTTCAAAATGGACTTTGACATTAATTGTTCATTAGTCCAACCTATTTCAGTTGCCTGTTCTTTTATAATTTCTGCAATGTCATTCAATAATAAATAGTAGTAGAAAATGAAATAAATAGAAAATATCTGTATTTGCATAATTTTCTTGTTTACAATTTGAAACTGCAACACAAAGTAAGCAGGAAGAAAGGAAGGAAGGAAGGAAGGAAAAAAAGAAAAATGAATTGAAGACAAAGATGGAACTTGGTAAGGATTGACTTAAATGAAGTTACATCTTGGCAACAACACAAGTTATATTAAAAGCGAACTATATAGAATGACAACTAGCAAGAAGAACAAGTAGAGCACAACACACAACAAGAAAATGTGCAAACTTAGTTAAGTTAAGAGAAGAAATTGCGAAAGAGAAAGGGTAAAAGAGGAAACGGCAGCAGTTAAAATAAGAAAATTTATAATATTCAATTTATATGCATTTTTTCTTAAATGACAGCACCAACAATAACAACAACAATAACAACAACAACAATAATTGCAAGTACTAAGCTGATAATCCTCGTATACAATGCGCCTCTAATATCTACAATATACTTATTATACAGTATATTTGTTTGTATGTGAGAAACTCTCGGTTTGCTTCACCAAATCCACCACTCTTCAATTCATTCTTATACTATTCTCCAACTTAGATTTCATAGAAATATTGTAGTTATCCTTTGGCAAACGAGAAAAGAGAAAAGGAAACTGAAACTGGAAACTGACTGCTCAGTAGCTTTGAATTTCAAGAAAATCTCGGTTGTGATTAATGAGATTTGTCACTTGGTTCATTTGTGTTTTATGCTAAGCTCAAAAAGATGAAAATCCAAAACAAGCATAAAAACAGAAAAAGATGAAATAGTAGTTGAAGAAGATAAAGTTGAAGAAAGGATGAAAGAAGTTGTAAGGAGCGAAGAATAAATTGTGCCAAAAGGAATATTCTGTAGAACAAAAAAAAAAAAAAAATGGCAATTAAAACATATTGCAAAGGGGTGGAAAACACTAGAATCTATGAACTTGTACTGGTCGTTGAAATATTGTGTTGCAAAATGGTTGCTGAAAATTCCTTGAATTTAATGATGATGTTGATGATTTTTGCTGCTGATTGTTGTTTCCAACATAAATGAGATGATGGTTTATCAAACTATATTTTTGTTGCCGTCTTGACTTTATTATATATATATTATAAATCCGTTTTACCATTCTGGTACCTGCTGTCGTCATTTAAGCCCAACCACTTACACTTCATATTGCTAAATGGTCTCGAGTTAATAAAACCAGAAAGCATTTGCATTTGCGCCGTGATGAAAAATTACCCATAGTTGCTGGGGATCCTGTGAAGGACTTACTGTCCGATTTAGTAGCGAGTAGCACAGTAGACAAGCGAGCGAGCGAGTGAGCGAGCGAATTTTCAAATGTCTTGATTGCTTGCAAGAAAAATGACTTTTATGTTGGTCGGCCAAGCTGAGTCAAACCACACCAAACCGAAGCAAACGGGAGCAGGCCAACACCATAGAACACAACGACAGCTGTGACGCATTCAACGCGAAAACGCACACAGAAAGAAAAGAAAATTTGCATTTTCATTACTTTCAACTCAATTTAAATGGAATCATAGTCAACTGTGTCCTTCTTTACGTTATGTCTTTAAATGCGCTGCGCTTTATGTGCCTTATTATCCTTATGTCTTGCTTATTGGTGGCACTTACATAGCACGGAACACAGCGCAATGGAATATAATGACAACACTCAAACTCATACTCATACACATTCATATATCCTTATATTGTAGTATTCTTCAGGACGAACAGTAGATATGCATAAGTATATCATTATATCCTTGTATTATGTAGCTTTTGGTGTTGCGCACGTTTTCTTAATTTTATATATAGATACATAAATTTTTATCATTTGCATATATGTAATTCATTGTTAAGTCAAGTCAAATTACGACTACTCACTCCTCAAATCGGCGATATACAACATTTGTAACACTAAATGTAGTAAAATCTCGCATGCGAGAAATTCTGTGTACGAGTATCTTGTCTTCGCTTGTCTTGTTGGTTCGTTGGTTTGTGATGGACTTGTGTGGCTCATCTTTTTCGTTGGTGCTCATACGCTCGTAAGTCAAGTGAGTTATTATATGCGATAAATTTGTATGACATTTAAATGTAAATAATTGAGCAAAAGTTTCTCCGATTTTTGTTTTTGTTGTTGGTTGTTTCTGTTTTTTGATAGGCAGGCAGGCCTATGTAGTTATATGCCGCATTGTCAAAGGACAAGAATGTATGACGGCTATGCTCTCTGATTGATGTTGCCTACTTTTAAGCGCAATGATGACCTAATTTATGGTCATTATGGGCTTTAATAAAAATTTCATTTGAAATTTTTGTGTTAATATTTTATTGCAATTGCTTTTTAAAATGACCTTTTCTGGTATAAATTAAAAAAAAAAAAAAAAAAGAATGAGTCCTCTAGGCCAATAACTTTTACCATAGTTTCTTTTTAACATCAATCGTTCGTTGATTGTTGTTGGCTTAAAAAATTGAAATTTTCTCAAATTGAACCCAAATAAACCTTATGGATACAAGCAAATTTTTTATCAATTAATTGCATTCATTTATAATCAGCTGTCGTACAAACAAGATAATCTTAATAGATAACAAATCATTGTTCAAGCATGACATGCATCAATATAAACTATACTTATAACTAAGTGCATTAAGACATTTAAGTTCCATGGTATAGTAATATTTATTTTGTTAAACAAAAAAACAGGAAAAAAAAAATCTGATCTACAATATTTCTTGATGTCGCAAAGGCATTCAACAAAGTCTACCACACTGGACTGGACCAAACTTTGGAACTGTATTTATTGAATCGCAACTTTTTTGAAGCGAAGAGTAGTAAATCCAAAAAATATGAAAATGAAATGTGACGAAAATCAAAATTTGACGATGTTATTATTATATATATAATTTAGGCAAATACAATATGGAAGTGAAACTTCTAAAATAGATGGTCAAGCAATAGTACAGAAATATTGTGTTTCCTGTTGGTGGCACAGAATTGGATGCAGCAGCAAAACTACACTCAGACTTAAATGACGACAAATAACAAACTTAACTCAATCAAATGAAATTCTTACACAGGCAAGTGGCCTTGTCATTTAAAAAAACACAACATTAGATTAGATTATAGGAATGCACCTCGTCACAGCAGCATCGAGTGGACCCATTGTGACAACTCCTTAATTACAGTTTCTCCGGGATTCTGGTATTCATCAAGAATTTTATATTTTTTTGGAGGATAATCTGCAATTTCTTTGGTTCCGTTTGGTTTGATATCTCGTCGTCACATTGGTGATTTCGACTAATCCGCATATTATGTTGATGTTTCATAACTCTACAACTACTTGTCAAGAAGCATGGGACTACCTCAATACCTTTCCGTGTTAGTCCAGTATTTAATGTGTTCTTTTACGAGAGCTAGGAAACATAAAAGTTTTCATTACTTCAATATTTTTCTTGTCCAAGCAATATTGATGCGATATACCCTCATTACATTGTTTGAGTTTTATTTTATTAGAACAAGGCAGTCCACAGAATGATTTTGGTTCAAAGAGGATGTTTGCAGGTCCCCTTTCTCTTCGTTTCCCGTGGCCAGGTATCTAAAAACAGCATATACCTTTCTATACAGTATAGACCAAGGCTTTCCAACTAAAGTGATAAAGAAAACAGAAACATTTTGCTTAAACTGAGGACCTTTCTTTTACTCGCCAACTGAAACTGAGGGCTTTTTTGTGCTCGCCAATTGAACCGACCTTTCTCTTTTATTTTTTGCTTGCTTAAGCCAATGTCCTTTTTTTTAGTATTTCATGTTCAAATTCGGGCATGGCACGACCTTAGATTGAAATATGTTTATGCAGAAATAACAAAAAATTACAGAAGCTTCCATTCTAACTGATGTCTTTGAGCTACTATGATTGCTCAAACATATTAAACCAAGCGATCTCACGTCTTCATAATAACTCTAGGAAAATATATATGAACTTGTAGCTGCAGCAAAAAATCAAGTAATTTTTTCTTTATCATTTTGTTAATTCTATTTATTCAATGATTGGTACTAGTGGCAATGATGATGTCATATCAATTTTAACTCTTTCATAGGCATTCTTATGTTGCTTGAAGCTATTAAGACCAAAGACATCAAATTTGCTTACATCAAAGCGACTCACTCTGTATGGAATAAAAAAAATTGTTTGTATCAATCAAAAAAATCTACTGAAATGAAGTGTTTCTAACCTTTCTCCTGATATATTTTGTAAAAATTTATAATAACTCGGGCGCAATGAATCTGCCTCCAAAATACAAGCATGGAAAAGCACTGCAGTGAAGAACGAAAAGAAGTACATAACAAAATTTGGTATCTCTGGCAGATGTCCCAATTCGATGCCCCAATTGTAATAGAGTTGTACTGTCTTCCATAGAACATACAAGGCAATTGTGGTATTGGGAAACTGTAAATACGCTAGTGATCCAATTAGACCTGCTGGTATGGCAAAACGAGGATCATCATGGTTAAAATAAAGACGTAGCAAGCATGACGCCGTCTGAAAGGAAACTAGTTAAGGAATAATAACATATTTCTTTGCATTCATTAACTTACCTTATATAGAAAAGAAAAACCTCCTAAAAATAGTCCTAATTGTAAATTTTTCATATTAAAAATCTGTTTATGCCATTTCATGCGGAATTTTAAAGCCTTTGTAAAATTTATGATTAACTGAAAGCCCATTTGTATGCCAACACCAACGGCGAAAGGTTTCAGTCCACCAAGTACAGCATTTGGAACACAACCTTTTTTGTGTGTACAAGATTCATGTTTAGCCTTAACTAAACGATCATAAGCATGCACTAAGCCTGAGATTGTAACAAAATTTACACTATGATTTGAATGATTTGTAGAATCTTGAGCAGATTTGATTGGGCCCTCTTCTTCTTTACCCACAAGAAAGCTCAAGATTTTAAAGGTACCATCCTTTACTATGTTTTTATGCAATCCTAAGCGGTAGAGATACAACAGCGCTGAAATGCCCAGACCGAATATCATTACTTGGCCTTTGGGAATTGAACAAACCCAGCCTCTTGCCTCAAACATGTTCCATAACGTCTCAGTGCCTACATTGGCAACATATAAAGCCAAAGGCATCCTTCGCTCGGGACGCTCTATACTGATGGCCATCAAAGAACCCAAGAAAGAAGGTACAAAACCTATTGTCAAAAAGTAAAAGCGACCAAAAAGATGACGCAATATACAAGTCCACAAAACAAATCCATAGCCATTTGTACAGAGAAAAGCTGTAGATTGTAGTATTCCTCCTAAGGTGCGCTTAAGATCGTCCAATCCCGGCTTGCGCAAACGTAAAGCTAAAGCCAACTGATTTAAAAAACAAGCAACAATGATCAAATTGACAAACTTAGAAAACGTAAGAAATACCCACCAAATAAAATGCGACATAAGTGCGTAGTGTTGGCTCAATTGATGCCAATAACATTCCTGCTGAGGCATTGGCACAGCTCTTGGTCCATGGATGTAAATACTCATGGCAACTGATAGTCAACGGATCAATAAATTTACTCTGCCCAGTCATTTCTGAATAAATTTATACAAACAAAGTTTATGAGAACTTAGTTGCCTCCTCAAGAGTGCGAAGTGCCTTTACTAAAGTAAAGTAAGAAATTAAACTATTACTCGACGATATGAAATCGAACAAAGTTACGAGCGTGGTAATCCATTGAACAAATTGTGAAGTTCTTTTTTTTGTAAATAAAAGTACTTGTAATCCACTTTGAGAAAACTATTCCGACTGATAAGCATTCGGGTGTGACTCAAACAACGCGATATATCAGACTGATTTGTCTATTCTTTTTTCAACTGAAGAACTTTTTAATTATCTTATCAATCCAAAATGATCGTGTCTAACAATCATCAATAAATTAAAATAACCATAGAAGTAGGCAAAGATTTTCTTTTTTTGTTTTTTTCATTAAGAATATACTTTTGGGCTTCGATATAAAATTTGATGAACACAAATAATAATTTCGGTCTATAAGAATAATTTATTTACACTTTTTGCCTAAAATAAACCCTTTCTTTTTAGATTTTCAAATTAAAGAGAAATCACTTAAGCTGTTTCAAATATTATTTAACTTACTTAACATTAAATTAACTTAGATGAATTGAATGTGACACTTATAAATTGACATAAGATTCTTGATATTCGATTATAATTTAAGTGAAACTGAAATTATGAATTTTGCCTTTAATAATTTTTTTTTTTAAACATTAAATTCAATAGATTACAAAATATACTTTGCTTTACATACTTTTTACTTGCTTAACTATAATATTTGGACAATTAAGATGCAAATGCATAAAGGGGCAAACGGGATTTATCGACAATTTTGAGCCTTTTAATTGTTTCGCGAGCTTGCTCCGCTGTGTTGACGCCAAAACTATTAAAGTGGGTGAGATTGAATTTGGTTAAACGTTCACCGGAAATCGCTTGGAGAAATTTAAAATAGCTTGGGCGGAGTGTTTTTGGCTCTAAGATGCCAGCATGAAAGAGCACGGCTGTGAAGAATGAATACAAATAGAGTGTGGAATGTGGCACGTGCGGCACAATGCCGTAATCGATGCCCAAATTGTAGAGGATTTGTAATGCCTTCCACATAACATACAAAGCTACTGTATTGTCCGGATACTGAGTAAACGCAATTGAGCTTATTAATCCTGCAGGCAATGCGAAGCGGGGATCGTCATAATCAAAACTGTGACGCAATAAGCAGGAAATAGCCTATAAAAAAAAAAAAAAAATTGATATAATTTGGAGGGATTTGGACAGCAAGTCTTTTATTATTTACCTTATAGAGTAAAGAAAAACTTCCTAAGAAGACACCCAATTGTAATGTGTGTCTATTAAAGATTTCTTTCCTCCACTTCATGCGCAATTTCACAATATTTGATGCATTCATTATCAATTTCAGAGCCACTTGCAGTCCAACGCCTCCCAAAAAGGGTTTAACACCACCCGAAAGACTATAATATAAACAGCTGTGCTTATGCAGGCAACTGTGGTGTTTGGCGTTTATCAATGCGCTGTAGATTTGCACTAGGCCATTAATTGTTGTCAGTTTAGGCCTTCGTCGTCTATTTGGCTCATGGGCGGCTGCTTCTACTTCTGCGTGTATTGGACCTTCTTCCTCTTTGCCAACAAACATACGTAAAATGTTGAATAAGGAATCCTTTGCTTTGTTTTTATGCAGGCCCAAACGGAAGATATAAAGAAGAGTTGAAATACTTAGGCCGAATATTATCGTTTGTCCATAGGGTATTGAACGCACCAAACCACGAACTTCTGCCATATTCCAAAGGGTTTCAGTAGCCACATTAGCAACATAAAGTGTAAGCAATGGACGTCGTGCTGGACGTTCCACTAGAATAGCAGTTAGTGCAGCAAAGAAGGACGGTACAAGAGATACCGTTGAGAAGTAATAACGTCCAAGAAGATTTCGTATGAGACAATTATAAAGTATGAAACTGTAGGCATTCGTTACAAGAAAAGCACTAGATTGGAGTATACCGAGTATGGTACGTTTCAAATCAGTAAATGTAGGAATGCGATGACGCATTAGTAAAGAAAGCTGTGGATTGAGAGTTTTTCTAAATTCTTTGTATTAAAAATCTGATTTCATTGGCACAAACTTACTGCATAGACAATTGTATAGACCCTCAAGCAATAAGGCGTTGATGCCAGTATCATACCCGCTGTGGCATTCACACATTTGTCCGTCCATGGATGATGGAACTCTTGACAACTTATTGTGACCGGTTCGAAAAGTTTACTTTGGACTGCCATCGTCCTCTGGTGCTGGTGAGTAAATTCAAAATGAATTGTGCACAATTAATGGCAATGGAAATGTGATTATTTGGCGGTTTTAAATGATAAAATCTAATCGAAATGCTTAGTCTTAATAAAGCTTATCGCTAGCAATGCAAAGTGCAAATGCAACCAACACTTTCTTTCAATCAGGAAGATATGATTTGGTTTTTATTGATAAGGAATATGTTTTTGTATCACTGAAACAACAGCCAAATAATTACTAAAAATATAAAAACAATGAAAAACTGTTTTATTATTTCAAGATTAAAGGCAGCAGCTGGTGGTGGTATATGATTTATGACTGCCAGACATATTACTTAAAATAAATAAAGAAACGATTATTAAAATTATAAAGAAACATACTCGTACACAAATAGGACTTATGAATGTCGATCAATAAAAGCAAAAGCAGATTAAATTAATTTTACAATTATATTTTGTTGAACTTCAGGATCTTATCATCAAAGTATATTATTGTAACATTAATTATTGTTAAATACCAGTTGTATTCAAATTAACACAGCACAAAACCCTTCCAGAGTTAATTACAGTTCAAAGTCATTTCGTGTAAGTTATAATAAAGATTTTAATTTCATGTGATGTTATGAGACAAGTCGATTCGAATCACCAAGAAAAACTAACAAGGTAATAATAATAACAGCTTCTTGTTGAAAATAAAAAAAAAATGGGCCAAGTGCGAGTCAGACTCGTACACGGAGGGTTCCGTACCAGATTGGGGTTTGTATAGGAGGTACTCCCCCTAGTGGTCCGATTTGACTGATTCCAACAAATATACCGCGTCTATATCAAAAACTTGTAGTGTCTAAATATCAGTTTGATGTCCTATCAAAAAAGTTTTTATAATAAGAACCTAAATTTCAATGGTGGTTTGTATGGAAGGTACCCCTCCTAGTTGGCCGATTTGGCTGATTCCAAGAAATGTACCGCGCCTGTATTAAAAACTTATAGTGTCTAAATTATAATTCGATAGGACAAAAACCAAAAAAGTTTTTCTAATAAGAACCTGAATTTCAATGGTGGTTTGTATGGGAGGTACAATCTCTAGTGTTCCGATCAAACTGAAATTTCCACAACACAAATTTCTGATGTATTGCCACCAACCAACCAAATTTCAAGATCGTGGGATTACTGAATCGCATAGCTGCCATATAAACTATAATGTTTCTTGTATGGGGACCCTTTAAAGTTTTTGAAAATATTTTAGTTTTAGTATTTGTTGCTGATGCCCGGATAGAACTACACATTCACATTCAACTCTTAAACTATTACGGTTCATGAGATATGACTCGAGGACGGACGGACAACAAAGTCTCTGCAATAGGCTCCCGAACCCTAAAAAAAACATGATTTCAAAATGCCTTTAATGACCCACTTTCCGCTTTCATGTCATAAAAGTCGGAATTGAAATTGAAATCAGCAAAACTTGATAACTGTGTCGATGAGCAGGGCACGCATGGGTTAATATGCATACATACATACATACGTCGACATCAGCGTACGAGATAAGCGTCAATCTCTTCCTCATCAACCACATCAACAAATGGACAAAGTACACGACGAACACAAAAAAAGAGAAAAAAAGGCACAAAAGCACTTAAACATTGCGTTTACAACAAGTCAAATGAACCCCAAATACTTAATCAAAATTTATCAGCAAATACTCACTCACTCACTACGATGTGACTCTTATTATGTTTATCTGGCTGAAGCAGAACAAGTTTTTGTTCAGTTGATAATAACGAATTTCTTTACATTTAATTAAGCCCAATTTGATTTGGCTTGTAACACTTGAGTTGTTGTTGCTGCTTGTTTTCCATGTATAACAACAATAAATATGTATGTTAATGCAATTTATTTATATATATATATTTATTTTTCGCCACAAATTATGTGCACACGTATTGCGTGCTCATTTTCATAAAATGCATAATATTTGATTGATTTTACTTTCATATCACAGCATTATTTGCTTTGCTTAGTATTTATGCACAATTTCAACTTATCTTGCATTTCGCGCGATGCTTTATTGCACTTTGTTCAACATTTTCCAGTCTGGGGACTAAATAAATAGCAACAGCACTAACAAAAACACAGCTGCCTCAGCAGCTGATTGCCAAGAAGAGCAAGAGTCCAAGTGTTGCCATACAGCTTCAGAAATATAATTCATTATATTACTTATCATAAAATGTCTTTGCTGCAAAGTTCTTTCAATGCATATGACAAGGAATTTTAATAAATAAATATATATGTGTAAATGAAAATACATTGGAACTTTACTATTTCTATAAAAAGATGAATTCTAAGTTTGTACTGCAAAATATGGCAAGACTCTCTTATAGTACATGGTGATGATGTGCAAGCGAGAAAGAACATTGCAAGTACAAAGCGCGAATATTGAATATCTTCGGACTTAATGAAAAACAGTTTTGAAATGTGTATTATGCTTATTAGTATATAAAGAAAATATAAGTGTAGTGTATTTATTATTAAAACAGAAAGGAAAAAGTGGATTAGTGAATTAATACTATAATTGGTTGTCTTCATTCTGCTTTTGGTTAGACTCAATGGTAAGTTATAAATTTCATTTCCAATTCATTCCGCACTCTTTCAATAATTTCAATAACAATCAATTATGCAAATATGTTTGAAAAATGAATATTATGCGAAAACTTTTCTTTAACAGTTAATTTTAAAGCGGAAAAATAAAACAGGCAGTTTTTTTTCTTAATTTAATTGTAACAAGAAAACAAAAGTTATCTCAATGAACAAAAAGAGAAAAGAAGAACAAAACAAACCCCAATAAAAATTCATGTTCTTATGAGAAAAACTTTGTTGATTTTTGTCCTATCGAATTGAAACTTGGACGCTATCAGTTTCCAAGATAGGCGCAGATAGCGGATCACTAGGGGGAGTACAAGACTATGCAATATAAAATAACTTCTTCAAATTAAACAATAATTTTGTAAATGTTTATCAGATGGCCTTCACTCAGCGAGTGAACGATTGGTTGAAACATAAATATTATGATGATAATTAAGTTATTATTGTAATTTTCCGGTTAATTGTCACCATCTTAACGTTCCCACAATAATTTATAATAAAATATTATTTTAAATTTCCTTGCTGATATACCAAAAATTTAATATCTATGTTTTTTATCAAACTGGATGTATGTACGTATGCTCCTTAGGGACTCCGAAACCGCCGGACCAATATTGATGACATTTGTAAGGAAACTAGCATATTCTGTGCTTGTAATGAATTTATTGCGAAGTTTATTTCAACGTTTAATTTCACTTTGCATTCAAAACCCACTTATACTTAGAGAAACACTCACGCATCCATAGATATACTCTTACATACTCATGTCATTTAGATGCAGATAGTTTCAAATACATATGATATATATTTATTTATTTTTGACTACGCTTCTCTACTTTCCATCTCACGCCACTTTCCTCCAGAGCCCGAGCGAGTTGTGCTCCATTAAAAATCGAACAAGTTACATCGGTAACTACTAACTACTGGAGTTAATGGACATGCAATACAAACTAAGAGAGAGAGAGAGAGAACCATAAGGGGTAGCCCTTACCAAAAGTTATCAGCCATTTAAACTAAGTAAATCATAAATCTACATTGAGACTTAAAAAATACGTCGATACATTGGCAATTTAAAAAAAAAAATATATATATATTTAAATAAATTATGTTGATCAGTTAAAAGAATGCTACCTGATGGTGGGTTTGAATAGGAGCTAACCCTTCTAGTGGTCCGATTTGGCTGATTCCAGCAAATGTATAGCTGCTATATTAAAAATTAATAGTGTGTAAATTTCAATTCAATTTTTTGCTTCTGATGTCCTTCACTCAACGATTAAACAATATGTTGATGAATAAATAATATGATGATAATTAAGCTATTATTGTAATTTTCTGCTTAATTGTCACCATCTTAAAGTTCCCACAATAAATATTAACAATAAAATAATAAACATTTACATTTGTTTTTACAAAATTACAACCTTTACAAATACAAGTAATTAAAATCTAAATAACAAGAGATTGAACAAACTATAGTCGCACCAATTCTTAGACACACTTCACATAAAATAAAATATTGTACTTCCTTCATTCTTGTCATAGAACTTTCCTTTAAATTGAACTTCGTGGCTGATATACAAAAAATTTCATATCATAATTTCTAAAATTATGGGTCTTGATACTTAGTAAATGAAACTTATAACCAGAAGATCGGACAAGGAACATTCATACGAGCGCTGTTTAAAATATATGGTTTTTTCTCGGGGTTCTTACCAGATCTGATCGTTTATCATGAAAAATGATTCAAGTTCCTCAATTGAAAGATATCTTTGCTGTGCCATTGCTGAAATTGAAATTCATGAAGTTCTTCGTTTGCCATATCCTTGGTTTTCTTTAAGCTGCCTATAGGCGTTAGGCCACTGACATCCTACAAATTGGGACTATGTTTATTATCATCAACGGTACAAATTTATCTTATTTGTAACTTTAGTTTGATTGACAATTGCAAGATTCAGCTTGATATCTTAGCATGGAAATGGAAGGGCGATTCTTTGTGTTACAAACATCATGACAAAGTAGAAAGAAACGAAAAGAAATATCGTCCTTAGCATTTTTGATTATCCATTTATGTTGAATCAACAAGTAACGACAAAAACTCAAAGATACTCAGTTGGTTAGTGAGCGAGCCCTTACTCACTCAATCTAACTGCAATGGAAAGAGAGGTTTCGCACCAATTACAATGACATCAACTGCATTCATGATATATTAATTTGTTCTTTTGTATAATTGATTGCATACGTAATTAGTCCTTCTTCTGATATATAAACGGTGTACAACAGTAAAATTTACACAGTTCTCTTAAAACTAAATATAATCAAAGACACGGTCAATCTAACCGAGAAACTTATAAAACAATGCAACTGCATAAGTTCCACGATTTCATGCGTGTACCACTTTTCTTTTACAATACAATTGGTATTCAGCCATACATGCACTCTGATCAAGTTTCTAGTTTAACTTGGGCGCGTCAGTTTTATCTCGTTTTTACTGTAATTAATTTGACTATAACTATTTTCACTGAGATCGTTTACGTGTTTTTATCCTTCAAACATAAAGAAAATTTTTTAGAGGCAACAATGATTTGTGCCCACATAGGATATTCTACCGTTGCTGAGTTCAAGATACTTACAATCTGTTTGAAGAAGGCAAGACTAACCAAGTTCATTCGGGAAATGGAAGAAATGTTTCCTAAGACTCAAACAACTCAAGAAAAATACAATCTATCTCATTATCTGAAGAAATGTCAGCTCATAACAAAGTGGTTTTCTGTCCTCTACGTGATACTCTTATGCACTTACATCTTCATGGCGATTATACAGTACAGCATCTTGAAATTGATAGTAAGAAGTTCCGAAGTTGAGCAGTCGCTACCTTTTGAGATGTACATACCATGGAACTGGCAAGGACATTGGAGTTATGTTGTACTTTATTTGTTACAAACTAATTCTGGCTCAGCTTCCACAATTGGTCACATTTCTAGTGATTTATTATTATATTCTATAGTAACACAAATTATCATGCATTATGATTACCTGTCCAACTCCTTGGAGAACTATGACGTGCAAGCATTGCAAAATAATCGAGTATCTAAACGCGGCGTCAAAAAAGACATGCATTTTCTACAGGATATGATTGTGTATCATGAGAAACTATTGAGGTTTTTGTCTATGATTACTTTATATCAAATATAAGATTTTTCACATTTCTCTCAGGCTCACGGACGAAATGAACGAAATATTTGGTTTGCTATTACTTTTGAATTTCATGACTTCTTCGTTTGTCATATGTTTTGTTGGATTTCAAATGACTATGGGCGTTGGACCACACATGCTTGTTAGACTGGGTCTATTTCTCATTTCATCAATGGTAGAAGTCTATCTTATGTGTTATTCTAGTCAAAAGTTGATCGATGCGGTTCGTATTAACTTAACATCGTTGGTTATAATATCTCTAACACATACATACATATTTCAGAGTTTTAATGTATCTACAGCTGTCTATAATCAGAACTGGTATAATGCTGATATTCGCTTTCAAAAAATGCTAATCTTGATTGCTGAACGCGCTCAGCAGCGTAAGTGCTTGGAAGCAACAGTTTTTCTATCGATCTCTCAACAAACAATGACTGAGGTTTGTTTTATTTTTCTTTTTTATAATCGAAAAAGGAGCATTAACTCAGGTCTTGTTTTTTTAACTTTTAGATCATGCAAGTGGCTTATAAATATTTTGCTCTTTTGCGCACGATGTACGATAAATGAAATCTGTGGTACAAATCGTTTGCATCAATTATTAATTTGCACTTTTACTAAACAAGTAGAATTGATTATAAAGTACAAGATTATGCAATATAAAATAATTTCTTAAAAATTAACAATAATTTTATATTTTTGAAAAGTGGTAAAGGCTGCTTAAGAAATGTTTATCAAGTGACATATTATAAAAATCTGAAATAAATCTGATGAAGAATCTCTGCACAACATCTGTAATTAAGAGATTAGTTTGCATACATACAAACGGACAAACTGGTATTTTGTACTCAACTATGTATAATTTATGGGGTCTCTGATGTATCCTTCTGTTCAATTGAAACTTATAATACTAATTATAAAGAAGTGGGGAGAAGAGCACAACCTATGTATAGAGCAGAAGAATGGAAGGAATCTATCGGAAGTAACCATAAGTCTATGTGGGTCAGTGGGGTCGATTTGATCTTCTTTTTAATTGCAGGTGTTCCTAATGTATTTTCTTTCATTCCTTATAATGGGTGATTAATTTAGAATTTATTTATTTTTTTAATGTTAATAAAAACACACAAATAGAAATTGGGAGGCCGCATTTTATTAAGAAAGAACATTCTCTGACATTTATTTTTTGAAAATATTTTCATTCAAACGTAGTCCGCGACTACACCGTAAGTGGTTCATTCGGGAGGTCCAATTTTGGATCACTCTTTCCAGCATTGCAACCTACTATGTCCGTAGTGATGGTGTAGTAGTGGGCGCCATTGACTGTAATACTCTGTCCGGCCTCATTTTTTAAGAAATACGGACCGATGATTCCATTAGCCCATAAACCACACCAAACAGTGCATTTCCGTGGATGTAGCGGTAGTTCGAGAGTCTTTTCTGGTTGCTCCTCAGCCCAAATGTGGCAATTCTGTTTATTGACGTAGAAATGTGCCTCATCGCTGAACAAAATTCGACGTGAAAACATCGGCTCTTCGTTGAGCTGTTCCAGAGAGACATTGGAGACGTTGTTGCGGTGTGAGTGTGTTTCCATGACGATTTGTCAAACATTACTCAATAAAAATAACATGACAGCATGACACTAGTCACACGTGATCTGTAAAAGAAACACAATTGACAAAAAAAACCCTTTTAATGAGTCATCTGATATATATTTCTGATGTGGTCAGCTTTGCCGTTTAGCTTCTCTTTTGGGGATGTGTTTTTAAAATAAATAAACCCAAAAATATTCCATAAAGTTCAAATCTGGGCTTTGCAGCAGTTATGTAGTTTCTGCAAAACAAAGGCTTATGTTTGAAGTCAATATCCTGATAGAATTTTAACTATTGTACAATGTCATCTGAAATGGAGTTTGATAGTGAGTTTATATTGGGCGTACAAATAGAAAATCGTCGTTTTTTTTTCATAATTTGAGGCTTTATTATAAAAAACTCGTTACATACTCAATCTCCAAAATAATTTCCATTACTAGCCACAACTTTTTCCCATTTTTCTGGCAGCTTTTGAATTCCTCGTCGGAAAAATTGTTCGTCTTTTGACGCGATCCACGAATCAATCCAGTTTTTGGCTTCTTCGAAAGAACGAAAGTGGTGTCCTGCCAGTTCATGCATCATCAATCTGAATAAATAAAAATCAGAAGGGGCGATATCTGGAGAGTACGGCGGGTGGGGTAGGATGTCCCATTTCAAAGTTTCCAGGTATGTTTTCACTACCTTGGAAACATGTGGCCCTTTCTGTTTTGCCGTTGGAGGAGTTGTTCGCACATGCAAAGGCGCCGTTCGATGTCCCTCGGATTCAACTCGTACGGCACTCAATGTCCCAGTTTCTGGATCATTCCTAAGCTCTTTAGGCGATGAGAAACGGCTTGCTGAGTCACGCCCAATAAACTTGCAAGTTCCTGTTGCGTTCTACACGAATCTTCATCCAGCAAAGTCTCTAATTTTGCATCCTCGAACTTTTTAACGGGACCGGGACGTTCCTTGTCTTCCACGCTATATTCGCCATTTTTAAACTTTTGAAACCGACACGTTCTTTCACTAATATATGATATGCAAAAAGCAACACTTCCCGCAAATGGCCCTTTGTAGGCTCGAATTTTGCCAGTTTCGCTAACGAACAGGACAAAGCACAGTCAAAATACACAAGCGAGATTATTTAGAGTTGTTGACCGATACCTCAGCTGGCTATGTAATGTTTCTGTTCGTACTTATCGACCGATTAGCGGCGCTGGCGCCATCTATGGAGAAACGGCGGTTTTCTATTTGTACGCCCAATAGAAATGATTCATGATAGTAAAAAAACTGCAGGGTTTTTGCTTGGTAAAAATGGCCAGTTCATACGATCCAACTCATTACTATCTTTAAGGACTTGCTTGCTTGCCTTGAGCATTTCTAAAAATCAATTCTCTTAATATCTTAATATTGGTAAACATTCTTAATTATCAACGCCTTGAATGGATGGAAGCCCCACACTTTTGTAGCAATGACATTTTTTCGAATTTCATTTTTGGTATTATATTTTTGGTTGGAGTTCTATATTGAATTTTGCAAACATATAATTGACAAGCTGTGTATATTTTGGGAATACAGAATTTTTGTCTCTACACCCTTCTACTGGCCTCTTTGACATACCTTTTAATTCTCCCCGGTTATGGTACAATCACGGATTTTGGTGGTTTTCATAGCGAAAATAGTCAACTAATTTGCCAGCGTCTCAGGTCGGTTGGTGTCGTTGCCGGGTGGAAGTAATGTTGACTGAAGAAATTGTGGTTGCTTTGTGTATGATTTCCTTACCTTAAGCAAAAGATACGTTGGGATTGCATCAATGTTGAGTTTAGTTGAATTGAGTCAAGAGTTTATGTCATGTCGAAGTTAGTTGGTTTTGTTGATGAGTCGTTGCTGTTGTCTCGACGGTGCAGATTGATCGAGTGTTAACTTATAATTTACTTGAGGTAGTACGAGTACCACACAGATACACACACGAATTGAGTTATGTTCTAAGGCTTTTGTAAGCTCTTGTTTTTGCTTGTGACACATGTCGTCGTCTATCAAATGTGTCAGCCAAGAAAAAGGGAATTATGTAGAAACCAAAATATTGACATTGCTTTCAACCTGCAACCTTTGCAGCAATCTAATGAAGTCAAAATGGCATTTGAGTTAATATTTACACGTGAAATACATAAATGAATAAAACGGAATGGGCTTCATGAACATTATGAACTTATTCATTGGGGTTTAAGTAAATTACGAAAAGCTTAAAGGAGTAGTAATCTTTTGCAAAACAATTTAACCTTTTAACATTTGCCCTCGGCATCTAAAGCAATTACATAATTTAATCTTTACAAAATTATTTTGAACTTTATTCAAAGAATGAAAAATGAAACTATAAAAGTTTGTGACAACGACCTGGAACCACAATTTGAACTGCAGTTCGATAGAATGATATAAAAAAGTTAATCAAGTAATCTATTTGCGAACCCAATTGACTGTAATTCATTGCATGTTGGCTGTCTGTCTAAGTGTCTGTCTGTCTGTCTGCCTTTGCTGTTGCTATTCTTAACCCTTTCTGCTAATCACCCGCACTCATTATTTGAGATACGAGTATAAAATCACCAATCAATTTGCACTACAACTACTAAGGACACGTGCTTGACTTCATAATTTTTCTTGTTGTTCTCGAAATATGTTCAGCAGCGTGTACTTCTTGTATATTGTCAATTTAAAGTCAAGAGATGCCTTCGTCTTATCCTGCCATCCTTCCGAAATTTATCTGTGTGTGTTGGTAACTCATTTAATAACATGTGTTATCACAGCGTTCATTGATTTGTTAGCTTTGTTGGGAAGAACTTTACGAAGCCTCAATACATGATGTGTGTGAGGACGAAAGTATGTGGAATTGTAGCGTATGCCATCGTTCAAGGCTTGGGGGCAGGCAGCTATAGATTTTACAATCGGCCAGACTTATATACTCGTCTAAGTGTATCCGTGTATCCGGTCATTTATCCTTGAGCTGCTGTTGTTGAAGGATCTTTGTGTAAGTGAGTGTATGTGTGAGTATGTTTGGCTATGTCTTGGCTATTTGTTTAGGTGTTTCCTTGTGCCTTACTTTACTCAACTTTACTTTGGACGTCTACGAATGTGTTCAATTAAGCGGTAATAAATTGTTCATTTGCTCATTGGTCCGTATGGACATTACTACAAAAACAACAGCAACAACAACATCACCAGCAACAGCAATAATAATAAGAAGAAGAAGAATGGCAACCATGTCAACTATGAGAAGAACGACGACAATAATATCAAACTACAGGCATATCCTTGTACATACTTTTGTATATTTTATTGTAGGCTTTCGGCTATTAGATTTGCCTTCCCGCATTCTGCACTCGTTTGCTTACTTCTAGTTCTACCATCGACGACTACTGACTATCGACTACTAACTACTGGTTTCTAAAGGATATCTTGCGCACATTGATGAATATCCTGTTATTAACAAGGTTTGCATAATGTGCAATTAATTTTGCACAAAATTGTTGTTGTTGCTTTATTAATTGCTTCATTTATTTACATCTGCAAAGGGCAAAAAAAAGTGTGAGAAGGGAAGTAAAATATGAACAAAGCAAAAAAGGATATTTTCCTTTTGGTTATTTGCATATAAATTTTGCATTTGTTGTTGTTGCTGTTGCTGTTGCTGTTTCTTCCCTTTTTTGTGGTCAATTTGGTTTAATATAATTTATTAATTGTTGGCTCTTATGGTTTTTCTTTTTTTTTTTTTTTTTATTGCGGTTAGTTTACATTAGAAGTTCAATGGGACAAAGGACAATTTCATAAGGTTTGCTTTTCATAAAAGAAAGATACAATCTACAAGATACAATAGAATAGAATTTAACTAGAAACATTCATTCATTCATCAATCTTTGAGAGGAAATAAATAACATTAATTTCGATTGGATCCTGTTCCGTCTTGTCCTGTCATGTCGCAGGACATGTAATGCCAAAGTCATATTAACGCCATTCTTCAAGACACAAATAAGCTAAATAAATAATACTTGAGGATATCAAATGCTACGCTCGATTGCAGCCAAACTGAATGAATACCATCAATAACCCGTAGAATTGTAAGCAAAAAGGATTCTCGTTCTTGTCAACATTGTCAACGATGTTGTTGAACAACATGGAAAAGTCGATAAAACATTACAATAAAAGAGACAGAGACAGAGAGAGAGAGAGAGAGAGAGAGAGAGATTACTATTATGTATTAGTTAGTGGGCGATTGGAGTGAGTTGGAATGAAAATATTGCATTCAACTTGGAAGTGCAAAAACAAAAGCCACTCACTCACTGATTTCAAATCAAATAGAAATTTGTGGCTTTGCAACAATACCAACAAGAAGAAGAAGAACAATGACTTCAACAATATACCAACGAATGAGGCACATCATGCAACGACGACGACGACGACATACTTAGGACATTTCCTTAGTAAATGTGTCAAATGTCACACAAATAAATACACACTTCCCTTTCATGCTCTTATTCCTGCACATGTGGTGCAACCACTTCCGCAATCCTTACGTTGCCATCATCATTTCTTTTCTTTTTTTTGTTCTTGTTGTCTCTCTTGTCAACCGGAAGTTGTAACAAAATGTTAAATCAACAATTGATTATGTGAGGCTTCCAAACTAGACAAAACTCTACTTTTGTAGTATTCGCTTGATAAATGAGCAAGTGTTTGTTTGTCTTGTTATACTACAAGTATATTATGTAAATTTTGGGTATTTTGGTTTGGTTCATTGAGTGTTTTTTGGTTGCACTTGTGTTTTCTACTTAGTTAAAAATTTTATTAAGTTTTATTTGAAATTTCATCACCCAAACACTCGAATTGAATTCTTTTTAGGGTTCCGGACCCAAAGGTTACCAAAAGGAACCCTATTGCAGAGATTTCGTTGTCCGTCCGTCCGTCCGTCTGTCCTTGGGTCATATCTCATAAACCGCAATAGCTAGAGAGTTGAATGTGTAGTTCTATCAGGGCATTAGCAACAAATACTAAAACTAAAATATTTTCAAAAACTTAAAGGGGTCATACAAGAAACATTTTGGTTTGTATGGAAGCTTTAAGATCCAGTAATTTTGTGAGCGTGAAATTTGGATGGATGATGGCTATATATCAAAAACTTATGTTGTGGAAATTTCAGTTTGATCGGATTACTAGGGAGGCACCCTCCCATACAAACTCCCATTAAAATTCATGTTCTTATGGGAAAAACTTTTTTGGATTTTGTCCTATCGAACTGAAACTTAGATACTATAGGTTTTTGATGTAGGCGCCATATATCTGTTGGAATTAGGCAAATCGACCAACTTGGAGGGGTACCTCCCATACAAACTCCCATTAAAATTCAGGTTCTGATTAGAAAAACTTTGTTTTTTGTTCTATCAAACTGAAATTTGGATACTATAGGGTTTCGATATAGGCGCTGTACATCTGTTGGAATTAGCCAAATCGGCCAACTTGGAGGGATACCTCCCATACAAACCCACCATTAAAATTTAGGATCTGATTAGAAAAACTTTTTTGGTTTTTATTCTATCAAACTGAAATTTAAACACTATAAGTTTTTGATATAGGTGTTACACATCTGTTCGATTCAGGCAAATCGGCCAAGTAGAACGGGTTCGTTCCATACAACCCCACCATTAAAATTCAGGTTCTGATAAGAAACACTTTTTTGTTTTTTCGACTATTGAACTGAAATTTAGACTCTATAAGTTTCTGATATAGGCGAGGTATATTTTTTGGAATCAGTCAAATCAAACCCCAATCTGGTACGGAACCCTCCTTATACGAGTCTGACTCGCACTTGGCCCATTTTTTTATTTAACTTGACAATTTCAATTGAATTCATCTTACTTATTTTTTCTTAGATTCTTCTAATAGTTTATTATTGTATTGTATTTGGTCCTCATGGGATATAAAAGTAAACAAAAACAACATCAAAATACTATACTTCAATTCAAAGAAAAGAGAATCCAAGTATTTCTAAAATTAGTTATTTCCCTATAAAACTTTGCCACTTCCTGTAAACTTTACTATATGTTTGAAAAAGAAGTGGAAAAACTTCTCTTCAAGCCCAATCCCATAGGTTTAATTCGGTTTTCTGTTAGACTCTCATGTGAGAGTAAACATATGTACAATAGTTTTGTACCTCCTTTTGCTGTCGGTCGGTCAACAATGCATATGACGAGGACGACGATGCGATATGCGTGTGGGAATCATAGTTAACCTTTTTTTATTTGGTTCCACTGTGTGTTGGCTGCCATTCTTTAGTTGAAACTCATGCTCTGCAATTCGTGATAAATTGCAGAAATTGCATGTTTGCGCTTTTACGGACTTTCAACAGAAGTTTCGCCACTTTCCGGATCTGAATTAAAGCGCGCACTTTGCAATTCGCATTTCGCACTTCGATTTGGTGTGGTTTGGTTTGGTTTTGCTTCGAGGAAAGAACCATGTTGTAGATGGATGTCGCCTTCAAAATCGTCTTAAAAGTTCCTCTTGTTTTCCCCACCATTTCATTTATTGTATAGCATGCAATGTCGGTGGTGGCGGTGACGATGACGGTGCCGGCGTTTACAAAACTTTTATGTCTTGATTACGCATACGTTGTGTGTTACGATAACTTCACATCCATTCAATGTTTCAGCAGACTTCATTGAACGAATACAAAAAAAAAAAAAAAAAAACATAAAATGAAATCGAACAAATACAATAAATGCCAGTAGCAGTAGCAGCATAGCATTTGTTGTATGAAGCTCAGCGATAACTGAGCGATGCATTTCTTTCATTGTTTGTGAACAATTTTCCATGCCCATCCCATACCATCCCATCTCATCCCACCTTCATCTCTATTACATGCTCCATTGTACTCTGACCTTTTTTCCAACATTTTTGCGTATTTTTCTTTTTATACAATATTTGTTTGTGTACTTCGGAATGAAGCAATAAAATATTGAGTTAAAAACCAATACGAGAAATAACAGCAACAACACAGGAAAAAATGCTTATAGCTCGGAGTATTGACACACCAACCAACAACTTAACCAACAACATATATGTACATATAAAAACAGACGAATATCTGTCGCCGCCGCCACGGTTGCTACCAAAAATTTCGCAACCATTTTCGTCCATTGCAGCAGACGGAAGGCGGCGGACAGAGGGAGACTGTATGAGTTTCATGCAGGCCACATCCAATTGCCACTGTTAAAACTTATAATTGGGTTAACGTGTTTTATGTGCGTAATTTATTTTGATTTGCTTTTACCCGCCGGCCCCAAACTTATATAGCAAGTCATTCTCATCCTTTGCCATCCCATGCGATCCCATGCTATGCCATCAGTTGAGGCGGCGGCAATCACAAAACGAGTCTCGAAGATTTAATTTATTTCAAGTGCGTCCTCGTGAGTGATTTGTATGCTTCGACTCTTAGTTTGTGCTTGTAGTGTTTTTCTTTTATTTTTTATTTAATTTTTTTTGTTCGTTTTCATTTCATTTTCCCCAGCAATTGCATTTGATTTTTCTCACTTTTATTTTGATTTTGATTTTAAGTTTTCTTTTCTTTTCTTTTCTGTTATTTTTGTTTCCATTTGATTTTGAATTTTTTTTTTTTTTGCTTTAGCTTTAACTTTACTTTTCCAATTCAGCCTGATTTTGCTTACGATTCTTCTTCGAGCTCCGAGCTCGTTTTCTACAACTGTATTATTATGCTTTCATTGTGTTTGTCTGTCTGTTTGTCCTTTCTCCATTCATTCATTTAACTAACCATCACTACTTCCTCACATCCATTCTTTTACCTTTCATTCGTCAGTCTATCTATTTGTCTGTATATCTATCTATCTTCTCTCGATTAAATCTTGAGTGATCTATTGTATGCGTGTATGGGGGGTATAAATGTAAGGAACGTTGAAGTTTTCAAGTGTCTGACTTAAGTATTCCTTGTTCGAAATTTCGTGATCGTTTATATATAAATAGCTAAATATTGGTTTTGAATTGGCAATGCGAATCATTTTATGTGTTTATTGTGTGAATACTTTACATCTGTACATAGTGGATATGCATTGAAGAAAGTGTAGAAAATCAAAGCATATAATTAGGCGTTGCGTGTGATTTAAAGTAAATTTGATGTTTTCAGTCGGAATGTTTTCAAAACATTCTCTTCCGCTCCGTTTGACTTACACAATTGTCTGAACGATTTATAAGTTGAAAATTTCATTTCGTTGATTGATGTCCCAAAAATGTGTCTATAAGTGGATTATGGTATTTATTTCAAACAATTTGACTGTTAGCTAGTAAGTATTTATATATAATTTTCTTAAACACGCAAAGAACGTGGGCGGCATCTAAATACAATAATAAAAACAAAAAAAAAAAAAATTTATTTAACCACTTAATAATTTATAAATCTACTAAACTCACTCACGCAATCTTTATTTTGCTTATAGAAACTCAACTGAAATCAACATTATCAATTTCATACATGTCAAAAACAATCCTTAGATTCATCATTTGAAATTTCGGTGCGGTGTTAACTAGACGTTGATGGCAGAGTGTCAACTGCATGTGTTGTATTTGTGAAATTTTGGTGTATTATGTTACTTTTGATGTATCTAACTTAGAGTTTCCCTTGGTGTTATAATCTCTTTGGCTTTCGAAGCAAATGTGCATCAATGAGCTTTGATATTGTTCTGACTATAGTATTTGCCTTATCTACAATATTTTGGGAAGGTCAGATGTCATACCTATTGCCTATTGTTATTAGTATGACTTCGACACTACAAGCGAAATGTTTTTGTATTTGTTGCTATGCGAATAATCACGCATAAGGATTATGTCTGCTGTATATTACTTACACTTAAGATGCATCAAGCTAAACTAAATGTGCAATGGCGCAAGTATTAATAACGCATCAATGAAAGTAATTAGCAACTACAATACTAATTGGTGATGAAGTAAATTTAACTTCGTCCTTGTTAATTGAAGTTAGTACAAAATTTGATTTTACTTACTAGATGACATCATTGGCTTAGTTTTGTTATGTTGTACAAGATGAAACTCTCTACTAATTAACAAATTATTCGCTTGTATTACAAAAGGCCTAAGACATTGTTCATTTTCATAATATCTAGTACATACAATACATTGTTTGCACTCGTCCGTGTATGTGTGATTTGAATAAAAGTCCATTAGCATGGCATTAGCAGTCCAGAAGGGAGAGTGAGAGTCAAAAAAAGGGGTCAGTTGAACAAAGCTTCATTGTTGATAAATCACAAAGCTAATTGAATACTATATGCTTAAAGCTTATAACTGGCCAACCGACTAACTGACCAAGGCTGACCAACAGCAATCAATGGAGCCAAAACCGAGTTGAACAAGTCAACACCACATTAGCTTCACTTACCGCCGTTTAATGGGTTTTCATGATAGTCGCCGCAAAACATATACACACCACTCAGTTTTCTCATGAAAACACGCATTAACGTTGATTTTATGTTTGAGATAATAAAATATATTGGCCTTCATATTTATGTCTGTCTCTCAGTCTATCTGGCTTTCCGAGTATCTGTATTATAGTATGTCTATACATGTTGACAATAAGACTTAAAATACTCACATTTAGTCTAATCGTTAATGTGATTTTCCTTGCTGAATCCTAAAGAGCCAAACACTCTTTTGCCTGTGCTCGCTTTTTGTTCTCATTATCCTGTGAGTTATTACGATACATTTTTTAACTGAATCAAGCAAGGATTCATTGTGTCACATGTGAGTAAGTCGTCTATCTATTTATTTTCATGGGCTTGATTTCGATTTTTTAAGATTTAATGATCTGTTATTGATTTTTTATGTGTCATTAAATAAAGTTCTTTCTCCTGTTGACAATTTTTATTATTTATAGTCAGTTTTTTTTTAAGCTAAATCTTTATATCTTTTATATTTGTGATTTACGATGCAATCAATTTTATTTGTCAATGCAATGATTTCTTAATGGCGTTAATAATATATATAGTAGTACTTACAATATTTTCCATAAAGATTATGTATTTATATATGAAGGTTCAAAGGCACTTAACATTTATCGAAGACATTCAGAAAGTGATTAATGTATGTTGACCTAAGTATTAGAATAATAACAATAATATTGTACCTATTACCATAGAATAATAAAACGTTATATTATGTTTACAAGAGCGTATACGGCTTCATATATAGTTATTTTTCAGATTTGGGGATACAAATTGCCGGAAGAGGTAAACAAGTTTCAACGGTATATCCTGAAAAGAGTGTATAAGCTAATCAAAATTATTTGGGCTCAAAAAACTTAATTGTCTGGGAGTAGAACAAAATATAAGGTTTCAATTAAGGATGTAACAAAGGCCATTTTAGTGTAGGCGGATGCGGAAGCGGTGTTTAACGAAGGTGGGTTAAAAAATGAAAAATCGGTTTCGAAACAACAATTTCGAACAATTTATGTGTAATTTTTGTTGCGAAAGATTAATAAGATGAACTCATTAAAAGAGAGATGGAATTGTCTAGTCCAGAGCTGTAAAACCTGCTTGGTTCCCTGAGCCACATTGGAATAAGGTGTGGTAATGCGGGCTTCAAGTAAATTATAGGAAAAAAGGGGTTTGAGGCGATACGGGGCTTTTTAGTCGGTAGAAATCTGGCATAACTTATGGCATATATATATTCTTTCGAATATTTTTCACTTCTTGTTCACATAACAAAAAAAAAAAACTCAAGTTGGCGGAAACCTAAAAAGTATTCGGTTGAGCCGCACGGGACAGCCCTAGTCCATCTATGCTGACAGTTTTTTCTGTCTTCATTTGTTAATGTGGCGTCGCACGCACTAAAAAAATGTAAATATATCTTCGCTAAAACTCCGTTAATAACATGCGGCGGTACGATCTCTTGTGGATGTTCCGCAGTTGAGGAGACGCATGCGAAGTTCGTTACAACCCTAGTTTCAATGGCTATGATAAAAGTAGATTGGTGCAATTTTAAATCAATTATGCCAAGAAATCGTTTAAATTTTGGTCTAAATGTTGAAACAAATGAACAATGAAAGAAATGGAAACCAGTTTGTCTCATGAAAGATCAGGGAGTTCTTTGCGAAAAAATAACGAATTGTTTGTTCTTAAGACGAACTCATGAAAGGGGGAGTCATGAGGACTTATAATTTGTGAATAAAAAATTTAAATTCTGCCAAAAATTACGATTCTTCTGTTGAATAGAAATATAAGAATGATCCTGTCGCTTCAATATTGCTCTGCTTTAAAATGGAAGGATGAATCTACACGAAAAAATATAATTAAAAGAAATTCGTCCATCACCCGAACCACTATACTCCCTTCGTAAGGGTGATCCAAAGCCGATATAATAATGTAACCCAAATGACCGTGATAAGCAGGGCGAGTCGCTAGTAAACTATGAAAAGAAGTCCTGCGATAATTTTAGCTTCCTTGGACGTAACCTTTTTCTACTAAATGTGGTACCTCATGAATTTTGGATACACAACGTAAGCTTTTTGTCTGTTATTCTGTACAGCTTTCTTATAAAACTAATAAGTTCTAGATGCATTTGTCTAGAGCAAATATTTTAAAGAATAAATTAAATAAAGAATAATAATTCCTTCATTATGCAAATGCATACACATCAAAAGTAGAAATGGAGCCTTCAAATCGAAATAACTAAGTATACTTTTAACAGCTTGATATTCTCACATGGGTAAGCCTGTAAAAGTATCTACATATGTTTTGGGTGTTTAGAAGTGTGTAAACATATTAAAACCAACATAGCTCAAGTTTTCTGTACGAAAATGCATTTCCATTGCCCTTCGTCACGAATGCGATTTTCTTATGAGATGTGGTGGTCTTAACCATCATGTTTGTCGTGATATACTTTCTATGACTATATTAGCAATTTATGCGCTCAAGTGTGTTGAGCGAAAAATAACACTGAAAAAACCACTTTGTGAAACCACAAAAAATCTTTCCAATGTGTGAATGTATGTGTGTGTGTGTGTGTGTAGTAACGCAATTGCTCTGGACTACATTCATACGCTTGGCTGCCCAATTCTACCATTTTTAACACTTCTCAGATTGCAAGCATTTAGCTAAGAATCCATTTTCATTTTGTAGGATTTCATGCTTTTGCGAACGCACACAAAGCACAACCTACGCAAACTGACCCAATCTAATCGTACACAAACCTAACCTCTCAAACATACATATATAGACACACACACAAGTACTTTGCAATATATTAAAATTCACGCTTTTTGTTTTTGAATAGAATTTATTTTTCATTTTTATGAAATTTTTATAAAGCTCTGAACAAGAAAAAAAAAAGAAAAGAATGTCGTTGTTTAATTTCTGGTCACGTTTTGTGTACTTTTCAAATGGATACAACAATTTTCAATTTTTTCGACGTATGGTTTTTTATTGCATAATTCCAGGCGCAAAGCACAAATGTACTTTTTAAGGCTCTAAACTGTGACATGTGACAGGACGTGCAGGTTATTAGTTGATAAAAGCGATTTGTACCTTTTGGTTTATTTTTTCAATCAATTGTGAGTACATTGTCCGGTGCAGTGTAAAAAAAAAAAAACAAGTATAGGAAATTTCATTGATCTATAAAGGGAGAAAAAAAAAGGACTTAGTTCTTTATTTTGTTTAAAAACGTTCCAAACCTCGACTATTGTAGGTTAAGAAATCGGTTGTAATATTGAACACGTTTGATGATCAAAATGATTATTTTGTGGTATCGGATATCAGCTACCAGTTATAATTATAGACTGCCTAAAGTAACAGACAGAAACGACGAGACTTAGTGGTTGGCAACAGTCGTTGAGGCAATTGAATTTTGAACGGGAATAGGTTTAAATCACAACGTATTATGCGCCATAAAGGGTTTCCTAGGACAGCACAACATAACGTGAACCCGATGTTCGCTTGACCTATAAACTGACGTTCTTTGTCAAATTTATTGTGTTGGCAGGTTGGTCCACCTGAAAGAAATTATTTAAAGCTGATTAACAAAGGATTCCAACTCTTTCTACTGCGTGCTAATGCGCGAAGTTCGCTCATAGTTCAACGTTCAACCTCCTCGATGTCGTTACCTTCGATTATAAGATGGGTGCTAGTAGCGGTATTTAATCGCATGCTCTTGGTCTTCATGCAGTTAATATTCAATCCCACTTTTTTAGACTCCACAGTGAGTTTGTCTAGTTGGGTTTGCATATCCGAACAGCGATTCGTTAGCAGTGCTACATCGTCGGCGTATTCCAGGTCGCTCAATTTTTTGTGCAACTTCTAGTTGAGTCCTATGTCCTAACATCCTAGTCCACCTAACATGGCCAACACTGTATTAAGTTTTATGTGATCTGTTTAGAGATAAGCATTGTATCACGTTTATGTATCAAATACAGGTTTAATTTCTAATCTAGATTACTCCAATAAATAACAAAGTCTGCTTACACATTTGCGAAATCCTCATCTGCCATTGAAAAACTTTACTAATCGTGGGCAATTAAATGTGCTAAAAAGAAGCTAACGTTTTGGGTTAAATGTTTCTTCATTTTAGTGTCCTTCTTCATTAAATAAGAAATGCAATCTTGCCCGGAAATGCATGGATGACGCCTAAGTTAACAGTGAAAACCAATTTTTTTTTTTGATGCACCTTTGGTACCTTTTTGCAAACTAAGAAATTATTGCTATTACCAGATGAATTTCAGTTTATATTTCTTATTTTGTTGCTAAGTGAATGTCATTTAAAGTCAAACTGAAGAATTTTTAATCCAATTTATATCAAATATCTAATACACATTATATTCAATGTTCAGTACGACGATATTAGCCTTTCGATTCTCCGCCTTTTCAAAAAAAAAAAAAAAAAAAGAAAAAAAAAAACAAAAAACAAACTCATCTGCCACATTTGTCACCTGCTATTTATTGTTGAAAATTTTGCATCAATTTAATGAACGCTGAGTAAAAGTAAAAGTAAAGCAACGTACGTTTTTATTTGATAAGTTGAAAGTTGTACAATGAAGTCAAGTGCATGAAGATATCTAATATTTATTTGTTTATTAAAAGTGCTAATTCATAAATGATGCAAAAGATTTATACCACAGGTTTCATTTATTTCGTGTACATCGTGCGCAAAAGAGTAA
The DNA here is from genome assembly GCA_037043295.1 of Amiota minor. Taxonomy (NCBI): domain Eukaryota; kingdom Metazoa; phylum Arthropoda; class Insecta; order Diptera; family Drosophilidae; genus Amiota; species Amiota minor. Next base: position 450,262 of record JBAMAW010001747.1, read on the forward strand.
AATATTTATAAGCCAATTGCATGATCTAAAAATTAAAAAAAAAAAAACACATGAGTTAATGCTCCTTTTTCGACTATAAAAAGAAATTAAAACAAACCCCAGTCATCGTTTGTTGAGAGATTGACAGAAAAATTGTTGCTTGCAAGCACTTAGGCTTCTGAGCGCGTTCAGCAATCAAGATTAGCATTTTTTGAAAGCGAATATCAGCATTATACCAGTTCTGATTATAGACAGCTGTAGCTATACGAAAACTCTGAAATATATATTATATGCAGATATTATTACCAACGACGTTAAGTTAATACGAACCGAATCGATCAAATTTTGACTAAAGTAACAGATGATATAGGCTTGTACCATTGAAGAAAGGAGGAATAGTCCCAGTTTAAAAAGCATCTCCGGCCCAACGCCTATAGTCATTTGAAATCCAACAAAGCATATGACAAACGAAGAAGACATGAAATTCACAAGTAGTAGCACACCAAAGATATCGTTCATTTCGTCCGTAAGCCTGAGAGAAGTGTGAAAAAATCTTATATTTGATATAAAGTAATCATAGACAAAAACCTCAATAGTTTCTCATGATACACAATCATATCTTGTAAAAAATGCATGTCGTTTTTGACGCCGCGTTTAGAGACTCGATTATTTTGCAATGCTTGTACGTCATAGTTCTCCAAGGAGTTGGACAGGTAATCATAATGCATGACCATCTGTGTTACTAAAGAATATAATAATAAATCACCAGAAATGTGACCAAATGATGCAAAAAAGCCAGCATCGACTTGTAACACATAAAGTACATAATAACTCCAATGTTCATGCCAGTTCCATGGTATGGACATAAAAAAAGGTAGCTCCTGTTCAACTTCGGGATTTCTTACTATCCATTTCAAGATGCTGTACTGTATAATCGCCATGAAGTTGTACGTCCAAAAGAGTGCCACATAGAGGACATAAAAAACCATTGTTATGAGCTTACATTTTTTCAGATAATGAGATAGATTGTATTTTTCTTGAGTTGATTGAGTCTTTGGAAATATTTCTTCCATTTCCCGAATGAACATATTTAGTTTTGCTTTCTTCAACCAGACTGTGAACATCTTGAACTCAGAAACGGCAGAATATCCTATGTAGGCACTAGTCATTGTTGCGTTTATAAAATTTTCGTTACGTTTGAAGGATAAGAACACGTAAACAATCTCAGCGAAAATCATTACAATCAAATTAATTGCACCAAAATAGAAGTTAAACTGACGCGCCAATGTTAAACTAGAAACGTGATCAGAGCGCGTGTATGGCTGAATACCAATTGTATTGTAAAAGAAAAGTGGTACACGCATGAAATCGTGGAATTTATGCAGTTGCATTGTTTTATAAGTTTCTCGGTTAGATTGACCGTGTCTTTGATTATATTTAGTTTTAAGAGAACTGTGTAAATGTTAACGTTGTACACCGTTTATATATCAGAAAAAGGACTAATTACATATGCAATCAATTATACACAAATTAATATATCATGAATGCAGTTGATGTCATTGTAATTGGTGCGAAACCTCCCTTTCCATTGCAGTTAGATTGATTGAGTAAGGGCTCGCTCAATAACTAACTGAGTATCTTTGAGTTTTTGTCGTTACTTGTTGATTCAATCAACATAAATGGATAATCGCAAATGCTAAGAACAAAATTTCTTTTCGTTTCTTTCTACTTTGTCATGATGTTTGTAACACAAAGAATCGCCCTTCCATTTCCATGCTAAGATGTCAAGCTGTATCCTGCAATTGTCAATCACAGATTCAGAAAGGACTAAAGTTACAAATAAGATAAATTTGTACCGTTGATGATAATAAAAATAGTCCCAATTTGTAGGGAAAATAGACAGCTTAAAAAAAACCAAATATATGACAAACGAAGAACTCAGGAATTTCAATTTCTTTTAATTGAGGAAATTTAAAATATATAAAATTTATTAAAAATTCGTCATAAATATCAACTTGAATAAGTTTTCATGATAAACCTGCACTTCGTATGTATCCAAATATTGTAAATGGGTACATAATTGTTGTGAATAAGATCTGTTTTTTTAATTAGGAAATACAATAATAAATAACTGGAAATATGAGCTGTAGCCGAAGGAAAGGAAACATAGACCTCCACTGCATAATTCTACGGTATAAACATTACATGAGGCAGCAGCTCCTGCCACGATTTTTTGTCCAAAATTGAACAATTTCGGAACAAACAGAACCGCGAGAAAAAAAAAAATCCACATTTTTTGAACAGCGTTCGTAAGATCAGCACTACGAGTGGAATTGAATGGTCCTTTTTCGTTCGACTGGTTATAAGTTACATTTACTAGGTATCAAGACCCATAATTTTAGAAATTATGATATAAAATTTTTTGTATTTCAGTCAGGAAGCTCAATATAAAGGGTCGAATCTTCTATGACAAAGTGTTTTCTTTTACCTATGTAAAATGCGTCTTAGAGTTGGTGAGATTATAGTTTGTACAATCTTTTGTTATTTAGATTTTAATTACTTGTAGTTTGAAGGTTGTAATTTGTCACAAAGGCCTCCTGAAATTTGTTTCCCCGGCCTAGCAATGTAAGGCAAGGAGATTTCCTTACAATTTGTCATTTATTCATTCAATTGCATTCAAACATGTAAAACAACTGTAAATGTGTATTATTTTATTGTTAATATTTATTGTGGGAACGTTAAGATGGTGACAATTAAGCAGAATATTACAATAATAGCTTAATTATCATCATATTATTTATTCATCAACATATTGTTTAATCGTTGAGTGAAGGTCATCTGAAGCCAGAAAATGTTCGATTGTCACCACAATTTCTTTTCTTTTTCGATTCTTGCAGTTGTCGCCTGATATTTGTGTACTCTACACACAGCGAATTGTATTATAAGTTTGTCATAGTTTGTTTGCAACAGGCAGAAGGAGACGTGAGAGACCCCACAAAGAATGTATATTCTTGCTCAGCTGGACGAATTGTTTAAGCCATGTCCGTCTGTATGTATGCAAACTAGTCCCTCAGTTTTAGTGCTGGAGAGCTGAAATTTTGCACGAACCTTTCTTATTACTAAGCTCAGTACATTTGTCGGAACCACCCGAATCGGAGCACTAGGGGGTACCTCCCATACAAACAACCTATTTAAAGTCATGTTATTACAAGAAAAACTTTTTTGTTTTGTGTTCTATCGAACTCAAACTTATACACTATAAGTTTCTAATCAATGTCCAAGAAACACGTCATTTTCAAGATCCTAGAGTTACTGGATCGTATAGCTCCCATACAAACGCAAATTCAAATTTATGTTCCTATTAAACTTATTTTCTTTTTTGATGTATCGAACTGAAATTTGAACAGTCTGTCTCATATTCAACAACCGTGTAGTTTTCAAGAACCTATGATTGTTGGATCGTAAAGCTTCCATAGAAATATTTCGGTTTCAGTATTGAAATGCTCTATGTGTACTGACTATACCCTAAACATAAGAAGTTATCTTTATTTCATAATTTTGAGCTTTACTTTTTAATCAATTATACAATACTTGCTTAGTAAAAGTTGTACCGTGTAACAACAGGACGTGCATATTATTAAATGATGCAAACAATTTGTACCATAGGTTTAACTTATTTTGTGTAAATCGTCCGCAAAAGAGCAAAAAATTTATAAGACAATTGCATGATCTAAAAGTAAACAAAAGAGAACTGAGTAAATGATCTTTGATTTTCGATTATAAAGAGAAATTAAAACAAACCCCAGTCATCGTTTGTTGAGAGATCGATAGAAAAACTGTTGCTTCCAAGCACGCAGGTTTCTGGGCGCGTTGAGCAATCAAGATTAGCATTTTTTGAAAGCGAATATCAGCATTATACCAGTTTTGATTATAGACAGCTTTAGCTATACTAAAACTCTGAAATAGGTATGTATCTGTTAGAGATATTATAACCAACGATGTTAAGTTAATACGAACCGCATCGATCAAATTTTGACTAGAGTAACAGATGAGATAGACTTGTACCATTGATGAAAAGAGAAATAGTCCCAGTTTAAAAAGCATCTCCGGCCCAACGCCTATAGTCATTTGAAATCCAACAAAACATATGACAAACGAAGAAGACAAAAAATTTAAAAGTAATAGCACACCAAAGATTTCGTTCATTTCGTCCGTGAGCCTGAGAGAAATGTGAAAAAATCTTATATTTGATATAAAGTAATCATAGACAAAAACCTCAATAGTTTCTCATGATACAAAATCATATCCTGTAGAAAATGCGTGTCGTTTTGGAGGCTGCTTTCACGAACTCGATTATTTTGCAATGCTTTCACTTCATAGTTCCCCAAGGAGTTGGACAGGTAATCATAATGCATGGTCATCTGTGTTGCTACAGAATATAATAATAAATCACCAGAAATGTGACCAAATGTTGAAGAAAAGCCAGCATTGATTTGTAACACATAAAGTACATAATAACTCCAATGATCATGCCAATTCCATGGTATAAACATCACAAAAGGTAGCTCCTGCTCAACTTCGGACCTTTTTAAAACCCATTTCAAGATGCTGTACTGTATAATCGCCATGAGGTTATAAGTGCAAATAAGTGTCACGTAGAGGACCGAAAAACCCATTGTTATGAGCTGACATTTCTTCAGATAATGAGATAGATTGTATTTTTCTTGAGCTGGTTGAGTTTGAGGAAAGATGTCTTCCATTTCCCGAATGAACTTGGTGAGTTTTGCTTTCTTCAACCAGACTGTGATCATCTTGAATTCACCAATGGCAACAAATCCTATGTAGGCACTAGTCATTGTTGCCTGTACAAAATTTTCGTTACGTGTGAAGGATAACAACACGTAAACGATTTCAGCGAAAAGCATTACAGTTAAATTAATGACACCAAAATAGAAGTTAACCTGACGCGCCAATGTTAAACTAGAAACTTGGTCGGAGCGCGTGTATGGCTGAATGCCAATTGTATTGTAAAAGAAAAGTGGTAAACGCATGAAATCGTGGAACTTATGCAGCTTCATTCTTTGATAAGTTTATCGGTTAGATAAGCCAGCGTCTGTGACTATACTGATTTATTATAGATCTGTCAAAAATGTTAACGTTGTACACCGTTTATATATTAGAAGAAGGATTAATTACGTATGCAATAAATTATATAAAAGAACAAATTACTGTATCATGATATCAGTTGATATAAGTGTAAGAGTGCGGCAGTGTGTGAAATGTGTACATTTTCTTTCAGTTGTAGAAAATATAAATAATAATATACTTAGTATGAAAGTGTATAAACCATTTTGTTAGTCCTAAATCGTAATATTAAGAGTTAAAATAATTTCCCCAAGTAAATCTTTTAAAGAAAAGTGAATGGAATTGTTGCGATGTCTCCCATTCCATTGCTGTTAGATTGAGCAACGGTCACTGCCTCTAACCGACAGGGTATCTTTTTGAGTTCTTGTCTTTAGTGATTGATTTAACACAAGAGGCTAATCAAAAATGCTACGCAAGTAAATGTCTCCTCGTTTCTTTTTAATATTTTTATATCTGCATACAATAGATTGAGAGATTTTTGTAATGAAACTTCTTTAGCGAAGGGTAGTTAATCCCAAAAATATGAAAATGGATTGTGACGAAAATCAAAATTTGACGATATTATTATTATATCTGGACACAATAGATTGAGGGATTTTTTCTTTCTCATGATGTTTGTAATGCAAAGACAAACATGAATTTACTTAACTTAGTGAAAAATTGGATCATTGTGATAGGGAATTTCTATTGCTGCCATATAAACGGTATGGGCAAGTTCACTATCTTTATTGTGAAAGGTATAAATGCTTAGTTGAGGCAAATTCTAATATCTTATCTCTTGAAACGAGTAACAAAGGGCGCCTAGCTTGTGAGATTACGTTGACTTGCAATAGACGCTTACCCATACTTACCGTTTTCTCTCCAATGGGCGTATTACATTCTAAATTGACATAATAGTTTTTAATAAAGAACATAATGCGGCAACATACACGCCCTAATGTGAGCCAAGAAAATGTCTTCCAACCAGGGGGATTTGTGTTTTCAGTGAAGGAGTAAATGAAATGCGAACGAGTTTATTACAATTCATATTTAATTCAGGTTCTTGTAAATATAAACCTTTTATTAACTTAATTTCATTTTGTTTATTGCTTGTCCTGGGAATCCTAAGATATAAATAATTAAGCTATTATTCTAATTATTATCGAATTTCTTATTACATATATTATTTCTTATTGTTGATTGGAGGCTATTTCAAATCAAATTTTATTTGTCTATGGCCACGGGAATAAAATAATCCTTTCATTCCTTTTTTGTATTTACTACTTATTTGACAAGTTCTGTAATAAAATGGATTGAATTGGAAAGCTAGAGTCAGTGTTTCAACATACATCTGCATTTTGTGTACTCGTATGTGCTGTTTTTGTGATTGTTTTCTGTATTATGAATTTCAGTGAACTCGAAAATGATTTCACTTAAGTTAAAGTTGAAAGTTGTTGAAATAAATACTATTTATTTCAGCCAAACAAAAAATCCTTTTTTGCTTTCTTTCAATTGCTGTTCTGTTGACCAAAATAAGCGTGAAATAAGAGTGAAAATGAAATGAAGAACATAGCTATAAGGAGTTTCTACAAAGCTCTATAATAAAAATAAATGTCATAAAAGCTTAAAAGACAACAAATGCGCAAACATAATTGAGAACGTTTCCTTTTCTGTAGAGATATAGTAAGACTAAATAAGACTACACTAAAGATGTTGATTTGCTGATGATTGCAGTTTTCTTAAAAAGGAGAATTACTTTTTAAAGTGAATGAAATCCTTTACATAATTTGCTAAAAATCTGCTAATTGAATACAATTTTAGCTTTAACATGCGATATAAAGATAAAGATAGAGAAAACAATTTGTGCATTATAAAGAAATTTTATATTTAAATATACATATCTATACTTATATATGTATATGTAAATGCATATACATTTGAATGATAGAGTTATTATGTGCATGTATGTGTGTGTGTGTGTATGTGGCGCCATAATGATGTGCATTGCACATGACGTTGATTTAATTTCCGAACGTTGTAAGCTAACTTAACAAATAGCGAGTGAGGATGGTTGGATGGGATGGGATGGGATGGTTGTTTTAGGTTGTAGGAGATATGCTCATATCTTTCTGTATATGCCAAACCACAAACTATGTAACATATACCAGCCACAGCTTTGAAAGCACAACACTTACATAACCGCAAAAGTCAGTAATGTCTTACATCTTTCTCCTAACGGCTGCTCATCAAGTAGAAGTTAATTCCCTCCTACGAGCTTCTAGTTACATGCTTTTCTTAGAACAAGAAGTAAGTAGGAGCAAAGAGAAGAATCCCCGTCATTGCACAACTTAACTTAACTTTATATGCATTCATCAAAGTTAAGCATAAACTTTGTTGCCGCTTCCGTTTCCCTTTCCTGGGTAGGTAAGCGGAACAGAGGAACGATGAACTCCACATTCATCTGAGCTGCAGTACGCGAGCTCAAAACACAAGTGGATGTCTAAAGAAGACGTTTTAGTTTCTTGTACACCTTAGAAAGTTTCAGCTGTACCAGAGGCAATAACTGCACAGAAATGTAGAGTGGCATGTAGCTACTTAAGGCACATGTAAATTCTCCTCACTCATTGCTCACTAGGTTCCTCTGAAACTCATTCGAGGCAAATCGTCAGTTGTAGCTTGTTGTGCGTCTATGTCTCTATATAGTTGTAGTATTCAGCTACCATTTCTTATAATCTAACGACAGAAGAAGAAAACGGTAAAAAAAAGAAAGAGATGAGAAATATATATGACTATATGTAGAAGTGTAACTCTGTGTGTATCTATGTGTTTATTGTGGAACATGTCTTACAAGCTTGCCTGCTTATCGTCCCTTTAGCCAGACTACATGCCTCCCTGCCTGCCAGTCTATGTAAATCCTTGTGTGAGCTTGAGTACTTTAGCAACTGCTGTGCCTCTGTGCTACTGTACTATACTTTTCATTTTTTTTTTTTATATTTTCCCTCTCTCATTCTAGAAAAAATAAAACGAACTCACTTATTATCTTTTGTGCTTGCTCATCTTCAACGCTTTCATGTCTTAAGATCCTTCTTGTACTTATGTCTCATTCAATTTGTTTTCAATCTCATTTTAACGCAATTTAAATAACTTGTGTTAAATATCCAAGCGTATTATATTTAAGGCAGGAAATGAGAAATGTTTTCTTTCTTTCTTTCATATTTTCTTATTGAATAATTAAAGGTTTTTTGTATATTTTCCCTTTTCATGTTGAAATTTGAGTTTGTTTCTTTGGTCAAGAATCACAAAGGAAATGCAATTTGTAATGAAATCGATTCAACTGTCAAGCACAAACATTTTCCCTGTCACACACACACACACACACATACATACATACACACAATATACACCAATACAAAATGACACCTTTTGATGATTGTTTGATAATTAGAAATTTGAAACTTGTTATAGAAGCCCAATAACAAAGAGAAAATTAAACAAAAAAAAAAAAAAATGCAGGTAATTTCCATATACACACATGCATACATTTGTGGCTTTACTCCTTTGATCCTTTGTTGATGATGAGAAGAAATGCAGTTTATAGAATGCATCATTATTATGGCAATGCAGCAGCAACCTTCATTTTCATGTGATTTCAATACAACTGGACTCACACTAAATTTTGAGCTTCTCCAAACTACTTACTCCTTTGCAGCTTATCATAGTAAAAATCTACATGCAGTTTAGTTAACCCTTGTTGCTGTTCTTGTTGTTGTTTGATGTCCTTTTGTTTAGTCTTTTCTGGTTAAGTTTAATATCATTTTCGTTCCACTCCAGTTGGCATTTTAATTTAAGTTTCATTTTCAATTTAAGATGCTGTTGGCCTCCATGTTTCCATGCTGCCTGCCTGCCTGCCTTCCTTCCTTCCTTGGCTCAACTTTGCTGAGTTCTTCTATAAAGCATAGAAAGCATCATTCCTATTCTTCTTTTTCTTTATGTTATGTTTTCTTTTTGTACTTTGCTTATTTACCCTCATCTATCTATACAACATTGTTGTCTCAACCATTCGCGGCCATTTTAAATTTATTATTTGTATTTTGTTGGCTTTTTTGTGGTTTTCAACGCACGAGAGATGCCTTCTCCATTGTATTGCACTATGCTCCATTTCACAGCTGCTTCAACTACATACAACATACAGAGAAACTTTACTCGCTTCCTATTTCATACTTTAGTTTGGGTTCTTGCTGCAGTTTTATGAATGAATGTCCTTGCTATCCTTATTCTTGTCCTCTTCATCAGCTTTGCAGTAAAGCTTGTTGCATTTTTCATTTGGAAAAACTTTTAAAGTTTTGTTTTCTAGGATACTTTTGTTGTTTTCTTTCTTATTCTTATTGTTGTTTGTATTCATTATCTTTGAGTATTGGTGGCCATGAAGGGTTTGTCATTTAATATGGATGAACTAATGCCTTGGCATAATCAGTTAATGAGAAATATTTGTCGTAATGAATTTTGTTCATTTTCCTTTGTTAAAAACTTTAATTAAAATAGTGAATTATTTAGGATGAGAAATAATTCAAAGGAACAAGAAAATTTCATTACAAAATTAAACTCATAATGAATATGGATAATTCCTATTCTTATTATTGCACATTGTCAACTATTAATTAATTAGTTAATCTTATTCAAAAAGGATTTTTTTGGAAAAAAATATTTATGAAAAATTACTTAAGCTGATAGAGGATATTGAGAGAAGTGTACATACAGTACAGAGGCGAAATAATAGAATGCCAGGACGGCAAATTTCACGGGGCCTCGGACTGAAAACCTAATATTGCATCCAAGATACAAATCAATATTTGTTCGTATTTTATTCGCTGCCATACCGTTCATCTGAATGCAATGAAATTTTGTGAATGTGTATGGTTGGTTCCAGCTTCGAACATAGGATAATTTTTGACACGATATGTGGTTATTTTTTTCTTTTTATTTGAACAAAATTAGTGTGCTTTTAACAAAAAATTAAAGATTTACAATTGACTTTTGAGCTATTGATTCTCTGGAAACTAGAACATAACTAAAACTTTTTCCCATCATCATCATTAAAATCGTCATTCTAACATAAATTCTTGTTTCTGTATCTATGTTAAAGAGAAAATTTAATCAATTCTTAACTTAAATTTATTTAAATATGATTACCATTGTTAATTTGTAGCTGGTGCTCTTCGTCCTCTTGAGCAATAACATCGTCACGATCATTGATTGAATTAGAATCAGATGATTTATTGTGACTAAAGAAAATATCGATATCTTTTGCTGATACATTCCGTGACTCTTTTGGCTCAGAAGATGCATACTTTTTAGGTATTTTCAATATGTCAGGCATAGAATGATTATCATTTGAAATTATGGCTGCATTGGATTTATCAGAATCTGATTGGCATTCATTCCCAGTTTCCATGACATTCACAACTACCTCACCGGGTTCTGATTTTTCTGGTTCTAAATTTTTTAATAATTGATTAACGGTCGTAGTCATACGTGCGCATATTGACAACATATATTGATATGAATTTTCCCTTTCAATACGAATTTCCTTTTTTTTTTTGGCAAGATACTCTGTATAATCAAAAGGTGCACGCACCGGGCAAAGTTCTTCAGGGACATCTTCTTGTGAAAAGGACTCTTTCAAGATATTTTTAACCTTAGTGACGACTATTTCACGAATATCATTATGGATCTTTTTGTCTACGAATTTCTCGTTAAGATATTTGGTGACCAAACGATTCTCTGCGTGAATGCCAATTAGGTCGGTATACTACACTAGTGTAAATCTAATTTAAAATACTTACCTTCAGCAATAGCAATTTCAGGTTTGCTTTGTTTCAAGTATTTCTTAACCTCGCTACGAATTAATTCTCGAAGATCTTTGTAAGAAAATTGTAAATAAAGCTTCTTACCATTATGAGAAAACTTCTTATTGACTCGAAATGAGTTTATCTTATATGACGGTACCTTCATCATAGCGTTACTATGACAAGAATATTTATGTAAAGTAAGTAATTTTATAATGAAAATATACGAGCTCGTGTGTTGATTCAAGAAAATATTTGTTTAAAATGAAACTATATAAAATGTGATAAGTAATGACAAATTCTTTAAAGTTACTTAGATGAATTTAAAAAAATTTTTTTTTTTTTTTTTTTTTTGGTTATGATGAAACAAGATTCATCGTTTTCTATACCCCTATACTCAATAAGTTCAGTTTGTCATCATCACCTTGCCACAAGTCATTTTTCACGCCTTTCCTTCAGCCATTATGCCAAGTATCCTTTACTACTTGCTCAAATATTCCTTGTTACTGCTTATACATATATCGTAGATTTGTTGCCTATCATGTTTTTATAAACGTCTTTTGAAAAAAGGTGGTTCATTTCTTGAACTTTTTTTGCACGAACAGTCTTCTTTTGAGCGATCTTTAAATTATGCATCCAATGAAAGTCAGAACAAATCCACTTGACACTGATGAAATTATTATCCAGGGGTGATACAATCCTACGATAAATCATACGACGATCTTGTTACACCAGTTCACGCTTAGATCGCATCGATGGTTTCTAGTAAAACAAATTATTTTGGGCTACAGTCATGAATTTCGTCGGTGAGCGAATGGTGTCTGATTTGGTATGGCAATACTAGGTAACCCTAGGCCGAAATATAAAATTCAATTGGCAACTATAAGCCCCAATCTAAGAAGCAAAAACTTTTATAAATATCCCATATATAGAGTTAATTAAAGTGGAATTATACAAGTATTATACATCGGATTGCTGTGTACGTATGGTATATGTATGTTATTCCTAGGGTACTTCAATTGACGCTCGGCAATCCTTTGCTTGGTAATGGGATACATGGTCTTCTTGGTAGGATGTGACTTAAAACTCTACCGCCTTTAGAGTTTATTGTAAATAAAGAAATACTTATGTATATCAAATGAACTCATGATTTCCTTTCCAAAGATCGAAATATACAAGGACCGTTCCACTAAATTCTGTATAATTTTAGTTCATCAAACAAGATGAGTTGATATATCTTATACAATATTTAATATACAATATTTATTACACACCACATTTAGTAAAATTTATTTGTTTTGTAATCAATTTAAATTAAGTGACCCACTTAAGAAAATATTTTAGAATGCATCCATTAGGTAACTCATGATGGTGAAAGTGAGCGAAGGTAGTAGTGGTGACTGAGCTTAGATGACACACCCACCATATCCTCTAGATCTGGCACTTTCTGATTATTATTTGTTCCGGTCTCTCTTTAACTTTTTGGAGGTAAATTTTTTACTTCAAATAAGGAATTTTATAATCACTAGGATCATTTTTTTGCTGGTAAAGAACAACATTTTATCAGCGTGTAGAATCATGCTACTGCCAGAATTAAGTATAAGGATATTGGAATTGAAAACCCGAAATAAGGGAACATGAAAACTTTGTACTAAATAAATAGTGATTTCGATCCAAAAAAGCTACTAGAAAATCAACTGATTTGAATATAAACTATTATTTGATAAAACAAAACCCAGAACGTCAGTTGAGTTTCTTTACATTAAGCAAGGCCTCAAAAGGTATGGTTATTAAGAGATTAACTACAGTTTAATTTAGGTATGGGACATTTTTGCTCTTTCAATTCATCTGTTTGATTTAAGATTGATTACCGAATTGAAAATGCTTTACATGTCTTAAAAATCATAATATGTGCATAGCAGAGTTGAAAAAGTAAGTATCTTTTCTCTTTTAAATAAAATTTTATTTGCAAATTTTTGTTAGTCTGTCAGTTCTATGATTGTGGCGAATGGAAAGTAATGCCACCGCAGCTCTTGATGTGTTGTGCATGCTGCATTTCACTTGGCATATTTTATTGCGACAAACATGTCAACACTCATTGCTGATGCGGCAACAACAAATAAACACAATATGAGCCAAATATGCGGCAACAACAACATCAGCAGGAGCAGCAGCAGCAGAAACATGAACAACAATAAGAACAATGCAAATCGAAATTATGGGAATTATGCGTTCGTCGTTGCATTCATTTTGTGTTCGGCTTGCTGTCTGTCTGCGTTTGCATAAATTTTCCAACTGGCAACCATCGTGATGATAATGACGGCGGTGATGATGATGACGATCGTCATCACATAACGACTGATGCATGTTTCAACGGTATGTATTCCGCTAGAATGTTGCCTACCAAAATTCTCAACTTCACTCTTTTGTATATCTCTCCCATTTTTTTTTTTGTTTTTTTTTTTTTAGATTGCCACATATCTTGTCTAACAAATTGCATTCTGCTGTTAAACATTACTGCGACCATAAGGCAAGCGAGCGAACGGCAAGCGATGTTGTTGCTTGTCATTTGTTGCAAGGACTTTTTCATGTTGTAAGGCTTGTAAGTTTTAGTTTGCCGCTAGTGCAGATGTTGCACGTAACTGTAAGTCGTCATCGTCATCGTCATCGTCATCACCATCATCATCGCCAACATCATCCTTGTCGACATTGTCGCATTTGTCACATTTGTCGTGCGCTTTGCTGCTCCACTTGCTTCTGTTGCTGTTGCTGCTACTCTTGCTGCGGCTGTTGTTGATCTATCGTGGCATGTCATAATTTATTTGAAGCTGGATAATGCATTTGCGTATTAGATTGGTGGATTTACATACATTCCACTCCACATACATACGTAAGTGTGTACGTGTATTATCCAAATGTATGTGTGTAATAAAGATAATTCAAAAAGGGTCTTAGAATAGAGTTGGAATGGAAAACTTGAGCAATAAACCAACTTTGATTCGCTTAAAGCGACATTTGAGTTTGGTTTCCTTCTATGATTCCCTTTTTATCCAAGCCATGAAAGGTTTAGCGTCGAGCATAAATGATACTTTTTAAATCCTATCAAAACGGACTTATGCTGAACCTTTACAGGCATCTGTGTTCAATCGCATGGTGAATGGTGTTGCGAAGGTGTCTAAAAGCATGCTTCAATCAAAAGAAGATCGAGAGATAAATTGAGCAAGATACAAATGAAGAGACAGTGAAGTAAAGCTAGATAGAAAGCCATAGGACACACTGAGGTTGGCACTAAACTAATACCTCAAAATTGCTTTTTACTTGCCTTGGATTAAGGGCAACTGAAAAGCAAAATTGGTGCATAAAACATATCAGCGGAAATCGCGTGTATGTGTGTGTGTGCGGTGGCAAATTGGTGCCTAGAAATTCGTTTTCTTTTTCCAATATGTCGTTTCTTTTCTGCTGCAGATGATATAAAATTTAATTGCTATATATAATTATTGGGAGTACAAATACATTAAGTTTCCGTTTCAGTTTGACGAATTTTAGGCTCCATCAGTAAGTTATGGAAGATGTAGGGGGCTCGCCATCTTTTGTATTGATATTAAATAACTTTATCTTTTTGAGTCGCATTTGGTTGAACACTTAATAGTGGGAGATCTTCAACATACCGTTCATTAACGACCAAGACGTTCCAATAATAATGATTGAAGAAGTCACTTGTCCTGAACCCAAACTTAGCGCTCGAGTCAGTGAAACCAGTTTACTGCGCATTTTGATGGATGATTTGTATTTCTTTCCGTATAAAGTACAACTAACAGAAATAATATTGTTTGTTTTTTTTTTTTCAAAGTTATTCAATGTTGCCATACAGACATAAAAGATCAAGCACCCTGTCAAATGGCATGTGGTAAGGTTAGACATCTGGCAACACCATGACCTTAATCTATTAGTGATTTTGTATACGCATTATATATTGACCAAAAAAATCTCTTGTATTGAAACAATATAACACTACAATATTCTGTATTATTGCCTGACCATCTACTTTAGAAGTTTCACTTCCATATTGTATTTGCGTAAATAGCTCCAATATAAAAATAACATCGTCAAATTTTGATTTCGTCACATTTCATTTCCATATTTTTTGGATCTACTCCCCTTATTGTACATTAAGAGTGTCTCAGTAAACATTTTCACATGGTTGGGAATGATTCAAAGGAACTGAACTGAAGCCGAGAAGCATTAAACGCCAATTTCGTAAAATACTCTTTGCCAAGCATGAAAGAAAAGGTATTTTGCATCGATTAGTCACTGGTGATAAAAAAAAGTAGGGTGAGTTTCTTTAATAGAATGAAACTATTACTTTGGCTCGCTACCGAACATAATTGATGAGATTGAGCCAAGCACTTAACTCAAGGAAAAACGTACCCACTACTATTCCAGACACAACAAAATTATGATCCTGAATGTTAATGCTCGTCCAAAAGTTGCGGTGCCGGTCAAAACTTACTTGGAAAAACTTAACTTAACTTAAACTTATCCCAACCGCCATATTCTCCAGAAATTGTTCCTTCCGATTAACATTTGCTCAGATCGATGGCCCATGGCCTGTCTGAGCAGCACTTCTCATACGAAGGATACCAAAAATTGGATCGATTAATGGGTAGCCTCGAAAGATGAAGTGTTCTTCCGACAAGAAAGTTGGGAAAAATTAATTGCTAGCAATGTTTTCATTAAAACATTATGTATCATTATTTTCAATAAATGATCTATTTTTTATTACAAGCGGCTAAAACTTATTTCAACTCCTAATAAATACATTTAGATCTTTGATTTAATTTGAAATATATTTTTTTAATATTTTTATTGTGTACAGTTTGTAAATCACGCAATGCGTAATTTGTTGAGCAACTAATTTGAATTTGTAATTAAAACACGTTCCTTCTTCTGTGTAATGTGTCTAGTGTGGGTGTATATGTACGTACATGTCTATGTGTGATGCTTGTGTTTGTACATTTTGTCACTTGCATTGTTGTAATTTCCATAGAATTTTTGTTGTTGCCATTTTAATTTAATTACGAATGCCATAAAATGAGTGCACAACAAAGACAACACAAAATGGCAACAACAACAGAAATAAAGCGACAAAAAAGAGGACAAAATAAAAAAAAAAAGAAAAATAAATACTAAACAAAACAATAAATGAAAGTAGCGAAAGCACGCAAAATAGAATTGAATGGTAAAACTGTGGCAGAAAAAAAAAAAAAAAAATTTCCAATAACTGCGCATTTTAATTAAATGCAAATTTGCTTGTTTGCATCTATTGATGTTCGTTCGTTGTTTCCCTTTATCCTTTCACTCTTTCACTTACTCCTTGTTTGAGTGTTTAGTATTGCATATTAAATTTGTGAAACTATGCAATTTTTCATCGTTTCGTCGATTCATTAATATTTTTTTTGTTGTTTTTTTTTTTTTTTTTGGCAAATGGTGCGTGCGGCTTTCGTGGCATCACAATTACGCAAAAATCGCCTCAAAATGAACGAATGCAATATTCAAATCAAATCAAATCAAATCAATTGAAATGAAATGAAAATTTCGCACGCATTTTGTTCCTCTCCTCTTGCACTTTGACTTTGGCTCGTTGTTGTAATGAAATTATATTGATAACGCCATGATTTGTTGATTGGATTACGAAATTGATTTGAAATTTTGTTTGGTTTTTTCACAGTTTATACTTTTCTTTTTTCTGATTTGTTGTTTTGTGGTGTAAGGATTGAAAGAAATGAAATGATGAAATCCGCAAAAAAGAAAAAAAAAAAATATTTATTAAGTTAAATATGAGTACAAACAAACAACGAGTCAGACTCGTACATGGAAGGTTCCGTACCAGATTGGGGTATGTATGGAAGGTACCGTCCCTAGTGGTCCGATTTGACTGATTCCAACAAATGTACCGCGCCTATATCATAAACTTATAGTGTCTAAAATTCAGTTCAATAGTCCAAAAAACAAAAAAGTTTTTCGAATAAGAACCTGAATTTTTATGCTGAGTTTGTATGGAAGGTACCCCTCCTAGTGGTCCGATCAAACTGAAATTCCGACAATATAAGTTTCTGATGCATAACCACCAATCATATACATTTCAAGATCGTAAGATTACTGAATCATATAGTTGCCATACAAACCAAAATTTTTCTTGTATGGGGCCCCCCTTTAAGCTTATAAAAATATTTTAATTTTAGCATTTATATCTGATTCCCCGGATAGAACTACACAGTTTGTAAAAATTTCAGCCAGCTATTATGGTTCATGACATACCGGTAATACCCGAGGGCGGACGAACGGACGGACAACGAAGTCTCTGCAATAGGGTGCCCTTTTGGTATCCTTTGGGTCCCGAACCCTAAAAGACCGAAATAAAATAACAAATAACAAATGTTATTAACTATTTTTAAATAGAGGCGGGGTCTTTGAACTCAATTGTTTTGAAGTGAACTGAACTGTTCTGGATGGAAATTCGTTTATAGTAAGAAGAGAGAGAGGGAATGGAAATCTAATTACATATTGGTAAAACGCATAAAACAATATTTGATTTGTGAAACTGCACAGTTTAACTGTACAATAGAATAATAACATAATACATAAAATAATAAGAACTATGATGACAAATGGGGTTTTACGCCGGAATATTTGAAATATGTCGAAATTAATTATATGTGGTGAACACATTTGCACATTTGAGTCACTTTGGGTATAACAAAATAAATGAATGTGACAAAAATTATGTCACAAAATAACAAATATAATGAAGCTGTATTAAATACACAGTAACACAGATACACATACGAGGGTAGAAGAATAAGTACCCGTGTTTGAAGATAGGGGACATGGCTGATGAAAGTTGGCATTACCATCGTCTGTTACACGACATCATACTCAATTTCAGACAAATGTAGAGGTTGTTTCTTATACGATAGCCAGTTGCAACACACGTATTATGTTACGTGTTTGGAACAACATCGATTCGTAATTATTTGATGGAGAAATATGCTAAGATATAGAAGCGAAATTGGATATTGTCTATGAGGACCCTTTACCATCTATGGCAACAGTAAAATATTGGTTCAACCGATTTAAGCGAGGTCGTACATCTATTTTTTGAATGCAGAGCGTCCAGTCCGCCAGTAGACGTAGCTGAAATCTTTGAAAAGGTTTACGACATGATTCAAGTTCATCGCCGAACAAAAGGGTACGAAGTAGCAGAGGCAATAAATATTTTATATAATAAGTTAAGCATGAGTAAGGTCGGCCTGATGGGTTCCATGATATCTTACGATGGTCATTAAAAGAATGTCGAAGCAGTGTTTGTATTTTTTTAAGCCAAAGTCGCAGGAGTCTTTACCGTTGTTGAAACCTGGATCTAATTATTATAGGCCAGAGACCAGCGACTGTCGAAATAAAGGATTCTTTTCGGTGAATCTACTCCGAGGAAAGCTAAGACGTTCGCATCAAGCGGTAAGGTTATGCCACGGTATTTTTTTGGGATGCCAAGGAAATAATCCTCATGGACTTTTTGCAGAAAAGAAGAACGATCACATGGCAGTACAACAATGAATTAATGGATCGATTTGACACAAAATTGAAGAAAAAAGTCCAAAATTGTTGCGACCAAATTGCATGAACTGCACTATGAATTGCTACCGAACTCAGCGTACTCGCTTCCCTTGGGTTCCTGCGACTTCTCTCTGTTCCCAAAAAAAAAGGGGAAAAAAAATCAGCTTGGAGGCAGAAGTGAATTTTAAAAAGTTTGACAAATTTGATTTTTTTGTAATTTTTTTTTTTTTTTTTTTTAATGAAATGACAGAAACGTTGGGAAACGTGTATTTTACTAAAAGAAGATAACGTTGAAAAATAAAAGATGACAAAGTGAGGATTGCCTATTCATTCCGAACACGATTATTTATTGATCAACCCTCGTACATACACAGACGCACAATTAAAGATACATATACTGAGACACACTAAAGAATCACTGTTGATGATGGTGGGCGCTGTGTTCTATGCGTGTGTGGTTTTGTAGCTTTAGTTACATAAGTAAATATTTGCATTGGATTATTACAATTTAGTTATTAATGCATGATCTAAATACATGTAAATAACTGTAAATCGAAAATTAAACATACTTTTACACATATACATACACACATACATACAAATTGTACATAGTATATTATCAACAAACAAATGGACAAATAGACAAACAAACAAACAAATTTAACCACTACCACCATCATCATATGAAAGCAACCATAATCGCTCTTGATTAAAATATCTCGCGCAATTGTATTTGTATTTACGTTGTGTGTGTGTGTGTGTGTGGCATTTGTATAAGAATGTAATACAATATAATAATATGCGACTATGTTTATTTCCAATCATATAAAATTGTTTGAAAATTAGTTTTTGGAATGTCACACAATGATATTGTTGCTGTTATCATTATATTGTATTGTATTATAGAAAATGTATGCTCAATCGATTGATCTGTCTGTACAATACATGTGTAGATACATGTGTAGATACTTTTGCTCTACATCATAATCATATTGGATTATTGTTATTATTGTTATTATTTTTGAAACATATTTTTATGGCTGTTTATTGGTATTTAGGCAACAACAATATTATTGATATTATTATTATTATTTTTATAATAAAAATATAAATGCAAAAAAAACAAATACAGTAGGTGTGAAGTATCAAATGCAAATCACATTAGAAATTAACAAAAAGAAATTATATAAAAAAAAAAAAATAATAAATAATTAAATGAAATATAATTAAATAAAATAAAATAGTAGAAATATTTTCAATGATGATATTTTATTATCCTATTAGGACATATGTCTGGTGGATGTATTAGCAGCTGCAACATCAACATCAACATCAACTGAATTATGGTTTTAAGCGATTTTAATTTTGGTTTATTTATTTAATGCAACAAAATATAAAATAATTCAACTAATTTTCTATATAAATAACTTGTCACCCAAAAATACTAAAAGAGATTCTCTTATAGAAGAAGAGTTGATTTGATGAAAATTAATAATTTAATTTGAGTGAATCATTTTAGGCATTCAAATAATTGTCACATGAAGACACAAAACTAAAAGAATTTTATATATTTTTATACATTGTGGTGCAGTTTGGATTTGTCATATATGAAATATATGATTTTGAGGAAAAACCACAAAACAATAGACAAACAAAAACAGACATTTGTTGTTTGTTAAAAATTTTTTTAGAATAAAATATAAATATTTGGGACTTTCAGTGCACAGTAGACAAAGGTTGAGTGCTGACTGACTGGGTGGGTGACTCTGAGTGTCTGCATATGTCATTTACCAACACTTAGTACAATAACATGACAGCAAGTGACTGACTACATGGCATATGAGCAACTTGTGTGTGTCGCTGTATTTTCATTCATCTTCCATTTGTTTTGTAGTCTTGCATTATTAATCTATCAAGACAATGGTAGAAGCACACAACAACACAACAACAATTGTATTGTACTTTCATTCTTATACAAAATTATTAATTAAAAATTTGTTGTCATATTTTAAGACAAAATTTGTATCATATTTTCTGTTTTTTTTACAATTCTTTCATTTGTGTTTTGTTATATTTTCTTAATTAAATTATTGTCTGTTAAATGAAATTTTAACAAATTTGATTCCAAAAAGTCTGAATTTACATAGTTTCCCTTCTGTTTCGTTTGCTTATTTTTATTTCTTTCAAACTTTACCATTTGTTACTTTTTGTCTAAGTTTTCTCTTGCAGTCTTCGCCTAAATAAAAAGAAACACCAAAACATAATAAAGGAATAAATGAATAAACAAAATGAAAGGCATAAGAATAAAGGAACAACGAAAAAAAATGAGAATATGAATAAGAATATAAAGGTTAAAGCGAAATGCGCATAGAAAATAAATTTGAAGTGCATAATGAGCGTGAAACAGGACAATGAAGCACAACACAACACACAAACAACAACGATCAAAAAGGAATGGAAAAGAGTCAACAACAATTATTACAGCAACACCAACACCAACAACAACAACAAGAGCAACAACTTGAAGCTGATGAATACAAAGAGAAAGCAAAATGCACCCCAGCCAACAACAGTTGGCCCATGGCAGCCTGAAGTAGTAGAAAATTTTTTTAATTAAAATAATGAAAATTATGCATTTTCTTGTGCAATGAAAAAGCAAAGGTGGAGGGGAAATGACTTAAAATGCCGTTTGGCGAATTATGTTCCGTTGAGCTGAGCGCTTTAATGAAAAATGCAATAAATGCGAGCGCACAAAAGTAGACTTTAAAAAAGAATAGAAACCAAGCAGGGAGAATATTGTATTTTCTTTGGCTTTGGTGCTTTGCTTTGTTTCGATGGTCTATCGCCATCATCATCATGGTTGCTGTAGATATTTCTTTTTGTCTATTTTGCCTTTGTGTTCGCATAATTCATAAAAATTTATTAATATTGACAGTTTTATGGCACGGCATCTTAAGGCGGCAGCGGCGACGGCGAACGTTGGTGAATCGTGAAGTGAAGGCAGACATTAGTGTCCAATTACGTTAAAGTGACTGTAAAGAGTTGGTGTTCTCATCATTGATGGTGCACTGCAAAATTCTTGTGGTGATGGTGATGGTTATGCTGTCGTTTGCTTTGTCCTTTATACATTTAAACAGCATGTCAAGAATGCTTTTTCTCCTGTTGTTGGTGGTGTCGGTCTTGTCGTTGTTGCTGCTGCTGCTGCTGCTGCTGCTGTGTCGCGGATTCATTGTTCAGTGGCGATACTCAAAAGCAAAGGCTGCTTTTGCCGGTGCTACTGGCTGGTTTTGTTTCTTCTTGTGAGATATTGTGACACTCATTATGTGCGGTGACATGCTGTGCCTTTGTTCTATGCTTGAGTGTCCTTTTTATGAGAGTCATTCATTCTCTCTTGTTTTTATTGTACACTGTGTGTGTGTGTGTGTGTGTGTTTGGCTGTGTATATATTTTGAACAAGTGTATTCCTTTAAGCTTCAACACCTTGTCGACTATATGCGCTAACAGACGCCATTACTGTTTATCCGTCTATCCTCATCCTCATCATCATCATCATAATCATCATCGGCATCATCATCGTCATTATTGTTGTCATTATCGCCTGCAAGCCCGCATAAGTCAGTTAGGTGACACTGCACAGCATAACTCAAATTTTGCTAAGCATTCAATGATATCATTAAGTTAAAGTGAATGCAAGGATTCAAGACAAACAAGTGTCAAGCAGGCGTCTTGTCGACAAATGTACAAATATGCTTGTATATATTGTACATAGAATCAAAAACAATACACACACTTAAATACCAAAAAGGACATAAACACAGGCGTTCACTTACTGACAGACTGACTCACTTAAAGAGACAACCGCAAGCAGTTGTAGCAGCAGCAGCAGCTGTGCGTGAGAAGTCCTTGAAGGCATTTGTCTTGTGTGTATTTCTAATTTATGAAATTAATAACCAAACAAAGGACATACGAATTTTGACTTGACTGGCATGCACATAATTAAGTTTTACTGTGTCCCTCATTCTTCTGTACCCATTTTCCTTTCAAACTCTCATTAATTTGATATTTAAGAAGTTTTGTTAAATTAAATGCACAAGTTAGTTTTTCTATAAAAATTAGTTTTATGCTTTAAAATCATTGACCGCTGAGGGAGTGGACTTAAACCATAATAAAAAAGTATAAAATAACCACGTGAACGTGGCCAATCTGTGGTGCCTATAAAAGTGTCAGCAACTTTGTGATGTTGCTGGGAGACTTTTTTTTTTTTTTGTATTGTTGTGTAGTGAACAAAGCATTGACTGACCACTGATAACAGGAAACGAAGTGCATGCATACATAGATACACACACACACACACATGCAAGAGAATGTATATAGATGATGATACACTTGAATGCCAAAAGTGTATAGAGTCAAACAAACGCTATTGGCAATGAAGCAGCGTGAAAGCGTGAAGAAAAAAATAGAAAAAAAGAAATACAAACTAGAAACTACATACTGAAATGCCGGCAATGCAATCAAGCTGGTATCCTGTTAACCCTACTATTGCTTCTCCGTTGCAGATCAAACCAGACTAAAGCAAACTTAGTTAGTTGACCCCAAACTCAATGCAACTAAACGATTTTTTCCGGCCAGGACAGGAACAGGACCAAACAGAATAGAATTTTTTCTAGGCTTGACAGTGTTGTCACCTCAAACTGTGTTTGACTTGAATTAGATTTCTTTCAGTACCCCACTTTATGAATCCTTTTACAATGATGATGATGATGATGATGGTGTTGGTGTTGTTTCTGTTTTCTTTTGTGAGACATGGGAGATACGAGTAGAATTTGAGTTGTTTTTTAGTTATTGTTTTCTTTTTAATTTTTTTTTTTGCTGTTTTTGCTATCAAGCACGTATGTTCCTCAGTTCTACTACAAACTGCAAAGTCAAACTATATATCGCCTTTTTACTGATTTATGCAATTTTTGATATGCAGATGACTTTGTGTATTTGTGAGTGTTTCAACTTCGCTTACATATGCGTTATTCTCGTTGCCATTGTTACGCTTTTATATTTTTTTTTTACTGAATTCTTATTGTACAATATTATATTGCAATCATATTTCCCTTGTTGTTACTGTTTTTGTTGTGTTTGGTCTTTTGTGTTAAGATAAAACCACAAAAGTTGCATGTTCTTAAATGCTGACAGACTGAGACGCATGTTGCAATGAGTTTTGTCAGTACTCATGAACCATGAGGGTGTGGTGGTCATGAGGCTTAGAACTACAAATAAAGATATAGTCAACTTAAGCATTAATTCAAAATTAGAAATATTTTTCTTTTTAGTTTTAATAACAAATATATTGAAGGCAATAATCCTTTGGTTGAACAATTTGAAATTTTAATTAAATGCAACAAACAGGAAATTTTTTTTTTTGCAGCAATTTGGTGCCTTGAATGCCATAAATGCTGCAACTGATTCGGAAGCCAATTAAATTTATGAGCAGCAAAAGCAGAAGCTGTGAAATAATTGCAAGCATAGCCAAAGGCATCTAAAGTCATGTCAAGTGCAGGCTAACACTGCCTTTCAGTAACAAAATTAATTGAAAAAGTTCTTAGCTCAAACACAAACACAAACACAAACACAAACGCAACAACAACAACACACACACACTCATATAAAAAGATACACAAATGTACACAAACATAATTATGTAACTGCAATATAAAATAAAATGACAATGGCAGTGACTCCGTGACTCAGTGAAAGAGCGTGAGTTCAAAATCAGGTGCAAGTGCATCTGCTTTGTCAAGTTGAAGCGGCGCCAAAGAGACTTTGAAAGACAAAAAAAAAAAAATAATAATAAAAACTCTTTAAGCTTTTCAAAGGACTAATTCAAGTCAACTAACAATAATAACTATCCCAGAAACACTATCCTATGCCACTTGACCACTGGCAATTTGAAGCGAAAATTGTCATATGTAGATTTATAAGCATAGATAAGAATAATATTTACAACGCCCTAGGGTAACATGAACATATAGGTACATAGAGGAGAATGTGTATGATGTATAGAGGCAAGCGGATACACCATTTTCTTGGTTACACAACCACACACACACACACACACACACACAGATATACATAAAGATTTATAGAAAAGTTGAGTTTATGTGCATTAAGTACATGGTATTGGTCTTCCAGAAGCAGTCACTCAGTCACTTGGCCAATAGTTCCGCCTCGCAAATTACGTTTACGCAATACTTATAATATCTAAACCATACAAACTCACAGATACTCATACACATACACACACACACACATACATACATATATCGACATAGATACAGTAAGAGACTCCTCTTGCTTTTGTCATCTGAGCCATGGCCAAGTTAAGTTATACGTATGTACTTACTAGTAACACAACTTAATATCAAAACTGGACACTTTGATCGCAGTTGGCGATTAGATTCCTTGCTTGTTTGTCTGGTCCTGCCTTGCTAACCGCCCTTGGCAAGCGATGGCGGCGCAATTGCTGGATGTGTGTATGTCTCAGATTCATGTCTCTTTAATATTATTCGATTGTACGTATATAGTGGTTTCATTCTACCATAAAATGTAATATTATCATATAATATGCAAGGAACACAATCCCCCAAACCAATTCAATTCATTTCATATCATTTCATAACCCACTTGAGCAGCCTCTGCTTATGAACCCCACAATCTACAACCCACAACCCACAACACATAATATTGGACATTAGACCATGACAATAACAACAACAACAACAACAGCAACAACAACAAGTAAAACAATAACAACATAAAGTTAGAAACTTTTTACTTTAGTTGGACATATTGCTTTTTAATATTTAGATACTTAGTTGCCATTGGCAAGGAAATCAGATTTACTTACTCCAAAAGAGATTTATGGCAAACTTATAGGAAATGAAGGAAGTATACTAATACTAGCAGCAATTGATGCTGCTGCTTCTGCTTCTGCTTCTGCTATTACTGTTGCTATTGATGCACTAAGACCAACTGCTTTAGTCAGTTTAGATAGATACAAATATTTATTGTTGTCTATTTTTATATTTATTTTATTATTATTATTTTGTTTTTTTGTTACTTAAGCTTAAATTGCTTGGAAAAAATATTGTATTTATTATCTTTATATTTTTATTAAAAAAGTTGACCATCACTCATGTAATCTCAATCATTCTTTTTTTATTTTTAGTAAAATACTTGTACAAAGATAATCAACTATAATTTAAGCATTAGTATGTATGTATCTCAATTACATAGAAAGCTATCACCCTTCATATAAAATTCAATCACTTTGTTTGTTTAGCAACTTTTTTCATTCTTCTCTCTCTCTCTCTTTCTCTCTCTCTCTCACTCTCACTCTCTCTCTTATTATTGATAAACTTAAAAGCCACCAATCTTAGATCTAACTTAAATGGATTATATTTACTTGTAATAATCATCCTGACTCAGCTTACGATAAATTATTGTATTATTGAACACTTTGCCCTCTTTAAAGGAAGACAAATCCAAAAAGAAATGAACGAAAAATGAAAAATCATAATAAAAACAAAAAGGCAAACACTCTGGAAAGCGCAAATTAAGCAATGTCGTCCGTTGTTGGTCCAATTGGCGCCATTTATTTACTTGTTTGTTTCAACTTCCGTTCGTTCGTTCGTTTGGATTCTCTGCCCACCGATACCAACCCAATCAAACCCAACCCATATCATGACAACCCAACCAGTGTCAATACACTGAAAGTTGAAAGCTGTGAAAAAAATCAAGTTTTCCCTATTCTTTTTTTTTTGTTATTGTTTTATTGTATTCCCTAAGCATTTTTGCCAAACTCCATTTGTCATCTCATTTCCTGAACATTTCTGACCAAAACCAAGCAACGACAACAAATCGCAAACTCAACATTTTTGCGGATTTTTGAGTTAAGTTAAGCACAAACAACACACACACGAGTTTATGTTACAAAACCCAAAAAAATACAATTGAATATAAACGGACATTCACATCATGAAAGTGAACTGTCCAAGAATTGTCCTTTTGGTGGGTGCCCTCACCTAAGACAAGACATTGTCAGCTTCATTTTTGGTTACTCGTATTATCTTCATAAATAAAAAAACTGGAAATGGCATCGTTAAGCATGACGACAAGCCGGGAGAATATAATGTAAGTAACTGAAGCTGAAGCTGAAGCTGGAAGAAATAGGAATAGAAGGAAAAGTAAAAAAGAAAGCAAAGGATATCAAATAAAAATGATAAAAAGAATTGCTTAGCGATTATGATCTATAAAACGCGTCGGAATCTTTTGCTGGCTGAACTTGGGTTCCCCTACCTAACTAACATTCAGTAGAAAGAAGTACGAGTACAATGTTGCCGTCTAGTGAATCGCCAACGGAAACGGAAACGTTAACTGCGCTGTGAAGCGATGCCCGCCATGCGAAGCGGAAGTCACATGCTGTGATTTAAGGCAACGTTTTGTCGACTTTGGGAATGGTAATGGTGACGCTTCAATGGTTGCTATATACTATTTTCTTGTTACCTACTATTTCTCTTGTCCTCCTACTCTTTTTAGTACTACATTTTCCGTATTGTCGCCTCTGAGTCAAGTTGACAGTTTGCAAATTGAAAAATTTATTAGCGACGCGCACTCATTTGCCATTTTGAATTACTTTCAACATTTTCCTGCCACCATGTGCCCATTTCTGTTCTTGTTACTTGTTTTTGTATTGTAATTAAAAGAAATTGCCTTCCTTGCTTTTCCTTCTTCCTTATTACCATCGAAGTCGTCATCGTTGAGTTGCCTTCTGCATAATTGAATTGTTTAATGCTGCGAAATTGTAATTGTTACTGTTAAACAAAACGAAATGAAACGGATATGGAAGTTACTCGTAGTAAAATCTACGACTTGTTGCTATTGTTCTTTTGTTCACTCACCAAACCACCAGGAAGTGAGAGAGTATAGTTTGTTTGCGGTAGGAAGGGAAAAGACTAAAGAAGTTACGAGCGAACATTCATGTAATTAGCAATGAAATTAAAATTTAAATCTGTTAGATTTGGATTTGTGTAATTATATATATTATCTCTTCTATATAGTTTAATAAAAAAACATCTAACTCGATCTATAGATTAGTTTTTAAAATTCATAAATCCACAGCATCAACTAAAAATCACGTCTCAATATAAAACGCCTAATGAACAAACGCTTAATGTCCTTGAGTTGAGTGATAATTTTTTTCTTTCCTCTAAAGTAAAGATAACCGCATAATTAAAATAAATTCAATGTTGATGGACAACAATGCAAGGAACTATGTTGATAAAGTGGATTAAGCGTGCAGCACGTAAAATGTGGCAAGCCTTGGTTCTACGGTTCTTCCATTTGAAGCTAAAGCAAAGCAATGTAAAGAGAAAAGCAATTAAATTCATAAGAACCGCTGACAAGTTCAAGTGGCCACAGTCATGCGTAGTTGGGGTTAGTTCGACCACCATGGCTACTAAAAGGTCTTCGTCTCAAAACTTTGCCACTAGCGTAAATTAAGAATGAAAGTAAAGGAAAAGGGAAAATGGGAAGTGAAAAGTGGAAAGTGAGATCTTCGTTACGCCGTTAATTATTCAATGCTCAAAGTTTTCTAAGCTCGCGTTGTTCGTTCTGTTTGAAAGTTTTTGAAAAGAAAACTTAGAAGCAAACCAGGCAGGCAGGGACACATGCAAAAAGAGAGAAAACTTTGGTTTTATCTCAAACAATTTGCCCCAAAAATATTGTATCTGAACTTAAGTGAGGCCTTTAGCTGTTTTTTTTGTTTTTTGTTTTTTTACTCACTAATGGTCTTTGGCCATAGCATACAATAACAAAGGAATACCCGGCCTCATCAGAAGACTTCATGTTATGCATACGCCACGTTGGCTTGGGCTTGGCCTTTGCCTTGTGCATATGGAAGAAGTTATTGTATTTGTTTGGTGAGGCGTATAAGTTTTTCAAAGTGCTTTGCGGCCACCAATTACCATTGATTCACTGATTGTTTACTTGATTGATTGATCGTTGGATGGATAAATGGTTGGGTGGATGAATTGATTGAGCGCTTGCAGGCAAATTGATTTGTTATGTTTCTGCAAAATTTCTTAAAAAGAAAAACTAAAATAAACATAGTAAAAATTTTATATGTGCAAAGAATATAAATTACAATACAAAAAGAAAATGTATGTTTACTTTTGCCTGTAAACATTTTTACTATATTAAAGTATATTATTTATATGTTTGAACATCATTTGCACGTATCATTTATCATTTATCAAATCATCAAATTGTAAAACTTATTCGTACTTGATGGGCCTAGCAATGCATAATAACAACATACATGTACATACAATTTAGTTGTCCATAAGTTGTCCAGTGACACAAATGACAATAACAACTAAATGTCATAGACTCAATTAAATGCTATTTAAATCATTGAAAAACCTTTCGAAAGCTAAAATCCAATAGCAAATAATTTATAGAATTCAATTAGATTTTTCGCTCGTATGTGTGTCTCGTCTCGTCTATTCTATTTTGTTCTATTCTGTTCTATTCTGTGGTATGTCGGAAACTACTAAAAACATCATCAACAAAATAACAATAAAATAAATCAATAGAAATTAGCGAAATGGCATTTTGCATGAATATTTTCCGTTGTCTAATGATTTCATTTTCGAATTTCCATTTCAAAATATTGTGACTTTCTTTTTTTGGAAAATAAATTCAATTTCAAATTCACCATTCATATAAATCCAAAATAATTGATTCAAACTAATTGAGAGAGTTCATAATATTATACTACAATAGTATGGAAACAGAGATAGATACATAAATTGTTCATTAAAAATTCAATATTTTTACTTAATTTATTGTAGTTTAGTGCCATGCATTTATTTTTATGATAGAAAAATGATGAATTCCTTCTACTAAATTCTAATGATTTTTTTTATGATAAATGTTTATGATTTAAATATAAAAACACATATTTATTTTCAATGACTCACTCTCACATAACTTGGGAATTGTCATAAAATATTTGCGAGCCTAACAATTTGTTATAGAAAAGATAAAAAGGAAAACTATTAAAATGCGAAACCTCAAATAAAAAGAAATACACAATATTAAATGCCATTTCACACAGCATGAGTTTTATTTTCATTGTCAACATGGCTTGGGTGTATCTTGTTGTTGTTGGATGTTGAATGGGTTGCTAGGATATAAATATATACATACAAGTATATACTCGTATATATTTATTAAGCGCGAAGTTTTATTGCCACGTTGAGTTGAATTGAGTATGGCAAGTATGGATGATGTTTTAAAAGAGAATGATAAAAACAAGTCTCAAGTGACCAAAATAAACACACGAGAATAAGCAACAGTTTGCTTAAGTTGTTTGTTTATCTGGGTGATGGTAAATCTTAGGCATTTTCGTTGTTGTCTAAACCCTTTCGCTTAAGTTTGAATGAAAGCATAAGTTGCTGCTGCTGCTGCTGCTGCTGCTGTTGGTGGTGGTGGTGGTGGGCATTAGTCATGGATAAGTGGAGCTGCTGCTCATGGCAAAAACCACTCAATCAACCACCACACACATACAAGCGCATACAGAAAAAGAGTGTCCTTTCTTTATAATTTATTCATAAGGAAATTTTACGTCATCGTTATTCTGACTCTACTTGTCTCTTCCTCCATTCACTGCTTCAAGGCCACTTCTGGATTATGTTTCTTGTATCTGTTGTTGTTGATGTTGTTATTTTAGTTCTTGTCTTGCAGCGCTTGTTAAATGGCGTTGATACCCCATTTGTGCTAGTGATATGGAAGAAAGGATATACAGATGTTTTCTGTGAGTGTGTGCTTATCATATACAAACACTAACCACCAACATTTTGTTGTATCTGACGAGCCGTAAGGGGTTAACGAAAGCATTATTATGCGACACTAAGTTTTGTTTTTTTTCTTTCAATATGAGTCCTTTTTGCTTTATGAGTGTGTGTGTGTTTCGTTTGTGTGTGATGTTTAGGTTTGTTTGTAAATTGTCGCTGTGGGCAAGGGCAGATCTCAGTTTGACTCAAACAAAAGGAGAGAAAAAAAAGTGTATAATGTTATTATATCCTTTGTACTTCACCTTTTTGCTCTTGTTGAATTTTGTTTTTTGTTTTTCATTTTAAAACATTTAACATAAATGATTCATAATGTTTTCTTTAACGATATTAGTGATAAATGATGAAAATAAGCAAACAAATTAAAGGTTTGAGTTTGTGTAGCATACTTTTGGGCATGTTGGAACAAGTTTTGAATGAACTCATTATTAAAGAAAGGTTCCTTTGTTTGCTTTGTTTTAGAATTAAGTTCTTTAATGTATTAAAACTATGTATGTTTAACAAGGTTGCCCTTTAAGTATTTAGATACTTAATTGATTAAAAATGGTTACCCACTCATTCATACCACGCAGTACCGAGCACATTCCTAAGTACACACACACACACACACACACACACTGATATAAACAAATTGCTACAATACAATTAAACATGTAAAGGCTTAGCCACAAAACCAGAGTGCAACATACAGGACGACGCCAGCTTATCATGGCAATGGCATGGAAATGCCAGCACGTGGCTATGGCGCTGGCAGAGAACAATTCAAAAGGCTCAACTGTACTTGCTATTTGCCGCTTAACTGAACTGGACTGAGAATTGGAAATGGAATTGTTGCATATTCAAATATTGTATATTTTTATAGGCTAACCGAACTCATTAAATTGTGGATGCCACGCGGTCATGGACAACTGTGCAGTTGCTGATTGGTCACTATGGTATGGGTTCGAGGTGGCGCTTGGGTTGGTGGTGCTGGTCCAGAACGTTTTGTGGCTTGCAATTGGGGTTTAATTTTACTAATGCAATGCAGGACACACAGACACACAGACAAACTTAAACTTACTCATACAGACAAGGGTATTTTCATTCCAATTCAAGCACTAAATGTTTATTGTAATTTATGTGGCAAGGACGAATATTCATTCACACAGAGAGAAACACATTCATTTGCACAATAAAACTCATTATTGAACTTATTTTAATGAGTGATTTATTGGCCAGAATAGTAATAATAACAACAGCAGCAACAAACAACAGCAAAAAAAAAACCAGAAAATGCACTAAAAAATTATACGAAATGATATAATAATTTATTTATTGTATTTATATGCTGCAGGCAAAATGTACAAAAAACAAAAAAAAAAAGAAGAGAGAAAATCGAACTATTTTTATAAAAATTCCAATTTTATTAATGAAAAATAATAATACACACAAATAAAAAAATATCGCAATCTCGCAATCTAGCAATTTCGCAATAAAATATCCAAATCAAAGCTTTTTGCGGTTAACCAATCCGAAGGCTAAAAAATGAAAATGTCACTGGAAAAAAATCATTGAAATTCGGAAAAATTGGTTATTAAAGTAATTAGTGCTAAATGTAGCGGGAAAATAGCAAAATAAAAAAAAATAAAAAAAATTATTGTGGTTTTCTTAAAATTTTGCTGATTTACAATAATTAAATTTGTTGAATATAAATAAAGATATTTGCATAAATATTAGAAATATAAATTTTGTAGTTGATAAAATAAATATATTCATTAGGTGCGAATAACAATTTCGATATTCCAAATATTGAGTCCTGCAAATAAATACACATTCTCCTTTTGTTTACACTTAGAGTGATCATTATAATTCCCAAACCCAGCAAATGTTTAAGCTTTCTGGTGAATGTCTCCAGAATATTTGAGATGAGTTTTATGTATGCTGTCCTTCCTGGATACAGCTGTTATGCCATATTATGGTTCCCTCCTTTACCGCTACCTATGCAGATGACATAGCACTGCTATATCGCAGTATCAGAAAACTACAGCTACAGTTTTCTGCATTGCTACCATGGCTCACGAAGTGAAGAATTGCCTTAAACACTGATAAAGCGACTCATGTCACTTTTACACTTAGCTATATACTCTCACGTCCTCTAGTGTTTAATATCTAGTGCTTATACTGGAAAGAGCACTCAACTCGACAAAAAACACCAGGTAAACAAGCGGTCCCAGCTCATCCTTTAGCTCAAGAGTGTGTACTGTTTATTAAGGCGTAGATCGCAGCTCTAACTAGGCAGTAAGCTGCTGCTCTACAAGGTGATCCTAAGGCCAATCTGAACATCATACATAGATTGTAGTCTAAAGTTCTTCGCACGTTAGTATGTGCCTTTTACTACATTCGCAACGACATCATTCATCGTGATCGCTACGGTTTCAGAAACCATCACTGATTACAGCCGCCGCTACGAGTATCGCCTTGAGAACCACGTAAAAGTCCTCGCATTGCAACTCCTGGACAACACTCAAAAACGCCACAGACTTAAGCGATACCATTCTTTGGATCTCCTTCCTCCGTCCTTCGCGCTTCAACCAGTGACTAAATAACAATTTATTTTCCTATTTAACCTATTAAAACTTTAAGCTAACTGAATCCCTCATGAAATTTAGAAATAAATGAATGAAAAAAAATTAAATTTAATGAATTGCTGCAAATTATTTCTCACCCTTTGCTCCTTGAATTTATCTCTTTTCCAAAGCAAGAATATGTTGAAAAAATGATCTCTGAAGTCTTAAAAGGTGGCGGAAGGAATAAATCTCTATGATTCCCTAGTGTAAATGCTATTAAGCATAAAGGTCTGTTTTAAATTTACTGTTTTACAACTATACTTCATAACTTGTATATAAATATCTTGGTGATCGCCTCGATGCTTTGGTGGCCTTAAACTGTATAATGGACAGCTTTGTTATACTATATAACATTTTATTTGACATTAATTGCTATAATCAACATCAAACTATAGATCGATCACTGATATTTCTTATCAATGAATTTTTCCTACTCGGCACTTTCGGTTGTCTAACACTTTCTATTTTATTTTAAATGACCATGATTTCATTCCATTTCTTAAATTGTTAGCTTATTCATTTTGTGTCAAGTACTAAATACTTCCAACATAAGAGTACTTTATTTCATTACTCAGTGTCTTTACTGTACTTGAGATATTCATTACTTTCTTTGATAAGCAATAACCTACGAGCACCTTATGTTAAATGATTACTTATTATATCTTCTTTTCTTATTGATGTTTGCAATATATAGAAAATGTACTTATTTATTTTATAAGTGAAAACATAAATCACGAATGCAAATCACTAAAAAATCTTCGAAAAGAAATTTGAATCTTTTAATTTTATTAAATTTGCACATGCATCTTGTGCTGTTTCCTTGTCATCCTTCGATTGCTTTGAATGCCCAAGCACACACAATGGAAACTGTAAGTCATTCTTTCGATTATTCATACCTTCGTTCATTTGTTTTCTTTGCTTTACTTTTGTTACGCGCATTCATCGGAAATGCAACATTTTGTGGTACAACAAAATGGCGATGGGTTTGAGGGTAGAGAACATTAAAATGTCATTAAAGTGCGAAATCAAAAGTAAAATTTTCTTCGACAATTTATTGTACTACAACTTACTTGAAACACAAGCAACAACAACAACAACAAATGCAACTACAACAACAAATCGTACCCCAGTATTTTGGTTTGTAGACTTGGTTTTCTTGGCTTTTTGTTGTTGCACGTGTCATTGCTGCTGTGTATAGATGGTTTTGTGGCTGACTTGTGTCGGCATCGGTGAAGGTGTAGATGTAGATGTTGATGGTATTTGTATTAATGTCATCGTTGCGGTTCGTTCAGAAAGTAAAGTCATTGTGTTTGGGTTTTGTTCCCTTTTGCCATTTTCGGTTTGCTTGCTCATTTGCAATCGCAATTCATTTTCTTAAGTGCAATTTTCATTGTTTTATGCAACTTTTATATCCTTTTTCTTTCTTTTTTTTTCTCGTTTTTGATAACTTTTTCCTTATTGTTTCTTTGTTTATATTTTTTTTTTTTTTATTTTTGTCTTGAAAATCTTCTATGATTTTCGTTTCGATGTCGAAAGGCTCCTCCAAGGAGAACATGAATTGAATGGTTTTTGTTGCTACATTGTTGCACAACGTTGCCTTATAGTATTTTCAAAGTTCCTTTTTTATCTGTGCAATAGCACAAAAATACATTATCATTTATCTCAGAAAGTAACCATGCAACCAGGCAACCACATTTGAAGTGTTGAAAAGTGCTGAAAGGACAAATAACAACAGATTTGAATTTTACAACTTCTCTTATTCTTCTTATCAAGTTCAAAGCTTATACACTGCACAAATAGTTTGTGCAATTTCCGAGACCAATACAAGTGATAGATGCACGAAAGAATTTGCTTCAACTTCATCGTTTGTTCGTACGTTCGTTCGATGGGAATGACTCGGTGACATTGGTCAATGAAGCTAACCCAAAACAAAGATTGAATGTCACAAAATGCATATGGATTGAAGAAGATAAAGACGGTAGCAGAGCCAAGGGCAACCAAGATAGTGGCGATGATATGAAAAGTTCAAAGAAATTGAAGCGGCGAGCATAGAACGAAAAAGTTTTCTTCAAAAAACTTTGGATGAAAGTGTAACTTTTTCAAAACTATCTCTGAGCTATTTTCACCATACTCCTCCGCCCTTTGAGTTATTTCTGTTTCTCACTTGCATGTGTTGTGTTGTGATTTGAGGAACTTGAACATAAAATAGGCAAAGGTGTTGGCTAGGAGAAGTTTATTTGGACACACATCAGCAACCACAATCATCATATAACTTTAAATATATCAATGGACACTGAAAGTTTGTAAAACTTAAATTTTACTTATATTAATTTTTATGAAATTTAATTCTCTATAAATTCAATTTACGACTTGTGGTGCCATCATCATTTGAGGATTTAAAATGTTGAAATAAAGAAAAAAAAAACACTCAACACAGCTGAAGATATTTCGTAATTTTGTTGTCAGTGAAGTGTAAAACATTTTGGTTCTTAATGCCCTTTGAAAATTCTAAGAAATTTGCCAGTTAATTGTTGACAAATTTTATGGAAGATTTGAATTTAGTGTTTTATTGTTTCTCTTATTTTATTTGTAAAAGAATACATTTTCTTTTTTTGTTGCTATAAATTTGACACATTTTGAGTTAGTCGTGCGTTAAATCTCCTTAGAGAAGATAATTAGAAGAAGATAAAAATTAAATTTTAACAGCGCACAAAACGAATTAAAAATCATCCGAAAGGATTCCCTTTACACATTTTCCCTTTACACATTTACAGCAGCAGGAGCAGCAGCAGCAACATTGCCAACTTAGCCGTAATAATCCTTTAAATGAGTTTTGAGTGACAGTTTTATTAGTATGTTCTCCAATGATATGAAGAGAATGGTGATGATGCTGATGATTGTGATGATGTTACATTGTCATAAGCCTTCATGGTGTAGAATTGAAGCTTTCTTTAATTTCCTTATGATGCTTGACATTGCATAAGGACATTTTGATAATTAATTTTAAGTTCTTTTTGTCAGTTTTATTCAAAATGAAATGGAAATGGAAATTGTAATGAAAATGAGAGCTTATAATTTTAGATGTGACTGAAAGTGAATGCAAATTGCATTCAAATTTCATAGTCTACATTTTTAAAGTAATTTCTTATTATTCTTCTTCTTTTCTTGTGCGCACCTTTTAATTTTCAATCAATTCATGCAAAATATTTTTGCATATAAATTTTATAAAATAAAAAATAAAAAAAACAAAGAATGGAAAAGGAAAAAAGCAGAACCAAAAATGATGCATGAATATTTATGAACACAAGACGAGCAACCAAAACACACTACACTTACCTAAAAACAGACTCACACACACTCACGCACGTACACTCCTAATCAAGACTACCAATACCAACCAAACAAGAGCAACAATCTGCCTGTCTTCTTCCTGCCTGCCACCTTTGCAACATTATGTATGCGCATATTTTCATCTGCATCTTTCCTTCGCCTTCTTCTCTTTTCCTTTATGTTTTCTTGTATTTGCACTTTGGTTGTTTTTTTTATATATAGTTTTGTTATTTGTCTATCACTCTAACGATTTGTTTTTTCCTAAAAATGAAAATCGCTTTTAGCACTAACACACACACACACACGCACACACATACATACGCATTCTCATAGATACAAACACTCATGCAAAGATATAAGGTACATGCAAACAAACAAAACAATAAAAAAAAGATAGAAACAGAGAGGCAGATAGACAGACGCATTCTCTCACGTATGTATGAATGCCTGAAAGTATGCAACGAAGCGAAGTGCGCCAAAGCGGATATTAGAAATGGAAGAAAAAAAGTGCGATTAGTGTTTGCCTCGCCTCTGAGAGCATGTGTGAGTGTCACTCACTCACTCACTTACTCACTTACTCACATGTCTCTATGTTGCTGCTAACCATTTGCATGTGTGTGTGTGTTAGTGTAAGTGTGTTAGTGCATTGAGATGAAAAAGTTAAATTTGTTTCGTGTCAAAGCTCTGCCGCAGGATAAACTATCGGCATTTCATATGCATCTAAAGCAAAATATGCGCACCAGGACACATGTGAATGTGAATGAACTAAACAAAAATATAGTGAAGACAAGGGTGAAGAATGTGGTAAACAAGAGGATTGATGGGGAGGTGAGGTGTTGTTGTTACCAAAGTTAGATACATTCATGCGCCGACATCTAACAATTCCTATAAAATTTATTTATTCCCTTATGCAACAAAATATTATACATACGCAATGTTGACCGTGTGCTGTTGTTCTCTTGTCCCTCATGTTACTCAATGTTGCTTATTCAAAATTTTTTTGCATGTGTGTGTATGCATGTGCATTTTTGGTTGCATATTTTAGCCGCAACATGTCGCTGTCGTTTGTTTCTGTCCTATCTTGTCCTCTAGTTGTTTTTGTTATTACTTGTATTGTGCGATAGTCGCCTGTCGCAATGTTGTGTGGCACCTGCATGACTTGCATTTTATTTTATTTTTTCACTTGTCAGTGTGTGTGTGTGTGTTAGTGTGCATTGAAGCATATAAACAAATATATTCAATTTATTGTATATCATTTCCTGCCACCGCCTTCTCATTTCATTTCATCTCATCTCATCTCATCTTATCACTCTTTCAACCCTTTGCTTTTTTCATCATTCATGCCTTTTGACATATTTTGTGGCAAAGCTTTATATATATAAATATATACATATTTATATATATATATATATATGTGTGTGTGTTTTATTATTTTATTTGCATTTTATTTTGCAATTTTATATATGTTGATTATAAAATTTTTGCATCTTCAGTTCATTAAATTTAAGGAAAATCTTAATACCAACATTTTTCAATTATTACAAGTAGTTTCCCAAACAGATTTTTCCCTCACAAATTGCTCTTATTCTCATCTCTGGTCTCCTTTCCCATTGAGTAAACTTCATCAACTTTGTCTTCATTTTCGTCGTTCTCAAATTTTGCACTAATTAATTCATGTAAATGAACAAAAACTGTCAGTGTCAGATAATTATGTATTTATATGGCCAAACGCTAACAATTTGGTGACCACGAATGCGCCAAGTTGGGTTGGGTTGGGTTTGATCGTTTCATGGCATGGCATGGCATGGCATCAACTTTGTCTCAATAGTAAAAAGGGAGGATTTGTAGGAGAAGAACAGCTGAACAACATCAACATCTGTCGAGTGACATTCAAGTCAAGCACAACATCTTCAAGCTGTCAATGTTATGTTGTCTGTCTGTCATTGGGACATGGCAGAGAGTGTCATAAAGTTTTTCCAGCATTTCGTATTATTGCGGGTTGTGGGGCTTTTTTCATCATTTAGTTGGGAATGGAGGTACAAGGACAAGAGAAGTCAGTCATTCGCGCATTTCAAATATTGTTGAAAATGTTGATGATTTGAGGACTCGATTTGCTTTTGTAAAATTAATTAAACAAGAATGTAAGTAACGAACAAACAAATTTTACGAAGCGTGCTCAAAAGACGATTTCTTGGCTTCCTTAAGTTAAGAGTTCGAGTCTTCCTCTACTACATTCACTCAATGGTTTCGGCACAACAAAGTCTCTTAGAAATTTTTATTATAAAACTTTATAATGGACACACATATACACAAAAGAAACTAGGGTAAAGTTAAATAAAGTCAATGGTATTTTGAAGTAAATTTTTTTTTTTTTTTCAAAAATATATTACTTTCTCTCCACACTTGTCTATTGAATCAAATTGAAAGTGAATGTTGAACATTCAAAAGAATTGCATTAGTTTAAAGTTTACGATGCCTCATTGAATTGTTCGTTGCTTATGGTGATGATGATGCTTCTCAGAAAACCCTTGATTCTTAAAAGTGCAAAACACTAGTATGTTCCTAAGCAAAAATCTATGCCGTTTTAAACAATTATTAAACCAAAGCCAGTAGTAGTAACAAATGGTGCCGCTGCTCCATAGCCAAAGGCTTTTAATTTCTGCTTTGTAACAAATTTTTTTGTATGCTTAACTTGACTTGATTTCACTTGAGAAGAGGCAATTAAGCAATCGAATGGGAAATGAAGTTCTGTTCAGTTTCAATACTAAAGTTCCTGGAATTATTTGCATTTCAATATTATTCAACAAGACTAGTGAATAAAAGTGGAGTTGTTTGTTATGTGTTTCATGCAAAAGCAAATACCTTTGCCTCATAGAACAAATGCAATGCCGGAACTAGGTTCATGTTGAGATTCTTAGCTTGCATATCCGTTTTGCTTTCATTTCCGTTGAATATTGTAATTTTATATCCATGTGTTTGTGTGCATGAATGTTTTATATGTTAAACAAAAGTAAGCCAATTGCACTTTGATATTCAAATACCAAATCAAATGATTAAGCACGCATGTGCGTATGGAAATATACGTGTTCTGTTGCGGTTTGTTATTTACCTTATTTTCTGTTTTTCCCTAGATAAAATTGATTACACCAACAATTCCCGAATATTTTCTCTAAAGCTTTGTATTCTTCTTTTAAAGTTAATTGCTTTGCTTGTTTCCTTGTCACACGATGACTTACAATTTAAAGCCACTCACAGTTGAGCGGCTCAGTGTTCTTATGTGTGTTTTTTTTTTTTTCAGGTTGTCACTCGTTCACTGTCAGTTCATTAAAATCTCATTTCCTGCACAATTAAAATGTTAATCATGGCGTTGCATTTGTTGCACATGAGGTTCCGGTAGTCGTGTCATTCTTACTGTGTACTTAATGTTCTTGACTTGGTTGATGCGATATCACTTAAGGTTTCTCAATGAACGAAGTCTGATACATATTTATGAATAATATATTGTAGCTTTTGGTTAAGGACAGAGGCTTTTCACACCAGATTTTCTCTTAATCTTCTGACTCTCATCATATCTATACTTATATATTTTATTGTTGCTCTTGAGTTTATTTTGTCTTTCGTCGCTTTTGTGATTACTTAAATTATTATTACTAATTCCGAATGCTGCTGATCTCAAGCAACACCCACTCAATTTCTTACATAGACACCTCTATTGCCAACACTTTTATTTAGATGCCTCTTTGTAAGAAAAAAAAAAAAATATACAAGTCCAACTTGGGCCGCTTTATGCTGTCATGTTCTATGTCTATTTGACTTGCTGAGATTACGCCTTTGGACGTGACTAGAATTTGCTTGTATCTGTTGTTGTTGTTTCGTTTACTTGTTCTTACTACACTACACTATCAAAAAGAAAGAGCCTGCTTCTTTTGTTGATGGTGTTGGTATTATGTATCGGTGTGGTTGTTTTACTGCTGAGGTTTCCCATTTTTCTGAAAACAAAAATAAAAATGAAGATGAAGACGAAACGCAACGAAACGAATCTTCCAACAGGATACGTTGTTGTCAGCTGTCGTCTTGGCAAGTTTACTATGCTCCTATTACTACTACTATTTCTACTTCTGTTGTTGCTGTTGCTGCTGCCGTTGCTGTTGTCATTGTGCAACTTGTAAAGCACCAGCAGCGGCAGTAGCAGCATTGGTGGCAACTACATTAGACCGCATTCTTCATAGTGGTTGTCTTGATCATTTTTGTTGTTCATCTTCTGTTGTTGTAGTTGTTGTTGCTGTTGCTGTTGTTATTAGTGTTGACTCGTTGTCATTGTAGTAATAGCAGTAGATACTGTTGTTGTTTTTATTATTGTTATTATCATCGTCTATTCTACTTGCGTCCACATTTGTGGTTGCAAAAGGAAACTGCGTTTTTGATAACATTTTAATGAAAACTGTCACTTGCAATGTTTTGCCTGCCTTACACTTATCACCCTCATTCAACAAACCATCAAGGCGGGCGACAGACTCCACCCACCCTCTTGTAACTAAGCGTGAAGTCTGCTTTGCCATGTTTCGCTTTGCTTTACTTTGCTTTGCTCTTGGCTTGACTTGACTTGACTTGACTTGATGCATCTCTTACTACTTCAACGCTTTGGAGTGCGAATTTAACACTTGTGGCATGACACTTTTAGGCGGCGGCGGCAGCACCAGCATTTATTCCTATAATAGTTGTCTACTTTCTATCTGCAATTCAATCCTCATTTCCTTGCTACACTAAAAGTATACAATGAAAGTTGGCAGCGGTTGCAGCTGCTATACAAAATCTTCTCTGTTCTCATTCTCGCTTTCCTTTCCAGTTAGAAAAAGGAATTTTTGGTTATTATTGTTTATTTTCACTTTGTTTTTATTTTCGTCTAAATTTTTGTTTCATTTGTTACTTGACTTGTGGTAAGAAGAAAGTTTGTTTATTTTGCATTGCCTAGTTTTGTTTTAGCACAAATTAAAATTGCTAACGTGCAAATGTGCGCCATGAAAATATCTTCATATTCTACTGGATATTTATATTTTACAATATTTGTATATAGTAGTACTTAGTTGCCAGTAAAAGTATGTATTATTATTTGACTTTTATAGTTCAAGTTTCGTGCCAACATTATGGCTTTTGTTCAAGTGAAATTACTATTTGCTCTTTTCCCACGATTTCGTGGCAAACTTCTTATGACATTTCAAAAGAGCTTTAAATTATTAAAGAATTTTGTTGGGGCTCAGTTGTTGTTGAATTTCTTCAATTAATTTGAACATCAAAACTGATTTAGTTGCTCATTAGAAACAACAACAGTAATAACTTCTTCTTCTTCTCTTGTAAAATGTACTTCATTTGTCAATTACAAAACTAGAAAAATCCCCTGATGCAACAACTAAACTGAACTGAACAGTACTAAACTGTAAGTAGTAGTTTGTCACAAATGCAATTTTGTGGTTTCTTAGATGAGTGAAAATGAAAAATCTTTAAAAATAAATTACAACTCTACCTCACTTTGCTTTCTCTGTCGTTCTATCTTTTTGTATATCTTTCTGGTTTCCGTGGATTTCTTGATGCACAGCTGATGCACACTCACTTTCTTAGATGCGGCAAAAGAAATATTACTTTTGTGCGATAATTAAAACTTGAAATTCCCTTGATGTGCTCGAAAGCGTGTGCGCACATGCGCGCAAACAACAAATATTTACTCACAAACACACAAACACATAAAATGCACAAGCACAAGTACAAGTACACGAAAAGAACACAAAGTGACACAAATGTCAACTCACGTTTTATTAATCGAGAAGCCTCTAGTAAAACATACACTGAGACATATAAAACTTATACACTTAAAGATAGAAAAGAGAAGCGGGAAACGGAAACGGAAGTGAAAACGAAATGGAAAAAGTTTTATTAAGTTTCATTTTTTCTTATTCAAAATCTTCATATTTCGCTTTCGGCTTATAATCCTAAACCCATTTTCACCTAGAAATGTTTCTGGTGGGTTTTGTTTTTGAAGAGAAACTTCTTGAGCGAAGGGGAGAGTAAATCCAAAAAATATGAAAATGAAATGTGACGAAATTCAAAATTTGACTATTATATTGGAGCTATTTATGTATATACAATATGAAAGTGAAACTACTAAAGTAGATGGTCAAGCAAAAACACAGTGATATACACAACACGGACAGCTTATCAACCAAGACAATTAAAAATAAAATGTACTGACATTCCATTAAGCAATGTGGCAAAGTACCTGGGCATGCATATTGATGGTAAACGGGGTAAACTGACGTGGAAATATCATATTCAGAAAAGGAGAGATCAACTCACATTAAAATTTAAGCAGCTATACCCGCTTCTTAACAGTAGGTCTAAGTTGACAACCAATGGGAAATTAGTGCTATACAATAGTGTAATTAAGCCTATATGGACGTACGGCATTCAATTATGGGGCACAGCCAAGAAAACTAACATTAACATTATACAACGGCAACAATCGAAAATACTTCGAATAATAGTTAATGCGGACTGGTTTATAACTAACTAAAAAATTTACAAAGACCCCGCCGTAACTATGTTTCAGCAAGAAATCATTAATGCTAGCAGAAGGTACTACAAAACATTAGATCGACATACCAATTTAGAAATAACAGACCTTCCATCTCACCAATTGTCTAAATGTAGACGCTTAAAACGAAGCAAACCAGTCGATCTGACTTAACTTAGGTTACGGGTGGCGCTGAGAGGCATCTTGCGGTTGTTGGCCTGCCGCAAGTAGCTCTTAAAATTGAGGCCTAAGACACCCAGTAATCAAGACCCTTATTCAAGTGACCATTCGAAAATGTTCGATATTGTCCACTGCCTTTTCCCCTCTTATTGTTAAAAATGTACTTAGTGTTTACTTTTATATATAAGATATAAGATGTAGGAAAACAATAGTACATATCCAAATGGGTAACACAACCAGTAAATCATTTTTTATCTCTCTCTAGCTCATGCCTAAGCATTCATTCTTTAAGCTGCAGACGAGCCTCTTCCCACTAAATTTCGGAAGCATCATCGCATTTTGATTTTCGTCACATTTCATTTTCCAATTTTTGGAAGGA
Source organism: Amiota minor (assembly GCA_037043295.1). Lineage (NCBI taxonomy): Eukaryota > Metazoa > Arthropoda > Insecta > Diptera > Drosophilidae > Amiota > Amiota minor. Next base: position 493,791 of record JBAMAW010001747.1, read on the forward strand.
AGTTTCACTTCCATATTGCGCTTATGAGGGTGAGGTACACTACTTTTTTTGATTTGTTTGTTTTTTTTGAATTCAGGAGTCAATTCATCAAATTTAAGTGAAGAACATGTGCTGCCACTTGATGCTCGACAATAATTTTAAGTGCTGCCAACTTGTCAAGCAGCAAGAGTCTGATGGTTCTGTTAGTTGTTTATTTTTCAAACATTTTATTGTATTTTGCATTCATAAATCAATCAATTTTTTGAGTGAGTTAGTCAGTGAGTGAATGAGTGAGTGAGTGAGTGTGAGTGAGTGACTTTGTTTTCTACAAACTCAAAATTCCATGCTGGCGTTCTTGCAGTTCTTAATAAAACATTGCATTTAACCACACAAGCAAACATATGATTAGTATAGATATGCACATACACACCGCACACATATGTACATATGTGTATGATGATATGAATGTGCACATGTGCTAAACCAAAAATGTGTAGTTTGCTTTTGGGCGCAATTTTGAAATTTTCACAGTTCGCGGTCGCAGTTAAGTTGGCTGCTCTTGAAAATTATGCAAAAACTGAACTGAATTCTACCATGTAATTGTTCTCGTTCTTCTGTTAGTTGTTGTTACACATGCTAAGGCTGCTATATTTGATGATGATAATGATGGTGATGATGATGATGATTATGATGATTTTGTAGTTTTAGTTGTAGTTATTGTTGTTGCTGCTGTTGGCATGATTTCGACATATGCCGCGTTTAGATAATAATTTATTTAGCGTAAAATTAAAATGAATGAACATTTACAGCAGCAGAACATAGAAGCATGAAGTGCATATAATTGTGTATCTGTGTACGTATATTTGATTGCCTGTGTGTGTATATGTGTATGTGTTTAGAAAATGTTCTCAGTATGTGTTTATGATTATTGAGAGTGTGTGTGTGTGTACGTTATAGTTTTTGGTTAAAACTTTTGCCTGGAATAAGGGAACTTTTGATTAAAGTGAAAATGAAACTTACAAAGTTTATATTGCAAAACGTTTTCCGTTGCATGTAGTTTGAATATTTTTTCCCTTCATTCACTTACATGTCTCAGTATTGTACTAGTTTATATTCATGTGTTCAACATCTAGTATGAACAATGTTTTTACAGGTGCCGAGTTACTACATAGTACGAGTATATTTACTGATGCTGTTGTAGTTGCATAGTTTTATTCATATTTCAGTCAAAAAATTTATTTGTCATAAAATTTAACGTTGCACTTTGAAGTAGTAGAATAAAGAAGAATACTCAAAGTAATAGCTTAAGAACTTTTTTCCAGTTTTAAGGAAATTGTTTTTGTTTTTTTTTTTATTCGCACTGAAAGTCATGTGATGTAAAAATTTGTTGGAAATGTTGTTCAATCATTGCATAATTGCCATCAAAATCAAAAGCTAAGTCCAAATTCTTTTTTGTTCTTAATTGCATTCCTTCGACTAGAAGTTTTTAATTCGCGCATATTTTCTTTAATTTTGCGCAAAATTAACTTTGAATGGAAGTGAAAAATATGCCACTGGCCAAAGATGTTGTAAAGGAAGCATTAAAAGAAATGAATGAATGAATGAATGAATGAAATGAAAAAGGCAAATGTTTTGCCCTGTCATTACAAAACAGCGAGGCAAATGGTTGCCTTTTAAGAACTTCCTAGCCCTGATAGTATTTCTGTTGTTATTGTTCTTATTTGTAACAAGCCTAGACATCAGCAGCAGCAGCAGCAGCCAACATAAGGCAAAGCATTCAATGCCCTCTCACTTCTTCTGATGTTATTTCCTTTGCTAATGTGCAGAAGAATGCAAGCAATTCGCCAAAATGGAAAAACAAGAAAACAATAATTGCAACATGAGGCAAGCAAGCAACAACTATGAAGTAAAAAACAAACACAACAGTAAAGTCAAACCAGGAAGAAAAGTATCTCAAGTCACAAAAACATGAAACACTCTAATACAAAAAAGAAACTACAGGCAGCAGTCCTTCTAGGACACAAGGAGTGAATTGTTGTTGTTGTTGTTAGTTTCGTTGTAATGTATGGTGAAGTAAATGGTGAATGTAAAAACTGGAAAGGAACTTGGAATGTGAATTGGGGGATGGGAGATGGGAGATGGGGATGGGTGATTGGGTGATGATGCAATGCAACATTGCATTCTTGTACTCATGATTAATACAAATGAGCGGCGATTTGTCATGTCACTTTGTTTAAATTTATCATTTTCAGAACTGACATTGTTGTTGTTGTTGTTACTAATATTGTTGTTATTGTTGTTGCTGCTGCTGTGCAATTATTTGCTGTTGTTTGTTTGTTGGCTTTTATATATTTTTTTGTGTTTTTCATATCCGCTTCTGTATCCGTTTATTATATTTTTTCATATGTTCCTTGTATGAATGTGTCCAGAGAAGGAAAATGCAGGAAAAGGCAATGTTGACGGCGATATGCCAGAAAAATGAAAGCAAAAGCAAAAGCAAAAACAAGGAAAATTGTAGGAAAAAATATACTAAGCGTTGCATATTTTTTGGCGTTTGGCCTTTTCTGTTGTTCACTTGCTCAAATTTGTTGTTGTATGTTCCCTTTTTCTAGTTTTGTTTGTTGCTGTAATTGGAAAAATTGCGCTTATATGCACTATGTCTAATTGTTGTAGTTGTTGCACAACGAAGTTGTTAATGGCTTCCAAAAACAAACAAAAAGGAAAAAAGAAAAGAAGAAAAAATAAAGAATGCAATGGAAAGGAAATAAGATTGTAAGGGAAAAAGTTTACTACTTTAACGATTTCTGTGTGCATTTTTTATTTCTTCTTTATATGTTATTTCACTGTTCTTTTCCTGTTTCTTATTTTGTTTTTTTTTTTTTTGTTTTGTTTATCTTTTTATTATTGTTTTGCAATTTTGTTGTCTTAATGGTTGTTGTTCTTGTTGCTGTTGTTGTTGTTGTTGTTGCTTATAGCATTTGGCAAAAGCATAATTCGATTAGTTCTTATCGAAGCGTGTTGAACTGCAAATGCAATCAAGCTTAAGACAAAAATAAAAAAACAAAAAAAAAATAAAGGAAAAAAATAAAAATAATAGTGATTGTATTGTATAAAAGGAAAAGGAATTAAAGTACATTAGAAAAAATTTATATGTATGCAATTAGAAAGTGTAAGATAAAATGAATACCAGAAAATTGAAAACATTTTCCACATAATTTTCTTTCTTTCTTCCTGAAAAAATTTCAATCATAAAAATCTCAATGAACAAATAAATATTTATAACAATAATAATAATAATAAAATGAATAAATAAACAAATCAAAATAAAGAAATGAAATGAATAAAAAACACAACAACAATGAAAAACAAAACAAAACAAGAAAAACCAATTGAAATTAAAACGTAATGAATAAATATAATGAAAATAATTGATGCGAAGGCATTGAAGCGAGGATCATCATCATTCGACGAATGTTGACAGCAGCCCTGCAAACACACAACACACACACACATACATAAAATAATAAAGATTACTATGCATATAACAGAAAGAGTAAGTAGTATTGGTTAGAAAGAGAGAATAAGCATTAATTCAAAACAAGAAATTTCTGAAATTGAACGAGAAAATGTATTCATGCGAATGAACCATGTTTGCCATTGAGAAAACATTTACATTATTGAACCTATTGTTTTTGTTGTTGTTGTTATTTTGGTTTTTATTACAATTCTTGTTGTTGTGTTGTTGTTGACTCATTGATTATTGTTATTGTCTATTACGAGTATATATTGTACTATTATTGGCATCAGGTCCAGTGTCCTATGTCCGATTTGTTATTATTGTCGCATTGTAGTTTAACAAAGTGTGCACAATTTTTTCTTTTTTTTTCCATTCATTTTTTGATACTAGCATACATATATTATTTTTTTTCAATTCACACGGCTTATTGACGTTAGAATAATTAAAAATGACAACAACAAAATAAACAAGCAAAAAGGTTAACTTCGGCTATAACGAAGTTGATATACCCATTTGCCTAGCATTCAGAAATATTTGATTATTGTTTGAACTTATGCTTAGGATATAGTCAGTAAATATACAACATATCAACACTGAGGACGAAATATTTGTATGGCAGCTTTACGATCCAGTAATCCTAGGGTTGGAAATTTATATGGTTTATGAATATGGGTCGAACATTTATACAAACCAAATTTCAGTTTGATAATTCAAAAAACAAAAAAGTTTTTCCAATAAGAACCTGAATTTTCACCAGAGTTTGTATGGCAGCTATACGATCCAGTATTTCTGGGATTTTGAAATTTTAGAAGGTTAGTTAATATGAATCAGACATCTATACTCTTCAAATTTCAGATCAATAACACAGAAAAAAAAAAGTTTTTCTAATAGGAACATAAATTTGAATTTTGGTTTGTATAGGAGACATACGATCCAGTAAATCTAGGATATTAAAATTTACAAAGTTTATGGTCATTGGTCAGAAACATATAATGTCCAAATTTAAGTTCGATAATACAAAAAACAAAAAACTTTTTCTAATAAGAACATGAATTTTCATCGGAGTTAGTATGGGGAGCTACACGATCCAGTAATCCTAAGGTGTTGAAATTTACATCGTTAGTAAATATGGGACTTATACTTATACTAATTAAATATTAGTTGAATAATATAAAAACCAAAAAAAGTTTTTCTAATAGGAACAGACATTTGAATTTGGGTTTCTATGGGAGATATTCGATCCAGTAACTCTAGGGTATTGAAATTTACAAAGTTTGTGGTTATTGGTCAGAAACTTAGGATGTCCAATTTTCAGTTCGAGAATACAAAAAACAATAAAGTTTTCCTAATAAGAATATGAATATGAATCTGGGTATGTATGGGAGCTATACGATTCAATAATCCTAGCGCCTTGAACTATTTCTGTTTGGTGGCCATAAATCAGAAATTTATAGCTCCATAATTTCGTTAGTATAAAAAACAAAAAAAGTTTTTCTGATAAGAACCTGAATTTTATGGATTCTTAGATGTCTCCTTCTGTCTGTTACAAACTCCATGAAAAACTTATAAAACTATTCACTGCGTGAAAAGTATAAAACCAATGATCTATATAGAAATGAAATATAGCAGAATCTGATGCTCGTATTTTAAAAACAACGTGGAAACAATAGCACAATATAGGAGAACATATTCCTGTAAAAATGTCTTTGTTTTAGATTTTTTTCCCTATATTTTTATTATAAAAAAAATTTATAGTTTTATCTAAAAATATTTATTTTTTAAAAAAAATAATTTCATATTCATTTAATTGCAAAAAAAAAACTAAAAAAGAACATATTTATTTTGTTTGCATTGAAATCTTGTTGTAACTTTGGCCTTTATTTGTATCTTTGTTTGCGCTCATGTAAGCATGTACACATTTTTGCTATTGAAACCTTTTCAGCTACATTTTTCCATAATTCGAATATTTTTTTGAGTTTATTTTTAGAACAAATTTTGAATAAAAAACTAAATTAACAAGATAAAAGAGCAAGGGATATGCTATTATACATATGTATTGTATTATAAATGGCTTCGATCCTTTGTAATGAATGAAAGTTAGCCTCGGAAAATAAAAAAAAAATTGTTTTTTAAGTATAAAATATAAACACATCATACTGGGCCAGATTACCAATCCTCATCCTTACCAACTATATAAGTTTAAATTGCTAGTAGGTAATATTATTTTAAAATAGAAGATATTTTTACCTGACACATTATTTCCAATCATTAAAAGTTCAGTTTTTATGCTTTTTCAAGACTCAAAGCGCCGTCGTGCATTATTATCTGAGAGAGCTGGATCTTTTGAAGAAGAAGAAAACTCTCTTTAATACACACTGTTAATGGACCCTGCAGCATTAACGTGTACTCTAATATCTTTATTCCGTAACAAATGATTAATCAGGAATAAGTTTTGTTCCGCGAGCAGGTTTGTATGCAGAGATCATGTTTCGGAGTTCTTTTATAATAAGCTTACTGGTTACATTAGTTTAATTGACCGTAATTTTTTCATTTTTGACACTGTTGAAGACAAACAGTGGGTTGAGAAGCTTTATGAAGTCTCTGCGATAGTGAAATCAACTTTTAATGACTGATACATTGAATTTAAACACAGTCCTATGATGGTAAATTCTTTGGTCGCCCAAAGAAAGAAAGAAAGTTTTGAAAGACTTTAAAGTGATGTTGGTGGGTAGGTAGCTGCCACCTTTTATATATCAAAAGGTAGTGTGTCGACGGATTAAAAGCATCAAGGCGTCGATGATTCAGAGCGCTGTTTGTAGCAATTCTAAAGAGATAAACATCATTTCTTGCATTGGTGTCATTGAATGAAACATAAATCTATTACCAAATGCGTAAATCAAAACGATCCTTAACAAAATGGGCAAATGGCGGAGAGAGTCATCCAAAGAGACCAAACACTTAATACATTGTTATTTGGGTACGTTATAGTATCCATATTTGGAAATGCATAGGATATTTTGTTCATCGACAATCTTCAGAAAGGTAAAACTATCAAAAGCGACTAATATATGGATCGTTTGAGTTAGGAAATTAAAAAATAAAAACCTTCAAATGTAAAAAAAATGTGCTGTTCCACCAAGATAAATGCCCCTTGTAGCAAATCCAAACAAATGATGGTTAAATTGAGTGAATTACTCTTCGATTTGTGCTCTCATCTATCTTACTCTCCAGATCTGGCCCCCAGTGACTACTTGCTATTTTCAGATATCAGAAAGATGTTCCAGGAAAACAAATTTGCCTTAAATGCAGAAGTCATGCTGAACCATTGATATTAACTTAGATCTTTCCAAATTAATTCATAAGAAATATATTTTACTTAAATAATAAAGGTAGACAGACATAAATGAAGAGATTTTAAAGGTTTTGACACATATTTTTTTTTTTTTATTACTAAAGTAATAAAATGTCATTTTCTCATTTTCTATTATAATTTTTAAATCCTGATTACTTAAGCTTCATTCATTCATAATCACATTTCACTTTACAAGAGCAAACTTATTTGATATTTTCATCATATTCTACTATTTTATAACAATTTTTTATTTATGAAAATGTCACTAGAAAGGACAAATGAACTAGAAAGGACATTTTACATATAAATATATGAGTCTCTGTGTGTGTGTGTTTGCGTATGATGAGCAAAACTTCTAATGGACTTTTGAACTAAAAGATACAATATATTGCAAAAAAAAAATTTCTTGAAATAAAATAAAGACCAGTGACCAACCGCACTTGATATGCGTGAAGTATTATCCAAACTCAGTACTATTCTACTTATTTCTTTTCCATTCGTTCATTCATTCATCCATTCCATCCATTATTTCTTCCAGTTCTTGTGTTGCTTGGTATTTTTTTTTCTTTTCTTTGCTTATTTGTTACTTTCATCGAAAAATAATGGAATCGATTTAATTTCACCACTGAAACGCGAGTAAACAATGGAATCCTTACTCCTCCACTACTCCCATTTCTTCCTCTGTCTGTGTCTCACTTGTTGTAGTCCGCCGAAAAGTTGTTGACAGCTCACGTTTGCGGCTGATGATGTTGATGATGAGTATGATGATGATGATGATGACAATAACAACGTAGCCATCGAACAAAGTGAATGAAGCACAGAGCGTTCAACTGAATGTCCTTTATAAACACAAACACATACATAGCCAAACAGACAGACAGATAATCATACAAATACGTGTGCATATACAATACATGTACGCACTCGCGAACAATGGCAATGAAGCTAGAAGTCAGTTTTGATACTCTACTAGATGCGATGGTGTGTGAATTTTTGTTAAACTTTCAATGTTCATGGAGAGAGAGAGAGAGTGGACAAGGATATCAGAACGTTGACATTATCATCGTCCAGCTAAACCAAATTAATCACAAATATTACTTTTTGTTTATTTGTATCTTGACCCGCGTCACTTTGTTTCTCTTATTCACCAACCAAATCTTGTTTTCTATCTACTATGTACTTGAGTACGAGTATCGAGGAATGCGTTCGTGCATGCGTAAGGACAACGATTCTTTCTACTAAAGCGTCTAGCTAGGAGTCACGTTGGCTCCTCTGCCATACTCATCTTTATGTTCTTATGGGTCAGAGACACTAAAACTGCCACTGGCTTTTTTCGTTCATTATTTTTTATTTCTTATCCTCATCATGAATTACTGGATGATAAGAAGAAAAGTCTATCTCTTTTTCATTGTTCTCATTTGGTGAGCTCCCGTCTTCGTCCTGTGTTCCCATATATTTGACATTTCCGTTTATATTTCCAGTTCATGTTTTTGATATTATGTATTTCATTTCATTTCATGTCATTTTATTTAGCTTGGTCTTAGTCTTGTTGATCTACTTTTTGGTCTGGTTTTTCTTTAAATGATGTCATGTTTCTTTTTTTTTTTTCTTTCTTATTTCTAGTTGATGTTGAGCTATTTCTTTATTAAATTGACACATACTGACAGCATTATGATAACGGTAAATCGAAAGAGAAAGTAAGAAATAAGTAGAAACAATAAAAGCAAACGAAACAACAAAATTGACAGCAAAACAAAAGTCAATCGCATTTCAAGCAAAAGTCGAATGCTCTGACATAAAGGCAACAACAACAACAACAAAAAAAAAAAAAAACTACAATACAACAAAAATAACAATGGAAATTCACTTGATTTATATATCTTTGCCATTTATTTATTTTACTCACATACATTCATACATAACATTCACATAGATACTCGTAACATGTTTGTATATCTCGTATGTATAACGAGTGTTCGCTTACTCAAAGTGCTGGTCAAAGTTCACCTCGGCGCTTTTGTTTTATACTAACACTCATGCACACAAACACACACACACTTGTGTATATCATATCTATATGTGTGCATGTGTTTGTTATTTGTTTTTTTACAGATGTAAAGGTTCTGAACTATTTCACGCGCTTCAACATTTTGACATTCAATATGCGGGTCATTTTCCATTTAATGATGCGTTTAATTTGTTGCTTTTTGACACTTTTCCTACTCCAAATATTCCATGTTATCCTCATGATGGCGTGTGTTTCTTTTCTTTGTTAATGAAGCTTTGTTCTTTGTTTATGTGTGACGATGTCTTTACTTCATTTGTTATATTGGAAAATAAAATAAAAGTCGCCACGGCGTATGCTTAACACAATAAACAATCACACATCCGAAACGTGATTCCTCACATTTCACACTCTTTATATTAAAGATTCCCTTTAACTGTGTGGAGTAGATTTTCATTGTTTAACTTTAAGTTCTCCAAAATATTTGAAAAATTATTTCTTGGTAGATTACTGTCTATATTACGCCATTTCAATTCACCAATTTGGCTTAAGGAAACACCATGGTACTCCGGAGAAAGTCGTTCAAACATCTTATCTGCACTCGAGAGAAAGCGATACTGCGTTGGCGCTTTTCTGGACATTGAACATTCTTTCGATAGTGTCTGGCATCAAGGACTGCTCAACAAATTAAACGATATCTTGCCGTCTCTTCTTTTTAAGGTTGCAGAATCTATTTTGTCTTACAGAACGTTTTTCGTAAAGTACAGAGATGCAAAACTTTCAATCAGACCTGTTCAGGCTGGTGTTCCCCAAGCCAGCGTACTAGTTCCTCGCTTTTCACCATTTTTATGGCAGATATACCCCAACCGATCTACAATGCCACTATCTTAGCTACACTGCGGTTCTCTGTTTTGACAAATCACCGATGGAAATCGCTTCAATCCTGCAATCAGCATGCCTACAAGTCTCCAGGAAATAAACTTTCATAGTAGCCATTACAATGACAGGCTTCTTCTTCTCTCCCACCCAAATCCTCTAGCTGAGTCACTAACCAGGACGGTACTTCAAAGGCGCCTAAAAAAAATCCATCCACGCAACTTATTAACTATTACTTAAAAAAAAAAGTAGTAGTAGTCATAAGTACAATATGGAAGTGAAACTTCATTAGCGAAGAGAGTCAAATCCAAAAATTGGAAAATGAAATGTGACGAAAATCAAAATTTGACGATATTATTCTTATTATTATTTTTTTTGAGCTATTTAGGCAAATACAATATGGAAGTGAGAGTAGGACTTGCAAACCGAGGGCGTGGGGTTCGAGTCCTGGGATTTTTTTTTTATTTTTTTTTTGTTTTGTTTTTGAAGTGAAACTTCTCTAGCAAAAGGAAGTAAATTCAAAAAATAAAGAAGTTTTCCTTCACAAAAAAAAAAACTCCATGTTTCTTGTTTTTTTTTTAATAATTTTTATTTCTTTTAATTTAATGCTTTTTCAATTTGGCTTCTACACTCTACACGCCACTGAGACATTTCAATTTTATTTGTCTACATAGCTCCAATATAATAATAACAACATCGTCAAATTTTGATTTTCGTCACATTTAATTTTGATATTTTTTGGATTTAGTCCGCTTCGCTTAAGAAGTTTCACTTCAAAAAATATTTTCTGCTAAATGTATAAAAGTCATTTCTCTATGATTTTTACTCAGTCCTCACAACAATACTTTATAACTTTAAGTGGTTCAATTAATCCTATTATATGTAAAACTAAAAAAAAAAAAAATAAAAACTAAGTTTAATTTGTTGTAGTAAAACAAAAGATTATTAATATTTTTTTTTTTTAAAAACGATGGTTCTTACCATGTTTCTTGTTTTTTTTTTTTTTTTTAATAATTTTTATTTATTTTAATTTAATTCTTTTTCAATTTTTCGCTTCTACACTCTTTCAGTATCTCATTCTTTTTCTCTTTCTCTTTCACTTTATCCTCATCATTCTTATCTTTAATGTTTGCTAAACTCATTTTCATATTTTTGTTTCTTTTTGTTTCTATTTCCTTAGATGCCGCAGAATATAAAACGTTTAGGGTTTCCGCCTGCACCCGCATTCAAAATGAAGGCATATTTTTTGCGGTAAGTGTAAACATTAATATTTTATTTGAGTGTCTTAACACTGAAAGAATGAATACTAGTATACCAAGGAGGGAACTCTAGCTTTAGGGCAATTTTGATTCATAGAAATTTGAGATATTCTCAGTGTGAAGCAAATCCTTTTTCCGTCGTTTACTAATTTGACGCGCATTCTTGGCTGGAGTAACAGTCGCCATAGTATCCTTTGTCTATTCATTTAATTCTGTCCAAGCATCCTCCGTTCCTTTGTTCATCCTTTCTGTCTGTGGTCACTGCCAACAATTCATTAAGTTTTCGCTGTAAGCAAATTTATCAAACTTGGCGACGACGACGACGATGGCGTTGGCGATGTGATGAGATACGATGCGATGCGATGCGATACGACGCGACTCACTTTGGTTTGGTTGAATTTCGTTTTTATGCCATAAGACACTAGGAACAAAAATAGATGTAGAAGACGAAAGATGAAAGAGTAGAAGTGGCAACAGCACATTTTGTGGTAATTTTCTATTATGTAATAAAAATATTAAATTTTTGGCTTTAAAATCGGTTTGAGTTTTAGTTTCTTGTTTGGATTTTAATGCTTTCCAACGCCAAAGCCAAGCCTCATGATGAAACCAAATTGTGGTTATGAATTCCAAGAAAATCAAGCATTTACTTAAATGGTTTTGAAGTATTTCTTAGCTAAATTTGAGGCACTTAACTAAATGAACAGATGCTTCAGATTATATTGTGTAGAAATACAGGGAACATATGATAAATGTGAATGCATTTGCATCATCATTTTTCTGATATTAAAAACAAAACTTAAAGCAACTTAGGCTTGCTTGTATGTATGTGTATGGAGTCGAGTAGAGTGTTTTACCTGTGGCGTTGACTCCTGAGTGGCAACTCACTTTATTATGCGCCATAATCATCAACATTATCCCCATCATAATCATTATAGCAGTGCAAGGATAATGCGCTGCATGATGCGCCACCATTCAACTTAACTATTTGACTCCGGTACTGACCTGCGTATGCATACTTCCTTCTATCATTCTATGCTGCCGTTCCATTCTTACCATTCTTCATTGCTTCATTTGCCCCTGCCTTCTTTCATTTACTCACTCTGTCGGCTTAAGTGCTTTTTACAGGCAACTTCATGTGAAAGCGCATAGCGCATACCTTGGCTCACTCACTCTCTCTCCTCATTCTCCAATCATCAGCCTTTACATGTTCTTCATATTGCCTCCTGAATCTTGTTGTTGCTTGTTTCCGTTTGTGGCGATGCCTCTTTAGCAAAAAAAAAAAAAATATATAAAATAGAAATGTATCTGAGGCAAGCAGGCAGGAAGGTAGTTAGGCGGCTAGCATGTGCTGGTTGCCTTCTTCATTTCGAATTATGTTTCGTGGTACTCATGCTGTGCGGCGACGACTTAATGCCACTTCCACTCATACATCATCATCATCAACCTCATCACGCCACATATAACACAACAGCGCAATGCAATACAACAGGAAGCGGAAACATTTTGCTCATTTGTGCTGTTTTTCGTTGCTCTTAATTTTTGTTCTATTCCCTTTTATTTTCGTTGTTGCGTTTTGGTTTTGTATTTTGTTCCTTTTTTGTTTGTTTCTTGTTTTTTTTTTTTTGATTTTTTTTTTTTTTCATTTAACTAAGTGCAATTAAGTCGCGCTATTGCTTTACACGGAATAGGATCAGGAGCAGTATAAAGGAATGCCCAACTTCATGCGACTGTCAACGACTTTGATATGTTGCTCCTTCACACTTCAAGTGCTTCAGATTCTTTCTTCTACTCTGCAAACATGCATTGCTTTGAGTGAGTGAGTTATGATTTTACACTTGTCCTTTGTTGTGTAGTGGGGATTTTCCAAAGATTCAAAGGATTTAAATTGTTTGTCGTAACTTATCGTTTACAGTTTGTCATTAATTTTTATTTGTTTTAAGTGAAACTTCTTTAGCGAAGGGGAGTAGATACAAAAAAAACTGAAATGTTACGGAAATCAAAATATGATGATGCTTCAGAGACGCACAAGATAATGCAGCGTAGAGAATGCATGTTTATGCATAAGAGAGAGAGAGATAAAAATGCTTTACTGATGTGTGTTTTTGCAAAGATCGTATAAGTGACCGAAGATCGAGCGAGCGTCTCTTGAGAAGGGAAGTGCGCGGGTTGCTTGTGTTGTTGATGCTTTGTTGCGCATTGTTTTCTGCGTCTCCCCACTATGTCTCTGAAGCAGCATGGCATTTTGATTTTAGTCACATTTCATTTTATAATTTTTGGATGTACCTCCCTTCGCTAAAGAAGTTTCACTTCCATACTGTGCTTATGAGGGTGCGGCGTACTTCTTTTTTTTTTGTTGGATGCATTACATTGCATTCTAAAAACTTAAATTTCTAAATTTATGGAAAAATATTATTTTAAAAAAAAAAACTGGAAAACTGCAAAACTGAAGAAAAAACCAATTAGCTTGGAATATTTTAATTTAAACCATCAACTAATCTGAGAAATTGTTAAAAGAAAAGTGAATGAGAGTGTGAATATTTTCATTAAATGAGATTTTGCAACAACATTGACTTCCAACGAAGATGAAAGTTGAAATTTTCTCATTGGAATGGAAAATAAAAGAAAATAAAATAATAAAAAAAAATGTTATTTTGCAAAAATATTTAATTTTAATTAAAGCTGTCGCATTTTTTCGCATCACTGCCACACAAGTTGAGAGTAGAGGACTTGCCGCAAGAATCCAGTAGTCATTCCACATCTATACGAGTATCTACATCCATTTCCACTTTTGCACTTCGCACTTTTGCAAATAATTTGCATATTTTATGCCAAAGTATCCAAGCGTTGAAAAAATGCTTTGCACAGTGGCACAAAACGCCACTGAAAGATGTCATGGCAACCCCCTCAACATTCAAATTTCCAAACTCCCAACCTGTTATGGTTCACACAGAGTGTTCTCTGCGTTAGTGCACCCCAGCGGCCACTTGTCTGTTCACCTATGCGGCAAACCAAACGACGACGGCGACGAAAGACCAGACCAGAACAGACCACCTTATGCAACCCCTAAATGCATTGCTACGCAGAATGTGGCAAGTAATAAAAAATACAGAGTTTTAAAATACTTTTTGCCACATGTGGACACTTGAGATGCAAGTTGAGTTGAGTTGAGTTCAGTGTAGTTTAGTTTAGTTGAGTTCAGTGCAGTGCAGTTCAATTCAGACAGAGAGTTACGCGTTGCGCTCCGACGCGGACATCATCAGACGACCATCGTTTCTCATAGCAACAACATCATAATCATCATCAACAGCAGCATCATCATAAGCAGTCTCTATTAAAGGAGCAAGAGTGCAACGACACTTGGGTTGAGTCTCAGTCAGTCAGTCAATTCTCAGGTGCCGCCGTCTAATGTATAAAATCTAACAATTCATTCAATGCGCCGAGTTTTATACAGAACCTTTTTGTTTCCTTTTTAACCTTTTAAATTCTCACCTTTTTATTTGAATTTGTTCATTTTGCAACTTTGTTGTCTAAACATGTTCTGTCGTTCTCTTCTCACCCACAACAGTCAGCAGTCGCCTCTTTCAGTTTGTGAAAAGCAAGCAAAAGGCATTGAAGAGTTTAGAACAAATTGAAAGGATTTCCATGACATTGTGGCGTGTTACTTTTAATCAGATGTGTTATTTTTTTTTTTTTATTGTAAAAGTTAGTGAAAGGCTTTCATTTACAATTAATTTACAACGAAATCCACTGAAATCTTAAGGATTAGTGCAATAAATCCTCATAAAAATCTCTCACATATTTTAATTTGCATGCAAGAAATATTTTCTACATATATTTATGTCCTTGCTTGAAAAAATATGCATGCCTGTCAAGGGAGTTAGAATTGGAGGCACTTGAGGGAGAGTGGAATAGATTTGAGTTAACATTAAGAATTCTAATGACAAAAGATGGGGGAAAACTAACAGTTAACTGGTTATAAAAGAAGCAGGAGAACAAAACTGACAAGGGAACATTAGGAGGGACGTCTTCCGTTGGCATCGAGGGAAGCGCCATCCATACAAGGCTTAATGACTAATGGACTCTTAATGATCTTACATGGCGCACGACAGGCACAAACTGCCAAAACGGAAGCACAGAACACGGCAGCGTAAAGACAACGAATAAGTATGCAAAAGTCAAGATGATGACGTCAGATAGTGCAAGGACAACCAAACGACGATGACAACGACAACGACAACGACAGCGACAACGATGATGATAACGAAAACGAAGACAAAGTTCAAACTTAATAATGGCAACACGAAGTTTTTGTCTTGTTTTTCTCGATTTTTGTTCGTGGGGATGCTTGTTTGCTGTTGCCGTTGTTTATGAATCTTTTTGTGCAGGAAGTGCTGACAATAACAACAGCAACAACTACAAGGGAAAATAACGAAAAAAGAAACCTAGAATCATTGGGGAAGTGGTGAGCAGCAAATTCTGGATGGAGCTAACACGTGACAAGGTGCACAGAAGTTGCAACATGCAAAACTCAAATTGCTCAAGGGCGATATGAAACCCTTGTCCTGACTTCACTTAGCATGGCTTCACTAACCTTGTTCTCCTCTCCGTTGTCACTTGCAAAGCTCATAGAATTTTGCAAAATTAAATTAGTAAATTTGTTGCAAAGTTGGTTGATGTTGAAAGGAAAAGATAGAAAAAAATAAGTAAGCAAGTTAAGGTTCATCGCACCTCACATCTTTGTCAACGTTAAAGATTCATTTATCATGAAGATGCAGGTTCCTTAATGATTTTTGTTTTTCACTCAATCACAAAAAATATAATGCTGTTGAAGTTTAGTAGAGATTCATCTTTAGGTTACGCAAAAATTAATTAATACTTTTTCGGTAAAGGTTCTTTTTTTCTTGTTTTTTTTTTTTGTCTGTCCTTGTCCTTGTTAGTCAACCGTAAATCGACATTCCTTCACCTTAAGTGACCTTCTTTAAATGTACATAACCTAACCTTCTTATTGTACATATAACTAAAATCAAAAAAAAAATTCAAAACACAGAAAAACATATGTCAAAAGAAATCCAAGTAAACTGGCATTTGCTTTGTTGGACCTGCTAAGTTATTCGATTTGTCTAACTCAAATCTGCGAAATTCAACATTGAACATTGTTGAACTGTACAATCTAAAATAATAAAAACAAAAACATGTTGAAATAGTAAAGTTCTAAAACAAATGTTACAAATTTCGATAAAACCCCGCAAGACAACGCAAATAAAAAAAATAAAAAATCGGTACGCAAACAAACCCATTTCCGGTTGAGTGCGTTTGCGCGACTTGCCCGAATTCCCTGAGTAAGTGTGGGACAACAGTTGTTCATTCACTTCCTCACGCAATACGAGTATTTTCCTCAACCCGAACCGACTTGGCTCAGCAACGTTTCACCTTCCCTCAACCCTAATGAGTATCTATCTACCTTTGCCATGCTTGACTGCCCACACAGCCGCAAATGTCAAGCGCTTCGACGACGATTAGAAAAATACATTCACACAAACACATATACATATGTAGGTTGTTTTTTTGTTTTCTTTTTGCTGTTGTAATTCCTTTTCCTGCACCTGCACACTCTTTTCTCCTGTTCTGATCTCTTCTCATATCATCTCTTCCGATTTACCTACAACTTATTTGGTTGCTTTAATTTAGTGGGAGGTTTTTAAAAGCAGCGACCCCTGTTTTAAACTGCCTCAGTGAGTTGTGTGTTTGTGGTAAGGATCCCTGAAATGAATTGGTTATAGTCGAATTCACGACATTTGTCAATGTTGGTGTTTGTTTCACGCATTTGTTGTTTGCATATGTAAATGTATCTCAATCAAATGTGCAATCGCGCCACAGACATTTTGATTAATCGTTGTATGTATCTTTTTAAGTTAAGAGATTCTTAACATTTGATTTGATTGAATCGAGAGAGAAAAATATTTGGTTAGCGAATAAGTTTTCACGGTTTCTTTTTTAAATTTATCATTCTGCATGTTTATAAATATTTTTGGCATAATGTTTCACATTAATCGAATTAGGATGTTTCTTTCTAACGGAGTCTTTATTTTGTTTGCTGTTCAAGTTTATTTATGGTAATATTTAGATCATTAAAATGAAATGTCAAGTTGAGACAAATACACATATTCGCCAACTTCTTTTTGTTACTTTTAATCAAGGTTCTATACGTAAAGCCGCAAAAGCTGCTGGAGAAGGACTTCATGACAGAAAAGAATACATATGCCAAGTACAAAAATTGAATTTTACCTCAAAGATTCACCTTATTCTTCATGCCCATCCAGTTGATTTCAATAAAGGCAAATTAAACCAATCTTTGAACGAAACTTCAGGACAAAACACAAAGGAATTGATAGACAGGGAACTACGAATTGATTGAACGAAACCAAATGATGAACGTGAAATTTAAAAGAAAAGATCTAAACAGCCTCATGATGTTCTTTTTCTGCAGGACATCAAAATATTTCCACCTTCTTCAATCTCTTTTAAATACTATTCATGCAGAATGAAGAGCTTGGTTTGATGAATTTTTATAGTAAATTTTACTGGATCATATATATGGCTCCCATATGGTTCTTGTATGGGGACCTCTTTCAATTTGTAACTTTATTTTTGGTTTAGTATTTGTTGATGTAGCCCCAATAAAACGACACATTCTGTGAAAAATATCACCTTTCTACAATACCTATTACGGTGCATGAGATAGAGCTCGACGATGGACAGACATACAGCGTAGTCTTAGTTCCTTTGGGTACGGAACTCTAATAAACAACAAAATGAAAAGAAAAATGCGTGAATTTAGATGCCAATCTCAGGTGTAAAAGTTTAAAATACAATATCATTTTTCTTCCAAAAGATGGCGCACAAAGCCAATTCATTTTTATTTCAAACCCAAAGTGACATTTTGTAAGTATGACAGCCCGCTAAAAAACCTGATATTCGTTTGTTTATTTAGAGGTTAGTATCATGCTTCCTTTCGTTTGTCACATATCGACATTTGATGCCATTTGATTTCCTTATTACACAAAAAAAAAAAAAAACATGGGAAAGACGTCGAATTCTCATGGAAACTTACGGCGGGCGTGCTTGCTCTATTTGTCAAGACTTGTGAATGCTGGTTTCAATGATTCAAAAGTGGTGCATTTCCATGCATTAATCGAAAAATTACCAGAATGGGCCAGAAAATTCAGTCAAATTGGTTAGAGACATCATTTGCGCCCTTGATCGGGAACTCTTACCCCACCTGCTTTATACATCAAACGTGACTACTTATAATTTTGGTTGTTTTCATCATAGATGGGACACGCACAGGCTAAGTAGATGGATTTTAATGAAGAATGAAACTTCGTTTTTGGAATGGCATCCATCAATTGCCTTCCAATAAATTTTTCTATTATTCCAAAATTATTGTATATTTTTAATGAAAAAAAAAGGAGACCTTGTGAGCTCGTACTCCAGATAAGTATATTTAGATGAAGTAGTGGCAATTTTTTATTCATTTTTCTCACTTTATTCCTAGTATCTAATTACGATCAATTCTTAAGATTTGTTTCAATGAACTCAAGACCTATATTCATGTTAATCATGCGGCAACTACTTATTATGAACAAAAAGCAATGGCATAATGAGTTTTGTTATGTTTGTTTTGATGGGCGTACCATATGTTGGTTAGTCTGTGTCTTTTGGAGCGTAAAATAACATAAGATTGTTATGACAATACCAATTTTGTCCATTTAATGAAGAAAATCAACCACGCGTTGCTTTTTTATATAATTTTAAGGTTGAGTATTACCGCCTTCAACTAGAATATACAATATATTAAGTATTACAGTATGTACGATGCAATCATGATGTTTGGCAACATGATGATGAGCTTAGCAACAATTTCCCTAATACATGCAACATGTTACGCACACACTCCAACCAACCTAAAAACCGACAACAGACAAAACAGTTTGAATACTCAACAATATTTATATATTTTTGTAAAATATTTCATTAAATAAATAATATCCATAGTTTTTACTAAATCTATTGAATAACTTTAATTAATTTTAAATTGAATTAATAAATTAATAAAGAATCTATAAACTTTTCAATTGAATCCCCTTTCAAACTTGTTGGTTCCTACCTCACTGATCTCCTGGCAAAAACGTAAACACAACATGTTTGAATGAGCTGCACTCTTAGTGTTCCGTTTCCATTCTATTCCACCAATCCCAGAGTCTCAGCATTGAGAGCGACTGCGACGCTAGCATAACGAAACGAACAGAATGAAACGCGTCAAGTGAATGTTCGTGCTTTGGCTTTTCCGATTTTCAGTTTACCGTTTATTTCGCGTTTTCTTTCGGTTCGGTTCGGTAGTGGTGCCACTTTAATGGGCAACGGCAACTAGACGCGATTTGAGTCAGGTTTTTTAAATGAGAAACACAACTGACAGAAAGAACTCGACTCTTGACTAACCAACTGATAAATTTATAAACAAAACAAAAAATATTGTAATTGAATAACGAAAGTGTTTTAATAGATTTTAAAATGAAATTATTTCCATTATTACAAATCAAAGAAAAAGGTGTGAAATATTCAATCAATTAAACGCAACAAAACCAAAATAGAGATTAATAAATTAATCAAAAAAGATATAAAGAAATATTTATTACGTTTACTTTAACAAAGAAACAAATTAATTACAGTTATTTTATGTGCAGTTATTATGATGCTCGGCACGAGATGAAAGCATGCTAAAGCTTGCTTTGTTCATTCATTCATACATTTATTTATTTATCTACGATTGATCCTTCTTTGTTTCTACCATTCTATCGGTTGTTGTTTCCCCACTCGCACTTGCTTGTGCATTCATGCACACATACTTCGTTCATGTTTCAACATGAAATATAACGGTACATATTTCACAATGCAAGAAGTGTAACAGTGTAAGTGAGTTTGACTACTGTTCTGTGTTCTCGAAGTAAAGTAAAGCACAGAAAAAATTGCATTGAAGAATTGTGAACAAAAAAAAGAATCTCCAAAATTATATATATAAAAAAAAAAATTAAAGAAAAATATAGCAAAAGTAAAGTAAAGTAAAAGAGAAGAAAAAATACTTTGACATACTTTTCTACTTCGTGCAAAATTTTCAACTTTCGACGGTTATAAGGACGTTTTCAACTCGACACAAACAGTGAGAGTCAACACCAGCAATATCAACTAACAACAACAACAACATCAATAACAACAACGACAACAGTTAGAAGAAAGAGGAACAGCCAAAACGTGGAGCAGTTTATCTTCAATTCCTGTCATCGTCGTAGCCATCGTCATCGTGGTCCTTTGGAACGTTTGCCTCATCAATAACAACAGTAAAATTTTTATGTTTACGAGTGTTATCCTGTAACGTTCAAGGACTCTTCATCATTCTTTTATTTGTGCCCCGTTTGAAACAGAGCAAAAGAAACGCTCACAAAATTATTAAATGTGACAACGGATTAAACGGTTGGTTGCACTCTTTTTCTATCTATTATATTTATGTATGTATGTGTGTATATATATACTTATTCTTTATGACTACAAGTCTAGAAAAAAAAAAAAAAAAAAACACAATAACAAACAAACAAGTAAATTTAAGTCATCAGATTTGGTGTCCCATTTCAGAAAATTTAAGAAGAAATGAACAGAACAAAAGTATGAGAACAGAACAAAACAACACAAAAACTTACTTCTAAAAATCCATTGACCTATAAACTTTTGAATTGCATTTTTGACTTTTATCCTTTTCTTCATTCTTCTTTCTACTTTATGCATTAATACATAATATGAAACGAAAACCTAATTAGAAGAGAAAATATTGTATTTGGGTTTCTTTATTTTACAGTCGTCGTTGACTATTAAGATTAAAGTGTGTATTAGGGAATAGCTGAAATGAAAGGAAGAAATGCTAGGGCAACCCCACACACTTGTACAATATTATGTGATTTCCTTTACCTGGTAAAATTTCCAGCAACTGAACTGAACTGAACTCTCAGAATTGAATTGAATTGCACTAAGCAAGTTATTAACCCATTTCTGTTGAAAATTTTATATTTTTTCTTTTTTTCTTCTTCACTCTCCTCATTACTTTCTTCATAAAATTTCATATTTTCCTGCTTTGATTTACACTTCATTAACCAAATGAAATGCACACGAAATCAAGTACATTCTGGGTTAAGGAAAAAGAAATGAAGGCAATAAAAGTATCTCTCCCACACACACACACATAGTAATATGTATCATAGTAGTATTTACTTTTTGGTTTATCAAATAAGTAATTCACCAGTAAACAAAGTAAAGCAAAATGAATAAAAATGGCAAGGAAGAATCATACAAAAGTTATGAGTAGAAAAATATTCAGAAAGTAAAATTCTGAAAGTACTTAAATGAATCTCTATTATAAAACTCCTATCTCCTATCCGGAAGATAGATACATTTGCTTATTTTGCTTTCTGATATCTTTAATATTGTATGTATTTTTATCCATCCACATTTCTATGCACATTCACTTGAATTTGAATTTATCATTCTGTTGAATTCTAGTCTAGTGAGTGAATCTGATTTTGAGTAGTAAAAATATGGTAACAGTATTCAACATTGACATAAGTACATACGTACATAGATACATTTGAGTTGCTCTTCTCCAAGAATGAAAGGATAATAAACATAAATTCTCTTTTAAAAATTGTATTTTATTTACACTGCACACTGCACACTGCACATCTTCTACTGCAATTGCTTGCTTTTATGCATTCATAAATTTTTATCAAATCATTGCATCAAGCTGCTAGTAGAATAGAATACAATAGAATAGAATGGAATACCATAATCAAATAGAACAATAATATTTGTTGTTTAGTTTGGTATAGAAAGAAAATTCTATCTTTTGCTATGAAAAGGATATTGGATTAATAATTCAGCTAGGCCAATATTGATTGCATTTCAATGATGATTATTTTATAATTTCCAGGTTCCTTAATGTATTCAAGTCAAATAAGTTTTTCTTAGAAATTCAAATGAAATTTTTAGATATCCTTGGAAATCAATTCAATCATTCAATTAACAACAGGAACAACCCACAACATTTCCTTTCGTTTTGCACGTGTCCTTGATGATGATGACGACAACAAACGAAACGAAATGAATTTATTCAGCATTACCACCATCTCAAATCAAGATTCTCGTTTTAATTGCTCATAAATTTTCATATACAAACAGACTGAAAGTGGTGACTAAGTAAGAGTTTCACCACCCACTACTAGGTATGGTTCTTCTTCCCTTTCGCTTGAACAATTTAACCAACTAAAACAGTCCCACGCCAAATCGTCGTAGTCGTTGTAGGAACACAAACGCAATAAAATTTAATTAAGCAGGAATTTTATTGTTTATAAATTCATGTTAATGATAATTTGACTACAATTTTCAAAATAAGGACGATGAAGACGATGTATGATGACATTCAAATGAAGGCCAGTTTGTTTCATTCTTCCATCGTCATCTTCATCATCATCATCATTATCATTATCATCATTAGTAACAAACAATAGAAGAAGAAGAAGTTTACCCAAAAACAAAAATAAATAAAAATACTTCAACAATTAACTTCAAAATAAAGTTAATAACGAACGAACTCAAATCGAAGTTGAATACTAACTAAGCACGAAAAACTTTTGTGTTTCCAAAAAAAAAAATATGCCCTAATTGCTTTCTGGCAAAGGAAAATTTGAGAAGAAAGGAAACATATTGAACTCCAAACTGGATTTGTTTGTTGGAAAGAATATGAAATTAATGGTGATGGTGGTGGCTCACAGAAATTGGCGGATTTAAATTTCATTTTCATTGACGTTGCCGGCTGTTGTTCGTTGGTTCTATGGTTCATTTTTTTTTTTTGTCAAATTCTTCCTCTTTTACTTTTTTATTTTAATTTTTCACACATTTTTCATTTTTCATACTCAATTTTATTTTGTTGTTATTTAATTTGATTTGGTTTGCAAATGGCGTTTTAAAAAAAAAAATATTTCATTTTTCGGCTATTTCAAAGTTTTTTTGTATATATAAAGTGCCTATGTGTGTGTGTGTGTATTGTGTATCTATATGAGTCATTCGATTTTAAGTGCTATAAATTTAATGGTAAATTTTATGGCAAAACTTTCGCTTAGCAATTGAGCATAGAAGAAGTGTCAAGTTTGGGAATGCTAAAAATTGAATAAATATTACAAAAGGAAAATAAAAAAAAATAAAAACTTGAAAAAATAAGAAAAATTATTTATATGCAAAGAAATAGACATTTTGTTAAGGGAAATACAATAATACGAGTGAGTATCTATGTCAAATCTTCAATATTATTGTATTTATTTCAATAAAAAAAAGAAAACACATTTTTATTCTCTTTAAAAAGGCTGCAAAATGAAATCATTTTCTTGTGCGAGACAGCGTGCAAAGCAAACACACTATGACTAAGACTGTGAGTGTAAATGTATTGTACGTGTATATGTGATAAGTGTTTAGATACATTTGTATACATATGTATGTACTTATATGCGTATGTGTGGGCGTGCATTTAATGTTAAAAAGTTCATTAAACTGAAAAGGAAACGAAGCGAAACGTTTTTGGCGCTTTAAGTTTCCAATCTGCTTGCTAACACTGCCGTGCCGACGGCTGCTTCGCTTGTTGCTTTTTCATTCATTCAAAACGTTTTAGCAGTAGTAACCCAGCTTTTTACGTTAACTACATTCATTCTAGATACATTTATACCCTCCATAAATGCATTGCAAAGCTGCATTAACTTCATGAAGGAAGGCAGGCTGGCATCATGTTGTTTATCATGAGTACATTAAACGATGCAAAACCAAAACCAAACTCAAAAACGGTATGAGTACGAGATTGTGTAAGTTCTACTTGGAGTACTTTAAGTACTTTGAGTTTTTCACAAAAAATTTAAAAAAAAAAAAGAAAAAAAACCACAAAACTGTTTCATCCATTTACATTCTAAACATTTATTGCTTTATTTACATACACATAAATGCAACTGTTTGTTGATGATGATGATGATGTTGATGATGATATTCGTTTTCGCAATTTTTTTAACACATTGCATTTTTTGCTGTTTATTTCATTCATTTCGATTTCTGTGTCTGTTTTGAATTTCAACGGAAGTGATAATGTCTGAAATGAAAATAGATGGTTTTTGCTTTGCTTTCATTAGAAATCTAGTAACTGAAAAACACAGCAGCATATGCATATTTCAATAAAAGATACACAATTCTAATATATTGTGAGTTGTGAAATAATCTTCCATTTTTCTATTAGTTAGATGGGACAAGATAATTAACTTAACAGATGAAGTAAAAATTAAATATAATTAGATAGACACATGACTGATTCCTTTAAAAACAAAAAAAGAAAAAAAAAAACAAAATACAATAAAACAATAAACAACCAACACATTTGGCACGTGAACTTAATCTGCTTTAGCCTCACCACCAACTAACAATTAAAAAACTTTTTGTGGTTGCTAAGATCTTTTAAAGGTAACCATGGTCCCATACTTTGCTTTGATAATTTAGTGTGTGTGAGTTTCAATGTCACAGGTGGCTGAGTTTAGTTTGTGGTTGGTACTCAAATAAATGAAAGAATTAATAGGTAAAATATTTGTTCTCTTCCCTCTAAGTTACGCGAGAACAATGAAAATGAAAATATTTCGAACACAAAAAAAAAGAAGGAAAATAAACTAAAATAAATTTAAATATAAAAACAAAATTAGCCAAGTGAGGCATAAAACAGTGGCAAGGGTCTATCTACAACACAGTACAGCAACATAATAATATATTATACCTAGTAGAGCAAAGGCACCCATAAACGCATAACGCACCCATGCTGTTGTATCTGCTGCTGCTGGATAAATTTAAGTTCTGGCAAGCGGAAACGGAAGTGAGCCTGACATTACTTTTATGTTAATTTGATAACAACAAAACAAAAAACAAAGACGAAAGAACAACCACTAGAAAAGAACAAATAATTCCTGGGGTTGGGGCGAGGCAACATGGGAAAACTCAATTGTCGTCTGTCTGGCTGGCTGTCTGTCTTGTTGTTGGTATGTTTATTCCCTTGTTGTTGGTTTTCCCAATTCTTATGGCATTTTCAAGTGTTTCAAGCTTAAGTTTTTTTTTTGCCCTCAAATATTTAAGGATTTATTTTTAAATCTATGTATATTCTTAATGGATAAGTTTCATAAATTTCATATAAGGTGGCTGGACAAATTGGTTGCTTAATCTCCCTCGATAAAAATTTTTTTTTGTGAAATCTCTTTAAAATGTTTTCTTTAGGATTATTTGTTTCTTTTATAGAAAAGAATTTTTATCACCAGTATTTTTATTGGAATAAAAATTATTCAGGTATGTGTTAAAAATCTTCCATGGTTTTTAGGTTAGTTGATTTCAATTTCGCCAAAATATATGTAGGTGAGATTTGAGCTGATGAAAGAGTGTTTGAGATTCAAGGCCGTTTGCTACATAAAATAGAAACACTTTGAGATTTCAGTACATTTAATTGTTTTAGAACTCAAAACCCTTGAATCAGCTGTTTATTCGAAGAATGAAATCACACTGACGAATTTTTTGGGCGAAATTGAACTCAATCGAATTCAAAACTCTGGCCTGTACCCAAATATCTGAATCGTCAATGGTCTCAGTGGCAAATGTATCTGATTCTATTCCGTTTATATAAGGCAACACCGCAAAAAATAGAAACAGAAATCGAAGCAGAATTGTTGTTTACATTACTTGATCTGTTTATGTTTCATATGACTACAGGCTCTGCATCAGAAAATTCACAGCTTTATTATTAAAAATTTATAGTTTTCTTTTTTAAACAGCAGAACAATTGATTGCTGGTTGAATTTGCTTTAATGCTAAAGAGATTTGTCCAAAATGCAAATTTATACTTAAAACAACTGAAATATTCAATTCTTTAAATGCAGATTAGCGAGGAAAGCAATAAACTACAATTGTTGGTACATATTTCTCTGATAAGTGGGAGATTTGAAAGCCATCTAAAGAGTTTTCTGGCACACTGAGAATTGCAATTCGATTGGATTTGAATTGAAAGAGATTTCTGACACAAAGCTTACTGACTATATCCATTTGTATGGTTATAAAAACTTATTGTTTTAATTATTATTATTTTATTATTTTAACTGCTTCAACTCGTAATCAGAGTAGAAATGATATCTAAATGCCAACAGATGTTTTTCTTAAATTAAAAAATGCAAAATGAAAATATTACAAATTATTAAAAACAAAAAAAAAAACAAAAAATATACAAAATCCAATAAAACAAATAAATGAGAGGAAAAAATATATTTTACGCCGCAAAGCAATTTGCCTAATGAATTAATTCCCATTTGGCGTCATGTGAGAAGGAATTCCATTTTCTATCATCATCATCATAATAAAAACGAAAACAAATTTATACTGCGCCATGTGAGAAGGAAATCCATTTTCTATCATCATCATCAACATCAGAATAAAACAAAAAAAAGTGTCTCTAAAAACTAAATAGAAAATGTTTGTGTATGTATGAATGTATGTATGTATGTGTGTGTGTGTGTGTGTGTACATTGAAAAATGGATTTTTCCTAATACATTTTTTAAAGGTTTGTTTCCTACAATTTTTCTTTTTTTTTTTTGTTTATTTTATAGAACTTTTTTGTGATTGCTTTGCACCGAAATTAATTAAATGCACTCAACTGTGATTTATACGCTCAAATTTGAGTTTGAGTGAGTTTTCATTTTGTAAGTGAGAAAATGAGAGAGTTGTAGTAGTTAGTAGGAGAGTCTTCAGAGCCTCAGGACTCTGGATTAGTTGATGGATGTTGTTATGCATTTCTTATTTAAATGCCCTCGTGAGAGAGAAAGGCTGCTTTCGACTTTGATTACTTTCCCGAGTTTATTGTCTGTCACTCACTCCCTCAGTACTTTTTA
The DNA here is from genome assembly GCA_037043295.1 of Amiota minor. Lineage (NCBI taxonomy): Eukaryota > Metazoa > Arthropoda > Insecta > Diptera > Drosophilidae > Amiota > Amiota minor. The sequence continues at coordinate 520,823 of JBAMAW010001747.1, forward strand.
CTACATGAAAGTATTGAATGTACTTTGTATCTTTATATACATGAGTTTTGTTTATTTAAATGTTATTTATTTGTGTGTGTACAAATGCATTTGCATTTGTGTTTGGCATATTTACCTATGTGTTGGATTATTTGTTTAAGGAATTTATTTTACTGTTTGTTTTAACTATTTATTTCACTTGTTCTGTGCTGTCTGTTTTTTTAAATTTTAATTTGATTGAAATATAGTTTTTTCTTTCTTTTTATTGTTTAGTCAAACACTAAACTTCTAGGGAAAATATTTATTTCATTTCTTAAGTGGATTTTACTTACTGGCGCCTTGTGATATCTAAAATGCAGACACATTTGTATTTTGCATTTCAATTATTACACAATTTGTGTGTGTGTCTGTCTGTGTTTCGTTTACATTAACATTAAGTGAAGTGCAATATGCCACATATGAACTACCATTATGGCAACAATAATTAGCCAAACATGCAACAGATACTTCTATCGTAGTACAGCAACAACTACGAAGTAAGTAGTAAACATGAAATCACTTGAGCTTAATGAAGCCACTCAAACAAATGAATGAGTGAGTGACCGCATGAAAGTGAACAACGAACGAACACACAAATTCTCGATACACGATACGCGATACTCGAAGGAGAAATAAGTATAGTGAAACAATAGGATTTTTCCACTTAAGATTAAGTTATCTGTATTCATTAGTAGACTCGGGCATTGAATTTGAATGTGAGTCACTCACTCACTCACTCACTCACTCAGAGATTTCGAGGTGTATTAAAATCAAAATTAATATTGAATTTTTTGAATTTACTTAAAGCCGCCTATAAATTTATTATAATTGATTTTTGACAGCAATTGAATTTTGAATTTACTCGCCCCTGAGAAGACATTTGAGCCTTTAATCAAGAGTCATTCAGCTGATTTGGGTTTGGTCTTTGGCACAATTGCTCAATTGTGTGTGTGTGTACGAGTATTATAAAGTGTTTAAGCATTTAAGCAGCAGCGAGAGTTGAGATGATGGCTTGGTTTGGTTTGGTTCAATTTGGTTTCTTGGTCAGTTGATTCTGTCAAACTTATAAGGTATTTCAAATGCGTTGACAGCCTTCGCAGAAACTATAGATACAATATACCTGACATACATAGATGTCTATGGCATGTATCTATATGAAACATGGACTGCATTGGACTGGACTTAGTCTGTGGGATCAAGGGTAGAAGAGCAAGTTTTAGCCCATCATTAGCTGATGACTTTTGGTATTTTATGTTTGAGTTGAGTTAAGCTTTAATGCTGTTTGCCTTTTGTTTCTTTGTTATTGTTCCAATGCGTCTTTTCGTCATTGTTGTAGTCGTAGTCGTCATCCTCGTCGCTGTCTTTGTTGTCACTCAAATTGAGTTTTAATGCGTCGGCTTGCTCATTAGATGCGCTGCTGCCACCACCGCCATCACCATCACCGCCGTCGTCTTCATGCCAGTTTATATATCTTTGCATTGTTTACTCTCAAGACGTAAATCTTTTTGAATCTTTTGTATTTCTATTGTTGTTGTTGTTGTTGTTGTTGCTAGTGAGTTAAACGTTTTGTAATGTACGCTATTGTTTTATGGCCACTACCACTAATGCTGATGTTGTTGTTGTTGTTGTTATTGCTGTTATTGTTATTGTGAGATGGCTTTTTAACTTAAACTAGCATAAAATTGCATTTTCATTTACCTTGTCTGCCTTGGTACAATTGTACATACATATATCTTTTTGTATACCTGTGTGTATCTTTCAACGTATCCATTGTTTTCCCTTAAAAAAAAAAAAAAAAGAAAAAAAAAGAGCCTTCATTTTCTTCAATTTCATCTTCATCGTTTCTTAATAATAATCATAATAATGCACATTTGTTGTTGTCGCTTTCACATTTGGTAATAATTATTACTTAGTAATAATTTGTAGTTAGATGATGTTTACTCGCGCGTAACAATGAAAATGTATTTGAAAGATCTTTTTTTTTTTTTTGGTTTTTTTTCTATCTACTTATCTTTCTTTTTCTGTTGCCACCACTTTTAAGTCTTTTGTATTTCAGATTTGTTTCATTTAAAAAGAAAAAAAAAAAATCATTTGAAAGCCAAAAAACAGTATTTTTGTTTGTCATGGCATCAACTTTTCAAGTGCTAAAAAATAAGACAAATAATAAATAATAATAAGCAGCTTAGGCTGTGTGAGATGAGATTTTAGATACATTAAAATATGGGCAATTGGTTATGAGAGAAGTTAATAAGAAAGAGATTATATTTCTTTACTCATTTTCATGAATTTAATCAAAAGATATGTTGCATCTTGCAACATTCACTGCAATTTTTATGTTGCATGCACCTGACTCACGTTTTTAAATCACCTGCCCACATGAGTTCGCCAGCATTGCAAAGTCTCTGCGCTGAAAATCAAAGCAATGAAAAGCGCTTTGCTTGCTAAGAAGAATGAAGATTGGTGGAAAGGAATGGAAGAAAGAAAACACAAATGTAGGCTGGAGAAAGAAAAGTGATGGTGTTCACAGTAGAAAGAAAGTCAATGGAAAATTGTGGCCCTTTGGCATTGCATGTGCTCTGTTGGGTATCTGTGTGTGTGTATTTGCTATAATGTCGAGTCAACAATAAAAACAAAAAAAAAAAAAAAAATTGTTGTTGAAATAATGTGACGGGAAAGAAGATACATACAAGGCTCATACGAGTGAGTCTTCATTTGTATGTGGGTATATAGTATAAGTTAAGTTAATAAGTATCTTTAACGTTTCAGTTCCAGTTCACAGACATTGACATAGTTTTCAAAAGACTTCGTGTACACAAAGTTGAACCAAATATCCAATGCCATCATGTGGCATTTATTTTGCTTTGGTTTTTGAGTTGCATTTGTTGCAATCTTTAACACTTTTGTCATTGCTAGTGGATGATGACAATGTGCGCCCACACTTTGCACGAATTTTGTATCTGAAGCAAGCATTCTCTTTTAATTAGTAACAATAGTTTGGTCTCTCCCAGGAAGCAATGATCTGCTGGAGAGTAAAGTGAGTTCTAGAGAATTCTTTCAATTTTCTACTAGAGCATCATCTCCTTCTGTAGAGTAAGTATTATGTTGTGTAGGTGATGTGTTGTTGTTGTTGTTTTTGTTGTTATTTAAACTCTAATTGGCAAACTGAGCACGTTGAAAGCAAGCGAATTGAATTTTGTTAAGTCATGATCATGAACCGAACCAGACCAAACCAGACTAAACCAAACCAACTGTTTATGTGCCATTAAGCAGCTTAAAAATCGCATGCAATTTAACCATTAGTCGCATGCGATACTCTTTGTATTATGTTATGTTTCTCTTGTATCACTAATAAGTCCTCTTCACTGCTTGTGAATCTGAAGCTTATGAATTATACAAAAGTATCTGCTGACAAAAGTTGATGATGAGAAATCAGCTTATTGGATTTTATTTGTGTGGAGTGAAAAAGGAACATCAATTCTACCTTTATGAATACAGTACATAATAGATTTTTGGATACAAAATTTTGTGTATATTTTATGCAGTTTATAGTCAGTCATATTAAACACGATATAAATTCTGTGAAGTGAACCAATTATGTTAATCTTATTCAGACTATTTTTTTTGTTTGGTGTTCATTGCCAAATTTGTAAGGCAATTGCATTAAGAACAAATAAGACTACAAATTTCTTAAAACACAAACACAAAAATAATCCAGAAAGTTCAAGACGACGAAGACGAAGACAAAAGATATGTATGTACATGTACATACAAACAGACAAACAAATGGAAGACAATCAAATTATGACAAAATGAAAACACATTAGAAAAAAGAGAACAAGAATACAAAACATAAAAGAATGAATGAACGAACTAAATGACTAGAGGAGATACATATCAGCAGTAAAGCCATAGACAGACAGATAGAGACTATAGATAGGACGCATCGGGTGTTGGGTACCATTCAGCATATTTTAAAGATAAGCAGGCGACGGCAGGGACGGCAGGCATTTATTCGCTTTGTGAATGAATGGAAATAGTCATAGCAACGAGCGCAAGGCAAGCGATAAAACAAAGGAAACACGGAAAGGACAATCGAAATGAATTCAAATGGTCAACTTATGTAGAACAACAACTAAAATAAACAAATAAACAAACAAACAAGCAAGCAAGTAAGCAAGTGAGGAGGACAGAAAGACAAACAAGTCTAAGAGGAACGAATGACTGACAAACCAACCAACCAACCAACCAACCGACAATAACAATAAAATAATCAAATGTATATAAGAAAAAAAATGTGAATGGAAGAATAAAAACAAAGCAAGCAACGAGAATGGACCCTGTGCGGTGAGTGTGGTAAGTCAATGAAGAAGTTTGTCGTTTTCGTTGCCGTCATCATCGAAATATTGCAGACAATCGTCAAAAAATCAATGGAAATGAACAAACGAAATGGAAAATCAAAGCCGCCTTCCTTCTCTTGGAGTCGCATTGTATCGCATCCTTTGTAGATAGAAAGAACCATGTGGCACATGCCTTGCGTTCTGTTGTGTGCCTCTTGAGCCGAAAATGTTGTGCCACAATAAAAGCAAACGAACTGAAAATGTAAAATTAACAAGAAATCGATTTGTGTCTGTGAAAGCATAACAAAATCATCATGGACAAAGAAAGGGTGGGAGGAGGTGGATTCGTTACTCACTCTTCCCTTAAGTAGCGGGACAAATGAAGAAGATGAAGCATGCAAAACGCAAAAAATAAGCTGATTTTATTTATTACTCGGTTATCAATGCTTTTGTGGAATTGCTGTAAATGCCATTTGGCTCATTTTGTTTTTCTTTAGCTATACTCGTACTAATGCTGGCTGACTGACTGACTGGCAAAACAACTGAATAAACTTTGTCCACCACAAGCTCCCACGCTTCAATGCACACAGCACAGCATCATCAAAATCAACATCGATGGGTTGGGATGGGATGGAATGCAGAAGATGATGGTGAGCAAGGAGGAGGAGTTAAATAACTTCAGCAGCTGCACATCAAGTTTTGCGATTACTATATTGTTTTGCCAATTCGATTTGAGACGACGAGTCAACTCTTCAATTCAATGATATTGAGTTGGAGTCTTTACTGCTGCCAAAGATGAAGATGAAAATGAAGACGATGAGTGGCATCTTTTTCATGAGATGTGCTTGCCTCATCTCATCTCATCTCATCGTATCTTTTCATAATGTTGTTGCTATCTGTGTTGTTTACCCAAATATACTTATAATAAAAATTATTTTCAAAACGTGTTCAAAGCCAAAGCAAAAATTATTCAATTTTATGAGCATTTCGCTTAGACGAAATATGATATTCCTCGCCACCGGAACCATCTTCATCATCATCATTGTTCAGTTCCACTGTGAATTATGCTTATGCTTCGAAAGGCAATGAGATTCCAACTAATATTTTTTTTTTTTTTTTTTCCAATCTTAACAAAGAGAACGTTTCAGCTTCGTTTTCATGCTTTAATGCGGCAATTTTATAAGCCGCGCTGAGTTCATGTTTCAACTGCTGCTGCTGCTGCTGCTGCACCCACAAAAATAACAAGAATCAACATTATAAACTATGAATGTCTGCAGCTGCCAACGATGCCAACGATGCCACCGATTCAATATAACAATCACAAGCTCTATCAATGTCACTGGTTGACTTTGAGCATCTTCTCCCTAAGAACTGGAAGCGTGCAGTTCTTTCATTTTATTGTATGAAAATACTTGCCTTTGAGAGGCACAAAATATACTTATGTACGAGTGAGTATCTTAAAGTGAAGCGTGTTGTAGCATACAAAGCAATGCTTTATAGTATTGCAATGAATAGAGCCAAAGATGCAGATGATTATCATTCATTCATTCATTCTTTCATTTATTTCAATGCTTGAATTTGCTTGCAACTTTATTAAAAACAACAAAGCACCAATTTTATATTCAGTTTTGTATTAGCATAAGAGTGGATAAACCAACAAAACACAAACACAAAAATGATCATCATAGAATTATGAAATGTTTTTCTTGAAATTCCTTAATTGCTTTTGCTCTTACAGAGTTCGAGAATGAAAAGGAAGAAGCCTTATGACTTTTTTTGAATCAAAAGTCGTGCTGCACATAAAGTATCTTTGTATCTACATTTGTGTTAATCTTAATCAATTTTAGTAGGAACCTCAAATTTGTTTGACCGCGTTATTTTCTAGCAATTTTGTTGTTTGCAATGCAATTTGATGGATCCATATTAATCCAACACCACTCACTCACTCACTCACTGCATGTCCAATCAATCATCAGTTTATTTAGTTCATCCATTCTTCAATCCTTCAGTTTAAATTCTAATCGCTGTAATGGTTGATGCTCTACATTTTGTTCAGTTCAGTTCAGTTCTGTTCGTGTTGTTGTACAATACTTTATTGTAAAATGTCATAAATAGAATGCCTGCTACTTGGTGATCTGAGTAGGATGCACCTTTTCCTTATCTTCGAATGAAATTGAATAGGAGAGCACTTATTATAATCCACATACATACCATATTGTGTGGATCATGGATCTTATTATCTGGTTGTGCAGTAATTTGTGCAGAGCGGGAATAGACTTTCAGTACAATTGCTTGGTTGAAAGTCTCACAGTTTTACAAATAAATAAATATTGAGCAATATTTGAATATTTTTGTTTAGCTTCATTTTTTGTTTTTTTAACTTTACTTTGTTGTTAAAGAATGCAGTCCGGCAACACTTTTACATACCAAATTAAACATTGTAGTTCCCCAAAATTTTAGAAACTGTATTATTATGTATATTGTAAGTATGTATTTCATTGAAAGTAAAAGTTTACTTCATCAAAAGAACAGATAAGAGTACACACAGAATTTTCTCAATGTTTAGATTTATTTTAGTTTCAGATCAAAACTTTTCTTAATGTTAGTCTAAGTGTTCTTCATTTAGAAGTGAAATACAGTGGGGTAAGATGAAATAATATTTGTAGATGTGTCGAAATATTCAGAGCTCGCACGAAAAGAGGAAAATCAATACGATATTTTGGAAAAATGTTTTTAAAATAAATGTAGGCTAGGAAACTCATTAAAAATAATTCCTACACTTCTCCAGCGTACTGTAATTCTATCAAATTTAAATCCATTCAAGTAAGATGCAGCAGAAATCGGACATTTCAATCTTCCAGGACGCTTGGCTAAAAAAGTTGATCAAGAATATATATAATTACCAACATTAGAGCACTAGCTACTAGGCCTTTGAATCTCCTAGATTATTCTGATATTATATTGAAGAGGTCACAAGTTTTTAGAAAGTTTTAAGGAAGTTTCAAAAGTATGCATTTCTGAAACTTTGAAGATGGGGTGCATTAGTCCAAAGAATGCAAAGTATACCATAAACCTCTGCACGACCGCATAGGTGACACGATGACCATGTATCCCCATTGAGAAAATATGGTAAGTGTTGTTGTAATTGAATCAAATTTGCGTGCTAAAATTTAAGGGTCTCGTTGTATATATTATTTTAATGATATGTGTGAATGGGTTCACGAATATTGGGTTGGTTTTTAGGATCTAGCTTGTAGCTTGGATCTCTCTTACTATGTATTAGATCGTAGGTTCCCAAGCGTATTTCTACCACCGCCCATTTTGAATGAAACAAAACTGTTCTTAACTTTTTTTTTTAGTTATTTTGTTTGTTTTTCGTTGCCCCTTAAGATAGTCTTAACGCCCCCATGAAAGCATCCATTGTCCACTTTTGGAACCTACATACTGTATATACTAGATACATAGACCAATATTGTACTATGTTATGAGCCGCTTACGAGTAAATGCTAGCCAGAAAAGACCAACAATATCACGTGTATGGATGACTTCATGATCTCAATTGAAAATTTAAACTCTCTCGCTTTGCCTCTTACCCTGTGCCTCTTTGCATTGAACGCTCGGTAGACTGACTGAGTTGGTGCACTTAACCATTTAACTGCATTCGTGCCTTGCTCGTGTTCGTGCATGTTTCAGTTTCAGTTGTTTCTTTTCTGCCTTTTGATTAAATGCCAACTCGTGTTGCTTGCTAACCTCGTCGTTTGTTCTTCATGTTCCCTCTACGCTATGACTGTTTTGGCTCTTGCTCGTCTTCACTTTTACTTCTTCTACTTTAAGTTAAACTTTATAAAATATTTTATGCTATGCCTCCTCTCTGTTGTTGTCGTTGTTGTTGTTATTGTTGTTGTTGATGTTGTTTGTTCAGAGTTGAATTGGCTGCTTTTGTTTATTCTTATTATTATTATTATGTTTTATTTTTTTTTTTTTTTCTCTCTTCAGTTGGTGTATTGTTGATCATCGTCTTTATTGTTTGTTCGTGCTTTATTTAATGTTTTGACTTTTTTTTTTCTTCTATGTATTGCTTTTGTTGTTTTATTTTATTTCTGTTTTTGTTTTTTCTTGTTTGGTTTTTTTTTTTTGTTTTTAATTCAATGGTAAATGAAGTGCGAAATTACAAAATCATGATTTTTATTAAACTGAGAATAGAGGAGAGTCTTTCATCTTTAGTCTTCAACTTCGAATTTCAGTTCCCAGGTCTTCTCCACCTCCATAATAAACTAGTGAAATACCATCCAACTCTTTGTTATGTTCCTGCATAGTCATAATGCTGAGTTCCTTTGGGTCTTCAACTTCTTCACCTTCACTTCTTTGTTTGACTCGTCTTTATCTTCATCTTCATCGCATAACTCATAACTGAATAGATTGAGATTTCTTTTTGTTGATGAATGGATCGAAAATTAGTGTTGAATGTGTGAAATTTGAATCTTCTTTTTTCTTCAATGATTTTAATTGTTCATCGTGTGAAAATCGAAAAAAAAAAAAAAAATAAGCAAAATCAATAAAATGCGAAGCTGCAAACTTGGGGGTTCCAGAACAAAGATCAGATGTTAAGTAGATTGTACATATTTGTGTAGTGAATAAAAATTGCTGAAAATAGATAATAAATATTATTGTTTGTTTGACAGAACATCGACGCCTTTTTTAATTAATTTTTTCATGTTTTATGTTGGCAGATTGTTGTGTTTTTTTTTGTTTTTTTTTTTTTCTTGTTTTGTTGTGGCAATTATGACTAAGCATGGATGGCTTAATGGTCTTGAATTGCCAAAACAAAGGCAATAAGTTAAATATCTGTGTTGATTCTTGTGGTGTCTACATAAATAAAGAAAAAATCTTTTTTTTTTCATGGCAACATGAACTTCCTGTTAGTCAACAATGGAAGATACACTAGTTGTGCATGTGGCATTCATTCAACGATAACAGCGCAACCACATTGACCAAACTGACCGCACTTGAGACTAAGTCCTCATTTAGTTGACCACCAACATTCGATATGAAATGTGCCTAGTCTGCTGGAACTCTGGTGTCTATTGAGTTCAGACAAATGATATTCAAATTTGAAGTGATGGTGGTGATGGTCATTTGGCTCGTGGCACCGGATGTAAGCATCAGCCATAAAAGGGGAAGAGTCAAAAGTGCTGCCACATTAATTATTACTTAATGACATATTTCTTTTCAAAATGTGTGGTACCTTTTTCAATCAAGATAACAAACACTTTAAAATTGAAAAAATCGACACAAGTGCGAGACCGGCTCGCGCATGGTGGGTTCCGTACGAAATGGTGGTTGATTCCAACAAATATACAGTGTCTGTATTAGAAATTTATAGAGGCTAAATTTCTTTTTCTAATAAAAACCTGAATTTTAATGGTGGGTTTGTATGGGAGGTACCATCCCTAGTGGTTCGTTCAAACTGAAATTTCAACAGTATAAGTTTCTGATGTATAGCCCCGAACCACCCAAATATCAAGATCGTGGAATTACTGGATCCTATAACTGCCATACAAACCAAAATGTTTCTTGTATGGGGACCCCTTTAAATTTTTAATTATAGTTTAGTTTTAGTATTTGTTACTGTAGCCTGAGTGGAACTACATATTTCGTGAAAATTTCAACCTTCTACCTATTACGGTTCATGAGATAGACCCCAAGGGCGGACGGATGGATATTGTAATCTTAGTAATAGGATTCCTTTGGGTACGGAACTCTAAGAAACGAAAAACCTTTTTGACAGCAACAAGAACAACAATTAGTAATTGATCACTTAATAAGGATTGTAATCAATTGACCGTTCATTTCGTTATTTCATTTGTCCTTCAACCATCTTTCTCTCCTAAGTCTATAGAACATTTCGATATAAATAATTAATGCCTCTGAGACTTGCAACATGAAGCAACTTGAACGAAGCAAACTCACACATAATTGCCAATTATCAATTCAACTGAACGCCGCCTCAATGAATCGTTCAATATTCAATATTACTAGTGGCGTTCAATGTTAAAATTGTCCCAGGGGTCGCTTGAACATCAGCTTTACTTATTCGTCTTTGAGGGAGGCGTTGATGATGTTGGTCAACATTGACGCTGCCATCCCATCCCATCCCATCCCATTTATTGACCAAAGGATGATTTTGCGTGGGTCCTATAATTACAACAACGACTAAAATGCAACAATCATTGGGCGGATCTGACTGAGTAAATCAATATAAAGTCAAGTCACTTAAAATGGATACAACATAGAGGAGGAGGAGGCGTAGAACTGTGCGAATTCCCATAGCTAATTGTTTATGGCACTTTTGATTACTTTATTGTTTATTGTTAGAGGGGACTACACAGCTGAGCGAGTATCTTCTTCTTAGTCTTGCTAGTCATGAATATATTTTGTACGAGTAGTGAAGGTCACTGATATACTAAAAGTCAAAGGTGAATTGATTTGTACTGTTTGAAGTGAAGAAAAACGTGTTTTGTGTTTATTAAAGTTGAGAAGCGCAAAATGTTTCTATCAATTTGATTTCAACTACATTTCTGGTTTTTCAAATTAAAAATATTCCTTTGGCGATTGACTAAAAGTGTTTCTCGGTTAAATTGAAAAGCAATTTTTCGATTGCCTCGTTGCGATAACAAAATATTGTATGAAAAGAAAATATTTTTATATCTAGAATTTACTACCACCAAGCAGAAATGCCATTTCCATTTTTTACTGAACTTAATTTCCGGCAAACATTCCAACACAAAAATTCCAAGAGACAGAAGGAGAGAGAAAACACCAAATGGCTGAAAATCCAATGAAAATATTCACTTTGTACCATTATTTGTTTGTTGTTTTTTTATGTTAGCAAATAGCAACAACAACAAAAACAATTGAGCACTCAAAAATATTTTTTAAAAAAATTTGTAAACAATTTTTGTAAAAATCCACGAAAAATGAAACTGAAAAATGTCAATATTTTTTTGTTTTTTGTTATTTACTAAAACTGGGTTTGTTGACTGAAAAACCATCAAAATCAATGAAATATTGTTTTGATGTCTTTGAATAATTTATGCAATTATACAAAACAATTTCTTTTCATCCCTTCTGGTCTATGACTTATTGCATTTGGTGCTCCCATTGGTGTTGGTGAAAAGTATCCTAATCCCTTTGTAGGAAACAGGACTGTAATTAAGCTAAGTCAGTCCTGTATAAAGAAAAGCCCATAACTGCACTTGGGTATCAAAAGCTGACATAATCAGACACAAGTCAACTTACTAATCGTTTGCAGGAAGAAAGTCGTTGTCATATTAACAATACTTAATAGATCACTTGCATGGATAACATTATAAGTTTGTTGTGAAGTTTGTTACAGACAGAAGCAGATATCGGAGACCCCATATAGTATAAAATATATTCTCTAAGAGACGAGTTGACTAAGCTATGTCCGTCTGTATGTACGCAAATAAGTCTCTCATTTTTCAGCTGTAGAGTTGAAACTTTGAATGAAGTCTCCTTTGTTGCCTGACGCTGCACATTTGTTGGAACCAGGCAAACCGGATAACTATGACTGGTACCTCCCAAACAAACCCAGATTCAAGTTCATGTTCTTATAAGAAAAGCTTTTTTGTGTTTTGTAATATCAAACTGAAATTTGAACACTATAAGTCTTTGACCTATGTTCACCACCTATGTAAATTTCAAGACCCGAGGATTACTGAATCGTATAGCTCCCATACAAACCTAGATTCAAATTCATGTTGTTATTAGGTAAACTTTTATGTATTTTGTATTATCGAACTGAAATTTAGACAGTAAAGGTATATAATCTAATTTCACCATCCATGTAAGTTTCAAGACCCTAGCATTACTAAAAGGGCTACCTCCCATACAAATCCAGAATCATATTCATGTTTTATTAGAAAAACTTTCTTGTTTTTGTTATTATCAAACTGAAATTTATTCACTATAGGAGTCTGAGCTATACTCACTAACTATGTAAATTTCAATACCTTAGGAACACTAGGAGAGGTACCTCCCATACAAATCCATATTCAAATTCATGTTTTCATTAGAAGAACTTTTTTGTGTTTTGTAATATCAGACTGAAATTTATTCAGTATAGTAGTCTGAGCTATATTCGTCAACCATGTAAATTTTAAGGCCCTAGGATTACTAAGAGGAGTAACTCCCATATAAACCCAAATTCAAATTCATGTTTTTATTAGAAAAACTTTGTTTATTGTATGATCAAATTTCAAAATCCTAGGATTACTCCCATACAAAACCAGGTCAATGCCCGGTACTCCTTGCATAAAGCATCATGCTCTATATTATTCTATCTTTCTAATCACTTTATAAAGCCAACTGGTCCCATTGTTGATACACACGAAATATATCTTATATTGCATTTAAGCGAAATTTATGTTCTCTTGCTTTGTCAGCATTCAGTTGATATCATTCATATTAAAAGGTGACGAGAAATTAACTGCTTTTCTCAAAACACCCTCTTTATCATCAGTCAATCTAATCTGAAAGAAATCTTTTCAACTTATCAACGATTTTTCTACAATAATATTTTTTTATATTTGCAGTTGCAAGGTAACATCGTCATGCCCCGTTGACATATGTGACTTTTGTTTTGTTTGTATCTGTACCTTCTATTTTCTCTTTATATTTTCCATCCTTTTTCTTTCTTTCACTCTCTCTCTCTCTCTCTCTCTTTTAGTCTTTATTAAAGTCTCTCTTATCGCTCGCTCTGTTTAGTTTTTGGCTCAGAATTCACCTGTTTGTTTAAATTTTTGTCTTTTGTTTGAGTGAAAAGTGGTGGTGTTTATTAGAAAGTGTTTGTTCACTTTTATTGTTGATTGTTGTATCTGTAATGCGGGTGTTAAACTATCTACAATAACAATATAAACAGTTAAATAAAGAAGAAAAATCAGCATCAGCACCAGCACCAGCACCAGCACAAATACCAACAGTAGTAGAGCATGGAGCATGAAGTCACGGTCATGGACACTGAACGAAAATATGGTGAAAATACAAATTAATAAAAAAAACACATTGAAAAACAGTTTCCACCTTATTTCATTATGTTACCCATATGAATATTTGCTATCAAAGCATAAAATACGATGAATATGAAAATGAAATTAGATGAGTAAATTTGAAAATCAACGGATTTGCTGTTTCTGTGGAAAAGTTGAATCCAAAGTGAAAGTGAACTTTGTACAAAACTTTGCAAACTTTTCATTCTGAAACTTCGAAGAATTTTGATTGAAATTTGTTTTCACATCACAATGACCCAAATGACTTAAGTAAATTCAAAGTATCTACTAAGTAAATTAAGAGGAAATATTATCTGAGAACTTTCTCATGCACATGAAACTTTCAGGATATTTTGATAATGTATCGATTAATCTAACAAGACATCAACAATAACAACAACAACAACAACAATAAATAACCATCAACTAATGAAACTCAGATCTATTTAAAGCAATTACAGTTTACTTAGTTGTCGATTGAAACAATGACGCCTCCCTTTCTCTCTTCTACCCATAACAAATTTAAGCTTGTCAATGCAAATGACGCCATTTATTACAACCCCTACCCTTCTTCTATCATTACCACTATGATATTTTATTGTAATTACAATTTACTGCACTTAGAAGTGATAATTAGCTTAAAGTGGAGCTCTTGCTCATGCTGTTGTTATACTTGTTGTTTTGGCTAATAAGTAGATACATGTATCTAAAACAACATAATACTCCGACACACTCTCATCTTACTTGACTTTGGTTGATATAGTAAATTATTGTTTTTGCTGAAGTTGTTGTCATAATTAGCTAAACCAAAGTTAGTTTTAAGTGTTTACAATAATTTGTTTCATTGATATTCATGTAATCTCACAGTCTCTTCAAATACAGATAACTTTATCTTTAAGCATCTTGAAATGGAAACTATTCACTATTTTTTTTTTTTTCTCATAATAAATGGAAATGAAATCTATGTAAACTATTCGCTAATTTCTATATTGAGCGTTTGTTTTTGAAGTTACTATATATCAATAATCTTACAAGGACGACGACTTATTATCATCTAACAAAACTACTGAGGAAAACAAAACAAGCAACTTATTCACATTATATTATATACTTATATATTATATATATAAGTATTAAGATATCTTATCCGTTCAATCAGTTCAAGTGTAAACATCTTAACCGCTTTTTGGTTGAAGTTGAGCTAAGTTTAATATCCAAGGACATCTGAATGCTTAGCTCAAATATCATTTGATATCTAAGCAAAGCCATTCATATGAGTATATAAACACAGGCAGATAGATAGACACAGATACTCGTAACATATATACATATATATATATATATACACACAAATTTCGTTTGTGTTAAGTTGACAAATTATTTTGGTAAATATTTACTTCATTTCGATTATAATTTTGGAAGTGGAAAATATGTTGAAGAGTTTGCCTGGTGTCTGAGTATCTCAGTGTCTGTGAGGGTCTGAGTTTGAATTGAGTAGCAACGTTGCGTTGAGTTCAGTTGATTTTAGCGGCTTTGGTTACTGTGGGTTTCTACAGTCCTTTTGTATCTTAAGGAATCAGTTTGAGTTGGAGTATTTTCATTTACACTTAATTCATTTGATTAAACTTCTATCTTCCTAAATACATAACTTTGTATATACCTATGTATGTGTATGTATAATGTACATGTATATAAATCAATGCGTGTGTGAATGTGTGTGTGTGTGTGCTCACAAAAGCAATAGAATGACTCTACCGATTTGAATGATTTTTTGATGGCTTAGGAAAGGAGAAATTTTGGAAAAACACACTGGAAAATTCGGAATTAGTGAATCAAACTTTTTTTTTTATTTGTTTAGTAATTAATTTGTCTGATTTTTCCATAAGTATTTCATGTATTGTATCTCGTAATGGACTACAGTTTGTTTTTCATATTGTTGTTCTTTTGGTAAGTCGCTAGAAATATTTATGTGTCTGTCCCTCTGTCCAAAAAAGGGCAGGATAAAATACAATAAGACATAAAAAGCGAGGCCTATTAACGCGTCATTTCCACAAATAAAGAAGAAACTCTAAGTGCCAAAAGAACACCATCTTTGTGAATCATTTTAATTTCGTAGACTTGCGTTCAATTATGATCCAGAAACTGAAAAAAGCACTCATTCCAAAGTTATTAAAGGAATTATGGTTCAAGAATGTAATTATTTTCATAACTGAAATACAAAATAAACCTAAATTCAAAAAATAAAACAAGAAAGGTGGTTCTAATTACCATGAATTTACCTTCCAGAAGCATTGAAATATTTAATGCCCGTTGAAGGATCAAAAATATTTGTTTTATAAAATTTAGAAGGAATTATTTGCTATTGTGGTGTCAATATTATGAAAAGAATGGATCCGCAAGGACACAATTTTTATTCTACTTTGAATATCAAAATTGGCTCTTTGATGCTAATGTACAAATTATCCGCAAACGTGGACTGTCCCGTTGACATCCAAAGTTTCGCGGGTTCGATTCCTGCTCAAGGGAATTTTCTCCTTTCCTTCTTAACTGTCCTCTGAGTTGAAAACATCTGTCGAAATTTTTAGTTCTAATAAAAAAAATAAATAAAAAAGAAAGAGGTGTCACCCAGTAATTTTTTTTTTTTTTTTTGGAAAAGTTAAAGGCAAAACATCTTTTGTCGGGTTACCCAGGACTTCAATATAATCTAAATTGTAATAAATGAAATGAAGACAAAAAAAAAAACAAAAACGATTATCTGCCCTTCAATTAAGCAAATAGTTCAAAGTAAAAATAATTGTTATTCAAGTGATGTCGTCGTCGTGATGACAATTTATCGGAATCTCGTTATTTAAATGGTTTTGGATTTATTTATTTTCACATTTCTATTTACTTCTTATTTTTTTTCAATTGCAATTTTGTTGACATTATTCAAGTGTTGTTTCTATTTTGTTGCTCTGTTGATTTTGTCGCTTTTTATCCTTTCGTTTTTATTGTTGTTACTTCTCCTTGTGGCAACTAAAGTGTTTTGTAGCATTTCATGCCCATTTCTCTTCTTCTTTATTCATTCGCCCATTCATTCACTTATTTTTACTTCAATTGAACAAACTTCAAAAAAAAAAAAAAAAAAAATTATGAGAAAACTTTAGTTTGTTTCTATGTTGAGTGTTTGTTGGTTCATTGTTCTTCAGATACTTTTGTTGTACTTTTATTTATTTAGTTTTTTGTTGTTGATGATGTTCATGTTGTTTTGTTGTTATTCTTGTTGTTCTTGTTATTATTTTAAGTATAGTTCGCCCAACTAGTGCTAAAGTACTTGACACTCACTCAAATTAAGTGGCATAAAATATTTTATTTCCTCTCTCTGGAAGTTCACAAGAATAGGAAATTTAAATATATTTTGATAAAATTCTTAATCCAATTATTTTGCAAATAATAGCTTAGATTTTACATAGATTTCTTTTTCTATATACAGAAAATTCAATTGGAAATTACCCAACATTTGAATATCAAAGCAAAATGTTATGTGACATAAATATTTCTATAAAAATTTTGTTGCATAAATTTTATCATTTTTTTTTTTTTTGTTTTTTTTTTTTACTTACAAAGCATTTTTGGTTACACAATCAGTCGACATCCCTTCGTTCGTTCAATGTTCTGTTCTGTTGGGATAGAATAATAAAAATAGATTTTTATGAATGCAGTAGAAAAATACAATAAAAAAAAAAATGATAGTAAAAAAAACAAAATTGCGCAATACGAAAACATGAAAAAGGTGTCAAAAGTATATTGTTTTTGTTTTAACGTTGAAGAAAGAGTTTAGTTTGAAAGAAAGCAAAGGAAACCATAAAGAGAAAGCCAACGAAGCGCACTAATCCTTTATGAATACATGAAGTTGGCTTATCTGGTTGGTGAAATAAATGGCTTCATGTCCTTCATCCCTTTGACCCGAAGCAACCTGATGCGACCCAATCCAATGAGTTTATGTCATCAAATTAAAATTTCTTTACAAGCATTAAACACTAAATGAACCTGAAAATTACGCAAATCAGAGAAAATAAATCGGTAAACGGCACCAGCTCACCAGCTCACCACTTCCACTTTCACTTCCACTTCACCTGTCTCTCTGTCTAAAGCAGTTTAACAGCAAGGACTAAACAAGTTGGCAACCATTGTAAGTAAATGTGTTTCAAAATTATGAAAGTCGTTAGATTTTGATGCAGAGTCAATGCCAACGAAGGTGAAAGAAAGTCAGTCAGTATGTAAAATTATAAATATATATTTCTTATCGATAACGTTGAACTTTGCATACTTTTAAGCACAAGTAAAGGATAACGGTTATCGTAGTAGGCTCCATCAGAAAGGATTCATGCAACATTTGTGTATAATTTGTGGAATTTGTTGTGACACGCACGCACGCACACACGCACCAACTCACTCACCTCTGCCCAAATGTATTAAATCGAACTTGAACTCTTTCGTCCTTAGATTATGGGTTCTTGTTTTTGGGTTTTGTCTTTACTACATTTTCCCTTTTTTTTCATTCGTCGTTGTCGTCGTCCTTTCATATTCTAAAGACCAAGTGCCGCTTCGCGTTACACACTTGGTTTGGTTTGATGTCAGTGCGTGTGCTGCTTATGTATGTGTGTGTGGAAATGCCAAAAATATATATATATTGTATACTTTTGGGGACTCATATATGAATATGTTATAGATTGACACGCGTATTTGTATGTTTGTGAAGTTGTGTGTGCGTGTCACAGTCGCTAAAATCCAAAACATGTTTTAAGTTAAGGAAAAAAAAAAAAAAAAACCAAAGGTGTTGAAACATTTCGTGTGGAAATTATTATGCTGAATTTGTGTTCTTTTTTCCCATTCTCTAAGTTCCTTGCTTTGGTTGGTTGGGTTGTTTTTGGGTTTGTCTAAAAATACGTGCATACTCTCAGGCGGATTTGAGGATGGCAAATGTGTACGGAATGTATAGGCATGTCCTTGAGTGAGTGATTTCATTTTTCATTACGGTTCATGAAAATCTGTTCATTGGTCGCATGTTGTTGTTGTTCTTGTTCTTGTTCTCTCCTACCTGCACCTGCTATGGGATTTAGTAGAAACCAAGCACAAGTTGATGTCTCTTCTGTATGTTCAAAGAAATTTCATGTACTCAGGAATGGAATAAACTTAATAGAAAGCATAAGAAGAAAATTTATATATATTTTTCCCTAAAGCATTGCACAAGACGCGTTTTGGTTGTTAAATTTGAGTTGAAAACCTTAAAAGGTTTCCGTATTTTATAATAATGCATTTTAATGGATTGAACAAGACTCAGGTGTATTTAAAAATATAATATATTTTATATTACGCATCCTTTCCTTTGCTTTACCTTTATTGTATTGTATATTCTGTTTCTATATATAATAAATCATTTTTTAATAAATTCTAATTTAAAAAATTTGCATATTTCTTTTATTTTCAGGTAAGTGAACCCTCATAAAATCAAATCAAAGTTTTCCTCTCCTTTTCGTAAGTACAATACATCATTTGTAATAAAAATTTCAATATATTTTGAACACTTCAATGTCGAAGAAAGTTCGAGTGGAAAAATCGAAATCGAAATCGAAATACATATTAATTTATTTAAAATGGCAAAAGGGTTGAATGCCCTAAAAAAAAAAACCGATTCTTATTTTACTAAAGCATTGAGTTGTTGCCATTTAGTTTTCTACTTAAGAAAACAAGACATGAAATAATGGCAGACTGTGCACTGTGAGTGAGTCCATAAGTGATTGAGTGATTGTCATGGGGTGGGGGGAGTGAGCACCTGAATGACTGACTGAGTGAACAAGTGATTGACTGAATGAATGTTCTTACAAATTGCTGTTTTGACTAACTGACTAACAGACTGACTGACTGACTAACTGACTGACTATCAATGCACCTAAGTGACTGATTGCTCGACTAGTTATTTCGTTGTTTGTTGACTGTTCTCAACTCGGCATGCTATGCCATGCCATGTGATTCCCGATTCCAAGTTTCAACTTGACAATGTCACAGGCAATGCTTGACAAAATGTGCAGTCTAACGTAAAGACCAACGATTGACTAACTGACTAACTGACTAACTGACTGACTGCCTGACTGCCATCTACTCATCCAATGTTGCATCTCAATGTGCTTGGAAAACATTAAACTGTTAAAAACAAAAAAAACAAAACAAAAACCAATGGTTGCAATGTTTAGAAAAAGGAAAATAAAGCAAAAAAATAAATGAAAAATTTTTCACTAAGTTAAGCAGCAGAAATTGCTCTTTTCTTTCAATTTTACTAAAATAAAAATCTGTAAAAATCATCAGAGACGACGAGGATGAAGTAAATAATTATGGTAAAACTTAAATTGCACTGAAAGATTGAATTTTATTTGGATTTGTTGTGTTTAAATGTCGATCGACTGACGGTTTGAGTTTGTTTTTCCTAGAACTTTTTACGCTTGAGTGCATTTTAAAGAGTCACTAAATTGTTTGTTTAATTATATTGAATCTGAACAAATTTAAGGTACACACGCGGAAAGGTGTATGCTTTGTGAACAATTAAACACACTTCATTGCTTTACCCATAGAAATACAAACTCTATTATAATTTATTATTATTTAAAATTTATGGAAAACTTGACTCATCTCACTCACTGACTCACTCACTCACTTATTTTCTCCGGTACTAGCTCTTTCCTACTGTGTATGGCATCCTTAATTAAATGTTATGCTCGCAGGCAAATTACAATAAAAATAACAAAGTTATATAAACAGCCATCACTCCCTTTTGAGGTGCCAAGTTCTTTCCCTTGGGTGTATCAGCTTCTGTGAATCTCGCAAGTTGAAAATACATTAATTAATTTTACAAAAGTGCCAAAGCACAGGGTAGAGCAGTAAAAGTATGGCAAAAGCTGAACAAAATTAGCCAAATAGCCCAACCAAACATCCAAACAATATAAAATGGTTGAACGATGGTTAGAAAATGTGTAATCTGCGGCTGCCGGCGAAACTTGTAAACCGGAAGTATCTGCTCAGGTGGGCGGGATACTCTTGTCTTGTCACATTGTTTTTTTTTTTTTTTTTTTTTTTTGAAAATAAATGAAAAGGGGAGATTTTAATTTTTATATTGGCTTCTGGCTTGTGGCTATGTGGCAAAATAAATGCAAAAAAAAGGTAACTGAATGGCCAACAGTAAATGAGGAGGCTAAGGCTAGAGTGAGCGAAAGTTTGTAAATAAACATAGCATACTTTATGCCACCCAAAGACAGTTTTAGGTCAAGTACATACACTGACTTTGCCTTGACTTTTCAACAACATCATCGTCTTCAACTTGGTTGGGTCCTGGTCGTGTCCATAATCGTCGTTCGTCGTCATCATCATCTTCTTTTACACGTTTTCCTTCATCTTCATCGCATTGCATCTCAAACGCCCAAGCACTCAAGTGTCTAATCCCAAAGTAACTTGAGTGCTGCTTTCCTGATGCTGCTCAAGCGATTTTCGCTCGTGCCAGGCGCAATTTATCTTCCATTCTCTATCAGACTCATTTTCTCTCAATTTCTTAACTCAATGGGGACACGTACACCAGCAGCAGCCAGTCATCGGTATTACTTGACAACGACGGAAGACAAGGAAAGGACCAAGATGTGGCCGCCGCACCAAAAGATAAAGATATAAATTAAAATTTTAAATTAAATTTTAATACAAATTTTTTTTGTTTTATATTTACGTTAAGGTGTACGTCGCCGTACACAATTCATTCATCATACTCAATGTGTTAAAGTGAAGAAAGTGAAGAGGAAAACAGAAGAAGAGGAAGTAAAGAGAATATGATGTGAGAGAGAAATGTAACTTAAGACAATTAGCATTTAATTTATGTTGTTGTCTCAAATTGTTCAACAATTTCTTGTAGATAAATTGAAAATGAAAACATTTCCATATAAATTATGAAGCAAGTTTCATTTTACAAATTTAAATGTTTGTCTTTCCCAAGTATCTTTTATCTAAATGCGAAATTCATTATTTGTTTTCATTTTTTTCTTTTTGTGCTTTTCTTTTTGCAACCAAAATAGAATCAAAACAAAAAAAAAAACAAAATAAAATTAAATATGAAAAAAATACTCATAAAAATGCTAAAAGCTTCGCTTTATGCTACATGAATTAAAATGATTTTATTTATATATACAATACAATGCCATGCATACTTTCAGGCATTTCACCTTTGCCATTCATTTTCATAAATACAAAACGATTATGAAATGACGAACGATCATTTTGTGTCAATGTTTCATGCAACTTTTCCACTTTCCGCTTAAGTTTGCCTCTTAACTACAATAAAATTTATTAAAAGTAAATACTTTGAAATTTATTACTGACTTTTAGCGACTTTATCAACTTGATAAAGATGAGCTGGGCAAAACTAAACCACAAAAAAAAAAAAAACCAAACAAAAAACAGAAGCGAAAAAAAGAAAAAACTTTGTCCGTCTCCATTTGCTTTAGAATTGAGCTTAAGAATTAATGAGCCGCAACACTATTGTGTATAAAACTGAGCATAAATTTCATGCCGCTTGCTTAAGTGGAGAAGAAAACTTCGTTCATTCTTTCTTTCCTTTTTTCATTCTTTTTACAATATCTTTTGACTTACGTAATAATTTACATATGCCACAAGGACACGCCCGTACCCGGGATCCAAAGACAAGGCTGACTGACAAGAGTTGGGCGGCACCAAATGAAGCGAGTCGAAACTCAAGCACAAGTTGGAGCCGGCAGTCGGCAGCCGGCAGCAGCCTACAAGATGCTACATGCCAAGTGTAATCGACATGACGCATGTCATTCTCATTGAGTGTTTCTCTGTGTCTCTGCAATTTCTTCCGCTTTCCATTTTCCATTATCAACTGAAAGAACATTTTCTTTCCTTTTCAACTTTTACATCATTGAAGCTTAACAAACAATGAAAAATGTATAAAAAGATTGCCAACGTCATCAACAATATCATCATCATCAACATTATCGTTTTGAATGCAAATGAATTTACTTAAAACTGTGGTGTACATAAAGTGGTGGTGCCATGATCCCCAAAAAGTAGGCAATAGGCAAACTAAAAATAAGACAAGTCTTTGATTAATAAACTAAGCCAAACTATTTTCCTTCTTTTCCAAGCGAATGGATCAAGAAGATATTTAACTTGTCCTATGTTTAATTAAAATTCTTCGGACTGATTGCAGTGAGTAAACGTTAGAACAATCATCAGAAAAAGAAAGTATGCCAAACTGCCTAAAAGCATCTTAAGCGCATGAAATATAAAAATTCTTGTTTAGTACGAGTAAATTTATTTTAAAATAATTTTCAAATAATTTTTACTCTCTGCCAAAGTCGTCAAGTCTTTTGGATTTGAAGATGCTTATGGCTTTTTGAAAAGAAAATACAATATAATCAAATTGCTTTCAACTTTTGCTGCATACTTTTTTGTGCGGACAAGGACTTAACATGTAAACGTTGATTGACAGGAAAAATAGAAACCAGACATCGAGCACGTTCCTTTCTTATTTACTTCGAAGAGACCAAAGTAAAATAGCGTCCGTTTTGGCTTTAGCGTTGGCGTAGTTGGTGGACTCGATCCTTAAGCTTATCATATTTTGTTTGCATACTTTTGTGCGTAATTTGACTTTTTGGCATTTTTCATTTCCATTACATTCAATTTTTATTTATTATTTATTTTACATTTATTCTTATTGTATTTCTTTTTTATTTATTTATTTATTTGTTCTATAATAGAAAACTTAATTCTAAAATACAACATTAAAGCTGAAGCAGCAAAGGACTTGAGCTAAATATATTTCTTTTTTTAAAAGCGATTTATTGACAAAACAAAAGTGCTTTGTCGTTTATAGAAAATCCACAAATATCCATTAAATTTCTTAAAATTTCATAATATTTATTTTATACACTTTTTGAACCAAGTTTATTATTATTTGAAGAAAAACGAAACTTTCGCATCTGTTTGACTTCATTACTTTCACTTCCGTTTTGTACATCCGTTGCTGTGACGTCGTCGTCAACTTAAGATTTATATTAACTACTACTCTATGTGCCTATAACTATGCAATAAATCTTTGAAATTTATACTAGTCTTAAGGCGATGGCACAACCATGACCTAAATTTGACTAAAACTGTCGCAGAACTTGGTCTCTGCTTACATAATCATAAGCCGCAGCAGATTAGCATTAACTACATATGTGAATCCTTCATCCTTCCGTCCACAAAAACTTCACTATACTCGTATTTCGTTACGTGAAATGCTGCCACATTGAACTGAGAACCAGCGCAGCTGATGCGTTGTCGTAGCAGTTGTTGTTGTTGGTATTGTTTCAGTACAGAAAAAAACTAATTTCATGCGACGCATGTCTTTTGCGTACGTTGTCCTCTTGTTCGTAGTCCTGGGCCTTGTCATTGTCGTCATCGTTGCATGCTGCCTCCAGCCAAAGAAGGTCCAAAGACCGTCGAAACTTTTCCAATCTACGTTAAATAAAAAGACTTCATGTCTATCATGTCACTGAGTATTTTATTATTTTGAACCTTAGACTTAGCTGGGTCTATAATGCCGCTGCTGCTGCTGCCGCTATGGTCTGGTGAACGCGCACACGCAAGTGCTGCAGCAGCAGCCTACTATATACTTACTTACTTTATATTTAGGTGGAACCAACTAACGCCTGATGTTACATACTTACTTACTCACTCACTCACTCACTTACTGGTTGGAAAAAGTTGTATGTTTGTATGAAGAAGCATCTACTCTTACAATGAGTTCGTTCGCTCGCGTTGTCTTCAGAAACTAATTTGTCAATGTCAAGCGTTATTTCTTGCTTGATTTTTCCTGTTTTTTTTTTTTATTTTTTTCATTTATTTCTCCCTTTCTGCCATTGAGAAAAAAGTTTTTTTTCCCCTTGATTTTGTTTTGTTTTTTATTTTTTACTTTGACAAGGACATGGCCCGACTTCGCATTATTGCGGTTTTGCGTCGGCTGTTGCCACTGAAGCGTTGGAATTGTGTATCATTATTGTGGTGTGTCTACTCACACACGTTCGGAATATGTAACAGCTGACAGCCGGAAGCGCTTCTGTCTAATGAATACCATTTCATTTTATTTTACTCATGCCAAGAAGGTACAACAATATATAGTATTTATTTGTTGAAGAATATCATTTTAAAGTTTTCAAGGCGTGTTAAGGCGGGAATGCCTTGAAGTATGCTACTGTTTCAATGGCAATGGCGGGGCGTCCTTCCAACCCAAAAACTTTCTATTCTTATCACAATAACAGCAGCAAATGTCACATCATTTACTTAGCAAAGCACGAAAAGTAAACTTCTTACTTAGTTTTCTTACTTAAAACAAGTAACATTGGCGTCTTAGTCTTCTTTCACAAGTACAGTCACAACAAAAGCGCAGCCATTGTTGGTGTCGGCATTTTGTGTGTTGTAAAGCATGCAACAGCAGCAGTAGCAGCGGAAGCTTCATTTTCTATGTCACTGTCAGTGTCGTTATTACTTAAAAATGGCGACAATGGCGTCTTTTGCATTATCCATCCACATTGCAAAAGAGTGAGAAACAAAGAGTCGAAGATATGATGACAACAAGGAAGAGAAATGCCACTCTTTACTTATTTAGTTCATTGACTTTGTTTGCCATGTGACATAGTTTGTTAAGGATTCTTCTTCTTGTTCTTCTCTTTTTAAAAGCTTTTTGCGAAAAAATATTTGAAAAAATATTTAATAGTTATTTTGGTTTTTTTGTTCTTCACTTAATTCTGTCCTAAGTAGCTTTTCTTGTTTACTTGTCTCTTTCAGTTTTATGTCATTGTATGCTTTTTTCGGACTGCAACTTTGTTTCTTAAATATCAGGATTAATTTTGTTTTACCAACTTGATGTTGCAATATTGTTAAACTAACCAAAGATGCGCATGGTTGTTCCTATTGTCATCTTTTCCTACTTCCTGTAAATCAGATGACATATGTCAGTTTTCCTCAGTGGAAATCCAGTTGAGCAGTTTAATTAATTAGTTTCTTTCTTTCGTTGCTTTCAAAAATGAAAAGAACCAATCCAAACTAATCTAAGTGGCATATTATGTAATCTTAAAATCTGTAGGCATCGTCACACTACAACCATATTTCCATTTCCATCGATACTCATAACTATGAAACGGAATTATCGTAAAAGATATAATACCAAATAAACGAACTTATGAAATCTTCACTCACACACTTTATTGTCCTTCTCTGTCCCCGTTGCCATTTCAACAATAACAAAGCGAAATAGGCAAACAAAAGCAGATAGGCAGTCAGGTACGCAATCACCAAGGCTAGAGGAAGCGCTACCAACATACAATCATCGTTTGCGCTAATCTACTTTCCGCTTTTGTGGCAACGACCATCAAAGCCACTAGTAACAATATCAGCGACAGCAACAGTCAGGACAAAGTCACAAGGACAACGCAACGCAACGTAACGTCACACAACGACACCAACAACGACAATGAATGCCACGTAACTTGAAAGAAGAAAATCACAAAAAAATGGTACAAAGCAGCAAAAAGGTGTAGCGAATTGAAGAGGAATGAGGAATTGTGGTGGTGGTAATACAAAGCCTCGTAAGCTCATTTCACAGCTATTGACTGGCGACTGAAGCAGTAAATGAACGAGTGACTGAGTGAATAAATGAATGAATGAAAGTAACACAGATAAACGTAGAAACAACCAGACAGACAGATAAAAAATGTGCAGCAACAAAATATGAATCAAGGTCGGAAATGATACACAGCATCCAATGGTGGCGTGTAGTAAATGACACAAAAAAAAAAAAAGAAAAAAATTATTCCACCAGAAAGGAACAACAACAATGAAACACGTTTCCTTTTATAAGAGAAACAAAAATCTAATTTGGCGCATAAATATCTTTAAAGCATACTTTTTGGCGTATACCATTTTGAACTGAAACCGAAAAGGGCGGTCGCTCCAATATCATTATTCCTACTTACATTATTATTTTGTGTTGACAGTTATTTAAGATACACCTTCACCCTCTCCCCCACCAACATCCGAACACACTTACAACTAATGGGAAATACTAGAAAGGGAAAGGGAAAGGAAAAAGTATGAATTTTTATAAACCTAACCAAAATTTGGTGTCAACTGCGAATGACAGCGTGCGTGCGGTAGCAGTCAACATCTGCGTAGAAATTCTAGTTGACTTCACATTCGCGGACCAAATTCTCATTTTCATCTGAGACTCAATTTCTATTTAACACTAACAATATGGTTTCCGTGTTTTTTTTTTTTTTCATGTTCTGTGCTCTTTGGTATCCACCTTCTTATTAAGTTTTGATTTTTGTGTTTTTTTGTAAGGCTCTCGGCGCAAAAAATATGTTTGCCTGTTTTTTGATTTGTTTTTTACACATCATAAAAATGGAACGTTCCCCTCCTGTTTTCTGATTCACACATGTTTGTTTTAAAAATTTAAACAGAATTTTTTCGGCAGTTGTAAGTCTCCCCCCCCCCCTCTCTCTCTCTCTCTCTCTCTCTCTCTCTCTCACTATGTCTACTGATGGCAGCCCGCCTGCTGAGTGAGATGCTGTTTGAAGCTTTGTTTGGTTGTGTTTTAATCTTCTTTTTTACTTCACTTCACTTTACTCTACTCTTGCTTCAGCTTCTGTTCATTGGTATTGTTTTTGTTGTTAACATTGTTATAAGTGAAACATACTGATAATGATGTTGATGATGATGATGATGTTGGTACGAGGACAATATGATGTGAGTCCAAAGAAAGCAGCAAAACAAAAACCCATTGTCATTGTTAAGCTGGCAAATAAACTTGGTTGAATGGGACAAGCAAAAAAAAAAAAAAAAAATTGTGCAATAACGAACAAACAATTGTTGCTTCTCATCTACTTTACTACAATTCCTTCCACACTACACTACACTACACTTCTCACTCATTCACTACACACCAATTCAATCCACTCCTTACTTTACTCTACTCTACTCTACTCTCCTCTACTATACTTCTCTAGATATTTTATGGTATTTGTTCCTTTTTAAAAAATCACTTAAATAAGTATATTGTAACATGTTTGAGTATCTGCTCAATGACAAAATGATATTTTATTATTATTATTATTGTTGTATTATATCTTTTGTTATTCAATGTTCAATGCACAAAGATACACACACACACACACACACACCCATACATAATTTATGCATACTTATTGGAATGAATATAGATGTATTTATAATGATATTGTAAGGCAAACATATCTTATACTATATACCCAGTTGACGCTAAGACTTTCAGATCAATTCAATTGTTATTCATCAACATCATCATCATCATCATCTTGGCTTATTATTTGTTGTGTGCTTATGCATAAAAAGCAGCTTATTATGTCTGAATGTTATATAATTACCTCGTAATTTAAGCAAAATAAGAGCTTAAAAAGGTTCTCTTATTTCTTTATAATTGATTATTATGCTGCTTATTGCTTAAGCTTAGTTCTCTAATTGGTAACAAATAAGCATCGTCATCTTTATCATCGTGAGCCCTCTTGATATGTTTTTAATTGATTTCAAATCTGATTAATTGAGTAAACATGTTTCAAAAAAATCTTGTTATTTGTACTTATTTTTATTACAATATTATTTAAAGAAGTAGGTTAAGAATAAATTTTCTAAACGTACACAATTAAGAGCCCAACATGTTAAGGATATCAGCTTTTGAATAATCTTAGTTTCTTAAATAGAAACTTATTTTTGAAGTGAAACTTCTTTAGCGGCATTGGGCAAAAAATTAAACTAAATATATGAGTGAAAAACTACAAATTGTCACGTTTTCGAATCATCTGTATCTCATGAACCGCATTAGGTAAAGACTTGAAATTTTCACAGAATGTGTATTTCTATTTCCATATCCCCAACGGAAAAATCCACAAGAAACATACAGAAGCTCTTTGATGATCTAGTTTATGTGAAAAAGGGGACATACGGGAAACGTAAACACAACAACAACAATTAGACACACCAAAGAAACCAAAAGCAATATACAGACGGACAGACAGACTGACAGACTTTGAGATAATCAGACTTTGAGATGATCTCTCTCTGTCTGTTTTTAAGAAGTTTCACTTCTATCACGTGTACAATGGCACACGCGCATTTTTTTTTTTTTATAATAAACTGAATTGAAATGGAAGAAGTGGTGAAAGAAATTACCTTGTTACGAGGGTTGTGTGATAATTCAGTGATTTTTCTCAAGAAGATCTCAACACAAATCTCTTACCGCCGAGCCATTTATTCAAGTTTAGAAACTGGGAATAGTCGCGGAACGTAAATGTAGAGAATATGCTGGTTGGGGCAATGCAATGAATCGAATTTTGGCATAGCAACTAAGCACACGTGGAAAAACAGTTTTTTCTTCATCAAATACGGTCGTTTTTTCTTCAAATCAATATCAAATCTGTCCAACATGGTTAAAGTATAGTCGTCGGTCATCGGTTTACTCTTGTAAAGTTAATGGATGTGAATCCGAAATAAAACTGTCGTAATGAGCTTGTTGGCCGATAGACTCTACGGGTGCATGTTCACCTGGAGAATTCCACTGCTTTGAGTTGATCTCTGTTGTGATGGATCCTAATTTCATCCATTTCGGTTGAACATCGCTAAACACTCCTTTGCAGTGGCCACACAGTTGAGCTTATCATCGAGTGTCAGCAAACGCACATCCATTGCGCGTATACATTTTTCATGTCCAAATATGCATGTAAATGTGATGTATTAACACAGTTGAAGTGCCTAAAGCCTCAGTCATCTCGCTTGATTTCAGTCTCTGATCGTCTAATATACTTAAATGGATTTTAACGACGATTTCTTATGGGCGATCTGAATTTACGGCGTCACTTATACTGGAACGACTACAACGGAATTCAGTAAATTACATTTTAATCAATGAAATTGATGCTGAAGAGTCTTCATAGTATTTATTGGATTCTATGATGGTTTCTTTATGCAAAAAGTAAAACTTGATAAGTACAAGCAATTCATTTCTTTCCATTTTTCGTTAAAACTCATGAAGTTTCTTGCTTTCAAACACAAACCAAATGACACAGATTTCTCAAAATTTGACAGATGTTTACTGACTGTTTTATCTATCTATCTACCCTCATATTCAAAATTAAAATATCTTGTCAATCATTAAAGAATCAAGAACAGAAGCAACATATGTCACTGCTTTGCTGTTCAGTGTTTCCTTAAGCCAAGGAGGAGGAATCCTTTAAATTTTTTTTTGTAATATTTTTAATCTTTTTTTGTTTTGCCAAAATTTCTACTCATAATTTTTAAATAAAATATTTCATTCAATTTCAATTCATTAATTCTCTGAAATCCGAAATCAATTGAAGATCTAAAGAAGAAAAAGATGGATTAAGAAGTAAAGTAAGTAAAGAAAAGCGCGAAACAGTTGAAAATGGAAAAAGGGAAAACGGAAATGCGTAGAATTGAAAAAAACACAGCAAAGTGAAATTGTGTAATCGTTTTTTATTTTGTCAAATTTTCCACTTTTAACTCGTTAGCATTTGCAGTTGGTTTTGTATTTTTCCTTCCTTCTTTGTTTCATGTTGGGTCACAACAGTTTTTATTCTTCAGAAAAATTTCTTGGCACACTTGAGCTTTTTTTCTTATTCCTTGGTTTTTTCCTTTTGTTCAACATTTCTTTCGCTGAAAAATAAATTAAAACGCGAAAGTGTTTCCTTTTTGCTTCTATGTATATTCTTTTATTGTTGCCATCTCGTCGTCGCAACGTCGTTAGACTTACATTTTCATGTTTCTTTTTTTGAAGGACATGAAAAGGAAAATGAAATGAAATTGGTACAAGAGCAGCAAGCAAAATAAAAAATAAAAAAAAAAACAAAACAAAGAAAAAAGAAAAATGAAAAGGAAAAGTAAAATAGAATAAGAAAATGTGCGCAAAACGGATATCCACCTAAAGTGCAGCAAGTGAAGCGGAAGTGGGCTGAAAAACTAAGGACTGAAATCCTGCACCTGCATAAGGAAGAAGTGAAGTGTACACACAAAAAGTATAGTGTAGGTGGATGGTTGATGAACGTGGAAAAAACAAAAAAAAAAAAACGCAACAAATTTCTGTTGAGACGTGCTAAAAATACTTGAAGCGACACAAAATGGCTTAATTGCATACCAAAGTCGGTCAGGTGGTGAAGTTGATGTTGAGTTTCTGGTTGAGGTTTACCGAAATGCGCATTAATATTACTCATACGCAATGACGGCACAATGATACCTCAAACAACTAACACCAAATGAATTATTGTCGTAATTTCAACAAATGGGCTTAATTAAAATTTCTCGGTAATTCATATTATTTGCATAATAAATGTTAATGCAAAATACACACAGAGTGAAAGGGAAAAGAAGGATGGAGTGCAGAATGCAGAATGCAGTTGAAAGGGAATGTGAATTCCCAAATAGAGGCATGCAAACACATATGAGAGCAAATGAAAACACATTAATTTAAAGGAATTTATGATGCAAGCATATAAACGACACTAAAACCATACATCATCATCATTATTGTCATCATCATCATCATCATCATCATCATCAGCATAATCATGATTACATATTGTTAACAAAAGCAGCAGTAATTATTCTCTTCATGATAATGATGATGATGATGACGATCATCAACATTAGTGTCAGCGTCAAAAAGCGCATTAAGCCGCACAAATATTAGCACAGCTGACAACTGCACTTATATTTAGTCACACACACATATACACACTCTTGGAAACCCACAAAAGAACCAACTTTCATATGCACATACATATACACATACTCACATCCATTTTTACTAATTTGAATGTATAGAAAATCCCCACAGAAAATTAAATTATGAATAATTATGTTTCCATTGGAAAAACGTACTCATGGCTTTACCCGTCTTTGTATCTATAACATAGTAAGTATTAGCCACAATTGTATAGATACAAATTCTCCCTTACACTTTCACTCTCTCTCTCTCTCTCTCTCTCTTTCTGTAAGTATTTCCCAAGCTCCTTTGCTTTGCCTAGTTTTGTGTGCTCGCATCATCAGTTCATGGCCAAAGGAAGCCTTTATATGACAGCTGCAACAAAGCTGTTTTGTATGCATAAAACGCATATTCATAGTAAAACAGATAGACAGACAGACAGAGAGACAGACAAATAGACAGGCACACGGTTAGATAGACAAATGTCATTGCTAAAACTATGTTTGTATGTCACTTGCTTCAGAGATACACGAGCTTATGTACATATTAGCTGTGCTACGCTGTACTATACCTGAAATTTGCACATCGTTGCCGATGTTGCTTTACTTTATTATCTTCACCATCATCATTATCATCATCATTATGATTATGATTTCCATTCTCATCCCCATTATTCATGTGTAAAAGGTCGACTTGTGATGATTGCCTGTGCCTCTCATTTCAAATGAATTGCAACTAATATGAATTCGCTCTTCAACTCAATTCTTGAAAACAAGTCGATGGATTATATAAATGAATGGCCTTGTTTAGTTGTATACGTTTTTTTACGCATCTCTAAGCAAAATATCATGACACACACACACACACACACACACAGTTGAATGACGACACAAAATTAAAGAAATTTTTATCTCTTCGCATAACTTTAAATAAAAGTTTGTTATCTGAATAAAACTAAGCTCTGGGCTACAGATACGAGTATTTTTGAATAGAAGAAATGTGTTCTTCTAGATGAGTTTTGTGAATATAAAATTAAATAGAAGTTTTATGCATGCTTGCCAATCTTTGGTCACGTTCTGAGATCTGTGGTCTGAGGTCTGAGGTAGGATGAAAAGCAATCAAAAGAAACCATAAGCTAACACCAACAGTGAACTCTAAATAAGTTTTTCCTATGCGATTCCAGAGATAAACATAATAATATAAGTGATAAGAAAGAATATTTCCATGTTCTAAAAGATCAATGTTTTTGCTTTGAAATGACATGATGATGTCGACGTTGTTGTTCTGTTATTGTTGATTACGATGATTGCATGTCACGTTGACAGCGTTTGCGTTTGCAATTTGTTTAATACACAAAAGGAAAATAGAAAACAAAAACAGAAACAACAGAAAGACAACAATTTTAGCTTAGAATCTTTGAATTTGAATGTATCTAAAGAACATCCCAAGAAATAGAAAGCAAACAACAACAATAAACATAACAATAACAATTATTTTTGTGCTCTTCACTCAGTGAACAGTATTACAAGTTTGTCATGAAGTTTGTAACATAAAGAAGGAGCTGATACTGATCTGAGAACACAGTATTTTTCTTTTTTTTTCACCAGATGTTTTACATTTATTGGAATCCGCCTAATCGGATTACTAGAAGGGGTACTTCCCATACAAAGCCAGATTCAAATTCATATTTTTATTAGATATATATTTTTTTTTTTTTGTTTTTATTATTATAGAACTGAAATTTCAACACTTTAAGTATCTGATTCATATTTACGGATCTTGTAAATTTAAAAATCCCAGGATTACTGGATCATATAGTTCCCATACAAACCCCGATTCAAAATCACGATCTTCTTTGAAAATTTTTTTTATATATTATATTATTAAACTGAATTATGAATACTTTAAGAGTCTTACCCATATTAACGCATAGCTGCCATACAATTATTTCGGTCTCAATGTTAAAATGCTCTATGTATACTGAATCAATCCTAAACAATCATAAGTCAAATCAATAATACAATATTTCTGAATATTCACTTACAAATGCGTAGCTAAAATTGTGAGTAGTGATGAGTATTAAAACTTCTGCATAGCGTAAGATAAACTTCTTGTTCTTGTTTTCTTGTTGCCTTTGAGAAAATTTGTGGGTGTTGTTCTAAGTATCTATACAATAGTAGTACTATGTATGACATGTTGACTATGAGAAATAAAGTCTCCCATACTATAAACTATCTACTACTAATAAAATATGTACGTTTGAATTTGATTATTGTTTGTGCTGCTGTTAGTAATAGTGTAGCTTTTCTTCTTTCCTTCCTTCCATCCTTCCTTCCTCTTATAAAGTATTAGTGAATGAATTACTTGGATGGTTTGAGTGAAGCAGGTGGAAAAGTATCGATAGCAGCTTATTTTCTTAGCTCTTCGAAAGTGTCTTAAATCCGTCGTTGTGGTCGTCGTCGTCTATTCAACTGAACCCTAAATAAGTTCTTTGCACTCCAATCATGAGGTGTGTTCAAGCGTTTAGTTGCTTCATTGATTTGTCGTACTTGGAATTCGCAACAGAAATAAACTTCAAGTATTCATCGTCGTCGTCGTAGTCGTCGTCATCAACATCGACAGATTCCGAGGTGTGTTTCATTGAGCTGCAGTTAAGTAAAGGAAAAGCTAAAGCTAAGTAGAAGAAGAAACAACATTTAATGTAATTACAGGGTGTGTTTCTTTTTTCAATGGATGGATGGACGTTCAATGCACTGTAATTCTCAATAGATTTACGGTTTATTGACTTTATTCTAGATAAAGAACGTGGCAAATATTGCTACTAGTCCAACGATTTTTCCATTACATGAAATAAATACCGACAAGGAAAACAAAATCGAAATGTAAGCAAGAAACGTGTAAATATACTTACTGAGTAAACTTGAGATCAGCATAGTACATGAAATGAGGAAGCAAAGTGATAGGAAGAAGGATGATGAGAGTTAGGAGGTACTGGATGAATGAATGAAAACCCGCAGTAATAAATGCAAATCACTTGAAATCAAATTTACTCGTAAGCAGCATGAATTACGCACTCATTCGGACATTATTCAGCACAATTCGTTTCCTATGAATTCGTTTTGTTCAAGGAGACATTACGAAAGTCTTCGTCCGTGTCCTTTTGCCACCATAGCCAACAGCCAACAGCAGCCACTATAACAATTGTCGCCGTTTAGCAATAAAACCGAAGGACAATAGCTGCAAACAAAGCGCAAAATGACGAAAGAAATAAAAATCCTTTGCAAGTAGTTCGTCTTTTTCTTATCCTTTTTAGTATATTCTGC
Organism: Amiota minor; assembly: GCA_037043295.1. NCBI lineage: Eukaryota > Metazoa > Arthropoda > Insecta > Diptera > Drosophilidae > Amiota > Amiota minor. Next base: position 555,396 of record JBAMAW010001747.1, read on the forward strand.
CACCTTTTTCTCGTTTATTTTGTTTTCGTTCGTTTGAGCTGTGTGACCCATTCAATTCATTCAGTGTTGAATTCATTTCGCATTGTCGTCTCAGCTGTAAGTTTATGTGGCTAGCGTGGTTAAAATGTAATCTATCTATTCATCTATATCCCAGCATGTCCTTTGGATTTATCTCCCAATCCATCCATCCATCCATCCATTCTCTCTGTCTCTCTCCCTTAGCTATTAAAGATAAAATCGCCATTTTCATTATGTGAAGCAGAGAAGAGGGAAAGAGAAAGTAGTCTGTCACTAGACAATTGTCGTTTAACATTCAACCAAATGGCGACTTTACTTGAATGTCCTTTTTCTGATCCTTCACTATAACTTCTTTTCATCCTATCACTTTTTCATTAACTCCAAGTTGAGTTTTCTTCCATGTTCAGTATCATCACTTTCTTTGTGTTCGTTGACCTTCTTTTATATGATTTTTTTTTTTTTTTTGTCTTTGTAAATTGTCCGTTGCATTTGAATACTCACAGTTGACAAGCGATTTATGGAACATTTGGCGTTATTTTGGCTTGGCCACTCTCCAAAGCCAAAGGATGGCCGACCGTGGTGTTTTGCTTTCATTTTGATGGCGTTGTTTTGTTTGCGGTTGCTTTTGTTGTTTGTCCTGTGTTTTCCAATGTTTTGTGTTGTTGCTTCGCTTCCGTGCGCACGTTTACGAAATTTTTTACTTAGCATCCTTTACGGAAATCAAGTGGAATGACCCGAATTTACACCGAGTGTCTTTTTTCCAATGGTTTATATTGCCTTTTCTTTGTTGTTGTTTTTTTTTTTTTTTCATTTATTCATCTTGTGTTTACGTAATCTTGGAAGCAAAGACGGAAATAATGATGGGGGGAAACATATTTTTTGATCACTTGGAAGGAGCCTTGCTGAATATCAGTCAGTCAGGCAGTCAGTCAGTCAGATAGTTTCATAATGTACTGCCATGTGTTTTTGACCTTTTCTCATGTCTCTTGTCTGTCCATGTAGACCAAAAGTGTTCGTTCTTATGCTGGGATTTAATGCTGCTGCTGCTGATGCCGGTGCTGGTGCGACTGAGCTGTGGTTTCCTGCTACTGCCAAGAACTGTTTCATTCTTCGACTTTAACTTCGGCCATATCCCAACTCAGCTGCAAACTTTTGTCTGTGGCTGTCATAAGCCAGCAATGACCTGACCCCCTTTTTTGATTTTTTTTTTGTTGTTGTTTATGCCTCATTTTATGTTGGTTGCTTGTGTTGTGGTGGTGTGAGTATTTTCTGTGTGTCTGGCATACACAACAAGATGCTTTTTTCTTTCTTTGAGTTTTAAATTATAAGGATTATAAAAGGATCTGAGCAATTACCGCAACTGATGATGATAAAAGGTCACACAAAAACCAACACAACTTTAAGCCATCTTAAGGGTTTTTAAGCTGTGCTTGCAAATTATAAATGCAACAAATTTTAAAGTATCATAGAGGAAATGCACCTCCTTTGTTACTTTAAGAAACTCATTTTGCTTTTCCTCGCTTGAGTACTTTCAGTTTTCAGCAGCTTCAAGCACTGACAATGCTCATGTATCTATGGTAGTATGGTAGTATATACATATCTCTATTTGTAACTATGTGAGTGTGTGTGTGTCTCTTTAGGTTTTCTCATTTGGGTTAATGCAGGCCCAACCAACTCTTCAACGTCATCAACATTCTCATTCTCATCATCATCATAATCACCATAGACATGCATAGAAACATAGACATAGTTAGACGCACTCAGCTGCATTTCCTTGCCAAGTTGCGGTAGTTTTATCTAAAGCACATTTTTTTGTCATATTCATTTTTGTTTCTCTTTTTATTTTTTTTTTTTAAATTTTTTCTTTTATTTTGCGGTTACTAGGACATCATGTCATTTCACTCAAGCTGAGCCAAGCACACCGAATTGCAAAAATTTCATCACGTTTTCATAAACTCAAGAAAATATGCCAGTAATTCATGTGTGAGTGTGTGTTGTATTTATGTTCGACACAGCATGCCTACCACGTCCACGCCCACGCCCACACCCTTCTAAACTAAAACATAATAGTAGTAGTAGTATTCTCTAAAGTCTCGTTGGGACACTTGGGTATTGCTTAGATTGGCATTGTCAGACACTGATTGTGCCGCAAAATGACTTGCCATGTGCAGCAAGTAGCATTATTTTTCCACCAGGCAACTGTCTCTGTCTCCATTGAAGTTGAAGTCTAAATCGCATACCACATTCTGTTGTTGTTGTTGTTGTTGCTATTTCTATTGCTACTTTTCTGTATGCCAGGCTTTCTTTACCCAAAGAGTTGTAACTTCCCATGAATTGATGCTTTTTTACGGGCTACTCCATTGGGGCAATCAATTTTCGAAACTCATTCTTCGAATTCTTAAATATTTAATGCCGGAAACCAAAAGCATTTAATGGCTAATTTATGATAGAATGAACACCCGTGGAACAGACATCATCATCATCATCATCATCATCATCATACGTGAACCATACAAAAATCTAGGACGAGTTTAATACAAGCAGGACTTCAATTATTTGCCCTAATTCATATTTCTATTTTCGAAAAGTATTTGGCATTTTCATTCAGATCCAACAATCAGCACAAAAATTGGTGGAGTAAAGAAAAATTTAATCAAAATTATTGCAATTTCATTTGACATTTCGATGCTGATGGTGTTTCTGATGCTGGCGGGTGAAGCTGATGTTTCTGTTCATACGGGAGATGGGGCTAGGAATAATGCTTATACTACTTCTGCTGCTGACTATGTCAAGATGAGTATGATGAAGTGGAAGCAAGTGAATGAGTGAATTTGCTCTAGTGCAACTGAATTGGGAAAAATGGGGAAACAGTGGAGTGGATTTGAGTGGGGTATATGCCTGTGTTAGTGTGTGTGTGTGTGTGTTTGAAGTTACCAAAGTTCTTCATGAAAGCTGCCATAGAACAAATTTTCCTTATGAAGTGCCAAACGCATATAACCAAAAAATTCTTGAACATTTTTGTGCAAAAAAAAAAATATACAAAAATCTGAAAAAAATACCAAGAAAATGTTGATATACATAAAAAAAAAAAAAAACAGAAAACAGAAAACGGAGTATAGAAGTAAAAAAGTCCCCTGAAGTAAAGAGAAAGAGGGTGTGAAAAATTGCTGCAGTCTGCGATAAAATGCGCTTCTGCACTGAAAGTGAGATAAGAAAGCTGACCGCGGGAATGCCAATGCGTTGACTTGAAATATTGCAAGGGCAAATTGAATTTTAACCCAACCCAACCCAAACAGTTTTCTCTCATCTTTTACATCTACTTGTGGTTGGTGTAACTAGCAGATTTTTGCAAAAGAGTTTGGCAAACATTGATGCTTGTTAGACTTATGAACTTATACCAGGAATATTGCATTATATTTTTAACAAAATCCTTTTAAGGAGGTTGAAGTTGGTCAAACAAACTTTTATACAATTTTCTGCTTGATTATGCGTTGCCTGATCTATTTACCTTTGTTTTGTGCCTTTAAAATCTAATTTTCAAATATAATTTGAAATGAATTTTAACACGAAAGAAGAACTGTTCTCTTTCATGATACTTACTTTTTCAAGACAGATACTTCCCACTTTAAGCATGTCAAACAACAAAATTCAAGTGGATCACAACTCATACAATCACACAAAGATATTGTATATACAAGTAGAATGATTTCTTAGACTACATGACAAGAAAATCACGCAAACACACAGAGATAGATACTTGTAACCACAAATGCACACACACCCTCCACATCCTCCATAAGATATTATTTAAGATATAAAAACATGAAGAAGAGTAGTAGTGGAAAAGAAGATACAGATACAGATACTTACACTTACTTTTACTTGATGCTCACATGCAGAGCATTCGCTTGCTATCAAGAAATCACAACAAATTTACAAGTGCCTCGCAAATGTTTGACAAAAAGTTTCTCGAGGAGCAAGCATCCTTTTACATAAAACTTGTTATTGTTGCTGTTGCTGTTCCTGTTGTTGCTTTTATTATTTTGTGTTTTTATTTTTATTTTTTTTTTCTCTTTGTTGTAACATTTTCACGTATGACGAAGATGAGGAGCAACTTCGAAGGACACACAATAGAAGAAGATGAGTGGGAGATGCCTTGAATGCGTCATTGTTCTTAATGACATAAGTTAAGCAGCTTTGCGCTGTTTTTCTCTTTTTTTTTTTTTTTTATTTCCTCTACATATGTATATTTTTGCTGTTTTAGGCTAAAGTGAACTACAAGATACTTATGAGTGGGAGTGGGAGTGGGGGTGGTGGTGTGTTGAAAGGATATTACTGCATGTGTGTATGATGCGCGCAATCTAAATGAAAACAAAATGAAAAGCAGAGCGCACTAGAATAACGACGCGAAAAAGGAAGAAGTAGAGATGAAATGAGTTGAGTTGATTTGATTTCAGTTGAGTTGAGTTGAGTTGAGTTGAGGGAAAATGAGAACCACAAACAAAACACAAATGTACAAGTTTTGTCTTTTCCCATTCCATTTCAATTCTTCTTTTTGTTGTTTTTAGTGTTGCTGTTGTTGGTGTAGTTCTTGTTGTTGTTGTTGTTTTGTCTGCTATTTAGCGTTGACACGCAAAGCAATTTCGTAAATGTAAATGTAAACTGTGAACAAACATTTGAAATCAAAATCATGAAACTCATACGCAAGAAATACTACTCATACGCCATGTAGGCAGCCATTTCATTCTTATCGCTTGCATGTCATTCATTCTAAGATGTAAGTACGCGGATGTGAGTGTAGTGAAATCTGATGTGGTGTGGTGTTGTGTGGTGAGGTATGGTGTGTATAAAACATTAAACTAAGTTACACCATTTCATGTTCTCGCGCTCGTTTTTGTTCGAGCCACTTGAAAAGGCAACTGTGGGCTATAGAATAAGATACTATCACATACATATAGAACTCACACATACATACAAACACCACAAAGTATGCCGTTTATATTTTTCAGTGGCTTACTTTATTATGATTGGTGTTTGGTGCGTAAATATTAAATGGTAAAAACAGTAAATGTGGAAATGACTAGGAAAACTTATAAGCATCACACACAAACAAAAACATACACATATCCATACATATATATATATATATACATATTACAACAGTAACATCAACCTCCCCATGCAGTCTTTCCTGCTATTCTGTTCTGTTCAGTTCTATTCAGTTCAAAGGGAAAAAGAATTTAAATAAATAACGAAGAAAATTTGCAAAAGAAAATCTTTGGAATTTTTTTCCTGTTGACTTTATGTAAAAATGATATGTTGTGATCATGTGTGTGTGTGTGTTTCTGTGCGTGTGAAAGAATCTACTCAATTTTGCTATTTGCCTTTGCTTTGATGAAGTGCCTTACCATAAGTTGATATATGAAGTGTTACGTTACAGTTTGCACTCCATTGAATAACATAAAAAGGACATTATTAGTTATTTTTTCATAGGCAGATATTTATGTATAAACATTTTGCTTACAACACTTTACTATAATAATTTGCCTTAAATTGAATTAATGCTGTTTTTGCAAAAAAAAAATTATAATAATAGAAATCTCAAACCAGAACAATAACTATAACAATAAAAACTAAAGTAGTGTGCTTCACCTTTATAAGCAAAATTTGGAAGTGAAACTTCTTTAACGAAGGGAGGTAAATCCAAAAATAAGAAAATGAAATGTGACGAAAATCAAAATGCGATGATGCTTCAACATGCGCATTGTCTTGTGCGTACTCGTCTGCAGCGTAGAAAATGAATGCTTATGCATGAGTAGAGAGAGAGATAAAAAATGCTTTACTGATTGTGTTTACTTTACGAAAGAACGTACGAAAAAGTGGCCGAATGATCGAAAAATATTTATATTTTATTATTTATTAGAACTAAGATTATAATTACAAATTATAACCTAGTATTTAATATGAGCAATAGCGACAGAGGCCTTCAGCTCAGGGGAAAGTTAAGAAGGAAAGGAGAAAATTAGAGAAGTGCAGGACCAGACTTGCCTTGATGGGGATTCGAACTGATCGTAAAATAAAATACTTTTGTATTGAAACAATATAACTCTACAATATTTTCTATTATTGCCTGACCATCTATTCATCATCAAATTTTGATTTTCATCACATTTAGTTTTCATAATTTTAGATTTACTCCCCTTTGACTAAAAAAGTTTCACTTCAATAAAGAAATAGAAGGCAAAGCAGTAAAACTGATGAAAATGATGAGAATTGACTTCACGTGGTGCTAAATACTTGTCACTTTTGTCATTTATGTCTCAGCGTGTTGCCACAAAAACTTATTATGATTAGGAGAAGGCTAAATAAATGACAGCATGGCAAAAAAAAACTATAATAAAAGAAAACGAAATGCCGTTTGCCTTTGTAAAAAAATATCTTATAATAATACATAACTGTTTCTTTAAACAAATTGTCTGTCATTGACATAATTTTATTACTTGAGGCTTGAAACAACACAATTTTGGTTGTCTGTGTTAAAAGCAAAGGACCTTGAAGTCACAACAATGCAAAATAGTTGACTTAAACTCAAAGTGTTTCCAGTTTATAACAAAATCATTCACATAAAATTGCAATATTAAAAATCATTTTAAATTCATTTGCAACATTCTCATGTTTTTTAGCAAAAATGCATGGGTGGAGCCTTGCATTGCAGAGTTTTCTTTCTTTCTTTCTTTCTTTCACTTTGCTCTTAATGCTTCAGGTTATGTTTGTGTGTATGTGTGTGTGTGTGTACTATATATTTAGTGCTTTAAGTGTATGTGTATGTATGTGTGTGTGTGTGAGTCCTTTATGCTGAATACACTTAGCCATTTATGAAAAGTTGTGCAACAGCAAAGTGACTTTTTCTTTTTTTATTTTCTCTAGCTTTTTATGTTGGGAATGACTTCTGCTTTTCTCTTTGTTGCCAATGCGAGATGCCACACTCGTTTACTATGTATATATATATATACACACCTACTACATAGATAAAGTATCTGACGCACCTGAACTTCCTTATGATGTCGCTTTCTTATCAGAAGAAATGAAAGCTTGAATTGAAATTTATTATTCTGCTTTGTCGTGCGTGTTTAGCTGCTAAATGTTAAAGTATCTCTGTATGTATTTATGTGTTCATATACAATATATATACAAGTGAGTGTGAGTTGCTCTAGAGACATTTTTTATTCAGTTAAAAATGTCTGTGAGTTAGTAAGTGAGTGGCTTTGTATTTACCGCTAAGCACCTTTTAAGTATTTAATATTTTTCTCTTAATTTTTTTCATCTTCTAGTTTTCAACCTTTTTCATTTCACACCCTCTTCCTCACTCTGCTTTCATATTTCTTCTGTTTTGTTGCTCCCTTATTTCATGCCTTGCTTTGGGCACGTGTTAATTGCTTTTTCATGACGCAATTCCTTTGGCCTATTATAAACACATGAAAACAGAAACACTTACGCTCACCCATGCCTACTTACACTTCCGCCCGACATTCACTCAATCACACATTCAAAGATATTCTGCAAAATGTTCCCCTTTCTTTGCTGAGGCTCAGCGTCTGGGGGTCTTTTCTTTTTTCTTTTACTTTGTTTTTGATTTTTCAATGGCATCTACGCGCACTTAAGGCTATTGTTTACATGTCTCAATTATCCTTTTGATTTTGACACGTGCGTGACATTTCCTTGCTTTGCTGCAGTTACATTTACTTGTACTTACACATATACATTTGTCATGTGTGTGTGTGTGTGTGTGTATGTGTGTCTACAATTACAAAGTGAGAATTTCTTCCTTAGAAATTCAAAACCTTTACTTTTTGAAAAACATTTTTCTATTTGATATTCTATTCTATGTTTCTATTCCTTCTGCGCGCAAAAGTTGAATTCAAAGTAGACAAAAACAAAAAAAAAAAAACAACCTTCAGAAGTAAAATAGGCAACCAAAAAAGCAAACAAAGAAAGTAAGAAACCAAGACGGAAAGCTTCAGTAACTCAATTTATTATGTTAACATTATACAAGTCTAATTTAAAGCGATACAAATCTGCCGAAAGCGATTTGATGGAGAATTGTAGCATCTGCATGCATATCTTGGCCCATTTAACCCCGACTTAGCCTTGCCTAGCAAGGACTAACGCAGATAAATTCATGCAAGAATTTAAACAGATACGTTTACGATAAAGAAGAAAGTTAGAATACCAAAAAAACAAAAAAAAAAAAAATGGAAGCGTTTATCAAATTCGCATGCGACATTTTTTACTCTTCTCTTTCTGTTCGTCGTTCTATTTTCTTTCCAGTTTTTCTACTTTGCTTTCTGTGAAGAGCCTAAAATTATGCAAAAATTATGCGCACAAGTTGAGAAAACCCCAAAAATGTCTGGTAAGAGAAAGAAAAAATGGTCAATGAACGTGTACAAAGTTGGTAAAATAGACAGAAGAACAGGACATATTTATACACTCCATGGATGAAATGGAAATGGAAATGGCAAACAAATGTTGCCTCGCCTCTGTTTTCCACACACAGAGAGAGAAAGTTAGAGGGGTCATAAGCCTGCAAGCGTAAATGTCCTTTTCAGAGCACTTGTATGTGTATTTATGTGAAAGCCAAGAGGAAGTTGAAGAGAAAAAGAAAACATGTAGACAGATAGACAAACAGACAGACAGAGGGAGAAACAGAAGGACACAGCGTCATGACATGTAAATCATGCTCAAGGATATGCTGAGCATTTCGTTTTCTTAACTTTGCTTTGCTTCTATGCTTCGTTTTCCATTTCTTTGCTGAATTGTATTTCCTAGTTGCTATTGTCAGGAGAAGAAGAAGGAGCAGGAGTGCCAGAAGAAAATAAAAATGATGATGACACCAAAGTGAAGAAGGAAAACAAACTCTTTAAAAGGTCTTAACATTTAAAGCGAAGGCCCAAACTTCAAAAATGTACGAGTAAAAAACCAAGACAAGCGTAAAATTAAAAGTGTTGAAAAAAAAGGATTTAAGCGGGTTGTCCTGAGTCCTGATAATGATGGTGTTGGCAACAAGAACATTGAAGTTAGGCCAAGGGTGTTGATGAGGTTGTTGTCATGTTTATTATTTTTTTTGCTGATGCTGTTAAATATCCTTTTGCGAGAAATCACTTAAATGAATCTGTTTACATATTTACTACTCTTGTTGCTGTTGTGGTTTTTCTTTATAACAACACTCATTTTAAAAGAAAACAACCGTGTTATGTATGTGCCCCTAAATATGAGCAAAGGTTGCCTCTCCCTTTGTCTGTCTGTCTGTCTGTCTAGCCATGTACCAAGCGCAAAAAAAAAACAAGCAAAGATACAAAAAAAATTTAAAAAAGATACACAGCCTCGTTTGTTTGTTTGTTTGTTTGATGGTTGCTGGCTATGTTGCTTGTTTAATGTTGTTATAGTTGTTTGCAAGTCATCTCCTTCACAATCATCCTTAAGGAAAACAAAAAAAAAATACTTGCAAACTCACAATTATCCATTTCCCTTTGCTTTATTTATGTAATTTGCATGTAAACATGTGTTTAGCCATGACTCCTCTTGACACAAGGAGGAAAAAAAAAGAGACACACATTCATACACTTTCTCACACTCCAGATACTTATATATATTTATATATATATATCCTTTCTGTAATCTAAACTTCCTTGGCAAAGAAACAAATAAAGGTTCCTTGCCCTCTTCTCAAAATGATTTTAACACAACGATTTTGTTTAACATATTTTCTTATTAAGTGTGGATTTGCGCATATTTTACTTTGAGTTGAGATTTCTCCATAACACAATACAACAAACACAACAGGAAGAGAATATAGAATACAAAATACAAAACACAAAACACCCAAAGGTATATTTTAGTAACGTAGCCACCATATTTATAAATTTTTATAAGTGAATTTTGAAGTATTTTTCAAGCTTCAAGACCATGAGTCTTCATGTAAATGTTCTCTGTGTGTGTTGTGTGGGTAAAAGCACTTTACTCTTTTCTTTTCATTTCTTTTCTTTTCTATTCCTTACTTTACTTTTCTTAACTTGCCATGATTTCTACTGTACTGTTTGTTGCCTTTTCATATGTGTTGTTACCCTTTCTTTAAGTCTCTTACTTACTCTTTTCTTAGTACTATTGTGTGAGGACTTGGGTTTTTGGTTACTTTGGTTTCATGTTTAGCGCAAATTTCCGTTTGCAATCTTTTATGCATACTTGAGTTGAACTTTGCGTGAAAGTTTCTAAATTAGATGTTATGATTACTGTTATCCTATACATACACACACACATACACACATATACATATGTATATATACTTATTATATTGCCATCATAATATTGATATAGGATTTCGTTGCTTTAGAAACGAAATTCAAATGAAATTGAAATGATTTTCATATGTCTATTTTATATTTTTCGTCATTACTTGATTCATTCAAATTATAATCTTATGATACAAATAAGTCATTCATTTCAAAATCCACAAGATCCCTTTATGAAAATAATATGCCATTTTTATTTTTAAACTCAATTTAAATACACATTATGCACATTAAAAAACAAACAAAAAGAAAATAATAATAAAAAGAGAAATTAAATATCCCAAAAAAAAAAAAAATAAAAGAAACAAAATAAAAAAAATTACCAAGCCTGGAAAAAAGAAATTAAATAAGGAAAATCATTCAAGTAATGGTATTGGTTTGGTAGCGTTGGCAACGAATTTGTTTTCTAGGTCTGGGTTGTGAGACTATGATTCCAGGTCCCGGGGTCTCACTCACTCATGTTGTTTACTTGTCTTACTTGTTATGAGTATTAAGCAATTCAATTCGATGGATGGGCTGAGCTGAGTTGAGTTAAGTTCGACAGTAGTTGAGAATTTCTGTGAATAATTTGTCTTAATATTTTCCGCCAAATAATTTTCCTGAACTGCTTGCTTGCTTACTGCATTTTGTTGCTGTACGTACAACAACCAAAGTAACAACAGCAAAAAAATATTCTTATTTTTTTCTTTCCTTAATTCACAGTAAGTAAGCGAGAGAATTGAACTGAACTGAACTGAACTGTTTACTTGAAGTTTTTCATTTTCTTTCTCATACTCACAATATTTTTTTTCTCTATCTCATTATAGAATTTATCCAAAGGATTGCATTTTAATAATAATGTCGAGTAAGAAGGAGCATCAAACGAGATGGAAATGCTAAAGGCGATAGGCTGCTGCATCATCGAATGGCATCCAAACACAAACACAAACCGAAACGACGGACCCAATTCAAGACGCAACTCCATTTCATTTGCTTCTCGTTGATCATGGTGATTATGATGATGATTATGATGTTGCAACAATGATGATGCTCATAATGATGTTACAAAACTGATGTAATTACAATAATAGCAACAACAGCAACAGCAAGAATAAAGTTATGCCAAAAGCAAACATGATAATGGTGTGTTGGATGATTGAAGAAGTAAATATGACAAGCGAATATTAAACAAAAAAAAAAAAAATCAAACAAGGAATAAACTTCAAAAAAAGCTTTGAATGCAAAAGAGGAAAATAACAAAAACGTAAAAAAATACAAAAATATATTAAAAAAAAAGAAAATAATAATAATAATAATAAAAAATTGTGAAAGTGCATTTGAGCGTAGAAATTGCATTAAAAATTGAAATTTAACAACAAAAGTAACAAAATTTTTGTAAAACGGAAAAATCGCTAACGAGCAAAAGCAACCAAAACAACAATAACAACAACAACATCAATAGAAGAAACTTCTGAAAAAAAAACGGGAAAAAAGAAGCGCGAAAAAATACCAAAAACAACAAACATTTTTTGATTGAAATTGCGCCAATTTTGTTGTTGTTGCTCCTCGGTTTTGTTATTTTCAATTTCATTTTATTTTTATTGTGTGAGTTGTGAGCCCAATTTATTCATCGCCCTCTCCATCTCTCTGTCTTTCTGACTGTTGTCTCTCTCTCTTAAACCCAGAGATACTCTGACATTCGCATACTCAGCTTACTCAGTGTTTTTGTATGATTTTGCTTTGTTGTTGATTTTACTGATTAAAAAGGAAGCCGATACACAAAACAACCAACCAAACCAAAGAAAAAAAAAAACAACAGACAGACAAATCAAAAGTACGAGTACAGTAAAGAAAAAAGAACATAAAAATTATAGCATGCGAGAAAAATTGCATAAATATTTATCTCGTGGTATATTTTTCTTTGTTTCATTGTTGCTATTGTGATTTATAGTCAATTTTTTTATTTGAATTTAATTACCACGACGAAGAAGAAAACAAAAAGTGTATGTAAAGTGAAAACCAGACAAAAAAAAAAAACAAAACAAAACAAAGCTTTGACAAATTTATCAAAATTTTGACAATAAAATTTTTTCGGCTAATTTTTATGTTTTTTGTTCGATTCTTATTCTTTGTTTCAAAACTAAGTAAGCGAAAGAAACACAACACAAGCAAAAAGAAGGAGTCTGCTATAAAAACTCAACTGTGCATTAAATGTTCACTTAAAAGCAACGTCATCAACGTGAAACATTAAGACATACACTGCATCCACTTCAAGTAGCCCAAGGACATCAAGTAACGATCAAGTGACAACAATTCTTAACTATTGTCAATATAAAAAAAGAAAAAGAAACGCAAAACAACGCAACGTCTTGAGACCTTCGTTGCTTTCTGGCACTTAAGTGATATTTGACGACTGCCTACTTGAAGACTACAAGTCCTAAAACCAAAGTATACCAGCTGTTAACCAACTAGAGAGAGAGCATGAGCCAAGCCAACACTCTCACAAGCAACAGTAGCATCATCAAGTATTCAATGTATAGAAGGAGTAACAAACACAACAACAACATGAGCAAACCCACCGCGAGTAACAACATGAAGCGCTATCTTTATCTTGTTATCAGCATTTTATGCATACAGGGTAAGTGCCACAAATACATTTATTTTCCTTTGTACAATACAACTTACTTATGTATGAAAACTATTAATAACAACAAACGTTTTTCTGTCCTTCTATGTTTCTGCCCATTTAAGAAGACTAAAAATGAATGCAAATATTTGCATGGCAATTTAAGTGGCAACAACAAAGTGATAATAATTCTATTTGTATCTGTCGTTGCCATATAATATTCACGAGAACATACATATTTTGTCTTCCGGCATTCATTTGTGTCAATTGGATTCAAAAGCATCATTGAATGCCTCCATTTTTTCATAGTCTACTTTTAGGCAGTTCTCTCTATCTCTCTCTCTACTACTCATATTTGTAAATTTTTTCCATCTTACTGATATCTACATTTGCTCGTTTAACTGTCTAATAACAGTAACATCAACGTCGTCGTTGTCATCGTTGTCAACATCAACATCTTATTGTCGGCCATATTCATGTGCTTGGCCATGCTTAAGTGGCTGCTGTAACTAGCATTAAGTTTGTAGATACATAAACACATACATACATACACATACATAAATAATTACATTCATATGTATAACTAAGTGGAGAGAAGAAGGTACTGAAGCTATATGAAGCTATGACTATGGCATACCATAAATGTCTGAGTAGCTGATGAGTGGTTTCGCTTGACTTATAAATTGCTTTCGATTAAGTTGTCACATTAACATTAATCTTTGCTTTATGACACAGGCGTGTTGCTCTCTCTCCCTCTCTCTCTCTTTCCCTCACTCCCCATTCTTACACTTCTTCTTCTTCTTCTTCTACTATGTGTACATGAAAGACATGACAATAGAAATGCTTTAACCACATCTTAAGCTAAGTTGAATCTCTGTGCGAGATGAGCTCATTTTAATGAACCGTAAGTTGATCTAGGTGTTGTGATTGTGAGTAATTGAAGTGACTCATTCACTCACCCACTACTCACTCACCGATTTAAGTGCAAATGAAATCTAGTGTGCTAATATTCTTGTCAGAATGCTGAAAAGAAAATTTCACAGGATGTTGATAATGAAATCGAACAGAAAATGCTTTAAAATTTCAATGATTAAAGGATTGTATAAATAATTTATTAATTATTATTAAAATTCTTTCATTGATCGGACAATGTATTAAATTGGTTTGCATCATTAAAAATAAAATTAAATGAATAAATTTCTGCTAAAGTCAACAGACAATAAACAGATTCTTTCATGGGTAGTCGCAAAAGTAATCGACCTAGTAAAGAAGAAACCAAAGAATTGTAAAAAAATATATGCATTTCTCTACATACATAGGTTCTTCTGAGTTCAATAGACTAATACCAGCAATGTGCATTAGGTTTGATAACCTTTTTATAGAAAACAGTCATCAGCTGCAAACTCTACCTATTCGTTGTTAGTCAATTTTTCACCAATGAACTTTTTCTTTAGGTTTGAAAAAATGTTAATAGTCTAAGAGGGCTAAAACTGGCTAAGAGGATGTGTAGGGAGACAATTGAAAGTGTATCTCTTTCATATTAGCCATTGCATTGCAAGGGATGTGTGAACACGTGTGTTATCTTGATGGAATAGTTTTTAATAAAATAAAGTCGTTTGTTCTAGCTTTCATCACTCAAATGTTGCAATGAGTTCGCATAATACTAGCAGTTGATTGTTTTTCCTTTCTGAAGAAAATCAATGAAAATTATCCCAAGAAACTGACGCCTGCAGATGGAATTATTTACTTCCCTCATTTTTAAGCCAATTCTGCCTTTTGCTTCCATTTTTTTCACTTTTCCTTTATATCAGGCTTGAAGTGATAAACTTATGTTTCGTTCATGTTTATGAATTGATGCACAAACTCAGTCACTCAGTTGACGCTCTTTTGTATAGCTTTCTCATGTTGAAATTTTCAAACAAAATTCAGAATATAGTACCGCCTACCATAAATACTATCTCTCGCACTTTGAAAAGACATTTACACAAAATATCATTTTGTAAATTTTCTTAAGCTTTTATGGCAAGGTCACCTCATTTTGCGATACTTTTTTTGCCAGCTATTATGGCCTCGTTAAAACTGTACCAACCATAATTTTACTATTATAAACAAAGGAACAGACAGACTCCCTTAGAGTAAAATCTAGCTCAGTTTTGATATTGATTGATGGCTGCCAAATAAATATTAAACAACGTTTTAAATTTCAGCTTTTTATGGTTAATACTTTCTATCACAGATATTCTTTTCATATTATAAGCACCACCTAACCTCAGGTCGGGTACTTTTGGAACTGCCCCAGTATATACAATAGATTCATAATATATCAATGGAAATATTGTATATCGAAGAACAATTATTATGCATTATTTTAATAATAATAAAGTACATTGTTTTAATGAATTTTTAATGATAATTGTATCTTAAATTTTAATGAATCTCATTGAAAATGGTTCCATTCTTAGCTTCAAAACGAAAAATTGAATATATGAAATCTTTATTGATTATTTTTTTTTTTGCTTACTTTACTTATGATCCTTTTAAATCCTTATTATTACGAGTATTGCATAATTGTATTTAACAAAACAAAAACAAAATAATGTTAACGGAAATAATGGTATTACATCCGGTTAATCATGTAACGATGGAACTATGCGTTATTTCCGGCATCACATGGCATTTGTTTGACATTTAATCAATTCCGCTATTATGCAATAAAGTGTTAAGCCAAAATTATTTTGCCTTTGATCTCTGTAAGGTTATTATGATGATGATGATGATGACATTCATTTTACTTAATTTAATAAAATATTTCTGTGATAATGGCATATTTTTATGCATTTTCCGACACATTTACGTTCTCTCTTTTAGGGTTCCGCACCCAAAGTGAACCAAACAGAATCCTATTACTAAGACTTCGTTGTCCGTCTATCCGTCCTCGGGTCATATTTCATTAACTATAATAGCTAGAGAGTTGAAATTTTTACAGAATGTATAATCCTATCTGGGAAGCAACAGTAAATACTAAAACTATAATATTTACAAAAATTTAAAGGGGTCCCCATACAAGAAACTTTTGGTTTGTATGGGAGCTATACGATCCATTAACCCCACGATCTTGAAATTTGGGTGATTGGTGGCTTTGCATCAGAAACTTATATTGTCGAAATTTCAGTTTGATTGGACAGCAAGGGAGGGTACCTCCCATACAAACCCCAATTAAAATTCAGGTTTTTACCATAAAAACTTTTTCGTGTTTTGTCCTATCAAACTGAAATATACACACTAAAAGTTTTTGAAATAGACGCGATACATTTATTGGATTCAGCCAAATTGGACCACTAGGAGGGGTAACTCCCATACAAACCACCCATCTACAATAAATTCAGGTTCTTATTAGAAAAACTTTTCTCTTTTTTGTCCTATCGAACTGAAACTGCGACACGAAAAATTTCCAAGACAGGTGCGGTTCATTTGTTGGAATCAGTCAAATCGGACCCTTACAAACCCCAATCTGGTACGGAACCCTCCTTGTACATGTCTGACTCGCACTTGGCTGATTTTTTTGTTGCATATCGAATGCATTCATTTTAGTCATATGGGTCACAGCTCTGATGACCCTCAAATCATTGATAATCATCAATCATTCAGATTATTCTCATGTAACCGCGCCCAAAAATGTGCTGCTATTATTTTGATGTTTTGTTTTATTTTTATTTTTTGTTATTTTATTCCTGCTCATGACCTGGCGAAGCAAAGTTTAAAAAAATAATATCAAAATAAATGATACAAAATATTCTACAAAGCATCAATAGCAAAAAAAAAAAACAGAAGCATACAAACAAAATTGTGAAAAAAACAACACATGGTTGCGCTTCATTGATTTGTGAAAATTTTCGCATTTCCCGTCAATCACTGGAAATGGTTTTTTTGTTTTTTCTTTTTTCTACTATCTCCTCCATTTACTTTACATTGAAGCACATCAAAATAGGCTAAAATGAATATAAAATCAACTATTTTTAGCATTGATTGCTATAATTTTTTTATAAATTTGTTTTCTATTTTCATATAAATAAAAATTTTCTCTTAATGTTTTTCCTTTCTTGTTTTTGTTCATCATCAAAAATATTGCAAATTTGTATTGGATTAAATTGTAGTTGTAGTAGAATATTTTATTTTATTTATTTGCTGTTTATTTTTCATCTAAATAGTTTATATTGTATTTTTGCTTGTTTAAATCAAAAGATTTCTGGACTCAGCATTGATGGCTTTAATGCTATTGATTTTTACCCAAATCAATTGTTACAAAGAACATTAAAATCAAACAAATACTTATAACATCATCAATGATTTACGCACGAACCTAAAACTAATTCATACACTTTTTGGATCTTTCTCCCTCGTATTCAACTCGAAAAGTTGTGCGCCTATAAATAATACATTTTTATTAAGCATACGCAACATTGGCACATTGAAAGTTCAGTTTATAGAAGAAATACAAAACAACAAAAAAAACAAAAAGGAAATGCCCAAAAAAAAAAAAAAAATGCAGAGAACTTTGTACGATTTGTGCCAAATTGTTTTCAATAAAAATTTACGTTTCATAAAATTTATTATGTATGCGAGCGACCAACCTGACTGACTGACACAATAACAATAACAACAAGCGAAGAGCAACGAATAAAAATTGACCCAAACCAACAAATTGAATCAGAAATGAACAACAAAAGCTGTAAGCTTTAAAGAGCAGTGAACAACAACACTAACATAAGACATAATGTGTGATTTTTTTTAACAAAAATGATATCAAAGCAAGCAAAGAGCAGTGAGTGAGGACGAGTATAAGCCAAAAGCAATACAATATAAGTAAGTATATTGTATTGTATAATAAGTATATAGATACACATATGTAACTTGCAGATACTTATAGCAAATATAAAATCATGAACATGTGAATCATGACAAAATCAAAGCTAAGTAGCAGTCAAAGTCATAAATGAACGCAAATACACAATGCCATATTGAAAGCAAAGATACGCTTACTTGATATGCAGGGCAAGCTAATGGTCAAAACATTATAAAGCCTCAATGATGATGATGATAATGATGATGATATTTATTATTATTATGCTGCTGACAATGTTGGCAGTATAAATTTGTAACAAAACGAATTGGCTTTTGTGAGCCCAAACAGTATTGAGATCAAAAGACTCAAAGCTTAACTTCAAGTGGCAGCAGAATAGAGTAGCATATATCTGCTACTTCAAAATGCATGAACTTTGTTTGATTTTACGCAATAGCAAGTTCTCAAATAAAATATATATATATATTATATTCACTAACCTCAACTACACATTACTACAAGTATATTGACCGACAGAGCAACTTTCCTATGTATGAAAAGTAAAAGATTAGAAAATGGGGCACCATAAAAAAAAAATGCGCAAAGTTTTCTTCATTTATATATTACTATAACACAAAAAGAATACTAACATATTTTTCAAAAGACTTCCACTTCCATCACTATATGCAATAGATATTAGTTTATATTTGTATGTATGAGAAATTTCAATAGAATAATAACGATGATGATGATGATGGTGATGGTGATGTATTTTAAAGTTCATTTATTTGTTCATACCCCCAGAAGAAAGTGGCTTGTGTTTTTGCATAGTTTAAAGCTTGTGCTATGCTGGGCGGCTGCTCTTACTTTTACTCACTCAAATGTTGTGCAAACTTTGTTTTGAAAGTCAAATTTATGTAAAGTATTATGCAGAAAGTCATTGTTCAAATTAGGAACTGACATACTCACTTACTACATATGAATGAGTTAAACTTTGCTTGACCACCCATATACACTCACTCACTCACTCACTCAATGACCCACTCACTTACTCTTTCATTTACTTTTTCACTCACTTATTCACATTCTTAGATACATTTCTACTTAAATAAGTTTTAGCATGTTCAAGTCTGTGAAAAAGTATGTGAATATGTTTGAGAGTAAATCTGCAAAGACAAACATTTTGTAAGGTTTGAGTTTGTGTGACTTTTTAATTAAAATGATTGCTTTTATGAGATTTTTGTTGTTTAAGAAAATTTTCACATTTTATTTGTTAATGGGTTTTCCAACATGTCTTTATAACAAAAAAAAATTTATATTAAAATAAAATTAAACTTTTATCATAAAAAAGAATGAAATAAAGGAAGGAAATAGTTTAATTTAATCATTTTTGTTATCTTTTTAGTTAACAGAAAAAACAAAATAGCAAACAGACAATAAAGTTCTTCATGTTAAACTAAATTTAACCAAAAAGTATGCAACAAAAACTTGGAAACACCACATACGCGAATACAGGAAAAGAAAGGAGAAAGAGAAACACAAGAGAGATGAACTTATTCAAGCAAAAGTTTTGTATTTTCATCTATGCTTTTGTATGATTATGTTGTAAA
Organism: Amiota minor; assembly: GCA_037043295.1. NCBI lineage: Eukaryota > Metazoa > Arthropoda > Insecta > Diptera > Drosophilidae > Amiota > Amiota minor. The sequence continues at coordinate 574,815 of JBAMAW010001747.1, forward strand.
AGTATCTCAGTGTGTCTGTGTTCAGGTTGAACATGTTGCAATATGAACAATGAAGAATAACAACAATATAACAAATGACAAAACAACATCGCTAAAGAAACTTTTAATTACACTTCAATAATTAAAAAACACAAAATTTAATCAATACACTTGCAATCAATATTACGTATACGCACAACACAAGTCAACGACACAAATACCCATACAAATAATAAAAACAAACAACAGGAAAGATAAAGAGAGGGAGAGAGAGAGAGAGAGAGAGAGAGAGAGAGAGAGATAAAGGAAAGGATAGGTAGAAGGATATTTATTATATATGTGTACATGTGTGTGCCGAAGCAACAAGCAACCGAACAACAATTAAACTCAAGGGAAATATGAAACTTTTGAACAATTTTACGCCAAATAAAAAACAGTGAAAAACGCGTTTTAACTCAACTCAACTCAACTTGAGTTGCGTCGCGTTGACTCAATAAACTTTTCATATGATAGAAGCAACAGAACGACAAAACCCACAGTCAACGACGACGAAGATTGCTAGGCGACTAACTATGTAAGAAGAGAAAAATCAGATGAAACAAGAAAAAAAAAACGTTAAATTCGATCAACGTCGAAATTATAATAACCTTCACGCACTTCTAGACAACAATTTTGTCTACGCTTTTGTGGTTCCAAATACAAAAATATATCAATCATTATTGATAAGACTTATGTTTAGAGTAGAGTCAAAATATTTGTATGGGAACAATAATCTTAGGGTCTTGAAATTTACTTGGTTCATAAATATGGATCAGATTCCTCTAGTATATACATTTCAGATCGATAATAGAAAAAACAAAATATTTTTCTAATAAGAACATGAATTTGAAACGGAGTTTGTATGGGAGCTATACGATTCAGTAACCCTAGGGTCTTGAAATTTACAAGGTTCATAAATATGAATCAGACTTTTCTAGTCTATAAATTTTTGTTCAATAATACAGAAAACCAAAAAGTTTTTCTAATAAGAACATAAATTTGTATATTTATTTGTATTGGAGCTATACGATCCAATAATCGCAGGGTCTTGAAATGTACATGGTTCATAAATATGGATCAGATTCCTCTAGTATATAAATTTCAGTTCCAAAATACAAAATAAAAAAAACCAAAAAGTTATTGTAATAAAAACGTTAATTTGAAACTCGGTTTGTATTAGAGCTATACGATCCACTAACTCTAGGGTCTTGATTTTTACATGGCTAGAGAATATGGATCACACTTTTTTAGTGTATAAATAACAGTTCCAAAATATAAAAAACCAAAAAGTTTTTGTAATAAGAACGTGAATTTGAATCTTGGAATATAAATATCAGTTCAATAACACAAAAAATAAATAAGAACATGATTTTGTATCTTGGTTTGTATGGGAGCTATACGATCCAAAAATCCTGGGTCGTGAAATTTACATGGCTAAAGAATATAGATCAGACTTCTTTAATGTATAAATATCAGTTCAATAATACAAACAACAAAAAAGTTTTTCTATTAAGAACATGAATTTCAATTGATTTAATATGGGTCATACCCCTCCTAGTGGTCCGCCTAGTCACGTCGAGCAGATCAAGAATATGTACAATAAAATTTACGGATTCTCTGATATCTCCTTCTGTTTGTTACAAACTTCATGACAAACTTATAATATACATTATTTCCTACGTGAAGAGTATAAAAATTAAGGAAATGTGGAAAATATTTTGTGAAAAATGAGCTGCACGTTTAATTAAAATTTGTGGGTAAAGGCGGCAACAGCAGAATCAGCAGGGCGTGGAAAGAATAGAATTTTAAGGAAAGAACATTTTCTGTTTTTTTTTTTTTTGAAGCTGATAAAGTTAAATGGTTTCGGTAGTGTTCTGCATACTTTATGACGCTGCATGCTTCCTTTTATACTTGAAAGAAAATCATAAATTATAAATTTTTAATGCTGAACAAGACAAAATTCGTTAACAGAGACGAGAAAATCTGTCACAGAAACAAAGTGTACTGAGAAAGAATACTATAAGTATAAGGAAATAAATCTTTAAAGTACTTTATCAATAATACAGTTATCACATACTCACATAAGCATACTTTCCTTTATTGTACAACTTTTGATTATATATAATTTGTTAAAGCAAATCTCGCAAAAACTCATTCAAATGACTTTCATTGTTTTATACTACATCCGATGGAATAGTGAGAAAGATCAGAAACATTACTTGTATTGTTTAGCATTGAATTTAGTTTTACCATTAATCACTGAAATGTCCTTGTATGCTTTGCATGCATGAGGTTGTCTGTTGCAATCATATATCAAACTAAGCCTTTAATTACAAAAATCTAATGCAGCACTTCCGATTTCCTTTATGGCTAACAAATCCATGCTGACGTTTGGTATTTTCATGAGGATTTTCCCTTTCATTGTGCAAACTTTACAAAATAAAAATGGAAATGAAAATAAATAAATATTGCTTTGGCATTTATCATTGCAATTTCATGACAATTTTATTATTATCACAATTTTATGTAAAAATAATTTTGAACTTACTATTGTAATTTTACTCAAAATCCTCTTGAATTGGTAAAATTTTATTTTATTTTCAAATTTATATCATTTTTATGCCTGAAATTGATTATCTGATAATGGAATTTCCTTTTGTTTTCTTGGTTAATTCATGTTCGGAAATTGATGATAAATTCTGGCTTTCATTACTTTTAGTTAATCCAATAAATATTTTCTTTAACTACAACCAACCAATTTCAATTTGTTAGGACAACAAAAGCCGAGCCCAAGTTATGCGTTAAGCTACACAATTTCTAGTCCATAAAAATTCGAACAATATTGCAAATCTCATCAAGAGCATAAGCAGCAGCAGCAGCAGCAGCAGCAGCAGCAGCAGCAGGATCACTGGAGGACCATCAGACTTAGATATTTTGTTGCCAAAAACATGGAAAACACTGAGAATAAAAAAATAAAAACATAACTGCGTGGAGTACAAAAATGAACTTACTTTGTCTAGCTTAGCATAGCCTTAGCTGTGGGTCTTAGATTAAGTTGATGTTGCCAACAATAACAACAGCACAACAATACCAAGACAACAATAACCAGAATTTAAAATTTAAAATGCATGCATAATGAATGCTGTCCTTACACTACTCCTCTGATGCTTTTGCCTTTTGTCTCTGACCCCCTAGACGGCGCCTCTTGTTATTGCATAGCAACACTTTTGGGTTTTTGGCTTTAGCTTTGGCACAATTCACTGCAACCACCGCATAAAAACCAAAGTTATTATAACAACAACAACGACAACAACAACAGCAATACATTGCACTACACAGCTACAACTGCACTTGGCTACAAGAAATCTTTAATCTGCACAAAAGTCGGTTGAAGTGTAGAAAAGACATAAAAAAAAAAAAATAGAAATAAAAGCTTTAAAAAGAAGCGGAGAATTAAAAACTCAACTTAAAAAAAGGATGAATTCAAAAAAAAAAAAGAAAAAAACGAAAGGACTCAAATTCTTGTAGCAAAATTCGCTTCCACCGGTGTCGCTTTTGTTTTTTAGTGCTGACTTTCTGTCGCCTCTTTCCTTGTGTATCTTGTCAATTCCTACATTGGACTTGTTTTGCATTAGAAAGGACAAACAAGCGTATGCAAGAATATATTGTACATATTTGTACATTGTCCTGAATTGACAACAACAACAATAACAACAGCATGTGCTTGCTTGCTTGCTAACACAGTAACTCACTTTGTACTACAAACATGGCCAGGAGGATATTCATTGGGAAGGACAAACATACTAACACACAGACACATATGAGTATAGAAATATGCAAGGAAGGCTCTATTTGTTAGCAGTGAGTGTTGTGTCCTTTTGTTTTTCCTTCCACTTTTTTTTCTTTTTTTTTTTTACAGTTTTAGGCTACTCGTAGTTTCATTTTCGTAATCAAAACAAAGACCAGAAAAACATGAATACAAACTAAAGCAAAGCGAAGAACCTTCATAAGTTGCTGCTGATGCAGCCAAAAGGAACAAAAGCAAAGTGCTAACGAACAACAACAATTTACGAAATTTTTTACACTAATTCTTAAAAAATTTAGTATTTATTTTTTTTTTTGGTTTTATTTTTTTCTAAAGAAAAACAAATATTGACACTCAATCACCTTAACTGAAATTCCTGTATCATTTTCCCTTCCTATTTTCCTAGTTTGGTTCATCAGATATGCTGCACACACGCCCACCTGCCCACAGCATGTGAGACGATGGCTTTTATTTATCTGTATGCTTTCCTGTTTTTTATGTGCAATGTGTGCACTTCCGGTTGATGATGTTGGCAGCAGTTGCTAGTACTTACTTCCGTTTGCCCAAAACAATGTTATCCTTTGTTCACTTCTAAGCCAACTCACTTTCTTTCTCCCTCATTCATTCATTCATTGTCTGTCTTACAATTTGTATGAAATTGTAAAGAGCTCACGCGATTTACTGTGTCCTTTATTTGGTGAGTAAGTGAGTAAGTGAGTGAGTGAGTGAGTGAATGAGTGATTACTTGATTTAACTTTGTATTTAAGGATTTACTGACAAATTCAATTTGATATTGCGCTCAATACATAATATTATTAGCTCATGGCATGAGATACTTACAAATATAAAATCATCTATGCATGTGACTGATGCTTGAAAAAACAAGCGCCTTAAATGTCAATATTTTACAACACACCCATTTTGCGCGACCAAACCCAACAACAGACACAGATCCGCTGTATTTATAATCATGTCTCAAAGCAATGTTTCATAGTAAAATTCATCTCCAAAGCTACTAACTATATTGTATCTTTATTGTATCTGCGCTTGTGCTTTACACTCACACTCATTGTAGTTCGTATGACTAGCTAAGCACTTAGAAATGGTATTAATGCTGCTCATACACATGGCTTAGCTTAGGCATTTCAAACTTTTTGACCCAAAGGGATTTAGAAAGTGCCCCATGTGTGTGGGCTCAACTCTTTGGCTTTAAAATTTCGCTTTCAAATATAAGTAGTAAGCTTTAGTCATTCGTTCATTCATTCATTCATTCTACACACTTGTTTGCTTGACTTTGCTTGAGGTTTAACAATAGTGGCCTTGTCTGTCGTAACTGACTTTCTTGTCGCTTCTCATACGCTTGAATAGATATTATTATCGTATGCTGCTGCTCCACCGCTCATTTGTTTGGTTATTCGCCTTTTTCGCTTCTTTCATCCTTTTAATCTGTCGCACTCGTTCTTCGTTGAGGCGTCCAGCAACAACAACTTTGCATCCTTCACTCCTTTGTACTCAGTGGAATATTCGTTTGGTAAAAGTTTACCGGCGCCTTTCTTTTTTCAAATCTTTCTTCTGCATACACTACACTCTGCCTACATAAGCTTAGCTGTCATGCCAGTGGATTCCAGTAAAAAGGAAAATAAAGGCGAAGAATATTCTCAGTTTTAGTTTGCCATTCCATTTTAGACCATTTTCTTTTTGTGTGTGTGTGTGGGTGTGTTGCCTTTTAGCCTTTATGACTTTACTTTTTCATCTTCTTCTTGGTCTTGATGAGTGCTTGTTATTCGCTTTGGCGCTTAGTACGACGCATAAATGCCACTTAAGGCGCCTCAAATTGTATAAAAATTTGCTTTTATGCTGTGCAATGTAACGTGTATCTCCTTAGGAAGCTTAACTACTATAAAATAGAAGAGTGTAAAACAAAAAATTTGAAACGTAGTTAGAAATTATCTAGAAATTCCTATCAAAGATGTATTTACCATTTCCATTGCCATTTCTATTTCCATTTCCATTGCCATTGCCATTGTGTTTCGTTTCATTCAAATCGTTAAATACATTTTTCAAATGTCCAACTTCAATTCAACTTTTATTTGAACACTAAAGAGAAAGTTATCCTTTTTCCTGGGGAAAACTTAAATACGAGTACATAAGAAAGACTACAAAGTATGTAATATGAGAGCTTTTACAATACTTCAGTTGGACCAAATGACAGTTTTATATCACAAAACATTGAAAAGATGCCTAAACAAATAAGCAAACAAGGAGATCGCTTTACCTTACAAATACCACTCATCCTCTAACCCAAAGTGATATCGAAACTTGTTATGTATTTGACATTTAAACAGCTTTTTGTTGTATTTAAACTGTCAGAGTATCTGAGTATCTGTTGTTCTATATATTGTAGATACATGCTTTACATGTTTGTATGTGGTTTGTACAGGACTTGGACCGCAATTCTGTAATACCGATGGGCTTTTAAAATGATTAAATTTCTTTTTTCGAAGCAGCAGATGTGCTCAAGCCAGGTTGGGAATAATTGAATGAGGATATACAACAAGTAGGATGCCGAACAACAATGATGGCAGCAGTGACATGAAAATACATCTATCAATTTCACCAGCAAACGAAAACAATTTTGATAGAATGTTATTTTTGTATTGACAGATTTTTGACATATTTATTAATAATACTCGTATAACTATGGCGATCGACTTCCTTTCTTATTTCGAAATCTTATTGCTGACGGGTTGGTAACGGGGGGGTGGCTTTAAAGTGTGTCCTCATGTTGTGCGTACATGGTTAAAGCTTAAAGACGATTATTTCGATTATTTTGGCTGATTTATGTTCATGTGTCGTTGCCGTCAAAACTCGTAACCCAAAGGAAAGCCTCCAGCTTCAAGTACAATAATAGGTCATAATTCTTAGTGCTTGCCATTATGTCCTTCGAGACATCCACGTATGTTGTGCCAACAACAACATCTTATTGTATACGAGTATTTGACTAGTCGCCATCTACGACTACTGCTGGCATTAAACAACTTTGAACTTGTCTCATTGTGAGTGTTGGGTTTTTGTCTCTCAAAAAACAATACTTGGCAAATATTTTGATATGGCAAAATATTTTGCTTCTGCTTGTTTTTATCTTCAAGAGCATAGCGTATGCTCTTTCTTATCATTTTTGCCTTTTGCCTTAGGTCACCCACTCAGTCGGCAATCCTTAAGCAACTTTGAGCAACTGTATGTCGTAAATAAATCATTGGATAAGTTGACGTTGCGCTACTGCCGTCACCATACTCACCACACTCACCATACTCACTATCCTCACCTCCCTCAAAATAACCTTAAACGCCTTTTCGTGCTTTTCATGCCGTCTTCGTCGTAGTTTTCTCTTTTTCCTTTCTGCCGCTAAACTAGTGTCCTGTCCGATGTGTTTGCGGTCAATGCTCACCTCAGCTTTGTCCATTGTGGTGCCGCAAAGGATTTTCTGATTTATACGCTTTTTATTTCAATGTCTCTTCTTATTCTTTACTTTTGCCACTTTTCTCTATGGCCAACTAGTGTTTTCTGTTTTCTGTTTTCTGCTCTTCTGTGTTGTGTTGTGTTGTATTGTGTTGTGTTGTGTTGTCTTTCATACATTTCACGTGCTGTGGTTAACTCTATTGATTTTTGTTTTAGCTTTTCTTCATGCTCACTTGTACTTCTCTTCTCATCACTTCACTTTATTGTTAGTTGCTTTGTTATTTTGGTTTCGTTTGCACAGTCCTCCTCCCTTTGAGTCAAGCATAAGCCAAACCAAGTAAGGCAATGTGAAAAAAAAAATATCTTCTTAAATGGCGTCGTCAATTTTTGTGCCAGACCTCAAAAGTTGGCAATACTTTCAATTATCTACTTTTATCTTCTTTTCCATTTTCTCTCTCTTTACAAAACTATAACCTTTTCTCTGCTTGCCACTCTCATTCACATCAGTATCAGCACTCAGGACTGCCACTTTCATTGACGCTTTCATGTGGCTAACCAAACCGAACCAAACCAAACCAAACCAAACCGAACCAAACTGAACTAAACTGAACTAGCCAACAAACTATTGACGTTCATTTTGTTGTACTAGAATAGTAGTTACTTGCTCTTTTTCTCCTGCTCTTCGTTCTTTTCAACCAAATGTTTCTTTGCTTTTCAAATTGAATTTCTTTGTCACGCTGGCTTAGTCTGCCTTGGCTTGGCTTGACTTGGTTCTGGTTCTAGTTTCGACTTCAGGAATTTGTTACGTGCGATAATCCTGTTCAGTGTTATGCTTTTATCTCGCCTTCAACACTAAGATACCAACTTCTACCCGATGAAGGCAAACCGCAGCAGTTTTATGCAAAATTATCTCATTAAAACCTACCCAAAAATATATCTATTCCAATTACAAACTCACAGAGCAAAAAAGATATTTTTAATGCCACCCAATTCCTTAGGTCGCCACCTTTTACATTCAACTATTGACTTGTAGACATAAAAGAACAAAACTTCAGAAGAAAATTACCAATGAAATTGTGGCAAAAACTTAAGTCGTTTAACAATCTTAAAATGTTGAAAGTGTAAGAAGTTTGTTTTTGAAGACATAAAGATAGCAAAGTAAATAAATAAATGAATGAATGAATATCAAAATGAAGGAAACTAACAATTAATATTTGCTAAGCAACCTTAAGTTAATAGTATCTTAGTTGTAAAGAAATATCAATACAGTTGAATATAAAAAGGTTCTGAAAATTTGTCGTAACAAAGAATTTTGTATAAACTGGGTATGAAGCTACTCCCTCCCTCACTCACTCACTCAGTCACTCAGTCACTCAATCACTTAGTCACTTATAAATAAATTGCCATTTCACTTATATAAATATAAATTAAGATTATAAAAACGCGTTCTGGGATTTAAGTAGCTAAAAATTGAAAGAAAACCTCATCATCTAGTGTTTCTTACTTACTTTTATGCTTACTAAGAAAGGAAGCACTCGACAGGAAGATGATGTCTTGGCCAAAGAGCAAGAGCAAACACAGTCTTCGCCTACACATTCATGTACAATAATTTTCAATTTAAAGGTAATTTAAAACACATACATACTCGTACACACACACACACATCTAAATATATAGCTTTATATATGTGATCATCGTTCGTCTAAAGACCTAAACAAAGCACTTGGCCATAATTTAACTTACACAAAACTTTCAATAAGTCACAGCCAGGTAAAATTGCACAGACACACACACACACACACACGCAGACAAATCGCATGTGCTAAGAAAAGTGGATTTAGTCATAAAAGCGCAAAGAAAACCCTTAAGTACTTTGTGAATAAGAGAAGAAGAGTATGAGGATGGGTGGAGAGCAGAAAATAAAAAGTATTCTAAGAAATATTTACAAAATGCTGTAGGTTGTTTAAAAATATAAAATAGCCGCAAACGACTGGAAAAAGACGCTGTTAACTAACGATGGCAATGATGATGGTTTGAGCTGCCTCTTCCTTAACATGACTTGGACTTGAACTAACTTGACTTGACTTGACTTAGCTTTGGGCTCTTTGAATTTTGTGCGGCTCAAGTAACCGCAATTCATATTTCATATTCTTCTTGACTATGAAGTCAGTCAGTCAGTCAGTATGAGTGAATGTGACTCATATACTTCTACCTATAACTATAGACTAAAGTGAATGTGAGTTCTGTTGTATGTGTTGTGGTCATAAAAAGTCAACAAAACATCAAAAAAAAAAAAAAAAAAACCGAACCAGAAGAAGAACAAATTCAGGAAAAGTGTACAACAAGCACTTGACATTTATATATGATGTCTAACGGGTTTTTTTTTGTGTATTACATTTGTGTCTGAGTATGAATGTATGTCTAAGTGTATGTTTATGTGAATTTGTGAACGGCGTAAAGTGTTTGCAAAGTAATTTCCGTTTCCTGTCAGTAGACAGCGCAAAGCCATGGCGTAAAGAAGGACACCCGCAAGACTGCACAACATCAACATCAACAGCAACAGGAACACAAAGTGGTCTTCTCTTGGCTTTGCTTCGTTTGTAAAGTGATTGCAGTAAATGCAATTTTCGAAGCACCTCAAGCGTCTCACTAACTTTTATTCTCGTCCTCCGCCTCCTCAGTGGACAAAGAATTGTACCTGAAGCGCTCATTAAGTTGCCAACAGATTTACATACATACATGCACACACACTGATGAACAAGGAAGGCTTAAACACAACAAAACAACAAAATCAACAAAACATTATGAAAAAGTTATGTGAGAAAGAGCAAAAGTTTCTTGTTGTCCGTTGATGTTACATGACAAAGTTCTACCACTTTCTACATGCCACATGACGTATGAGCAATTTGCATTTTTGTTCTGCTATTTGTTGTACTTAGTTTTCTTTCATATTTCTATTTATATTTATACATATATGTTTGAACGTGTATTTTACTCTGGCATCTCTGACAAGGTAACTTAATGCTTCATATACTTCTACAACAAGAATAACAATGAAGTGATGTACAGGACTTGATTGTCTGTCATTGTTGCAGGTAACAAACAAACAAACAAACAGTAGCAGCAGTAACAAGATATCATAGTGTAAATTGAAAAATTATATTTGTTGGAAAATTTTCATGGCACACACACTTAACCATAGATAAATTAAGGGCATCCATCTGTATTCATGTTTGTGCATGTCCATCTGTAAAAGATACATATCAATATCAATACCTAAATCCTAAACGATATAACTGACTATATTTTTTAATTCTTTCTCTTCAAATACAATTCAATATGAATTTATTTTAATGGCTGAAGAACTTCAAGAATGAAAACCGCGTTTCACACACACAAAAACCCAAACAATTCACACTCGTTGTGGCTGTGACCGAAGGCAGGATGATGGGGATCAGGGCAGTGCAGAAATTCATGTGCGCTTTGCTGCATTTTAGTTGGTGAATGTGCATGATTCCTTAATGGTCGATAGATTGAGCTTTCATTTGTTGGTTTGTTCATTCCTTTGGTTCTCGTTTCAATACAAACAAAAAAATAAAAATAAAAATTCAACCATTTAAATTCGACTTCGACATGTTAAAATGTGCCAGCAACAACAACAGGAAGAATTTATAACGACCGCTCTTCATTATGAAGTTGGCATGTGAAGACCATCCAACCCCTCACACCACCCTGCCAAACATCAATGTGCCATGGATAATTCTGATCAGACGAAGAAGAAATTGATGCCAAATAAACGTAAACGTTTTGCTTCGATGAATGCTGGAAAATTTGAAAATAAAGAAAAACGGCGTTAAAATCATCAATGAAATCAAAAGCAACAACGAGCAAGCAAACGAAATAAAAACGTGCAATGCAATGCAGCCAAGCATCCTGCAATGATGAAAGATGAAGATGAAGAAATGAGAATTGTACACCAACTAAAAATGATATTCGAACGAATGAAAACTCCGAGCTCCGAGTTGAAATCAAGAGCTCAGATAAAAAAGGGTTCATGGAGGAAAAGAGTGCAATACTATAAGAAAAGAGTCGAGTCGACTGTCGAGTTGTAAAGGAATTATATGCCGGAAATGCGAGAGAGCTCCAGAGCACATCATAGTTACAAGGAATCATTTTCGTGCGCGCTTCCTACCAGGATATACTTACTCATCCTCATACGAGGATTGCAGTATGACTTTAAATTGGCAAAGTGCAATTGTGTATTGCTGGAGCTAGAGCAAGAGCACAAGGAACTCTTCTACCTCTACATAAAGGTGCACTTTAACAACTATTACTATTGGTCCCTGTTGTTTTCAAAATGTTGTACATGTTGTGTGGATTGGGACGTGGGAACGTCATCATTTATGTCTCGCAAAAATTCGTTTCGCAACTGGAATTTGTTGGCATTTTTCGACGGCCTTTTTCATTTCTTTATATTTCGCTCTTCTGGAGTACGATGAAAACTGTAAACGAAACGAAGTTATAACATAAAAGAAGAAAAAGATATAAAAAGTACTAAAAATTGGTAATAAAAAAAAAAAAACAAAATGGAGTTGTTTTTGTAAGGAACAATTGCAAAGTAGCTTGGATTGGGTTGATGAAGGTGATGGCGACGATGGAACCTTGGTTTGGTAAAATAAATATAATTTGTATCGCACATTTCGTTCGACGGAAATAGAAAATCATTTTGCATTTCCGTTTTACAGTCTCCATAAGAATATATGAAACAACATAAAATTTTATAGCTTTTTTGGGAAAAGGCTTTGCAATCATAGCCAAGTAAGTTACTGTAAAAGTAGTAAAACAAACAAAACTGATAAAAAGAAAATGGAAATTTAAAATGTGAGAGACAAATGGAAATGGTGAAAAAGTGTCTCTGTATTGCATTGCAGAAAGAAATCGTTGCATACCAACAGGCGAACACTTTGAAAATTGAATTTAATTCCATTTTTCTTATTTTAACAACTTCAGTAGTAGGAGAATTTGTAAATACTCAAAATACCAAAACTGAAGTTGCTGCTTTAATTTCCAATCATTCATTTATTTACTCATTTACGACCTTTCCAAAACATTCTCTCAGCTGTGGAAGTGAGAACTAAAAAGCTAGCAGGTATTAAGACTCTCTTGCATTGCTACCAACCAAATAAGGACCCCTCTGAGCTCCTTCACTTTAAAAAGAAAAAAAGGATTTAGATGATGACGAGAGTCTTAACGGGATACTGCACAATTGTGCTGATGGCCTAAAGGTTCCACGTAGCACATCAAGGTTTCTGTTGCAGGTTGTAGCTGTCAAGATGAGAAAGAATCATAAAGCATTCAACATTCCTTATGTGACTACCCTGTTCTTCTTGGTAGATGAACACGACGATTTAGAGAGTCTGGCAAAAGTTCCACTAGAGGAACTGGAACTGTTTTCGTGGATTCTTGAGGTTGGGTTTAGGGGAGACCCTCATAATCAAACATCACAATGTATCGCATGGCTTCTGGCTAAAGACGCTTGTACTCACGACTGGTCTGTCTAACCTAAGTGAACCTAACCCTTCTTCTCTGTAATAAAATTCTCGAAGCTCCCACTTTCTATTCTCTCTAAATCATCTAAAAAAAAAAACTACAATACATTTATTTTGATAATCTTTTATTGCCATCTTATGTTCAAAAACAGAACGAAGTACTGTGCGTGTGACCAATTTTGCTTTATCACAAATAAGCTCATCTCATATGTCATAAAACCGGAAGCTCTAAAAACACAACTAAACCTCCTCACTCCCTCATACACTAACTCACTCACTCACTCATTCAAAATAATAGAAACAGTCACCAATGTGAACTATAATATAAAGGAAGGATTTTGCTTACACGTCAAAGGATGTCAAATTTTGTGTCGTTTTTCGTAAACATTGATAAAAATAAAAAAGAAAAAAGCAAAATGAAAAAGAGAAAAAACAGCAACGGCGGCGTGCATAATTTTGACGTTTGTTATTAGTGGTTGGTGGCACCTAACAACAACAACAACAACAACAACAACAACAACAAAACCAAAGACAGAAAGCCATCATACTGAAACAGCAACCAGCAAAACAAATAGCAATAAAACAAACCAGAAATAACAACCAGGCAACAACAACAACAACAACAACAAGGAAATCATGACAGCACAAAAAACACCCACAAAAAGGAAAGGAGAAAACATCAATCAAACATATGAATGAAAGGCCAAGGAGAAAAAGCACCATATGAAGGAAATAACAAAGAAATTGGTGGCAACATGGAAAAAGTTATGCAAAAGGAAGGAAGGATGGTAGGATAGACGGAATGAAGGAAGAAAAGAAGGCTAGCTGGACTGACACAAGAAAGGAAGGAAGGAAGAAAATGAAGGCTGGCTGGACTGACACAAGAAAGCAAGCAAGCAAGGAAGGAAGGAAGGAAGGAAAAAGAAAAGTGTTACGTTGCGTTTCATTTCGTAACGCATGCAAAATTACACAAATATAGTAAAACATGCATAATAAAATGAAGAAACTATAAAAAACACCAAGCCATAGAAAGTGCCGTGTTGGCCGCCACATAATAAAAGTAAGTCGCTCAACATATCTTGTATCTATATACATATGTACTATATATTATTACTATACTGTGGCGTGATTAAAATCGCAACAACAGCAGCAGCAGCAGGAATGGTGCAAACAAACAAAACCGACATTTTGTTGGCTTAACACAATTATAGCCACACATAGCACTGTTACCCTGGCATGTGCATATGTATTACACCTGTAAATATAAATACCCTCATTAAAGGTGTATACGAATAGAGTATGTGGTATCACAATGATTAAGAAGACAAGAATGGCGATGAGTGAAAAGTGGGTTATGTGCCAATAACATTTTGTGCCATCAGACAGCACTGAAGACCATCAGATTCACTTACATTCTCTGTCTTTCTCTTCTTAGTCCTGAATTAATCTCTGCAGACAACACACTCATATACTCTCACACACATAAGACAAACGCCTGTCACTCTTGTTTTGTGTGTGTGTGTGTGTGTGTGTGTTACTTACTACACATTCTTAGTCCTTTCTTGCTTGTATTTCTTCGAAGTTTTCTCGCAGTGTCAGCATGAAAAGCTAAATGTCGCCGTCATTCCCACCGACCACCATTGACTGTCGTCCATCCAACCAAACCATCCACTCACTATCTTCCATCCACCGTCAGCCACTTGATCCCGCTTAACCACTTTTTGTGTTGTTTTCTCATTGTTGTTCATTATGTTGTTCTGTTGTTTGATGCTGTTGTTGCTCATGTAAGTCTAGTATGTTGTGCCCTGTATATTGTGTATATTATTTTATGGTTCATGGTAATTACAGGTGTCGCTATAATAAATTACCTTTGAATTTACTGTTTGTTGTAGTTGTCATTGTCATAGTAAGCTGTGTTGTGTTGTGCTGTGTTGTGTTGTGTTGTGTATGATAGTCAGTCAGTTCGTTGTTGTGGGTTTCAGCTTCAATTTGAACTACTCAGGCAACAGCTTCATCATTCTCCTCTGTCCTGTCCTGTCCTGTCCTGTCCTATCCTGTCCTGGTGGCATTGATAAGCTTTATTAAAGCAGAATATAAAAAAAAAGAGAAAAAAGAAGTGCGAGATATAATGAGTTTGTTTGCGGTTGATGGTAAACACAATATATTGGATATATGTATCTATTGTATTTAGTATGAACAATATCTTTTCTGTATACATACATATATATGTGTATCCTGTTAAACATACACACACACACACACACACACACACACACACACACACACACACACACACACAATTGTTGTTTCAGTTGTTCTTTTTGTCCATTTGTCCAACCCTCCCCTGATCCTTATTATTATACTCTTCCGGCTGCTATTGTTTTTCCCTTTGATAATATTGTATAATAGTTTTTGTGTTTTGTTTTGAGTTAATGGTTTTCTTTTTTTGCTCAGTCATGTATACATGGATCTGTTTGTATCTTTATTTGTAGTATGATATGTATGTGTATGTATCTCATTATTTTATTAATATATATATCTATTATGTTGTTTTATGACTACTTATTATGTTACTCAACACAGTTTGGTATAATCAAATTAACTGCTTTCATTCCTATGAGAATTTTCAACTGTGTTTTTGACATGTTTCCTCCATAGTAAGCGAACTGACTAACACCAACCACCAACAATTTATTGTTTTTCTCCTCTTAGTTATACCAAATAGGCTCCTTGTTAAAGATACCATCACACATAATCACTCATCATAGTCCTGTCATTCCTTTACAATCCTATGCCTAAATGTATGCTATGTTTGTATGCATGATGATGGTTTCATTGGTTCTTTGGTTGGTTGATTTGATGAAATTGAGTCTTTGTTTTCTGAAGTTAATTATGAGACTTTAGCTTTGTGTGGTGTGTAGAATGTTACCTTTTTCTCTTAGTCTGATAAGCATGATTTGTGGTTTTTAATCATGATGATGATGATGTTGGGTTTTATCAGCTAAAAACCAACTCAAATAAACAAAAGACATTCATCCACTCATTACAATGCTTAAGGCAAATAAATGTTTATCATATTCTAATATTTATTTTCTTTCTTCTTTTCTTTTTGCAGGTAAGAGTTGTTTGTATATTCCCATGACAGTTTTATAAATCATTCATCTACACTAAGTAAGTTTTATTCGAAATGAAATTCTATTGTATATACATGCATGAAAGAGATGTGTTACGTTTCGTTTGGAACATGAAACACCTCGAAAACTAATTCAAATAATTAAATGTAGAGACATTTGCATATCCCAAATTAGACTAAAACAATTAACAAAAGTTGATTTGTTCCATTCATTCAATTCATTCTTGTTGTACTAAGCCTAATGTCAACCAAATGTAACCAAATAGTAAATATCTAAAAAGCAAACAAGCAAGTAACCAAGTAAGCAAGAACACAGAACAAACAGAAATGGATACACACGCACATACATTTAGATACATTTACACACTTAAATTTAAATGCAAAATTTAATAGGAATGATGGGTAGAATGTAGGGTAGATATGTGGACTTGGATGAGCAAATGCCTTGGCTTAACTTAACTTGACTTGACACAACTCATCGACGCACAGCAGAAGTGGAACGAACACTAAGTCGTTGTCTCCTCTTACATATGCAGATATATATATATTCTATATAGTAATAGTATACAATATAGAGTTATATGTGGGTGACATGCATAAAAAATATATATCTTTTTAATTACACTAAAACGTGTGCAGTGAGGTTTCATTTCATTCCGCACAAAGTGTTGCATCTGCTTTCTGTGTTTGGGATCGTTTGCTCCTCACTCACTCACTCACTCAGTTTTCAGTTACGCTAACGAACAGCTCAGCTCAGCTCGAGTTTTTATTTTTTTTTTCTCCAAAAGATAGTCATGGTAGTCACACTAGTGACACACTAATCCGATTAGTTTCCATTCTGTCCATGGCATGGGTATGGCATACAAAAAAAAAAAAAAAAAGAAACGCATATGATTACTTTTGGTGATGGTGATGAGAAATTTACTCATACATATCTAAATAAAAATATATAAGACACTTTTTTGAATATATTTTATTTAAAAACCAACCAGTTTTGATGGCTTTAAGTCTTCTTCTTTTTTTTTCTCTTAATGTCTTTTTTAAGGAATTTCATTTATAATATTGTATTTAAAGGAAATATATCTATTTCACCTGTCATAGCTTAGTCATATACTTTTTTTTTTTTTTTGTATTGCCTAAAACAATTTGTTCCCTCAAAAACAACAAAGTATCTTACCGGTCCCCTAATTCCTTGTCATTTCTTGAGATACCATTTTTATTAGCGCACTTAAATTTACTTTCATTTCTTATGGCATTTTTATCACATCATATTTTATGTTAACGGCAATAAAGCGTAATTTAATGAGCCTATAAAATCAAAATACATTAAAAATGACGCACTCACATAACCCAAAGAAGTTGCACAGTGAGTGAGACAAGAAACAATCGAATACAACACCTCGTCTTTGCTGCCACGCCTTAAGCCGCCGGCTGCCATTGTCATCTGTTAAATGTCCTTAAATGAAAAGCCTTTTTTTTAGCTTATGATCTACCGAGATTTTTTTTGTCATTTACTTGGCTTAATGTTTTTGTTGTTGCTGCTGCTGTTATTGTAGCTGCTGCTGATGCTGTTGTCTTAAAGCGGTTTATAATTCAATATTACGCATACGCCTTGCTATCTTTCTATAGAAAGACGACGACGACTATTCATGCCAGTACAATGTCCCATTTCATGTCATATTTCACTTCTTTGACTTTGGCAAACATGTTGCACAACAAACATACGAGTATAGATGAGATTCCTCTTGCGACAATGTGACAATATCTGCTTGCTATCGTTATATCCTTCGTGTCCTTTTTGTATTGCGCAACATACTACTATTTATTGCAGCTGTGGTACTGCGCTGAGCCAGCATTGCTGTCTACTATCTACAGTCTCTCGTCTCTTAGTAGAAATGGATGAACTACAACAAGGAGAGCAACAATGGTAATGAAGATGAGAAGAAGAAGAAGAAGAACATGACACTGAGCTTTATTTAAATGGACTTTGGCTTCCTCTTTTGATTTGCCTTTGCTTTTGCTGCCCTTTTATTATCCTTTGCTGCTGCTGCTGCATTGCTGAGCATGAACCTGATGTTCCTGCTGCTTTAAGCCTTTTTACACAATCGCTGACATTTTCCAATAAGAAATAACATCTTTTGCATTCATAAGACCATCACTTTTTTTATTCCTGTCTTTCTCTCTGTTTGTTTCTATATAAGTATCTAACTGATGTTTGCTCAATATGCTAGATAGCTTTGCTGTCCTCAATGGTAACGTTATGGATGATGATGCTGCTGCTGCTGATGATGATGATGATGATGATGACGACCAGGACGACTGTTGGCAGTTCATCTTTTAGCTTTTCCTGCTGTGTGGTTCTTTCTTCTTTTTCTTCTTCTTTTGTATGTTGTTTTCTATCTGTTTGTGTGTCTATCTTTTCTTTAGATATTTTGTTGCAAGTTGCAATAAATATTGCTAACAACAATGACTGAGGCAAATCCACCCACCGTTTGATGCCCTTCTTTTCCCATCGACTTTCGACTTGCCCTTGTTTGATTTCTTACTGACTTTTTACAAATGCTATAAATACTTTGTTGATGTTGCTACCGCTTTTGCTGTTTATTTTACCGATTTGTTTTGTACCATATTTGATTTGCTTTGATATTTATTGTATTTCCCAAGTTGCTTTACGACTTCCGGTATAAATTATGCAATATGTAGCAGCAGGCAGCAGCCCTCAAAAGTATGCAAAGCTATTTTGAAAAATATTTTGTTCAATTTTCTTCCAAAAATAAAAAAATCAGCCAAATGCGAGTCAGACTCGTACACGGAGGGTTCCGTACCAGATTGGGTTTTGTATGGGAGGTACTCCTCCTAGTGGTCTGATTTTGATGATTCCAACAGATGTATAGCGCCTATATCAGAAACTTGTAGTATCTTAATTTCAGTTTGATAGAACAAAAAACAAAAAAAATTTTCTAATAAGAACCTGAATTTTAATGGTGGGTTTGTATGGGAGGTACCCTTCCTAGTAGGCCGATTTGGATGGTTCCAACAGATGTATAGCTCCTGTGTCAAAAACTTATAGTGTACAAATTTCAGTTTAATAGGTCAAAAAACAAAAAAGTTTTTCTAATAAGAACCTGAATTTTAATGGGGGTTTGTATGGGAGGTACCCTTCTTAGCAATCCGATCGAACTGAATTTTCGACACTATTCTTTCCTAATCTACAGCCACCAACTCAACAAATTTCAAGATCGTGGGATAAATGGATCGTATAGCTGAAGTACAAACCAAAATGTTTCTTGTATGGGGTCCCCTTTAAATTGATGAAAATACTTTAGTTTTAGTATTTGTTGCTGATGCCTGGATAGAACTACACATTCTGTGAAAATTTCAACTCTCTAGCAGGTACGGTTCATGAGATATGACCCGAGGACGGACGGACGGACTACGAAGACTCTGCAATAGGGTTTCATTTGATAACCTTTTGATCCGGAACCCTAAAAAAAACCTGAATAGAATTAATTGCTAAAGAAGAAGTGAGGAAGAGAGTAGAAAATACAAATGAAATAACTTTGAATATTCGATCCATGAAAAATCGATTCCATTTTGAAACAATTACAATTTAAGCTAATAACAATGGATACATTCATAAGTGTATGCATGTGTATGTGTATATGTACTTAGTATTAGTTACACAATATACACACACGCACAGATACTAATATTGGAACAACAATCATAACAACAATAAAAGAAAATGAAACAAAAAAGAGCCACAAATAAATTTTTAATTAACCCAAATTTTGAAAACTAATAAAACGACAAAATGATGTCGGCTTCATTGTTGTTAGATATAAATGAAATGAAATGTGAAACACAAGCAAAAGCAAAACCATACAAGGATGTATAACAAAAAAACAAAAAGAAGAGCAGGAAAATAACAACGATGACATGACGACAAGGGGCGGCGAAGAGCTTTAAGCAATGAGGCCTTAATAATATACTAAAACAAATGTAAAAAACAAACACAAACACACATACACATACACTCAAATAATCATATACATTATACATGCATACACTTAAATATTCATATGTAGATGAGAACATTTAGGTCTATTTGTTTTAGCCACAATACACAAAATGCGCCCCTCGAATGTATTTGTCATAAATACATGTGTCGTGCTGTGCTGCGCTGCAATCATGTGTAGGCATGTATGTATATTTATAATAAATTAGAGGGATTAGAAGAGGAACGAGACGGTGGACGGTGGTGAATGGAAAAAAGTATATGATGTTGTTGATATTGTTGAATGTTTGTTTAACACACATGAAATCATTTACCGGCGGCAAAAACATTGTTATTATGCAATTATACAAGCAGCAACAATATCAACAAATTAAACTATTGCACAGCAGCCAAAATATAACAAAAATAATAACAAAAAAAAAAAAAAAGAAAAAAAAAATAAACCAAAGAGGAGACATTTTATTCAGGACAAAAGCAATAGCAATAACAAAAGTTAATGCAGCGCATGATTATTAAAATATTTTGGCAACACCCAACAACAAATAAGTAAATAAACCAAACCAAACCAAGCCAAACCAAGCTAAGCAACCCACCACCAACGGAATGAGTATGAGACTTAACTCAGAATCATTTGTTTAAAGTGGGCTAAATGGTGATGGTGATGATGCTGATGATGATGATGATGATGATGGTAAAGAGATTTATACTCTTTGTTGTATACATTTTGTATAACAAATAATATACAAACAATGTCATCATATCAACACCTCGCAACTTAGTGCAGCACAGAACAGGCCACGGCAATGACGGAAGTCACGATGATGCCGACTAACGCTGATGCCGCGCAAAATGCTTAAAATGTTGCGCAAACAAAGTGACGGCGGCCAGGTCAGGTAGGCAAACATAAGAAGGCAGGCAGAGGAATGCAAGTAAACAAGCTTATGTGCATGTGTGTTGAACAGGATGATGATGATGATGATGATCGTGATGAGGAGGATATGCTGCGGTTGTTGGCGGCAAGTCATGCCGGAAGTTGGCAAAGCGCCTATGTCTATACAAACACCACATACACCACACAGTCAAACAGACCTTGCTTACTAAACGAAAGTCCCTGCTAGAATTAGAAAGGAGAAAGTTGTTGCAAATCAAGGATAAACTTTAAAAATATTTTAATATGAAAAATTTAAATCACAAGTATCTTTCTTTGGGATTTTAAAATCCAATTCAATTTTCATGCATTTTGTATCTAAATAAAATAAACAAATATTCAAGAAGAAACATTTAATGGACTCAATAAAAATTTTAATTTGAAAACATCAACTCGGCACAGATGAGTAACTAAAATGGTTTATCTAATTTTTATCATCACCGCCGACCGCCGCAACATACAACAAACATATCCTCAACAGATGCGTAGATCCTTTTGCGGCGCTTCACATAAACAATTTAAAGCTCATTTACGCGAGTAGCATTGCGTTGCGTTAATTAAAATGGCATTGTAGAAATTATTTAAACACACACATATTGCCCACAGTAAGTTTTAAAAGCTCAAAGGGAACACAAAATATTTGGACGAAAGCGCCAAAGCCAAAGGAAACAAGTCATAAACATAAACAAAACATCAGGCATCCAAATACAACAACACTCCCCACACCACATATGAATAACGGAACGGAAATACTATATAGAATGCTTAAGTTAAGGATCGAGGGAAAGACAAGGACATGCACATGATTAACTTTACGAGCTGTGTGTGTGTGCCTTTGTTATTCTCATTTTTTTTATTTGTGTTGTTGTGTTATGTTGTTGTTGTTTGGTTAGTTGTTGCTTGGTAGCCTTTAACATTATTTTTACGGTACCCAAAGTAAGCTTACAACATACTAGGAAATACGCATAGAAATGAAGATACAATAAAAAAGGTGAAGGGTTTGAAAGGAAGAAAGAGATTCTTAGTCTGGTAGAGACTGTTTTGCCTTTTGCTCTGACATGACTTGCACGCTTACTTGCTGAATGAGTTAGTTGGTTTGCTGGATTGTAGTTAGTTGTTTAGTTGGTTGGTTGGATGGATGGGTTGGGTGTTGTATCAGAGGCAAAGTAATTAAGCAAAGTACAATTCCGTACCATTAAGTAATTTCTCACATACACACAAGCATTTCACTAAATGAATGAACAACTGAATGAATGAATGACTAACTAACTAACTAACTAACTAAATGACTAAGTGACTGAATGAGTGACTGACTGACTGACTTTCTAAGCTCGTAAGCTTATGTTCATTTAAGCAATGTTGGCATAGAAAGAAATAAGGGTTTGAGAAAGTGAGTCTATGCACAAAGTTCTTTACGACTTGTTCTTAATTTATCGCTAACTAAATGGACTTACTGACCAAATAGCACACTCTCTTATATTCCTGAATTTATACTACATGTGCGGATGTGGGATGTACATATATTTGTAGACTATAAAACGCGGCGTATGAGTTACATTCATAGGCTTATAGAAATTAAGTATACGCACTGTGTTGCTTTGAAACTATTTTACTTTTGTATGATAATTCTGGATGAGATGAAAAGAGTTCCATCATGCTTTTATGTACTTATTTTTTCAGTTGGGTTTAATAACCTTTGCTGAGGCTTATTTCTTTAGTTTACATTCATTACGTTTCACATTTTAATTAGCAGCAGGAAACTCTATTAAAGTGAGATTATGTCTCCAGCTCATTAATTGTTGAACTTTCCTTCCTTTCCTTTCTTTCTTCTTACGTTTCGCATTTGTTTCTTAACATTTTCTTTTAATAGTTCAACTGTCTTGGCATTGCAAACACAAAATAGACTTTAAAATGCTCAAGTCATCATCACTTAAATCCTCTGATGGATCAGTATTAAACACATGAAACAATGGAGATTAAGAGAAAGTCATTGATGAAAGGCATAGAAGTTTCGTTCATGCCGTTAATACCTTTTTCTGTCTAGCTTACAGTACTTTGCATTACCTTAAGCTGTTATCGATCTACATATTGCTTGTACATACAAATGTATCTATGCCCTTAAACCAAACCAAACCAAACCAAACCAAACCAAACCAAACCACACCAATTCAACTCAACTCAACCCTCTTGATTCGCTTCGTTTATTTGATTTTGCCTCACGAACTAAGCTTCCGTTTGCAGCTGCTTATCTTCAAACATGTAAATTGCAAACACGTCAAGAGATTAAAAGGCTTTTTCTTAGACAACTCAAACTGTTATGGTACTAGAACTACATATTTATTGTGTGTGTTCTCTTTGGTATTCCTTCTTGTTTCTAACTCTTTTTTTTTTTCAACTTACTTTTTCTACGATTTTATGCTATTTTTTTGTTTTCTTTTTTTTTTTTTTTTTTGTTAGTTGAGAATCTAAAGCGTTTACAATGAAGATAAAGTGAAATGTTGAAAGGCACAATAAAATGTAAATACCAAAAGCAAAAGCAATGAATGGAGAGCAGAAATGCAATGCAAAAAGATACATGTCTCGAAGTGAAAGATATAGTTGCATGTTTTTGGCAACAAACCATTTGTACTTTGTACAAACAAAAAGCAAAGTTTGAAAACACATTTAAAGTTCAAGATATCAATACATAAGTAACTAAACTGAATAGTGCCAAGAACATAGATACATAGATAGATAGATAGATAGACAATATGATATTATGCGGTTTGTTTAGGGCTTGAATTCACAAAGAGAAATTCAATGTTATGAAAGCGAACCAATTGACCAAGTTCAATAAACCTTTGCATACAACAAGGCGTTCATAATTTTCTCTTAAATTTGAATTCTGGTTTTTTGGTTTTTATAAAAGTGAAAATGAAATTGAATTTGAAATGAGAGAAATGTAATAACAAGTGATGAAGGAAGGCTATAAACGAAATTCATTCCATTCAATTCAATGTATCTTCAGGCAAATCTGACACATTTACACATAAATGTTTCTATCTATGTATTGGAAAAGAACAACATGGACAAGAACAAAAGCACAAAATACAAGTACAAGATGACATGTATTAAAAGGATTATGCACTTAAAGTACTCAACAACAAGCTCAGCTCTCAACTCACAACTCTCATCTCTTATCTCTTCTCAGAACGGAAAGAACATGAAACTCGACGCGTACTTAAACTCCTTGAATTCAAAGACATATAGTATAAGGAAGAAATTCTATGAAGGAAGTGCGAAGAAAGAATATAGAACAAAAAGCATACAGAAGAAGAAACAACAATTTAAACAGGAAATGTAGCATCGTTGTTGTGATAAATTGCCCCTCAAGTAAAAACAATTGAATGAATGTGCAACGAACGAACAAACGAATGAATGAGTACAAAACGTAGGGCTCAAGATTCATACATATTATGTTGAGGCTAAGCAAAGGGAATGCAAGGAAGAAGAAGAGTATAGATACAGGAAACAGACATACAAAAGATACACACCCACTTAAAACATTTGTACATTTTATAGTAATTTCACTCGCACTAGACGCCATCTTATTGTTGTTTCTGTTGTTATTACAATGACAGACGACGGCGACATTAAGACAGTACAAGAAATGAAAATGGAAATGAAAATAGAAAATAGAAAAAGAATAGAACAGAACAGAACAGAATAGAAAAGAACAGAACAAAATAAACTCCTTCAACTAAAGCGTACAAAATGGCGAAAAATAATACAAGATACAAAAAAAAAAAAACAAAAATATAAAATGCAATAAAATAAAACAATTGTTTGATGCCAAAGCAAAAGTTTTATTGAAAAACATTTTAAATAAAACAAAACAAAACAAAACAAAACAACCAACAATACTAAGTGTTGTACTTGTATGTATATTGTTGTTGTTGTTGTTGTTGTATCTTTTATTATTGTAATAGTAGTTATTGTTATTGTTTTTCACTGGCACCATTTTATGGTAACTTTAGTTTTGCTGTTGTTGTTGTTGTTATTGCAGCTGCAAAAATAGCAAAAGTTTTGACTATAAAACACAGACAACATTATTCATCAAAATGTCACAGACACAGAAACCAACACCAATAGATACAGATACTAACAGAAACATACACATACATATACAATTTATATATGTAGAAGAGAAAGGCTTGCGTGCTGAGCAAGCATGTGACACTGATTTGACTTGTGTTTATATATTACGGTGTCAGTGAAATGTTTTTATGATTCTTACAACACAATGACCGACCAACCGACTGACTGATTGTGTGATTGTGTGACTGTATATCTGACCAAATGTAAATGTATGTGTTGCCAAACATTTCCATAACAAATTATTTCATTTTAAGTCTTCCTCTGATCCTTATAACAATAACAACAGCTCAAAATGTTTGCTGATTCTATTTTATTGCTTTGTATTTAATTAAATGACCCACTTTTCAATTGACAAAAATTTACTCCTTACCTTTTTGTGAAGCATACGTGACTAATTAGTTACTTGCCTTGGATAATAAATTCATAAAACATCAACAATTAATGACTTTGAACTAATTTGTAGCATAAAACATCATAAAAACCCAATGGAATTTGTTTTTAATTAATGAAAAGAAAAAAAACCAAAATATAGCGAAACCAGAAAAATTATTATTGTATTTCCTTTCGTTGTTGATAGAAATGTAAAAAATCCCATAAAAACTTTGTTTTTTGATCTTCGGATTTATGCAAAACATAAATATTTTTGTTGCTGTCTCGACCTTTTGACTCTCTCTCTGAGATTAAGCGTGAAAAGCGGCCATAAAAATATATTTTATGATCACCATGGAAGAAGGCACATCTAACTGCTAATAGAAAGGGCAAAAAATACAATAGAATAAGCAAAGAAGTATCAAAGACAATAACAATAAGAAAATCACAGGAGAAATCTAATAAAAAAAAATTTAAGTGCCAACGAAAACAAAACAAAGAAATCCCTTAGAAATTTGTACTTTACAATATTGAAAGCGATGCGGAAAATTCGTAATTAAAATGAGAGAAAACATTTTGTCATAAAGACAAAAAGGCGAGAACCTTTTCTCTATTGACAAGTGGTAGGAAGACTGGGACAAGGACAACAACAACAACAATGAACGATGCCAGAGTGCAACCATTAACCTCGTGGCTATAACCATTAACCTCAAATAGACGAAGGCGCAAACACCACAAAAACAACACACAAGTTAATACTAGTAAAAGGAATATGGTGTTAAACATGAGGAGAAGGAGGAGCTGAAGACAACAGTCTGCTGGCAGTAAGTTTTGTCGTTGAGGCAATTTGACCATCAAATGAAAACTCATAAAATACAATTTTTGTATTAAAAATGGAAAAGAAAATCTGAAAATGTCTACTACTACTAAAGTGTTGTAGTGTATTGTAGTGTATGAAAATCCTTTTGGTTAAAAACAAAAATACACTCCAGAGACGACACACACACACAATCAACAAAACTAAAATGTTGTTCTGAGGATATTAAAAATGATAGAAATGAGACGGTAGAAGGGGGAGAGAATATGTTGAAGTTGACAATCCAAAAAAAAGCGGCGCTAAATAAAAACATAAAAATTATATTTTTATTTGGCAATTGCATATATGGGCACGTGTGTGTGTGTGTGTGTTTGTATGTGTGAAGGCCATAAAAACGAAATGCTACAAAATCATATAAAAATTGTTGTAAATGGCAAAGCGAGAAGAGACTCAAATAAAGCGCTTTGTACTTACATACAAGAATAAAAAAAAAGAAAAAGAATTGAAAATGGTAGAAAAGTAGGTGAATTAAACACGAACAAACATAACAACAAGCATGACAACTAAACACACATACAAATACTCAAATATTCATATGTGTGAATGCACTGAATGAATACAATGTCACATACAATGACCAAAGGCAGAAGCAACAGCAGCAGCAGCAGCAGATAGAACAGGACAGGACAGAGAGGAGAGAGGATAAATCATGACTCATTGTTATTGCTGTTAGAATAAAGGCATTTTGTGTGAAAAGAGAGCAAGAAGAAACGACAAAACAGTCAACTTGGAGACTTAATAAAGGCTCTGCTGCGCTGCAAGTACGTGCAAGTACTTAACAATCATGAGAACCAAATAAAACGAGAAATTGTCCAACCGAATTGATAGGAGACATCAGCAGCCCTCAAATGTGTTATGTGCTTTGTGTCGAATTTTAGACCACATGGAGTCAGTCATTTAGATATAAAAAATAATACAATTCTTTTTAAACTTTCCTATTTTTTTTTTTTTTTTTATTTTTTATTTTATATATTCATAATATTCTTAATAAAAAAGAAATGTTGTCAACGATCTCATTCTTTTTAATTTCTTAATGCCGCCCACAAGTATGCAACGAAATTATACAATGCATAACAATTGGTATTGAATGCCTGCCTATGTCATTGTCGTATCATATGGCGACGGCCCACAATCAACATAAAATTTAATGACATTCGTTTTACACAAATACTTGGCAAGCCAATAAATGCTTCCGAATTCGGGTCGATCCCAACAACAATACAATATCTGAGATCTATGCTATATAAACTAAGCGTTTGGAGATGAAGAATAAAAGAAAATTCGCGAATCAATATGAAAACGAATTGTGTTGTTTGCTAAAATAATGGATTTTTTTTTTCATTTAATGTTTGCACAACATGCTTTTTCTACATCCCACATTTGATTCCATTCCATTCTTTGAATATCTTCAATGATTCTTTCTATATACGAGTACTTCACTTCACTTCAATTCACATCACTTCACTTATTCCAAACACGATTTGCTGCCAAACAAAGGCGGGAACGGCGACGTCGGCTATTCATTGTTATGTCGTCGTTGAGAGTATGAAAAGTAGAAATATTTGGTTGAAATCATGCAAATAATAAAAACATAAATAAAATGATTTATGTATTGCACGCGCGCTCTTTCATACATTCGCTCACCCAATAAAAATTGAAAGCTTATGGCGGCATTGACTTTTGATAGCCTTCTGCAATGAATACAAAAGGATAAATTGAATTGTTAACGGAACAAAGAAATGCGACCGAGCACTTGGTCTTTGTCAGTTTATTGGTTAAAATGTTTAACATACGCAATCGAAGGTTATTTATTTAAGCATTTTTGGACTTGAATTGAAATCGAAAAATGGCAACAAAGTTAGAGAGAAATAGGTACAAAACCAAAATTTCAAATTCATTTAAAGAAACCAAAAAGAAATTTATGAATATTCACACATTTCTATGTCTGTCTGTTTGTTTGTTTTTCATAAATGTCATTTTCATTTTGTTTGCTTGAAAAATTTAACAGAAGTAGAAACAGATTCATGTGTCGTCATAGAAAAAATTGTATGATTTTTATTTTCAAAGCATATTTTTATGCGAATAAATGAGAAATTACTTCATAAATGAAATAAAAGCAAAATCAAATTGTGTCAATAGAAATATGAAATGAAATCAAAAATAAACACAAAACCAATAAAGCAATGATAAGAAAATTGTCATAGTCATTCTAAAGTAAAATAGAAAAAATAAGAAAATCTAAGTGTAACAAACTTCGCTCTAATAAAATTAGTCAAAATTCTAAAAAGAGGCAGCAACTGAAGAGGAATACATGCATGTTTATTACCAAAGATGACAGTCTTTCCAGTTTCTTATGTGCTGATTCCAGTAGAATTTTGAAATAAAATCATTCCGTTCCTTTTTGTATTAGATTTCTGCCGGATTCTTTCATAAAATTTGCAAATTTTCGGTAAATTACATTATTTTATTAGAATTTCTCAGATATATCAATGGAGCAGAAGTATTTTCATTTAAAATTGACTTTGTTGACATAAAAGATTTATAAACATAGCAGAAAAATACAATTTTATTTAAAAAAAAAGTAGGTTATGCGTATAAATAAGAAAAAAGGGGAATGTTTCGACCATTTTTTGCCTAAACTAAAGAAATTGAGAGAACGAAGGTTTAGAATGAAAGAATTTTGCACGTGAAGAATTTTTCTGTCTTTCTGTGCTTTGTTATTTTACCTATAAAGTAATGTTTTTAGGGATATAATTACAATTGAGTTAGCCCTAGACAGAATAGAAAAACATTTTAGTCCTATTGATTTCTCACTTTTATATAAAAAGTGCGTACTAAGAGGAGAAAAATACAACAATAACAACAACCAAAGCATTATAAGCATTTTGCTTGGTCTTGCAGTGGTTTTCAAAAAACTTAATACTTAAAAATATTATATTAAAAGTTAATAACTGAAAAAAATAACTATGCAACTCTTTTCAATAATATTCATTTGTTATTTTAAAAAAAAAGATTTTTAAAATCGGCTTAGTATAGTGTTCGGTAGATGGAAAAATGTTAAAAATTTGTTAAAAAAGTGCCTATATCTCGACAATAGCGCCACCTACCGGGTCCAACTGAACCATAAACTATCTTGATGACTCCATAAGTAAAACAAAAAACAATTTATCAAAATTGGTCTAGCCGTTTAGGAGATTAAGAGTTACAAAATTTCGACACTCAAATTTTATATGTAAAGATATCAGCAGTGACTTTATTGAATCACCAACAATCTTGAACTACTTCATGTTATAGGAAGTTGCTTTCATAGCAAGTACTCCTAGCTCCTAGTGACTTCCTCTAAGTAATATAAATACTTTACATTATTTGATAAATTTACAATTTGGATATTGTAGGTCATTTCTCTCATAGCAAACGATCCACTTCTCTTTCTAGTCTTCGTTAATCGCCAATCTCTGGTTTTTTACTTAGGTTATCCCTTGCCAAATAGGAAGTCAAGAACTCTGATTACTTTTTATATTGTTATATTCTTAAAAATGTTTCGAATGAATAATACTTCATTGACAGAATCCACAATATTGACTGAACTCACATCATCATTTTGCATTAGAAGACAAGCTATTAAGACTCTCCAGGATATTGTTATTTCAGTTCAATCTCAACTCTTAGTTGATTTACGTGAAACTGCACGTAGACAAAGCAAACCTCTCAAATGTGTTTATTCTAAAGCTTACTAGGATTCTTTAGTGTATTTTATTAATTTATTTATTTACAAAGACTACCTTATAATTACAAATTATGAGATAGCTTAGCTCGTATTTTATTAATCTTTTCGAAATTTGTACAATTGAAAACTCATTTCCTCAGTTTTTGTATCTTTATATCTTTTATGTAAATATTGTATAAGATGAATTTTCTATCTAGTATATTTATAAATCATACAACGATACATTATAATTATATTTCAAAATATTAGCAAAAAATAAGTTAATGTACAAAGGAAGTAAGTAAGTCAATGAATGAATGAGTACAATGTTAAAATATCCTTAAATTTATTTTTTTTTTTTTTGTTTTTGTTTGGTTTGAAAGCATAATGGCAAAATTTGATATATGTTTATATTTAAAAAGGAAGAAGGATCCTTCTTTATGTTTCTCTGACTGTTTTTCAGTTTCATATTTAATCAAAACCATAAATGAATGCAATTTCCCCTTACAAAGCTGTCAAATTAAATATTGCAATTTCCCGTTCGCATTTATCTCTAAAGTTTCTCTTCGCTTTACTTCTCTATTAGTGATTTGTAGTTCTGCTCGTCTCTCGTCTTCCATTCTGTATTTCTGCTTTGTAGTTCCTCTCTCAAAGCAGCAAATGAGAAAAAAAAAAGATAATATAGAATATTTTTCTGTTGGATGGTTGTTGGCATCCTTCTTCTTCTTCTATCTATCTAACTTCATTTTATTACAATATTCTCTTGCTGCTTCTTCCTTTATCTTTCTTTATTATCTCTCAATTTCTTTTGATTGTCAGTTGATCTGTTTGTGTGAGTGATTCAATGAACATAACTCAGTTTTTGGCATTTATGCAATTTAAAATGTATTCTTTTTTAAAAACTAAGAGTATAAATGCTACTGACAGCAAATACCAAATGATGTCCTTCGAGAGAGTTTCTTGTGTGAATACTTTTAACAATTACAGAATCATCTTCGTTTAGTCATTGACAGTTTTTATATTGCACAGAATTCAATCTTCAGCATTTCATTTTCATTAGGACAATACACACTCACTGAGTGAGTAGATGATTGAGTATGTATGCGTAACAAGTCTTTATTGCATATTTTCGTAACTCATACGCCACATTGCATGCGCAAAGTAAAACATTTTGATTAAAATCGACAGCGCACAAAGTGGTGACAAAAGAGTGGAAAAGAAAAAAAAAAAACAGCAACACAGACAAACCAAATGAAAATATGAATATCAATTTTCATGCCATAAACATTCATTTTGGCGCTTGATTTGGTTTCGTTTGTGCTAACAAATTATTGGCTTCGCTTGACTTTCTCTCATATCGAGATTTTTTCCTGATTTTGCTTACCATATTTTCATTTCCATTTAACAATATAATAAAGTGCAGCTGTCAATTGCAATTAAAAATGACAATACGCCGTTTTGTGTATCTGATATTATTGTATTTTATATTATTTTATGTATATTTTTTTTTTTTACAATTTTATGTGAAGTTTGTCATTAGTTTTCTTTTCTTTTTTTTTTTTTTTTTCATCCATCTGTTGCTGATTTTTATAAGTGAGATAATCTCTGACTATGTAAATGATATGATTTTATACAATATTATTATTATTATTATTATTTTTATTATTATTATTGATATTCTGTTCAATGATATCATTTGGTATTCAACTCGCAATACTCCTTCAATCATTGCATCCTTTAAATTTAAAATGTTGTAAAGATTTTGTGGTTTTTGACTTTATTATTGTTGATGATATAACAAAAGTTTACAGGCAAACACGAGAACATTACAAATAACATATTTCGGCTTACCAGGCGACCATCAGCCTTCTCTATTCTAAAGAATCCTCAATTTTCCAATATTTCACTATTTTTGCTCTTTAATAATAATTCCATTTGCAACACTCTCTTTTTTTACACCACTGTCATATTTTTATTCCCCTTTTCTTTCCTCTTTCTCATTCAAATGTCATCTTCCTCTTATTCATTAGCTGCACTTTTCAGAAATGCTCGTATATTTGATTAGCACCTTAGCAACAGCACTCATCGATCGCATCTATTTGTCGTGGCGAAATTCTCACATTCCCTCTACTCACGGGTAGAAGCAACTGCCTTAAATCTAATTTAGTATATTTGTGCTCGAAGAACCAAAATTTTGAGATTAAGTCCACAATGTTAATTGCTTCAGTTTCTTGTTTCATCATCTGATTGTAATCCCTTCTTCGAAGGACCAAATGAATAGAAACTTATGAAAACCTATTCACAAGACCAAATGATTACAAATCCCATTTAATTAAAATGGTCTTGAGATCAACCCACAAAAGATCGAGATTAAAACTCATGTGTTAAGGAGTACTGCAGCTAATGGAATAGAAGGAAGCTAAATACCTTGAAAAATATGTTAGCCTTATATAGTGTTATGTCTTTCAGGCAGAAATCCTTGCAGTTTGTGAAGTAGCAATGGGACCAAACTCTCTGGGTCCAAACCACCAAAAATATAATAATCTGCAGCACGGCAGCACTCAATTACTCTAATATGGATACACATCTGTTTTTTGAGGTAATAAAATGTCGCATGAGTGTCCTAGAAATGGATCTGCATTGCAAGTTCTCTAGTGATTATTGATATTCGCAACAGACCTTTGCAAGGCATCCCATCAGAGATGGAAGAGAAAAACATGAAACTAGCAAGTATACAGTGGGCAAATGAGCCAGACAGCATTGTCGCCGAGACATTCTGCCCTTGATACAAAACGAAAAGTATTTTCGAGCTCCTACACTTTAACAAGAATGGTATTCAGATGATGATGATGGGTGTTCTAGCCTGGCACCCTCAAGCCCATTGGCTTGAAAGCTCACATCAAAATTCCTGTCGCAGCTTTGGAAATGTGGAAGAATCATGTATTCAACATATTCTCCGCTCTTTTTAAAAGATGGACCCATCTTTTTTTTGATTCTTCGGTTTTGTTTCATCTTCCGACCCTGAATCATCTCTTTTCTAAAATCAGTCTTCACATTAGGCGCCGAAAGTCCTAACCTAACCTGTAATAAATTTTAATCTACCCTTGTGTGATGGGACTAACCTTCTCTCCTTATCCAACACCACTATGGTCAACTAAATATTTATGAATTCTTGTTTCAATTGCAAAATCATATAAGCAATAGAGTTTTGAGAGAGTAGTTTATTTCAACTTTTATGAAACCAAATATTGATTTACAATTATGTTATTATTAAAACACACATATTTTGTTTATTTATTATTTTTTTTTTTTTTTTGTTAATTTTTTATTTATTTACTTTGTTCCATTTTTGTAAATTAACATCAAACGAACGAAAAACAATCGCCACTTGTCAACACTTTATCATTTGGTTGGTTTATGAAAAAATATAAATGTGAATATGAAAATACTCCGCAATATATCTCCGTCATCCTTTTTTATCGATTTATGTTATAATTTACATTTTTTATTGGAAAACTCGACCGTAATGAAATTTGATGTGCTGCTTGAATCACTTTGGTATTTCGAGTCAAGTATCATTGTAGAACATGAAATTGTATTTTATGTTTCTTTTTTTTGTTTGATTTATGAATATTTGGAAAAATTGTGTAACATAAAAGTTTTTTCTATTCTCTATCTCCTCTTTCAGTGTGAGTAATAAATATTATATTTTAAAGTGGCTTTTAGAAGTTTATTACAACTGATGAAAAGCTACGCTTGATATCACACAAAAACTAAATAGAAGGAAGAAAAAATAATGAAATTTGAAGTTTTCGAGTTTGCACTCATGTTCTTGATCTTTTTTTTTTTTTTTTTTTTTTGTTTTTCTAGTAGAATACATATATCAGCAATCCAATCAAAGTAATAAATTTATCCTTTTTTTTTATTTATTTTATTTGTGTCAAAATGTAATTAACTGATGAAGTTCGTTTATCGAAATGCAAATGCAAATGCAAATAAGCGCATGCTGTATGAGGTGGCTTTTGGTGTAACATTTCATAGCAAACAACACAAAGCATATGACATATGTTCAAGGTAAAAACAAACATCAAGTCATTGACTCAATGAACACAAGTTGAACTTATGCAAATTGACTTATGACATGGCATGGCATAGTTTTGACTATGCCTAAAGCAAAAGCAAAAGTCACAGATCATAGAGTTAGAACTTATATTAATCTCACACACAGCGCCCTCACATTTTGCAATTGCGTCCCTTTCCTCTGATACCTTTTTAAGTAAACAGTTGATGGTCAACATGATGATGATCATCATATTTAATGAAGATAGAATCTTTACAACATTTCAACAACTAACAAACAGCAGCTTTCAATTAGTTTCACTCATTTATAGAGTTCAGTCAAAGAGTTCTTACAAAACAAAAAAAAACAAAAAATTGGAATAAAAATCATGAAAATTAGAAGTGAATTTGTTTAATTAAATTAAGGCTTAATTGAAAGAGTTGCGCTTGAATATTTTCGACAACTTGAACAACTGGGGCATGATGTGCACTCTTACATACTTGTACTTGTTTATTTGAAACTGTGTTTTGTGTGTTTGTTGTTGTTGCTGTTGTTGTGTGATGTGCGCCGAAATTAATTTCAGACATTTTTACGGAAATTACATATTTTTTCAATTTAAAAAGTTTTTGCAACATACGCCGTCTGCATGCCATCACACACACACTCACATACACACACTCACATACACACACTCACATACACACACACACATGCTTCACTTGCCACATTCTGCCCATTTTTTTTGGTTAGCATAACCTTCAACCGATGACTAGAACTCATTTGCTGCACGCCTCTTTCCTCTATTGTCTACTATAGCAAACTTGACATCTCTACGGTTCTGTTCTTCTCCCTGTTTTTTGTTATTTTGATTAATTTTGTTTTTGTTCATTCATTCATTTGATATCTCTTTGCTGCTCTCTTGCAATCCTATCCTATCCTATCCTATCCTATATTTTGCATACATTTTGGTTTGCTATGTTTCATTGTGTTTTGGAACTTTTTGAATATTTTACTTTGGCATCAGAGTTGCTGCTTGCTTTCGGTTTGGATACCAATTCAGTTCACTTCAATTCAATTGGAATCAACTCAACTTGGTTCAGTTCAGAACAATTTTATTTCAGTTCAAATCTTTTTTGCTTCAGTTTGGTTCAGTTTTACTTCAGTTTTGGTTTGCTTTGGTTTGGTTTGGTTTGGTTTGTTTAAGTTCAGTTGGCATTTATCTGTGTCATGCTTATCAATGTGGCATGGGAGTTGTCATTATACATTGTTGCATTGTTTTGTGACATGTTTCATTGCCACAATGCAAGCATCCAAGTCTTTAATACTCTCCCACTACTACTCCCCTCTCCAAGGACTTATTTCTCAATAAAAGTAAAAGTTTTATTTGCCTCTGCACATACTGAATTCGTTTTTTATACTCGTATTTAGGCTCAAGTTGAATTTGAAAGAAAAAATATTGTATTTTTAAATATATAAGAGACACACACATTTTAATTAAAATCCTTCAATACAAAGAGAGGCGTCATCACATAAACAAACATATTAAATTTACCATTAACTCAATTATCCCCAGATGCCAATTGAAGTAAAAAAAAATAACAAAAATATTGTACACAAAATTCTATTATGAACACAATAAAATAAGGATTCATTGTATTTAATGGATAAATCCTTTGATTAAATGGCGGTGGCATGTGTAACTTAAGAAAATGAAAGAATTGAGGTGTGATGTGATGTGATGTGGTGAGGTGAGGTGAGTTAAGTTGAAGGGAAATCTTTAAGAGAATTGCCAAACAAATTAAGCAAACAAAAAACATGAAATTCCTTCTGCCACATTCACAATATAGAGAAAAGCACACACACAAACACAAACAATCTGCTCTAGGCCACATGACGCATAAATTGTCAAACGGAAGCCATGGATTATAGTCGAAGGTTGAATGCTACCTGCTGTAAACAGAGCTGAATAAAACAGAACTCAATTGCAAAATACAATAGCAACAACAACAACAACAATAACAACAAATATACTGCAAGTATATTCGTGAAACGAAATCGTTCGTTTGGGGGAAGATATGGAGAAGATATAGAACGCGGTAAACTTGCTAAGCCTTGCGGCTCAAGCTTACTAGTTAAGTTCAGTGGCACACATCTACCTTATTATGGTATTTTCCATAGACTAAGGTAGAGAGAAAGTACATCATTCTTCACCACCCCGTAGGACTCTTGTTCCGGGCAAAGTCTTTCGGTGTCTGTTGAATTTATTTATATGCATTTTAATCTGATTTATGCGTGGTAGACGTGAAACGAAGCCACAACCAGATCCAAAGCCTGAAGCAAAGTGAACCCAACCAAGCTAAGCCAAGTGAAGGCAACACGCTTGTGAAGCAACGCACAACAAGAAGAAACCGTCACCTTGTGATATTTTGCACAAGGATTCCAGTTTCAGATTTAGTATTTAATACAAAATGCGTTTTCAATGAATTTCTCACTTACTAAATAAGACACCAGTAGCTCGATCCTCGACTGCTTCATGCTGTCACTTACCACAAACGAGCTCCTACTTAAGCTTGCACCAAGATTTATATGCCACAACTTGTAGTTTCTTGTATGTCTTGTGCCAATCTTCTATTTGCACTTTGTTGTGTTTATTGCGTTCTACGACTACTGACAGTGAGTGCATAATAAAATTAAGCTCAATTCTTTTTTTATGTGTTTATCTTTGAAATGACTGATTAACCCACATGCTTCTTCTTTTTTACCCCCCCTATCAGATTTACCTGTTATCATGTTTTTATCTGCTTTAACTTAATCTCATTAGCTGGAATTCAGTGCCTAAAACCTGAAGAAAAGAAAGATGGAAAGAGGAGGTTATTTAAAGCATAAATAACAACACTTTAAGCACGAAACAACGCAACTGCAAAGCCCTTAAAATCCTGGTCGCTAAACAACTTTTATCGCATTAACTATTTCCAACAAATACAAATACTCATGGCCCCACAGCAGTGGCAGCAAAAATGAGCAACAGCTCATAAAAGCAACTTATAACAAGTTGTGCTGCTACTGCTGCTGCTGCTGCCATCATCAACATCACCATGACCGAACAACAAAAATCAAATTAGAAAGAGCTGAAACTATGGGGAAGCAAGCACAACAAAAAAAATATATAGTAGCATATAAAAGGGGGAACTGCGATCCGATATCATCGTAACCGAAACGCAACGCAACGCAATGTTTTAATGAAATTGCGTGCAAAACTAATGCGCCGCCAGGCATGGGCGCGCTCACTCATAATAAGAAATAATTTCATTAAAATAACAACAGCAAAGAGAAAAACTAACCAACCAAGTAACCAAGGATTTCAGTAGAACAGAACAGAACTGAACAGAACAGAAAACTCCCACTTGTGCTCAAGTAATTACGAAGGCAGCAGTCGTCAAGAAAACAAAAAAACAATAAAACATGGCAAGAAAAAATGTTGCGTATACAGTCCGAATCACAATAATTTGTACCCCGATTAAATCGAACATCTCAATAATTTGTATCCCGATTAAATCGAACATCTCAATAATTTGAAAGAAAATATCAGTCCTTCGCAAAAAAATAACTTCTTTAATTCCTAAAAGTTCGATACATTTTGGTCACCTCATTATTTTTTTTTTTGTTGTTAGTTTTTTTTTTTTGGATTTACAATGCTATGAATATATAACCTTTTATAAATCTTAATTCATTTTTCAACACTCTTAAATTTGAAATTCAAGGCAGAATTTGTTGTCAGTTTAATTACCATTAAGTTTTGTAGAAAATTGTGACGCCTAAAGTTCTGTTGCCACATAAAATAGAAACAGATTCAGAAATGTATACAACAATTCTTGTTCTGTAACATACACACTGAGTTATGTTTTAGTTCCTAATGGAACCTGGAAGCACAGATTCCAGATCCAATTCTTGTTTCATTCTGTTTTCAGTCGCAAATGTAGAATCTGGATCTGTTTCTGCTTTATAAGGCAACACTTTATTGTTCTATTTTGAATTTGTTCTTTTCGTAGATTACTGATTTCTTTCAAAGCATTTAGCTGTAAAGAAATCGCTACATAAACAATGACTTCAATTCTACAGAAAAAAGAATTTATTATATTATGCAGTCACTCAAACCGTCTATAAATAACTAAAAAAAAAAAAAGAAAGAGGTGTCGTGGGACATCCGTGTAGAGCGCATCTTCATTCAGAACAAAATTTTTATTTATTATTTTTATTTATTGAAAAATGTATGTTATTTTGAATTATTTTTATTATGATTTTATTTATTATTTATTACAAACTTACATAACTCGAACCGCACGCCTTCGATTTGCCAGTCCTACTCTCTAACCACAACAACACGCAGACATTTTAATTGTCTTTGCCTAAATAGCTCCAATATATTAATTATAAACATTTAGAGAGCAGATTCATTCATAGATTAATTAAACAAAAAGGAAGGTATATGTGTGAGTTTACGAATGCTGTTAATTTTAATTGTTGCTTTACTTTTAGTTTGTTGATCATTATCATCATTATGTTTATTTGTTGATCAATATCATCATTATGTGTGCAAAACTTAATCATTTCATTGTTACTTACTTATATTTGTTGATTGAATGGCCACAGCAAAGCGTGGCTGTGCAAAGCTAGTTATTTATATTTACACAAAACAAATTAAAAGCAATCATTTTCAATAAATAAAATTAAAAAAAAAATTACATATTCCCAATGCAGGACTTGAACTCGATGCCCTCAGTTTAACAGTCCTACTCTCTAACCACTACGCCACGCAGACATTTTAATCATGTTTGCTTAAATAGCTCCAATATAATAAAAAAAAAACAATAATTTTCAATATAAAAATAAAAAAAAAATATTTCCAATGCAGGATTCGAAACCCAGTTATCGGTTATCGAAAATCTACATGTATACAACTGATTCACGTGTCATGATTTACTGTCTATGGCTACTATAAAAAATGCTACGTTACTTCTATCGATATATTGTACTTCTCACTGTTATCAGTCTCTATTAAATTCACAAGAACTTCATAGAAACAAAAGCAATATAACAGTTTGTTTTTACACGGTCCATTCAGATTTTTATTGTTTTCTTTATATAAATTTCAATGAAATCGGCAACAAAATCGTGATCCTTGGCACTTGCACTGTACCAGATTTTCAAGCGAACTTACGTCAGGTAGGACTTGTTAAGAACTGAAATGTAAGAAATAGGTTTGGCAGTTCTCAGTCAGTCAGATCTTGCTTTAGTTTTTACATAATAGAAGTAGGATAAACTGACAGTTCCACTGAAACTTAAACTAAAGACCCCTAATTCATAAAAAATGCTCTTCCCTAGCAATTTCGAGTTATTGGGATTTGACTGTATATAATGTGCCCTGAACATAAATGAGATGATGGAGGAAATCATGATATACATAGTGTGAATGGGTGTGAGGCTAAAAACCCAAAAAATAAAAGACACAAAAAAAAGTAATCATAAAACATTTAAGCAGATGAATTTGTGGCAAAACACTTACAAGAAGTAAAACAGAACTGAGCAGAACAGAACAGAAAAGAAAAAACTTAATATGCCATACATAGCAAGACTTTTCTTTCCCCATCCCCTACCTCCATTCACATCCCCATTTATCGTCAATTCCATTCAAAGCATTACAAGCTCATAAGCAGCTTTTGTGTTGTGTTTACCACGCACGATTTGGGTTTGATGAAGGAAAAGCGAAAATGAAGAAAATTGTTGTGTTGAGGAATCTTTATAGGCTCGCGCATACACATACACACAAACACAATCAAAAGAAAAGAAAAATAAGTAGTATGAGATCAAAAATTGTTTGCGGTTTGATTGAGGCACAACCACAACAACAACAACAACAACATCCAAAACTCCATTGATTTTTTTTTTCATTGAACAATAAAGGGAATAAAACAAAAATCATCAGACAATTTTCCTTTTGAATTGCTTGAATTGGCTTTGTTTAGGAAAAATTCCTTAACGTTCTTTGCTACTACTATCTATCTCTCTATTTGCCTTTAACTTTCACTTTGACATTGATTTTCACACTCACTGACAAACAAAAGAACACTTTGCCTTTTGAACAATTTATACAATCAAGTGTAATCAGAACAAAAATGTAACTGTCATTCACATACTCACAATCATACTTACCATATAGTGTATAGAGTATAGAGAACAGATAGATACACATACCAAACTTATCAAGCGAACCAATGGCGATAAACATCCAATGCAATCAATGCACATAAAAGTATAAAAGTCTCATTCAAGTTAAATGTTTCTTGAATTCTATTGCTATTGTGATTCAATCGTTTAGTTCTACAAATAGAAACACATAAATATTCTAATGAGAATGATATTTTTATTCTTCTCTATCTCTCCCTCTTTGTATCTTTGAATCTTTGTATCGGCATTTACCTACGACGTTAACCATTAATTCCTTTATTTTTATTTCATTTTCAGTTTGATTTTATTGAATGATTTTGCCACTTCTTTCTTTTTCCTTTTTTTAATGAACATTTAAACGTTTGAGGAGTACAAAGTTATCCTGATTCCACTTGGTTTACTTTCACCTTAATATGTTTAAGTGAAGAAAAAAACAAAATCTTTGAAAGAAGAAAACAAACTAAACTAAATACTTATTTTTAATTATTTTGCCTTGAGATTCCTTTCTTTCTTTCCTCACTAATTAAGCATATTCATTCTTATTGTGGCTGCTGGCCATTTGTACTCACTTCTTCATCTACTCGTTCTAATTTCTTAAATCTTTTTGCCTCTGCTGCTGTCCATTTAGTTTCCTTTTCAAACACATCAAGCTAAGCACATTTTAAAGTAATTTTCTTAAAAGGAAATATTGCTTTATTTTGTTGATTGGACTAAGTAAATGCAGCTACAATAATAACACAAACAACAACAACAACAAAGTTAGGAGCGCTCATCATTACCCGATTGTTGCCTAAAGGAGCCAAATAAAAACAACAAAAACAAAGCCAAACGTTTTTATATTGAAAAGCGACCAAGGAAAAGCAAAACGTTTTCTTTTAATTTCACTTCAGGGTGTAATTAAAGAAAAATGCAAATCCTTTTGATTGCCCCAAGAAGATATTCTTGGCTGCCTGTTTGCCAAGATGGACATATGGACATAGAGTCTTCTTAAAATCTCTGAATGTAGTCAAATGAATTGAAGACAGGGACGTGATGAGATGTAAAACGTCATCATTAGTTTTAGTCTTCTTTCATTCTACCATGTAATTTCTGTGAAGCACTTCATCTTTGACTAACATTCTACTTATTTGCTTGCTTTGGTTACATCTTCAACACTCACCCAACCTCACCATTAGGCCTTTTTCTCTAACTTTAAAGTATTCATTCGACAAAAATGTATAAAATGAATAAAATGAAAACCAGCAACATAAAAAAGGTCTTTGAGTTCGACCGAAGAAGCAACTTTTTTGCTGACACTTGCTTGCTTACTTTTCTGCCCAAAAAAAAAATAGACTATGGAAAGAAATGGAAATGGAAATGGAAAATGTTGACATGACATATAGTGTAAGTAGGTGAGGAGGGATAACTTTTTATAAAAAAAAAAACTTTTCCAGTCCGTAAGTCAAAAATGCAATATTTCATTTGAGATTTTGTGACTTTGCTTTGTATGCAAAAGTTTTCCTTACTTCGAAGCAAAGTTCCTTAGTTTAAGCTCTGAGCCCTGGTGATTTTTGGTTTTGAACTCATATGTATGTTTATATGAAGAAAAGAGTGTCTGCCGCCACCGCTGTTCCCTTTCTCCTTAGTTAAAGTTCTGTTTAATCAAAAAGTGATTAGAAAACACTTCATAAAATTGACTTTTGAAGTCATTTACCATTCATATTTTGTAGTTTTTTCATGTGTCACGTATATTCGGAACTAGAAAGCCTCATAAATGAGAGCACTAATCGTGATCATTGGATATGTCAGGGTTACAAAACTCTGTAGGGTCACAATGAACTCAATAAAGAGTCAAATTTATATTTAAAGTCCTGTCTTTATTGGCAACTAGTTTCGTCCACTTTTTCCTTAGAAAAATATAACTACACATACAATACTTAAATGATTTGAAGTAGAATGTAGTAATTAATAGAATGGCATCATTTCTCATCCAAATAGATTCGATCTAAAAAAGAAACTAATCATTGAAAAAAGCACCTTTCACTTCTCTATAAAGATAATCAAAATAGATTTAATCTCAAGAAGAAACTAAGCATCCACAAAGCATTTTTATTTCTTATACAAAGAGAATTTGACAATCCAAACAGACTCGATTTAAAGAGAAACTAGCTATAGTTAATCCAAACAGAATGATTCGATCTAAATTAGAAACTTATCACTTAGAGAGCACCTTCATTTCTCCTACAATGATAATCCAAACAGATTCAATCTAAAGAAAAAACTTACCTACAGTGATAGATCGGCTTCATTTCTCCTACAAAGATAATTCAAACAAATTCAATCTAAGGACGAAACTAATTACTGTAGAGCGGCTTCATTTCTCCTACAAAATTTATTCAAACTGATTCGATCTAAGGAAAACTTATCATCTCTCCTATAAAAATAATCAAAACATATTTGATCTCAAGACTAAAATTAACATTTATAAAACTATTTCATTTCACCTACAAAGACAATTTGACAATCCAAATAGATTCAATTTAAAGGAAGAATTCGACCAACTCCGACTGCTCATCATATCAACCAAAAAGTATTTGTGTTGAAAGGTATTGACACATGCTCACACGCATTCATCCGAACAGATGCAGTCAAGTGTCCTTACAAGATTCTCCAACGGCAGACCGACCGAGTGTATGACTTAGAGGTAGGCGGAAAGAAAGTTGCTGGTGGATCGGCTCAAACCAGCATTTCTTGCTAACGATGACACCCAAGGGGAATCGCAATGCAATATACCACGTACGTATGAAAAGAAGTTCCGGGTTCGATTTTCGGATTCGCGAAGTCATCACTGGGAGGGAGTACTGTGGAAGCTAATCGATACATAGATAATCCAAACAGAATGATTCGATCTAAATTAGAAACTTATCACTTATAGAGCACCTTTATTTCTCCTACAAAGATAATTCAAACAGATTCAATCTGAAGAAAACTTATCACTGATAGCGGCTTCATATCGCCTACAAATACCTAACAGATTCAGATCAGATCAAAAGAAGAAATTAATCAGTTTCAATTTTAATAAATTCGATTTCAAGAAGAAACTAATCATTGATAAAGCGGTTTCATTTCCTCTATAAAGACAATTAGACAAAATTCAAATGGATTCTCATGGATTCAACTAATCGAATGCTTTTGATTTTTCCATCAAATGCAAACTACAAAATTTATTTTATTTATTTACATTAAAAAATAAAGAATGGCGGCATCATTAGCCAAATGAGTGCTAACAAACATTTTGTGATTGTTCATTTGGTGATGATGATTTTGTCTTCCATTTTATTATTATTTTTTTTTTTTATTTCACTAATTAAAATAAATTGCAAAATTAGTCAAACAAACAATCAGTCAATGTTGGACATTCAGTTGAATGTGGTTGGCTTAGTGATAGAATAGATAGTAGAGACTAATAGATTTTCATTTCATTTTGTTGTTGCTGTTTTTATGGAAGAAGAATTGCTGCTTTGTCATTGTTTTGTAAAATTCATTCAACACGAAAAAGCCACCAGACAACCCTTAATTTCTTGCTAGCTGTGTTCAACACTTTTCACAATTAATAACACCAACAATTGACAAAGACATCAGTCAATGTGACTGAAACAATTGAACAAGCAAATACAAAAACCTCTACACATTCAACTTTCATTTAACTCATCATTATCATCTCTTTTTAACAAATGCAGACATCGTAGACTTTACATTATCTCGTTTCATCTTAACTTTACAGTTTAACGCTTTACGGCTTCTCAACTCCTTATTCTTGTTTTATTTTCATTATTATTTTTTGTGTTTTTGTTGTTGATGTTATTGTGCCTCATTCATAACTCCTTTTTGTGTCTCCTTTTGTGTGGGACGTTTGTCATCTTAAACACGCACGAAACACATCACTGATAATGATGATGATGATAAATAAACGAAGGTGCGGACAAGTAACATAAACACGGAACGCAGAACGCTTTGTTGCATAATGCAACATGATGCTCAGTTTTAATATGTTCGGAGAACAGGGTAGGTAAAAGGGTTGTCAATGGAATGACAACTCATTTGGCTGGTGGCAATGCCCGCCGCCGACTAACGTATACAATAAATGAACATGGTTTTGCTCATT
Source organism: Amiota minor (assembly GCA_037043295.1). NCBI lineage: Eukaryota > Metazoa > Arthropoda > Insecta > Diptera > Drosophilidae > Amiota > Amiota minor. The sequence goes on from JBAMAW010001747.1 coordinate 619,243, forward strand.
TTGTGGCTGTCATCGCTCCTCTAGAGCTACTTAATGTACGATGGATGCTTCTTTCTTTCAATTATGCTGTGCTGGAGAAGGCATAAAAAAGGATTGCAGCAGAAGCATCATTATCATATCGTAACCAGCACCAAGTAACGAAAACAATATGAAAGTGACAGTAGACAGAAGAGAGAGTACGAGTATGTAGCAGCAGACAAGAGGCATTGTTGGCGCACAATGGGCGAACGCGTCGCAATTATAATAATTTTGATTACATCCTTCTTTTCCTATGCTTGGTATGGTTTTCAAAGCTTTCCACCTCCATAACTACTACCATGATAGTCCTTATTCTTTCTATATATACTAGAGATAGTACATACTTAGCTTACTTTGGGGCATATGAGCTATGTGGCTTCCGTGTTATTTGCAGTAGAATATTGTACATAGATACTCTCATCACACACACATAAATAAATAAGTAAATGCATTCACATGGCTGATGGCAAAATGGCTGACAACATTCTTGTTTTTTACACACCCTTTTTCCATTTTTTTTTTTTATATTGTTTTTTGTTTTGTTGCTTCTGTCATATTTTTTTTAATGCATATTTTTTTCTCTCATAATAATTACACTGTGATTAGCAATGTTACTTGTATCTATGTGGGCACAACTTCTCTGTGTTAGTGCTGCAAAAATTATATACATATTTACTTAGCATAAAATGTTATATATTTTTTATCATAAAGAAGAGAAACATAAAGCACAAGCGAGCTTCAGGTAAAATTGAATTGAATTTCACTATTTTTTTTTTTTTTTTTTTTTTGCTTGTATTTTCCTATGCGCTTTTTAAAGCGTATTTTGTTGATACACATGTATCTATGTACAGACACATGTATGTATGTCTATGTATAAGCACATGTATTCATTATTTTGTTGTGTACTTATATGTAAAACATACTAATTGCAATCACTTTGTGCAACATGGCGTATGCAAAATATTTTAATTTAGAACAAAATAAATATTCAAATAAGAGATAAATTAATTAGACCTCGTAAAAGAGACACAAAGCAATTAAACAAAAACTCTCTCTCTCTCTCTCTCTCTCTTTCTTTCTCTCTCCCTAAAACAAATTACAACAATTTATAATTTATTTAGGCAATTTTCATTTTCTATTTATTTATTGTAATTTCCATTTTTCTTTACCTGAAAGTAAAATAAATTGCGTGAGCCTTTTTTTTTTTTTTTATTACCCTACATTTTTAGCATAATTTATGATCAAACTTGCCCTTATATATTTATTTATTTTTTATTTTTGGAATAAACAAAACACAAAAAACACTCAAATTGCACCTTTTGCCAATTAGCATATCAATAAATCAAGTTAAACGGCCGCAGCGCACCACCACCAGCTAAAAGATAATAAATAGAAGTAGATATTCTAGTAGAGAAGAGAGAGAGAGAGAGATACTAGATAAGAGTGGAAGAGTGGTGCAAAGAAAAGTGTTATTTTTGTTTATGGAATCAGAATTTAGTTAACAACGTCAAACAATTTATTAAGTTCTAAGTTCTAAGCTTCAATGAAGTATCTAGATACCATATAAATTAACTTTAAGAAGAACCTGGTGGTAACAAATGAATTAATGAATAAATATAGATGGATGGAATTAAGTGGAAAGTAGACTTTTCTTTTCATTACATCTAAACACCACAGCAACCTTGAACCAAAAACTAAGTCCCTCCGTCATTCAGTTAAATGAGTTAGTTCGCCTGAAGTTGTCGTTTGCGTGTCGATATAATTAATCATGCCCCATCGAAATTATAGACGCATTCAACTTCAGCCTTGCTTCTGGGTCTCTTCATTTCTGTTTTGAGTTAATTGATATAGTATTTTTTTTTTTTTTTTTTGTTTTTTTTGTACAATTTTATACAAAATGAAGTTTTCCATTTATTTAAGGACTCCATAATAGATACATAACACGTCATTCATTCACTCACTTATCCATTCTACTCATTATTTTATTATTTGTGGTGCCGATTATTTTTGAATTCTATGTTTATCTGATCAGACTGTAAATGGGATACTTAGTAGAATTGAATTGTGTTACGTAAATTGATTGGTACATAGATACCCAGAGGATTATTCTTAAAAACTACAAAACTACAAAATAATGACTAAGCGCTTAGAAGAAAATAAAGTTACTGTTTTACCTAAACAGTAAAAAATTAAAGCGGTAGAGGTTTCTAATTTCGCAATTGATGAATTTGTGTCTTATGTAATGTTACAAACGATCCTTGTACGAGTACATTTTGTATTCTTCGTGTATTACGTATTTTTGGTGGTTGTTTGCACTCTGTAATTGTTTTCAATTGCGAAACGAAAGCTGACAAGTTTAGATGTAAATTGTCTTAACTTGTCTATATGCAGACTTACTTAATAAACATCGCATCGATTGGACGCTACTTCCCACTTACCTTTCAATATGAAAGTTATCTGAAGGTTAAGCGTATGCATGCGACCGTACGAAAACGAACGCATTCGCTTACTCCTTGTATGTCAAAACGAAGGCAAACGAACATTTTCAAGCGCATTTGTTTGTCTGTCCTAGGGTTCCTTGGGAGGCACGTGCTGTCTGGCTTCATATATAGTTAGTATGTCAAAAGGTTTATGTTACTTATACTTAGTGAACATGAAGCGGTGTAACTCGGATTCCTTTAAACTCTACTGCATCCATTCAAACGCATGCGTTCATTTGTGTTCGCTTTGTGATATTAATTAAAATCATAAGAAACTTCGAAAATTTTATATCCATCTCTCGACAGATCTGCGTCGTTTATATTTTGGCAAAGCAATAGTTTTAGTTGGAATGCTCGCAATTTTGTCTAGAGCCGGCCTTCTCAGAATTATAAGTGCGTCGAAAATGAATCAATTATATATTAGAATTTGGGAGTGGAAAACTTTGTATTTATTTAAATATTTTACTTTCAATCAAAATGCCAAGATCGTTGGGCTTAAGGGAAGACGAAAAGGTCTCAATTAAGGCCAACACAAGTTCACGCTTAAATGAAATGTAAGCTAAATATCAAGAAAAATTGTTTGTTGTCGCACATTTATAGTAAATTTTTAGAAGAATACTGAAAATAATGGACAACTACTACTTTGCTTATGATAAAAAGCACATAAAAAAAGTAAATAGCTTTACAGTGTTGTGCTCCCAACTTGGTGCTTCTTCCAGTAGAACAGTGGCTAGCGAACATGAAAATCATGAAACACATTATCAGAGGCGTGTTTAAGAAGATGTTCACAGAGAAGTACAAAATAACTTGGCCCTATGCTGGGGGACTCAGTAGGACAATTTTACTCTAAAACAATTGCATAGATCAAACCGTGAATTCTTTAATTTTTTTTATATATTCCGATGAGAAAAAACTTATATCTCGATTGACCAGATGTACTTCGATATTATTGGCGCAGTGTGAGAAAGGAACCCTTTGTTTTGTCCAAGAGAAACTTTCATTTAATTAATTTGCTATGCTTCATTTACAGTTTGTGAGGTCAAAAATGCACTAACACTAATTAATTTATTACTTATGAAATTAAGTAGGACGTTGCTCTCACAGCAAGTGCTCCTAGATCATACTGATTACCTCTAAGTGGAACGTTATAGACTATTGCTCTCATAATAAGCGATCCTATTCTCCTTCTAATCTGCAAATTCCAATTCTCGCGTTGTTAGATAAACTTGCTTGGGGTAGAGTAAAGGGAAAAAGGGAAAAAGGAAGGGAAGAAATTGTTGTATTGAAAATTGAAACATAAATTTAAATTATCAAATTGAAAAATACAATAACCGTCAATAAATTTCGAAAACAATTTAGAAAATGTTATGTTTTTGGAATAAAAATGAACTAAAAAATTCATAGATATATGAGGAACATGAGATCAGATGATGACAACGATGATGATGATACTGGTGATGATGCCAAACAGCACAGAGTATCATATAATAAAAAAAAAAACATATTTGAATATAAAATATATAAAATTTAATAATAATAAAAGTGGTAGATTGCATGAACTGAGGGAGAAAAAGGCTAACAGCGATTGCGAGAGTTGAAGAGATTCATTGGCACATAACTTAAACACTTAAACTGTTATGAGACAATATTGTTGTACAATATATGTATATATGTACATATATTGACAATATCAGCAGATACAATACTAATAACAATTTATGCAAATAAATTATATTTCGAAATGGCAAAGTGAAACTAAATAAGTGATGATGAAAATGTGCTTGTGTTGTTTGTACTAAAAGTTCCACTCTGAATGCTTTCAAATGCGCTTGAAATTGGATACCACTTTCAAAATGAACAGTGAGAGGGAGGGAGAGAGGGGAATGCCTTAAAGCCAAAGGGCAAAGGGCAACTGTATGTGTCATAACGCATAGTCAATGAGCTATGAAAAATATGAAAATTCCATTTATTTATTATGTGAATGTGCGCGAGTATCTGAATGAGTATCTAAGTGAAATGAAATGCGAGCAAAGGGGCAACAAGAGGGGACTTTAAGCTTTTTGTGTCAATTTACAAATCATTTTACAAAATATCGCTGCTGCATTCAACACTCTCTCTCTCTCTCTCTGTCACAGCAAGCAAAATTGACAACTTCAACCTGACACAGCCAATGCGAATACACAATACAATATATTGTATTGTATTCATTCTAAGTAGGCGAGGGTGGATAGAGTGTGTCCTTGTTATTATTATTATGCTTATTTAGCATGCATATTTGACTTGGTGTGTGTGTGTATTTGTGAGGAAGTGATTGAATGCGTGTGTTTGTATGTGACTTTGAGTGTTTGCTGAAAAATCAAAATTTATTGATAAAGCAATAAATATAAAAATGAAAATATGAAAAGTTTTACACGTTTCACAAGTTCAGTTGAGTTAAGAGGAGTTGAGTGTTGTGTTGTATTAAGGGTCGTCGTCATCATCATCATCATCATTATGATTGTGAAATGAAAATGAAATGAAATTTGTAGAGGCACAAAGTGAATGAAGAAGAGGCAACTAACAGAATGAAAGAAGAAAAGTAGAAGATATCAAGCGCATTATTATAGTTATAATAAATCTGTCGAGTCCTTTTTTTTTTAACAACATTTCATCATGTCTTTGTTGTTATTATTGTTGTTGTTGTTGTTATTGTTGTGTTATATATCGCTCACACATATTTTTTGTGTCTGGTAAGCGAAGACGCTCACACAATCATCATCATCATTCGCATGAATACTCAAACTCATCGTTTATAATAAATACGTGCAATGAGACACACACCCACACACACATCGAACAAGGATAGGAGCGAACATTGTGTGAAAGTCATGAAAGTAAAAAGCGTCGAGCGAAGAAGAAAAGCGAAAAAAAAAAAATCTGTTGAATATCAAATAACAATCACTTGGCAAGCTAAATATATCATTATGCTTAAGTAGCAAAGTGGGCTGGTCTGGGCTGAAGGGGAGGCGGTGTCTTATTAAGTGTGAGTGGGTGTAGCGGACACTTGGTGCTTCTGCTTTGTTGCTGATGATATGAGTGAAATAGAAAGGAAGGAAGGAAGGTATGCGAAAGCAGGATGACGGCTTAACACATTTGTAAAGTAGCTTAAGGCAGCGGCGCATGTTAAAGGAAATCTTATAGTAAAAGCAAAGGAAGCCTGTGAGTGTTGTGTGCTTTGGTGTTTAGGCGGCGGCGGCGGCTGCGGCGTCTTGTAGATATTTGATGTCTGGGTTTGGCAACAGCTGCACACACATCTTATAAACGATTTGGCGCCCTGTTTCTTTTTTAAACCATTTTTCATTCTATTTTTCTTGTTTTTTTTTTTTTTTTTATTTATATTTTAGTCTTCAACACTTTTTTGTGTTGTGTTGAAATATTGTATGTTTTGTTGTACGCAGGATTTACTCATACAACCAACCATTCAATCCAGCATTTCATTCGAGATATTTTGTGAAGTAATATGTTTGTGTGTGTGTGTGTGTGTGTTAACTTTTTGTCCATACTTCCTTCCATTACTCTTTCTTGTCTGCTATGGATCTCGTTGCGTTGTGTCTTATTCTATTCGCTTTCGTTGTGCTCTTAATAAATTTGAAAATTTGCAATTCATTGTGAATATTTGATTTGCATATATTTTTCTCACATGTCCTATATCCCGCCCCGTCTCGTCCCTCTCTACATCTCTTCATCTTGTTCATTGCAACGAATACGATTTGTTAGGATTTCTTTTCATTTTTACTTTCATTTCTCCTTTTTTTTTTTTTTTTTATTTTCTTATCTCAGTTTGTTGTGTCGTAAGGATGTTGATTTCTTTTATGAAGCAGCTACATCGATTCATTGAGTTTTCCTCCCGTGAGACTTACAAATTGCTGCCATTGACTTCATGTTCCCTTTTGTATTGTATAAAAATTTCACATCTTTTGTTAAATTTCTCGAATTTTTTATTGGAATTTCTTTGTTTTTTTTTTTTTTTTTTCTTATTTAATTTTACATATTTTCATTTTCCTTTCTTCAACAAAAATTGTGAATACAAATTAAAGAACCTTTTCAGCATGATGACTTTATCTTTTTCTTTTTGTGTCTAATTGAGGTAATTTTACAAGAATTTTCTCATTTCGTAAACAAATCAAATCAATGAAAGAAGAAGAAGAATGTATGCAAAATCGATAAGTTAATTTATTATTATGCATGTGTGTGCCATGTAAGCTGATGTTACCAATTAATATTAGTATTAGTATTTAAAGATAGAATCTTTATCTTTTAATGAAACATATTAATCAGCAAATAATTGCATTTAGTCACAAATTACAAAATCATTTTACATATTATTAATTCAACCACAATTCACAATTCTGCAGATGTTTCAAATAAACCAATTTTATCTTTTCTAATTGATAGTAATCTCATTTACCCGTGCAAGAAGTTATGTCAGATTGGATTAAATTAGGGAGAGAAATCTAAATTAGGCGCCATTATGCACTCATGCCCAGTCCTCCGTAGATGTGATCATACGCCTTACAATCGCTTGTTAATTGCAGGGAGATCCAAAATTCGCACACGTTCTATTTCGCTCTGCTTCGAATTTAGGGCAGTGATGAAAAGGGTGTTCCGTGTATACCAAGAAACCCTACAATACCTCAACGAGTCCATATCTGTGCAAGTACTGCGTCCTACATTTATAGTCAGTTGCAAGTTGGGTCAATTCGGACATTATGTCCCCGGAGCGACGCTTAAGCAAATCTGCCAATCATCAAGCATTAGTTGTTGCTTAAAAAACCAACATCACCAAAACCAAGGAATGGAAATGGGAACTCTGCATTATCAATCGTCGATAATATTCGTGAGGTAACTGTGGTTGCTTCTAAACTGAGCTGGCATCAGTGTTGCCGATCCAAACGGGTTTTTGCGCTGCTTCGTCACCATGGATGAGATTCATCATCTATCAGAATACACTATAGACCAAGAAACGATCAAGGGTGTGGATAAGGTGGGTCTGTCAGCCAAATAGGTTATGATGTCAGTGTTCTGGTATCTGTTGAACAGATTCGACATAGTTTTGTAGCAAAAACCGACAGCATTTGATAAAGAAAATGAGCTCTTCTACCATGACACTGCACTGGTGCACACGTCTTTAGTCGCCGTGTCAAAAATCCATTAATTGGGCCACGAATTGCTACCTCATCCTAAATATTCTCCATATTTAGCGAACTTTTTCTTGTCCACAAGCCAACAGAAATGGCTCCCTGGAAAACCTTGAGAGAACTCACAGAAAAATAAAACGCTGTTTTCGCCGAAATAAAATATTGTTTATTCAAGAATTCACTGTCTAATCTAAGTGCCTTCGTATTAGAGAAGTTATTTGCATGACAATATTAAATTTTACTTTATAAATGCTTGCAGCTTAATGTTGTTTTTAGTCCCGTGTTTTTGTTCTTTTTTTTTAAGTGAAACTTTTTTAGCGAAGGGGTGTAAATCCAAAAAATATGAAAATGAAATGTGACGAAAATCATTTTTTTGACGATGTTATTATTATACTGAAGCTTATTAGGCAAATACAATTGAAATATCTCCATGGCGTAGTGGTTAGACAGTAGGAAATGCAAACCGAGGGCGTGGGGTTCGAGTCCTGCACTGGGAATATTTTTTCTTTTTTTAAATTAAACTTCTTTAGCAAATCCAAAAATTAGAAAATAAAATATGGCGCATTTTTAGATTTACCTTCCTTCGCTAAAAAAGTTTCACTTCCACATTGTGCTTATGAGGGTGAGGCACGCTATTTCTATTTTTGTTTTTTATTTTGTCCACCCACTTAAATCAAATCTATTCACTCTCTCTTGGTAGTCATCACTTAAAAGGCAATTCAATCAGCTTAATTAACAAATCCAAACTGCTAATAAGTAACAAATTACTAGGCCATTGTTGTTGCCTAATAAGCAATTGATGATTGATTTAGATTCGAGTGATTTAAATGGGGTGAAAAAGTGTTTAAAGCGTAGGCGGCGTAGCACGATTGGGTTTTTAAAACTTAATTAAATCTTTCACATGTGCGTGTGTGTGTGTGTGTGTGTGAGTGTGTGTGAGTGTGTTTACCTGTGAATTCTCACTTACAACAACCAAGCTGTGATTGACTTTGCGTGTTAATGTGTGCACGCACATCACATTTGTCGTCACACCAACTTGAAATTTTATATATTCATTCGTTTGTTGTTGATTCGCCCGCTTGCTCATTTTCCGCTTTCGTGTTTATGACTTTATAAGCCTTTCTGCTGCCACCCCCAAATATATATATATATGTGTTGTGTTTCATTTTTCACCTCCTTCTCCACCTTATAACTGATTTATCTAAATTAATTGTTATTACGCTTATTTGTCGCATTTACCATGTTTCATTTATACATTACTACATTACACCTTTCTCTGCGGATCCTTCTTTTTGCTGCCCCAAAACATTTACAACATTTCTCATTGGCATTCATGCATTCGACCTGACCCAACCTAACCTAACCTGACTATAATTGCAGAGTGTTAAATTGGGTTTTGTGGTAGTGTTTGCTATGGCTTATGTCGGTTGGCCATGGTCGTCATATAACATGACGGAAAGAAAGGAAGCTCTATGAAAATTGTTTTGCTTGGTTTGGTTGGCTCTGCTTTGGATTTTAATTGTAACGCATAAGCAGCAATTGTACTCATTCTGTGTGTGATGGTGGTGGTGGTGGAGGTGGTGGATTGAATGGATGGATACATATTTGTGTCTGCTACCGCTTCTCTGGTTGTGTGAATATTTCACATATTTCCATTTCTACTTGAATGAAAGTTGCCTTTCCCAGCTTTAGTCTTTTTGCGTTTGTTCATACTTATCAGATTTCATTGTGATTAAATACTCGCCCATATTTCATTTGCTATTTTTATTGCTACCATTTTCATTCATTCAGATTGCTGGCATTATTTCTGGGCGTGTTAAATTCCTTTCACATTGTGTGCCGTGTGCCACACGCATTGAGGTACGTCTGACACATTGATTTGTTTTGCAACACGCAATCAAAATTGAGAAAAATAAATAATGCATGTCAAAATACTTCAAAATAAAAAGTGAAACTAAGTAACCAAGTTCAACACATGCCTTCCTACTTTAAATTGTATTTAAGTGTATTAACAAAGTTTCTAAAGCCCCATGGAAATGAAATCAGCAACGATTTCATCTTAACTTCTAATACCAGAAAGAGCAAGCAAGCAAGCAACCAACATCAAGATTAACACCAACAGGAAGTGGCGTCTATAGCAACAATGAAAGCTCACAAAGCAAAATGCAAGACGACAACGATGACGACGATGTGCGTTAAATACGTGCAACATTGTTGCGACAACTTGCTGCTGCTGCTGCTGCTGCTCCTGCTTCTGTTGCTGACTTCATTCTTTATGCTATTAATGTTGTTATTGCTGTTGTTCCTGCTGCTGCTCAGTGAGTTTCCTCTCCACTGATGATGACCCACTTAAAAAGCACGCGCTTTTGTCTCAGCATTTCACTCAACGAACAACGCCCACGACTCTGTGAAATTATTATGTAATAACAATGGAATAGAGAAAGGATAAGGATGAGGAGTGTGAAGCATTTTGAAGTTTGAGTTATGCTAACATTTTGGTGTATGGGTGCTTTTGACATTTAAAAGTAATAAATTCTAGCAATAAACACAATAAAATACGGAATTTTTAACCTTAAAAAAACAAGAAAACAATAAAATGAACAAAAATAAATAATAAAAAATTAAAGAACACACAGCACTCAACGCAAATGCATTATTCTTGTTGCTGGTGTTGGTGTTGGTGTTGATGTTGATGTTGCTTGTTTAAGCACTAAACAATTGTAAATAAACATGGCTGAAGAGCACTCAACTATAAACATTTTCAATGTGCTTAAAGCGCATTTAAATAAAACCCCAAATGGAAGAGGACAGAGGGAACACGAGAATGAAGCAATGAGTGAGTGAATGAATGGTCGAAAAGATACATAGATACTCGTACTACATAGACAGACCAAACCAAATAGACACTAAAGTAATTGTGATCCCAGTTGGTAATGCGCAAGCACGTAGACTACTAGCACTAGTAGAGAGCAACAGCATTGCAGCTACTCATGATGCTATCGTACCTCGAATTCATGAAAACATTACCCCACAGTCGTCTGCCATGCCTTACCTTTTTTTTTTTGTGTTTACGACCCTTAGTAGAGTTTGAAATTTGCGCGCTAAGCGCTGCCACTCAACAGCAACGCATTTGAAGGGCTCTCCAAATGAAGAACGAACGATGGCAGGGAGTAACCCAAGGATGCGACGCATTGCATTGAACTGCACAAAAAACAACAATTGACATTTGCTAACGGAAACGGAAATGCGTGCATACTATGAGAAAGAAATTGAATTCGGGGATTCTATTTCTTCTCAAGTGTTTCAAATTTACAAACCTCTTTGCTTTTCCTTTTCCCGTTTCGCATTCTTTCAATCTCTTTCCTTATTTTTCTTTCTTTTTTTTTTTGTTTGGAAGAAGAAACCACCGTCATCATTTGCCATCTAATTTGATTTCTACTCGTAGTTTTGTACTTTTGTAAATCTCCTATCCAACCAACCAACCGCTCACTGTGCGAATTTTGCAACATGATCCCAATAGTATCCTTTTTGTGTTTTGTGTGTTGTCATTTCGCTGAAGCTGCACAACATGCATGCATGCACTTGACACAACGCTATACTGTACTGTGCTGTGCTTGTTACTGTTTAGCATTGACTTATATCCGTTTTATCCTTGCATTGCATCAATTGATTTTCGCGTATTTCACTGACAACTGACAGCCAAATCCTGTGCAACAACACATACGAATGAATATGTACATGTATGTAGACAGATGCATCGCTATCAAAGACACAAACTCACTCACACGCATATCAGTTGTGTAATTGATTTCAAAAATGAAATACAGAGAAATCTGATTAGGATCAGTAAGCAAGTAAATTCTACGAAAAAAAAGCACTTTAAATCAAATTGCTCACGAAAGTATGCAATGACATTTTAGCATAATTGAAGTTCTTGTGATGATACCCTTTGCTTCCTTCATTTGGTGTGTAAAACAAATCCTTAAACTAAACTTCCTTCATTAACATTTTTTATAGAATCATGTTCCCTTTTAATTTGTTGCTTCTTTTATTATTTTTCATCAACATTCTACCCAAAACATCTGTTCGCCTTGCACTGAATTTGTACTTTATTTTATATTCATGACTCGCATTTGTCACGCGCTCAATTTTGCAATTTGCTTATCTCTGCTGCAATGAATCCTTTATTATAAAATTCTTATTGTTGCGCTCGTCCATGTTTGTTTGTTTGTTTTGTGTTCTCATTTTCATTGGTTCATTTGTTGTTTTTTTCTTTAATTTCTTTCACTAGCTTCACGTGAGAATTTATGTTAATTGCTGGCATGCGGAATATTTTTCTGTTCTTGCACTCAATTACACCAATTAAAGGTGAAAATTATACGGACGAGTGAAAATGCGCACGACTTTTGCCACCGACTCTCGCCTATGAGATAATAGATAGAGGCAAAGGAATGATTCTTGTGCGGGGTCTTCTTGCCCTGGCAATGAAATGTAATTGGTTTAATTGTGCGTTCGTCGTCGTCATAATTGTGTCACAGGCAAACTTGGTTGGTTGGCAATAGACAAATTGACTAATTGTAGGCACCTTAAAGTATGCAATGGATAATTGTTTAAAATCAAAATCATTCAAAATTTCGTTGACACAAATTAAGGGAATGGGAGCAAAAGCAACAAGTGAACTGCAATTTCCATGAAATTGATGGAAAGGAAGGAAGGAAGGATGTGTGGGGGAATTGTCAATCGATGCAAGGTTAATAAGCACAACAAGGAATATTCTGTGTACTCTGTCTGCATGATGATGATAATGTTGACAATAAAGGCAAATACAATTTTGACAATTACATTGACAATGCTGGTGATGGTGATGGGCAGCAAACAATCGAACAACATTCGAGTAGTGATTGTTGGAAACAAGTGCGTGGGAAAACAACAAGCAAGCAACAAAAATGGCAATCATGCCAATCGCGCGTAATAAATCATGGTTGCATGCGTCTGAGCTTGATTGTGCCGAACTCATTCACTGACCGATATTCAAGGGAACAATGACAAAGATGGTGATGACGATTCATGTTGTTATACATGCTTTCATATTGGTCACGTGTCATCGTCGACGCCATAAGCTCCCAACACACGCTGACACGCACGCAATGGGCTACTACTCACTCATACAAATGCTCAGCCATTCACACGCATGTTTGCGTCCTCGCTTTTATGCACGCAAACTGATTTGTTTGTTTGTTTGTTTATGGAAGTGTGTGAACAATGGAAGTTATAAGTATAAGGCAAATACTCCTACTCAAAATAAAAAAACCAATAGAACAAAACAAAAACAGGAAGCAACATAAAAAACTTCATTATGCAAAAAACAATTAGGCGAACAAAAGTCATTCATATTTTATATGGCATATTTCTTTATGGTTTTTCTTATTATTGTTTTCCTATTCCCCTTCCTAACTCTAAGCAAATTTAAATCTAAAACCATATTTAAACTCATTTATGTCACTTGCATACATTAAAGGATAATGCATAAGTTCAGAATTCTCCTATTTTTGTCTGCAATTCCCAGAAGAACTTCATTTCTTATTTATGCAACATGTCAAACTTAATATATTGTCCTTCATTTATTGGTCATTACTACAACTACTACTACTACTACTACTATTTAATACATTAAGAATTGAAGCCAATGATTGTACTAGATGCATTTGTGCATTGTTCTACATTCAAATTGCATTATAATACTGTAATATTGTTATTGATGTCATTTCTCTGTCTCTCTCTCTCTCTTTTTTCTTTCTCGGTTAATCATTTTCCAGGAATTGATTGCTTTCAAAGATTCTCGGAACAGCCAAAGTACACTGAAGTAAATCCAGGTCAGGACGCACTCTTAACATGTAAAGTAATCGACAAACGTGGGACATGTTCATGGCAAAAGGATAACAAGGTAATTATTATCAACACATATATCTATCTATCTATCAACCTACAAATACACTTATACATGCATAAATAAAATGCAAAAACTATAGACAACAATAACAACGATGACTATGATGACAACAAGGTATTCGTTGAAGTTACTTGATTGCTTAAGTCAAACGTTGAAGTTAACCTGAAACGTGTTTACCTTACAGTCACATACGATACACATGCACATACTTTCAATATATGTACTAAGATATATATGTGTGTTTGCTTATATGAAAGTTTATAAATATTTTCATTAAAGTTATAAGTCTGTATAAAGTTAAGTTATATTTGTGACTTTGATCAGCGTAGCATGCTCTCATTTATATGCAACAAACGTTTTGTGGTTCAATTATGTGTTTGCTTTTTGGTTTCACATGATGCCAAGTTGCCAAAAGGCCAAACTAACATTCATTTATTTGCTCATTCATTCATTCAGTTAGTCATTTACTTTAGTCTGACGATAGCAAAAGTAGTAATAAGTGGTTTTCTTTTTCCTTCTCCACACATCACAGAAAACCATCTAATATAGACAAAGTAACAAAAGAAAGTAATATACTAGGAGTAGAAAAAAAAAGTCAATATTGTTTTGCCAATAAAGTTTATACCTTAAACATTATTGCTTCAGATATAAACTTCCGCTGATTTATATATATCGTTTTTACGTGCTCACAGAAATTAATACTGAAATTGTAGAGCATCTGATAAGAGGCAACTTGTCATACTCATTATTTATTTATTTTATTTATAAGAAGATTTAGATACACTTAGATATTAACAACCAGAGTCTACGATTCTATCATGCGATGAATGATGATTAGAATAGGTGATTTCAATTACAATGAAGAAGGAGAAGAAGAAGAAGAATTATAAACCAAGTTAATATTATAAATTCTGATGATTTAATGCATCAATACTTTATTGTATTGACTTTTGTTTAATATAAAGTCATAGAGCATTTCAACATTGAGACTGAAATATTTATATGGGAGTTATACATTCCATGGTTACATAGTTGGTGAATATGAGTCAGATTTTTATAGTTCCCTAATTTCATTTTGATTCTACAAAAAACAAAAATAGGCCAAGTGTGAGTCAGACTCGTACACGGATGGTTCCGTACCAGATTGGGGTGTGTATGGGTGGTACTGCCCTTAGTGGTCCGATTTGACTGATTGCAACAATTGTACCGCGCCTATATCAGAAGTTTATAGTGTCTAAATTTCAGTTCAATAGTCCAAAAAACAAAAAAGTTTTTCTAATAAGAACCTGAATTTTAATGGGGGTTTGTATGGGAGGTATCCTCCCTAGTCGACAATATAAGTTTCTGATGTATTGCCACCAAACATCCAAATCTCAAGATCGTGGAATTATTGGATCGTATAGCTGCCATACAAACCAAAATGTTTCTTGTATGGAGACTACTTTAAGTGTTTGCAACTATTTCAGTTTTAGTATTTGTTGCTGATGCCCGGATAAAACTACACTCTCTAGCTATTACGGTTCATGAGATATGACCCCAGGACGGATTGACGGACAACGAAGTCTCTGCATTACGGTTCCCTTTGGTACCCTTTGGGTCCAGTACACTAAAAATGTTTTTCTAAAACGTGAATTTGAATTTTAGTTTGTATGGAAGGTACCCCTAATAGTGGTCCGATCCTGTTGATTCTGACAAATGTACAGCTCTTTAACTCAAAAACTGATACAGACGGACAGACGGGCATGACTTAATGAACCCCTCTCGTCGAACTAATCAATTGGACAAGTAAATATACTTTTTTTGGGGTCTCCTTCTGTGTATTACAAACTGCATGACAAACTTGTAATATTATTCACTGCGTGAAGAGTAAAAAGTTAGCCCTAGCTCTCCCCAAGCTGGAAAAGACATCTAGAATGTGATTGATGAAGGCAGTAGCTAAGAAGGAACAGAATTGAGGTGATGATCGTTGAGAAAGTATTGATGCTTGAGTTTATTTACTTATGATGGAAAGTGAGTGGATACCAGTACGCTTAGGATTCTAAGTAGTTCATATACCAGTGTTGGAATTTTGACTAGTATACCAAAAGTTCTGAACGGATAACTTCAGTAAGATGTCTTTTCAGGTTTTTGTTGTCAATGGATGCGATTGATATAAATATAAAGTGTCTTAGCAAATAGCTTTGTCAGAGTTTTTATAGTCAATTCCTTGGTGAATGGGCACCCCAAAATAACAAAATATTGCTATTATTTTGGATGCATAAGTTACGAATATCGACTATTATTTCGTTTAGACAATTTATATACAATATGTTTTGAATTGCTGTAATAGACAAACTGTTCGTACAGACAATCGTCCCCTATTAGCATGGGTGAGAATACAAGCTTTAAAAACGGCAAGAGTTTCTGCAAGGAATACAGATCAGTAATCGGGAATTAAGCCTCCCGATATCAATAAATTTTTGTTGACAGTGTTGGCTCTTCATTTGATCCAAATGCGGTCAGTAAGTTTTGCGCGTTCTGTATGGAAAAATTGTGTGTAAAACCAACTGCATGTGTGGCCATTTTTGTGTTGCTGCAACTTTAAATTAAACGATGGGTTTTGTAGTAACCATGGTGAAGAGAAGAGAGAGAAGAGTTTACTTTTTTTAACCTAAGATGAAAGTGAAAAGTTGAGCTGCTTACACAGCAGAATGCACTGACGAATTGTTGATACCACTTTGTGTTTCTTCTGTGTCTTAATTGCTTCGTAAAATTTGTATAAAGCGGGAGATGAGGTATTATGCTGTGATAAATTTCACACAACAGTTTCAAAAAAAAAAAAGGTTTCAAAAACTCTGTTCCTTATGATTGGAAGGCCAGCTTCCGTAGTTCACACAAAATAAGCAAAGTATGGAAGGAGTTCAGAGATCGTCAAAAGGCTTGTAAGGTTACATCATACTCAAGCATGAAGAGGTAATATTTCTAAGAGTATTTCCATGAAAATATACATAGATACAAAAATGAAGATTTGAGAAATTTTATAATGTAAAATCGAGCTTTTAGGTTTCTCGTTTAACTTATACAATGTTGTTTGAAATAAAATCTATTTAAAATGTGGTTTAATTCCGTCTCGTTTTCGATAAAAACAAATATGCAAAATGCATTTTCCTACCAATAACATGGCACTCGATAAGTTTCTCAATTGCTTACTATCGTCCATAATTTTCCTAGTACATTCATTTGCAATTTATTCTGTTCCGTTTTCTCTCCTTAATTTCAAGTAAATAATTTTTAAAAAACCATAAATAGAAATAACTTAAAGAAAAGAAAAGAATTTAAAATATTTCTATTCTATTTAAAATACAATTTAATAATAAAGAAAAGAAGTTTGGGAGATTCATCTAGATTTTAGTTATTTCATATTCATGGCAGAATTATCATTTTTCATAAATATTAAATTCACATTTTCAGCTTACTTAGCCTAGAGAGAGAGAGAGAAAAGAATATTAAGGAAAATAACTAATTTTAAAATAAAATTCTATATAAATACAAGAAAGTTATTTTTCAAGATTCTTTTATCAGCTTTAAGCAGAGACATGAGGACACTTATACTCATGTTTCACAAGGATTCATATACTCGTATGCTTAACATATTCATACATATTCATACCATACACATGTACTTATGTATGTATCTTTGTGCATATAGAATATATGAAAATGCGCTTATCTAACAAATTTCTTATACAATTTTCTTAACAACTTTTTCCACTTACATGAATCTCTCAAAACTAACTCAGTACTCAGTACTATAGTCATTCAATTCAATCCAATGTCTCGACCACTTCTCTCTCTTTCTGTCTCACTCTCTATCTGTCTCTCTGTCTCATTCTCTTGTTGACCAAAATTACCTTGTTTTCTTTTAATGTAACTAGATACTTTCAGTTCTTTAGATCTTTAGTTTTCTCTCTACTATTATTATTTTGATTTTTTTTTTTTTTTCTCTTTTTTTTTTTAAACTTTTCTCTCTTTTTTATTTATTTTTTGGGTATTTATGCA
Source organism: Amiota minor (assembly GCA_037043295.1). Taxonomy (NCBI): domain Eukaryota; kingdom Metazoa; phylum Arthropoda; class Insecta; order Diptera; family Drosophilidae; genus Amiota; species Amiota minor. The sequence goes on from JBAMAW010001747.1 coordinate 636,906, forward strand.
TTTGTTGTGAAAGTTTATTTTGTTGTTGTTGCTGTTGTTGTTGCTGTTGTTGTCTTTATTTTAATTTGCATTTCCTTTTGATATGAAGAACAAACAAAACAAACTCTTTGGTTTGACTCTTGTACACTTGCTTACTTGCTTGTCTTTCTATTTGGTCTTGGAGACAAGTTTTCAGATACTTTGGCCAACAACAGTTGCAATACAAACTTATTTTAAGCCACAACAAAGTCAAACAGAATCAAAACTTGGCCAAAATGGTCGAAAGTACATGACAATATGAGTTGATATTGCACACGTCCTTCTTCTTCATCCAACAGACATACATACATACATACAGATAGCAATGAGATACGAATACTTAACAACAACAATAGTAAAAGCAATATGTTTCACGTAACTGCAAATTTCATCTACTTATGATAATATCAAACTGAACTAAACAAAACAAAACAAAACAGCATACAGAATAGGAACGAAGAGAACCAAAGTATCGTAGACTGTTGTAGAATATCAGAAGCAAGAAAATATATATTATACTAGATACAATAATTCTGCAATTGGAGTCTGAACACACCAAGGAGTGAACGAGTTAAATATGCAAAAATAAGCGTTGAATTTTAAGTGTACAAACAGTTGCAATTGAAGATGCAGTTATGGACTCAAATATTTAGATAGAGAGGGGATAGAATAGATAGTACCAGATAAAAATGTATATAAACATTTGGCAAAAGCAAACTAAACAACCAAAGAAACGAACAAACGAACAAACGAACGAACGAACGAACGACAAACGTTTTTGAAAAAACGTGCACCGTTTGCTTTTATTTTTCTTTTAAGATTTTTGTCATGTTCATGTATTGTATTGTGTATTGTATATTCTATCTGAATGCAACATTAACATAAAGGATAATAACAATAGCAACAACAACACATACACTTATGACACATGATAGAGAGAGGAGAACAGCTTTTGAGTGAGCAAATATAAATGGATATGGAATCCATGACAATTGCAATGAATAAGCACATCAAATTTTCAGTTGAAGTACGAGAATGTCACAGCAGCAGTAAGAAATACCAGAATTCAAATGGGCCATCGAAACTTGTCACTTGCATGCTACATGTGTGTGTATGTGTGTCTGATGTTAAGTTGGTTTGAAATCTTTAAGTGTTGTATGGGTTCTCTTAAAATGGTTACAAGTTCATAAAGATTAAAGACCTCATAAACAGTATTTGTATGTATGATGTTTTTCATAATCGTAGAGCGCTAAAATTTTTTCAAATAAGTATTTTGGCCAGATATATTAGGCAGTAAAATAAGCAAATGTTATGAAACATAACATTTTATTAGTTCAAAATAAAAATGGGCCAGTATTTGTTGCTGATGCCCGGATAGAACTACAGATTCTGTGAAAATTTCAAAACTCTAGCTATTACTTTTCTTGAAATATGACCCGAAGATGGAGTCTCTTCAATATGGTACTCTTTGGGTTCGGAACCCTAAAAAGGAAAAGAATTTGAAGAAAAACGTATTTCTAGTGTTTTTCATAATGATAAGACACTTTGTACTGAAAATATTGTACATAACAAAGACTTATCCTTGTGAACGTTGTTTTATTAAGTGTAAGTAATTAAGTGTGTAGTGTATCCATTAAACCTCACTACTTTTCCCCTCAGCAATATAGTACTTACCCGGAACTGCTTTATGCATTTCTTCAGAGTGTGCACCCTAGGCATCTCTAATCACCTACGTCTAGGTTAGCCATATCAATAGCCATCATCACATTTGAGTTCATGCTCGTCTTGTCGTATGGACGTAACGTCACTTTTTCGTTTTTTTCGTGCTTTTGATTCCAAGATTTTCCTTTTCTTCTTCTACAAAATCGCGTTAGGAAGGTAACTTTCCGAGTTAGATTTAATAATACTTGAGTTTTTTTGTGAAAGCTACAAGGCACAAAGATTTTTAGTAATCTTATTTTTTTTTTATTTCCGTCTAATATTAAATTGATTTTCCTCATTTAACATTAATTTATATGGGTCCTTAAGAAGCAAAGCTTAAGAGCATTGGTGACTTATCTGTTTCCACAAACTTGAATGAATACATAGCCTTTTGCAAGCAATAGACTTTTTAGTAAGTAGTCAATCGAAGTTCCACTGACTGTACCAATACAAAATAATCTTTATTTTTTCAAGTTTAACCTATTTAGCAATAAATGCAGTCTTAGACTCTTCTCTTCCTTGTTATATTGGCATTTAATTCCATTAGCCTAAGATACTATTATAGCCCACACATTCTCTATTGGATTTAAGTGCGAAGAACAAGTATGGATAAAACCATCTCCCAATTTGCATTTTGTTTTATTGTTCACATAATTGCGAACGATTAACTTGTTCCATAAATAATTGTCTTTCCTTTTTCAACCTCAATAAAGGGATGAAGACTGTTTCCCAATATTTGAACTGCAATTTTATCATGGATTTCGATATAAAAACGCCCAGCAACGCAAGTTCCAGCAAAATTGTGTTTGGAAATTTAAAGAAAAATCTTTACAAAATCACTTCGATTGCGAATAATCTGTGCCATCAAGTTTCTACATCTTTTTGTCCAAGAACATCATTTTACATGGTGTCAAACAGAAGATTTTTAAGACCTTTATTGGTACAAGTATCTTCTTTCTTCCAATAAGTACGGGTCTAAGTACAAAACTCAACTTTATTCATAAACATATTCTTCTGTTTTAACTTTTCGATGTCTTCATGGTAGAAATGTAATTTCGATTTGGTTAACGTAAATTAGACGATAAGGTCACGGTGCCTAGCATATTGGTTGATAAACACCAATCTACGTCCCCTGGATATTGTACATATATCCGTAGGTACCAAATTAGAGTCATAACCTCTACTGTTCTCTGAATCATAGCACCCGGATTTGGGTATAAACCACAGCCACAGTAAGAAATATATATGAGAGAGCTCGACAAATTTCCCAGACGGAAGAGCCTTCATTGCTCTTTGCTCAACACACGAAATTATTTTTATTCAATTTCCGAAAATTACAATATCATTTCGTTTGAAGGTTCTTACTATCCAGAAATCAACAGTGTTGTCAGATATGTATATGCAAATTGAAGACGCTCCTGTTTTTCCATCTGTATGATGCATCAAATTGTAATTTTTGGAACTTTATTATGTACTTTGATAGCCAAGCGCAAGTTTCCTGCTAATCAGCTGTAGTAACTAATAAATATTTGAGATTCCATAAAAAATTCGGACTGTGCATTGTTTTGCATTAATTTCTTTTGAAATATCCAATGTTGACAGTCCTTACCCATTTTATGACAATATTTTTATCTAAGTATTCATTCCACTACATTATACCGTAATGAATTCTGATTAAAATTTTGTTTTGAATGTGTGTTGAAGAAGAATCAAAAATAATTGCGTTCGACCCATAAAAATGCATTAAAATCAAGAAATTCTGATTGATTGGCTTCTCATTGGGAAATAACAAGTAGATCATCAAAGCTGCACTCACCAATGAAAAGATTATGGGATTATGTCAATAAAGATTTTTCATAGACAGAGAAGAGTAACAATTTATACTATCCAAAAAGAAAAAAAAACATTTTTAAACAAACTGTTACTGATTATATTTTATGGTTGAATGCTTAAACGCCTTATGATTATGAAAAGAACCATCAAAGAAACTATTGTATTACTTGTTTTTCTTTTCTTCATTTTTTCTTATTATTATATTGTAATTGGTCTACATTAACCACCAACTTGACCACTGTAAAATATTGATTTGGTTTTCTTCCTTTTAAACATCCATTTGCATTTCATTCATTAAATTTTACTAAAGGCAAATTTTACTATTAAAGTTTGGTATGAGATTTCAGGTCTTCTACACACTCAAAGTAAGCATAGACATTGAAAACCAAACGATTATCTATCTATTCACTGCCTCTTGAATTCCCCCTCCATCCAAAATCAGTCTAGAAAAATATTTGTACAATATTTTTGTATTTTTGCATTTTGTGTGTGAGTGAGGCAGACAGACAGGCAAAAGTTCATTGATGCCAAAATAACCACAAAATGATAGTAAATCGATTTGTAAGCGACGCTACAGGAGTGCAAATACACACACATACATATAACCACAATCCCTTAGCGTATATGATGTAGGTATATTTTTTTTGGGTTTGGTTGATTATAGGGATGCTGATGATGCTGATGCTGATGATGATGATGATGGAGAATGAGAAGCTGCAGGATGCTGTTGGCATTTTATGATAGTTTTTGCCAGACTTTATACGAATAAATATAATTTACAAACAATTTTCAATGTACAAATACAAACACGAGTAACAATAACAACTATTATGAGAAAGATTTATGTTTGCAAATGAGATATTTATATTTATATATAGATTTGATATGACACTCGATTTTGGCTATTATAGCAAGCAGGAACAGATAGAAAAACAGTGGCAATAACAAAAGCAAAAGCAGGAACAGCAGAGGAGTTTAGATAACTTTAGCGGTTGCATAAATGACTGTGTGCGGTTATTCTGCATAAATATTTTTCGTTGCAAATTGAAAATGTTTTTGATTTGGCAAATATAGTATACACATACACATACATATATACAACAACAGAGTATCTCTGTTTATATTATGTGTGTATGTGTGTGTGTGTGTCTACCTGGAAAGCTTTAGGGCATTAGATTGTTATATAACTAAAAATTCTGCTGATGCTTGTAAGTTGTTGTACAGTTTGAACATGCTTCATGAATGCATATACACATGAAGAGATAACTAAAATTTGTATGTATTTATAAACTGTAGTTTCCATCTCAATTTAGATATATTTCTACCTAAATATGAATTCAATTGAAATTTTGAGGCCTTTAACTTTGATTAGAACATAGATACACAGATCCTTAAATAGGAAAAGATATGCCTTAATAAGACAGAAAGAGAGAGAGAGTGAGAGAGTTACAAACATATATCTATACTATATTCTATAACAAAGATGCACTGGCGTTGTTAAATTCTTATAATATACAATACAAATTGATGAACTAAGAGTTCTTTGAGTTATGCATACTCAAAATTTGTAGGTCCAATTTACAAACAAATGCATGTATACTATATCTTAGAAATACATATGTAGATACTTACATATGTACAAACAAATACATACATACATATATTGTATTGTATTTGCTATGTGGAAAATGATTAAATGAATTCATTTTCATTTTTGTTATTCAAGAATTTCTCAAATATTTTATTATTATTGTATATAAACAAATTAATATTTACCATGATAACAAATTCAATAACAACAACAATAACAATAACAACAAACAAAAGTAAATAGCACTTTTGCTTGAACAAAAACAAAAATATTTGATTTATGCAATTTGATTTTGTGAAATTTCATTTTGCATCAAGACAAAATGAATTTCTATTATATCAAAAAATCCAAAATAAAATCGAAATACAATAAAATGAAATAAAATTAAAAACTATTTATTTAAAAGAAGAAATTTAAGACATCCTTAAGTGTTAAGTAGTAATTAGAAATTTACAAAATATCTCAAACAACAAGATATAGAATTTCATAAAATAAATACACTTTTCATATTATACATATCTTTAGCACACATGCAATTAACAATAAATTACAAATTACTTAGAAATAATATTATATAACCAAGAAGCAACTAGAGAAGAATTTTTAATACTCTTATTTTGATGATAATGGCAAAATCTAATTATTATATTGGGTGTATGCATATGATTCCGCCCTTTTTTGTGAAAACAAAACAAATTTGCTTGTTTAGAAAAAGGAAAATTTATTTATTCAAAGTATGCCCCATCTGCAGCTACAACCTTTGCCCATCTTTCAGGCAATTTACGGATTCCTTGCATAAAGAAGTCCTGGTCTTTTGAGGCAATCCAATTATGAAGCCAAATTTTGATATCTTCATAAGAAGTGAATCGCTCTCCCGTAAGATCAGACTGCATCCTTCGAAATAAATGAAAATCTGAAGGGGCTATATCTGGTGAATATGGCGGGTGGGGTAGCACTTCCCAGTCTTGTCCATTTAAATATGTTTTCACAACATTTGCCGTATGCGGTCTGGCGTTGTCATGTTGAAGAATTAATTTGTCATGCCTATTCACCCATTCCGGTCGTTTTTCTTCTATAGCTACCTTCAACCGCATTAGTTGTCGTCTGTAAACATCGCCAGTGATAGTATCAGACGGTTTCAGCAACTCATAGTGCACAACACCTTTCTGATCCCACCAAATACAGAGCATAACCTTGGTACAATGAATATTTTTCTTTGGCTGTGATGGGCCGGCCTCACCTGGCTTCAGCCAAGATTTTTTGCGTTTAGGATTCTCGTAATATATCCATTTTTCATCTCCCGTGATTATCCGATGCAAAAAACCTTTTCTTTTTTGTCTTTGAAGCAGCATTTCACAAATGGTTTTGCGACGTTCGATGTCTCGGTCTTTCAATTCATGTGGCACCCAGTTATTGACTTTTTGAACCATTCCCATTGCTTGCAAACGTCTTGAAATAGTTGATTGATCAACATTTAATGTTGTTGCCAATTCTGATTGTGTTTGACAACAATCTTCGGTCAATAAATCTTCCAATTCAGCATCTTCAAATTTTTTGGGTGGTTTTCCATGTTCTCTGTCCTCAATGTCAAAATCATCATTTTTAAATCGTCGAAACCATTCTTTGCAAGTTGTATTCGATGGAGCATGCTCACCGTAAACATCAGCAAGCAAACGATAAGTTTCCGCTGCACTTTTCTTTGCAACAAAATAGTGCAATAAAACCTCCCGCAAATGATGTTTACTTGGGATAAAACTCGACATTTTCAATGAATTAGAAATATTTGTTGTTTATGCTTCTATCAGCTGTTATACACTGTGTTTAACAGCTGATAGAAGGCACTATCGAATGCAAGTATTAGTATTTTAGTGTGCAAGTGTAAGCGGCGATACTAGCGAAACTATCGGAAAGGGCGGAATCATATGCATACACCCAATAATAAAAAAACCCAAATGTTCATTGTTATAGATACCATTGTACTATTGTATAATATTCGGTTTCTTCAAATGCAATTAGGCTTCATTACGTTGAGATTCTTTTGATAGAGATACTTTAAGATACAAACAAATAGACAAACAAACAAACAAATAACAACATAAATACCTAAATGTGAACTATGCACAACAAATCACTAATTGTAATTTAATTTCCAATTAGCAAACAAACTAATTCCAGACGACAATGAAGACGACGGCGACGGCGACGATGAACGTGAACATGATCAAAATCAAACTGAACAACAACAGAAGCTAAGAAGCTGCTCATGGAAAGGAACAACCATGACACTTAAAGTTTCTGGGTTATTTTAGATGAGCAAATGACACGTAGACAAGCGGCAAAATTGGCATAGAAAGACAGATAGTCAAACAGACAGTTACCAACGACCAACCGACTGACTGACATTCATTTAGTTATAGCTATAGAAAAGGGCATTAGGCTAAGAGAGCAAAAACCGACTAACAGACGCGGTCGAACATTCAACTGAACCAAACCAAAGCAAAGCAAAGCAAAGCAAAACAGACTAGGAAAGTTGGAAAATCAAGGAGAGAGAGACAAAGACTAAACGTGCTCGGTTTACTTGAAAATATATAGGAAGAAGACACACACAGAAAATTACACACTTCACTACAATTTTAGCAAAAGTTAAACATGCTAAACATGTCGCACTTGTAGACAATCAGACGAATGGGCAGTCAGCCGACAACTGGACAGATGAACAAACCAATGGAGCGTACGAGTAACTCCACACAAAGACTCTCAGCACATCATCTTCCGCTGCAGTAACTTTAACCCAACACAAAGCATTGCTTCTGATTCAATTTGTGTTCACATTGTGGGTGTGGGGCGACACACATTTTCAACTCGATTTCATTGTTTTATGCACACACACACACACAGATATTTAGATTACATTAGTAGTAGAATTTAAGTCAGTTAGCCAACTACTAACCCACATATTTGTTCACATTTCTATTACTTGCAGCCAGTGGGCATCTATGCCAAGAAATACGAATGGGCATCACGTCCATCGAGCGGCGGCAGTGGTGGCTTGCACTTAGATCTGCATCCGCCACCCATGCAAATCGGTGGCGATTGTTCCTTATGGATACGCACTGCGACACTGGACTTTGACGATGGTCTATGGGAGTGCCAAGTGACGGGAAGTGACTTTACCACACAGGATGCTCTGACCAGTCAACCAGTGCGATTGGTCGTACGTGGTAAGTATTATCAAATAAGTATATACCTACATACATAGATGAGTAGTACAGTATCATAAGCAGGCTATCATTCTGTAGATTAAAGTGGTGGCTACACACACGAGTGCATATCTTTAAGTTAAGATGATACTTAATTGTATTATATACCATAAAATAATTCCTATCCATCTTCAATATGATATTACATATCCGGACACCATTTATGATTCTTTGTTGTTGTGTCTGATCTCAGTTTTAATTAAATTTCATAATTGCAATGCAGCAATAATATAAAGGTTCACCAACCACATCAAGTCATCACAACATCAAAAACAAACATTCGTTTAGGAATTTCATTTATTGTAGCCACAAACCAAACAACTAATCCTTGTACTATATTAAATTTCAATTTCTCTTGCTGGCCAACAGTGGCGCCACAACGTCCACGACTCGAGTACGAAGGCGTACACGTGCCGCCTGGACACAACATCACCGTTGATGCTGGCGCCGTGGCAACAGTCAAATGTATCTCACATTATGGTAATCCACCAGCAACGCTCAAATGGTTCCTGGGTAAGTTCATCTACTCGTTATTAGTTTGGTTTAATTTAATATGTAAAATATCTTTTTGTTTGTTTTTATTGTTTGTTCCTGTAGGTGACCAGGAAATCCAACCAATTCATCCACAAACAAACACCACTGAACCGGACAATGCACGCACTTGGTCAGCCAATTCAGTGGTGCAAGTATCTGCAATGCGTGAGCGTCATGGCGATATGCTGCGTTGCTTGGCATATCATGAATCCTATACAGCGAAAACGGTACCAGTCGAAGCTCGCATGGATGTTAAATGTAAGTCAAAGTCTACGTACTCGCATTATAAGTCAATTGCTTTGTTCACTACATATTGCCTTGTTTTGTGATATCAACTTGGCGCAGTTACAATTTGGCTTAAAGTCAAAAGTATCTTAGAGAGGAGACAAGCAGAATGAAAGGCAAAAACAAAACAACCAAGAACAATTAAATTACTGGCAATTTTCAACAATTTCCTGTTTAGTTAAACAAGGCAAGACAAGATTGCAATACAAAGATATAAACACAGACAGACAGACAGACAGACAGACAAACAGACAGACATACAGATAAACAGTTATATAGACAGACAAATAAAATAACAAACTCTAAAAAGAACTCGAATGTTGGTTGTGTAAGAAGACTCGTTGCAATTCGTTGTTTTCCCTTTTCTTATCCTTATTATCCTCATTCTATTTTACTTTACCCTTGTTTAGCAACTAAGTTTCTTATCTTATTGACTTATTTGTTGTTTTTATTGTCTTGTTGTTCACTCATCTCTGTGCTTTTGCCTTTATAGATGCGCCAACCATTCGCCTAATTGGCTCACCGGAAATCGACTTGGAAGAGGATAAGGATGCGCTCATCTTACGTTGCGTGGCCGATGCCAATCCACCGGCAAGCATCGTTTGGCGACGCGCCGGACGCTCTGAAATCGCCAGCTTGCAGGTAAGTCAGTCGGACATCATCATCATCATCAATATACACAAAGCAAGAAGAAGAAGTAGGAAGAATGAAGAAAAAGTATTAGCAATTGAAATGGTCGTCAACGTCTTGGTCTTGGTCTTGTCTCATCTGATCTGGTCTGGTCTGGTCTGGTCTTTGGTCCTGGCCAAAATATGTTTTTGTTGCCCGATTTTAACAACTTATTTTCTGCTTATTTATCTTGAGTGCAGCCGGAATTCGTAATTGTATTAAGTTGTTGCCTCTACACTTTCTTCTTATCCTCAGGAAACACTGCAGTTACGTCCTGTTGGCCGCAGAGATGCAGGACTATATACCTGCCAAGCCCAGAACTCTGTCGGCACCTCTGAACAGCTTTCAGTACAATTGGATGTCAAATGTGAGTAGGAAATATTGCTCATTCCTTCCCCTGTTGTTGTATTTTAGTTTGTTTATCTTTCAAGAAAATTATATTGTTTTTGTTTATGTTTTGCTTTGCTGCCTTAATGATGAAAACTTAATTTCCACCTTTCTTTCTGTTTTCTTCGATTGCAGATCCACCGAAGATTATTTCAGCTGGCCCAGATCGTTTAACGACAGCGCCACTCTTCAGTCCTGCCGCCTTTGAATGTGTAGCCGATGGCAATCCAATGCCATCATATAAATGGGTGCAAAGGTAAGTCCAAAAGTACCACATCACATAGATTTGATTGCATTACTAGGATGCTCTGACATTTTGTGGCTGCTGCAACCGCAATCCTTGAAAAGCCTTGCACACATTTCAGAGCCGCCACAACAAAAAAATCGCTGTTGGGCACTTGAAACGAGCAACGAACCAAAAATTTCCATTAAGAAAATTTTCTGCAATGTCTACACTTTGAACTTCCTGCTTTGGGTGCCAATCCCTGACCACCATACCACATCATGCAACACATCACTTCAGTTTACTTACTTACTAGCGAAAACATTAAGAGGAAAAGAAAAAAAAAATAAATGCGTTTGTAATCCAAAAAATGCGCGGCAGCCGCAAGACATTTCTTGTGAAAATTCTGAGCAACGCTACTATAGCTTCTTCTTCTAGAACTGGAGCTGTGACTCGGATTTGGATGTGTGCTTGGGCTTGTGAATGGTTTTAGCTTGTTTCACTGCCTCCAGCTTTGGCAGCACCAACCACGACTTGTCGCGCTTGGTTGCACTACTCTATCGTGTCTTCGTTGTCGTTCTCATTTTCGTTTAATTTATATTATTTTTATATGCTTGTTCTGAACTCCATTGCTACCATCAACATCAACATCATCTTCGTCCTCATCATCGTCATCATCATCATCCTCGTGGTTGTCATCGTTTTGTCGCGAATGCAGGCTTTTAGCCTGCCATGTTCTTTTTATTGTAATATTTGTAGTTGTTGATTGTCCTGCGGCCATGTAACTCTCTCATGTTCATTTTACTTACTTACTTTCCTTTCTTCCATCGTTTCATCGTTCCTTTACCACTTCATTCGTTCACTTCGTTCATTCGTTTGCTTGTTTCCTCTTGAAGTGGGATGGCGCCGCTCCTTTGTTAAGCCGTTTGTTTCCTTAATTAAAAGTCTACACTTAATTTCTTTTCGTTTCTTTTCTTTCGATTTTGTGTGTCTTTTTCTGCTGGGCCTTTTTGTAACCCATTGGAACACATGGCGTATGTGTAACTTTTCATTTGAATACATTTTTAAAAGAATTCCTTGAAGATGGATGCCTTGTCCTCTTAATGATGAAACTTACTTAAGGCGTGCCACAGGCCAACAAGAGATTGCCGCAATAATCACGTTGCATTTACGTTATATAATTTGTATATTTCTCTTTGGTTGGTTGCCGCCTGATTCTTCTTGTAACATACGAGTACATGACATGACAGAGATACTTAATCCAATGTGTTCCTTTAATACACAAAAACTGTTTCCAGTCAAAATGAATCAACTCCATTTTTTTTTTTTTTTGTGCATTCTTGTAATTACATTAAAATAATAAAATAAAAGTAAAGCAACAGGAAACCATTTTTCATACTTCATAGATGAGGTGAAGCATTCCTCCACTCACATGGATAAGATGATAAATCTCAAAGATAGTAGCAGAAAAACACATGATAATGAGGTTTTTCTATGTACTTAGTAAGTACTGTCATTTGAAACACAGACGTAGAAAATAAATTTCCTCATATGTGTTTCCGTTTCCTGTTGCATGCATGCATGCAGTATTATATTGTCAACAACCACAAAGACCGCTACCACAGAAACCTCGAAGTTCGTTCTCATTTACCTGTTCCGACTGCTCAACCTTTGGCTTTTTTTGTACATAAAGATACAAACCAAGGTTAATGTTGGCATCATCATTTTAATTAGCTACACACACAACGGAAGTTGTGTACAAAAATTGTAATACTAAAGATATTGAAAGAGGAAAGCAAAGGAAACTGAAACCTGAAGCAAAACCGGATTCAAAAGAATTTTCACAGCTAATGCAAACCATAAACCATTGAGCATAATATAATTTACTACAATAGCATTCTTGTATCCCTTTTAAAGTTAAATTCTGATTTTATTAAACTTCAAGTTTTGCCTCTAAATTAACCACAAGTCAAAGGAAAAGTTTCTTTTTCATGCTTCAATGCGCCAAAGTTAACTTACCTTTGCGAATAGCCACTAGTTTTTGTCTCTCATATGAAATACTCATGTTTTCCCCACTGAGAGACATTTTGTTTTCCTTTTTTTTTTACCCAGTTTTTGTGACAAGTGCAAAAAATGTTGCATGTCACTTTGATTTACGTTCTTTGCATAGGTTTTTTTTTTTTTTTCACTATGTCTTCATTTAATTCCTTTGGGTTTAAGCCATGCAGTTTTTTCCAATGTTTTATTTGCATTTCAATGGTAATTTCCTCTATCTATTTTATAGACTTAATTGAGCAAAAATTTGTGTCTTTAGAGCAATCAAACTAAGAAGAGAAAAAATGAAAATGAAATAGGAAATAGGAAACGGAAACGGAAATTAACAAATATTTAAGATACTTTTAAAATGTTTATCCAAAAAGAAAAGTCAAAATGAAAAGCATTTCCTCGATATTAAAATCAAGAAATATTTATGTGCAACAAATATTTGTTTAAAGTATTTTTTTGAAAGCCTCAGAAAAAATAACTCATACGCAACCATTTTTTAATATCGCGCTCAATCGCTGTTTTTGTGCTCTGCATACTCTTCCGTTTCATACCATCCTTCGTTATATATTTTATGCTGTTGTTGTTGCTGTTTCTGTTGATGATATTTTTGCTCATGCTATTGTTGTTGTTGTTGTTGTTGTTGTTGTTTCTTTGGCTGCTATGCAACAACGCTTTTGATGCAAGCTTTTGCTCTGCATGCATTTTTTATAAACATGACACAGAGTTCAAAGCTTATGCAAGGAAATATTTGCTAACGAAAGCATTCATGGCAACATGAGAGGAGCACAAAACAGTTGAATATAATAATAAAAATGTATAAAAATATGCAATAAAAAAATCAAAGTCAAAGCGAAAAAATCACAAAAGATGCCAACAAGTAAGAGGATCAATTTTTTTTTTATATCTTCTTCTCTGTGTACAAGGAAAATATGAAAACTTAAAAGGCACAGTTGAGCACAGAAACCCTGCTGCCTGCATTTTTTTTATTGAAAATTATTAAAATATTTGTTGATGCACTCTCACTAAATCTCAATTTGTTTTCTCTTTACAGAATCATGCATGGCTCTAAATTTGTGGAGCGTGGCAACGAGCCACGTTTGGTCATCGATAATGTCACCTATGACTATCAAGGAGAATATGAATGTCGCGCAACAAGCTACATAAATGGTCAAGAACGCGTTGCCATATCGGAGCCTGTTTCACTGCAAGTTGTAGGTAGGTCAATGCAAACACAAATGTATCTGTATCTGTATCTTTTTGTATTGTGATTTTTCCTCCATGGTTATGTCCTGTGGGTGCTCTGAACTTTGCACAAAGCCACAACCGCAATGCCACAAAATATGATGCCGATGCTGCTACTACTGTTGTTGCTACTGAAATGTTGCAAACAAATTGGTAAAAACAAAAAAAACAGAAAATATAAAAGCGAAAAATGATACACAAATCGTTTACAAACATGTGAACAATGAAAAAGAAAAAACAAAAAACCATCATAGGAAATATGATATGTGAATGTGAATCTATACAAAAATGACTGTTAACCGAGTTGACAACCGCAACAGTAACAGCAACAGCAACAGCAGTAGCAGCATACATTCATAGTTGGATTGCATACAGTTGCAACTCAATATTTGTTCATAAATATTTTGCCTTGAGTTTTTATTTTATTTTCTTTTATTTATTTATATATTTATAATTTTTTTTCCTTTTTTCAAGTGAATTTGATATAGTAAATTATTTGAAATGACGATGAAAACATAACCTAACCTAACTCCACTTTTATGAAGTTTTTCAAAAGCATTTAAAATGAAATGAATATCAACAAGAATTTACAATGAAAAATTCCAACTGGAATTTGTCGACCAACGAACTAAGCTAAGCTTGTCGGTTGTTAATTCTTGTAGCATACTTTTATGCTGGTCGTGTGCCCAGCAAATCTTGTATTTTAAAAACATGCAAAATCCATTTCATTTGGAAATTTCAGTTCACTTCACTTCAGTAGGACAGGACAACTACCATTTATTCTTTAGGCTTCCTTAGTCCTTTGCTTTGTATGTAGTTGGGCAAAAAGCCACAGTGTAACATTAAAATCCGCTGTTGTTCTATTTTTATGTTGCTGTTCGGTTGAACTGAACTGAGCTGAACTGAACTAAATCCAAAACCAAAGCAAAGCGTAGCACAACACATAAAATCAAAATGAACTCTTGACCACACGGAAAAATTGTTGAAGAGTTGTTGCTATTGTTTTTGTTGTTGTTGTTGTTGTTATTGCTGCTGAAGCGAGAGAATGAAAAAATTTAGCAACAACAAAAAAATAAAAATGTATATATTTAAATTTACTGCTGAGTACCACAGCACGTACATAATTTATGACCGACCAAGGACACGAGCAATTTAGCAGGAATAACGTTAAAAAAAATTTCACGCTCTACACACACACGGAAAGAGAGAGAGAAAGAGAGATAGACGCACATCTGTGTATAAATTCGACACTGGAGCATTTAAAGGCAACAATGCAAGCAACCAAGCAGCCAAGCAACTAACGAACTAACTTACTTTACTTGCTGCTGACTCTGAAACTGCTGATGGCTTCGTTCAGTCCAATGTCCAGTCCATTTCAAGAAAAATAGTCAGTTTTTTGTTGCATGTGGTAACTCAAAAAAATCTTGCTCATTATGTGCTACTACCCTGCCGGTGCTTAACATTTTAACCATAACCACCAAGCATTTTCTCTTTTGTATGTTCATGTGCATAAGTTTAGTCAAAATATACAAAGCCAAGATGAAAATCAAATTCATTTGGAGTTGGTAATTAAATAAATTTTCCTATAAAATACTGGAAAATGTTCAAAAAAAAAAAGAAAATATATATGAAGGAAATTTGTGACTTAAATTGTTCCGTCGTCGTTGAAGCAATGAAATTGAAACTAAGAAATTTTGCCACATTTTTGAATTTACGACTTTGTACAGATTTTGACCAGAAATTACCTGAATGACTATCTGATTTGCAACAGCCACATGCCACAAACTACTCAACCGCAGATACAACACACCCACACTCATACAAAACTAAGACAATGCCATAATTTTCTAGTCAAAATGCTTTTCCTTTCCTTTTGCTACCTTTCTCTCTCTCTCTCTCTCTGAACCGCGACCTGTCCTGAACAGTTTAGTTCGTTTCAGTTCTAGATTTACTTCGTCTGACTTGGCGACCAACAAGAATTGTTTTCAAACAAAACAACACAGTGCAATATTGCGGTTGCAATTACTCTGGCTTTTTGTGGTTTTGCAATTTGCTGTTTTTGATGTTGATGTTGCTGTTGAGTTTTGAGTCTGCTACCATGGACTCGGACTCTAGTTGCAGTTAACATGACTATAAAAGAAACATGTGGTTACTTGTGCATACTTATTTCATATGCATCTCACTAATTTTGTTCTTTTCTTTATTACAGGAGCACCGCAAGTCCTACGTCTGCATCCTTCTATGCATACCGTCACTGTGAAGCGTGGTGAACCGGCTTCACTTACATTGGTTGTATGTGCTGATCCTAGACCGCATCGTGTTGCCTGGGAATGGGGATCTCTTCGATTGGATGCTGGTTCAGGCATTGGTGCGTATGAATAATCATAATAATTGATAAATATTTAAGTTCCAAAAAGGCAGTAATTATTATTGATAGATAAGAAAGTAATCGCTTGGAAATAAATGCCACAAAACTAATCAATTAAATGACTAATTTTACAAATCAAAGTACATAATTCAATTAATTTGTTACAGCCAACAACACAAAAAAACAAAAACAAAAAAACAAAACACAGAACAGAAAAAATGCATTCAATCAAAGAAATACATAAATGTAGAAGTGAATCTGTGTGTGTGTGTGTGTGTGTTTGTATATGTGTGTGCATGTGTCAAAAGCAAACACAAACTGGGTATTTGTGTAAGCGCGGAGGAGTCAGAGACACGCTTGAATGCTTGTTAACAAACCTTTTGCGAGCAAATTTGACATAGACAAGCGATACACACTCATGGGCATAAACAAAGCATGAAATCAGACACAGCGATACACAATACATACATACATACACACGCATACACTTACATTCACATTCACTGACTGACTGACAACTACACATACATATGCATACAAATCAAGACAAATTACATGGCCAACGCTCGTCTAGCATGTCATGCGGGCGCGCTTCTGTCCGCCAGAGGATAACGAAAGACTTAGCTGGCCTGACAGCCAAAACGCCAGTGAACCAACATGATTTTGAAAGCGCCGGTGTACAAGTTGTTGTAGGACAAGTGTTAGTAAGCGAAAGCAACCGCAACGAAGTCTGTCCTTCATTACCCCACTATTCATGCTTAAATGACACACATCGTAGACAAACACACAAGTTAGAGAATGAGTTTGGAAAAAGGGTGGCATTCGCCCAAAAAAAAAAAGAAAACTAAATTTGATCTGCACGCAACGCGCATACAACATTTTTCACTTTCCAAGTGTAGGAAGATGATAATGATGATGATGATGATTCCTTTTTCTGTTTGTGTAATTCGCTTTTTGACGAAAATCCGTGGGAAAAATCCGTAGCATTACTCTTCATTTACAGCATGTCTCAATGTCCAGCGACAAAGACGATGATGATGATGACGATGATGATTTGTTCGTTTGAAAGTAGCATTCATTCTCGATGTTTCTATGCAGAAAATGTATGAATGGTGTACGAGTAAAGTTGGCCAAGTCAAGTAAAAGCCAAAATCATTGCACATTTTTCCCTTTGCATTCATTTTCTAGCCTTGGAATAAAAAAATGGAGTCCCATCATGCAGGGATAAACGTGGTATTCGATGTTGTTACGTGTACTTAAGCGTTGCATCTACTTAGCTTCTTGTTGTGATGTAAATGATTCTGTATAAAAATTCAAGAGATGAACTATTCTATAGATTCATCCGGAATGGCAACCGGATACGGAAAATATGTTTTACCGAAACAAATTCAAATGTGTCTATTTAGGAGCTTTCCAGTGAGCGAATGTTATTGATATGGGCGGAATGAAATAGAGGAAATCTTAAATTTACATATGGCGTTGGTTTCATTCCAATCTAACAAGTCGTTTCCTTGTTAAAGGATATCAAAGTTTCACATTTTAGACATTAAGCAAGCACAAGATTTGTTCTAATTAAAGATAAAAAGCATTGCATACTTTAGGGGGACAGAATCGAACGAGAAGAGTTTTTAGTGATTTCATACCAATTTCTACAAGCTGATACCAGGCAAACAGAAATACACAGCAAGTGGTTATTGCTATTCAGAAATGTTTAAAGCCTTATATCTTGAGAACAACTAAACCGATTTCAAAGATTTTTTTTTCTGTATAAAAATTGAAGAGGTGAACTATTATATAGATTCATCCGGAATGGTAACCGGACACGGAAAATATGTTTTACCGGAACAAATGCACTTGTGTCTATTTAGGAGCTTTCCAGAGAGCGAATGTTGGTTATATGGGCTGAATGAAATAGGGAAAATCTTAAATTTACATATGGCGTTGGTTTCATTCCAATCTAACAAGTCGTTTCCTTGTTAAAGGATATCAAAGTTTCACATTTTAGACATTAAGCAAGCACAAGATTTGTTCTAATTAAAGATAAAAAGCATTGCATACTTTAGGGGGACAGAATCGAACGAGAAGAGTTTTTAGTGATTTCATACCAATTTCTACAAGCTGATACCAGGCAAACAGAAATGCACAGCAAGTGGGTATGGCTATTCACAAATGTTTAAAGCCTTATATCTTGAGAACAACTAAACCGATTTCAAAGATTTTTTTTCTGTATAAAAATTCAAGAGGTGAACTATTATATAGATTCATCCGGAATGATAACCGAATACGGGAAATATGTTTTACCGGATAAAATGCACTTGTGTATATTTAGGAGCTTTCCAGTGAGCGAATGTTGGTGATATGGGCGGAATGAAATAGAGGAAATCTTAAATTTACATATGGCGTTGGTTTCATTCCAATCTAACAAGTCGTTTCCTTGTTAAAGGATATCAAAGTTTCACATTTTAGACATTAAGCAAGCACAAGATTTGTTCTAATTAAAGATAAAAAGCATTGCATACTTTAGGGGGACAGAATCGAACGAGAAGAGTTTTTAGTGATTTCATACCAATTTCTACAAGCTGATACCAGGCAAACAGAAATACACAGCAAGTGGTTATTGCTATTCAGAAATGTTTAAAGCCTTATATCTTGAGAACAACTAAACCGATTTCAAAGATTTTTTTTCTGTATAAAAATTGAAGAGGTTAACTATTATATAGTTTCATCCGGAATGGTAACCGGACACGGAAAATATGTTTTACCGGAACAAATGCACTTGTGTCTATTTAGGAGCTTTCCAGAGAGCGAATGTTGGTTATATGGGCTGAATGAAATAGGGAAAATCTTAAATTTACATATGGCGTTGGTTTCATTCCAATCTAACAAGTCGTTTCCTTGTTAAAGGATATCAAAGTTTCACATTTTAGACATTAAGCAAGCACAAGATTTGTTCTAATTAAAGATAAAAAGCATTGCATACTTTAGGGGGACAGAATCGAACGAGAAGAGTTTTTAGTGATTTCATACCAATTTCTACAAGCTGATACCAGGCAAACAGAAATACACAGCAAGTGGTTATTGCTATTCAGAAATGTTTAAAGCCTTATATCTTGAGAACAACTAAACCGATTTCAAAGATTTTTTTTCTGTATAAAAATTCAAGAGGTGAACTATTATATAGATTCATCCGGAATGATAACCGAATACGGGAAATATGTTTTACCGGATAAAATGCACTTGTGTATATTTAGGAGCTTTCCAGTGAGCGAATGTTGGTGATATGGGCGGAATGAAATAGAGGAAATCTTAAATTTACATATGGCGTTGGTTTCATTCCAATCTAACAAGTCGTTTCCTTGTTAAAGGATATCAAAGTTTCACATTTTAGACATTAAGCAAGCACAAGATTTGTTCTAATTAAAGATAAAAAGCATTGCATACTTTAGGGGGACAGAATCGAACGAGAAGAGTTTTTAGTGATTTCATACCAATTTCTACAAGCTGATACCAGGCAAACAGAAATACACAGCAAGTGGTTATTGCTATTCAGAAATGTTTAAAGCCTTATATCTTGAGAACAACTAAACCGATTTCAAAGATTTTTTTTTCTGTATAAAAATTGAAGAGGTGAACTATTATATAGATTCATCCGGAATGGTAACCGGACACGGAAAATATGTTTTACCGGAACAAATGCACTTGTGTCTATTTAGGAGCTTTCCAGAGAGCGAATGTTGGTTATATGGGCTGAATGAAATAGGGAAAATCTTACATTTACATATGGCTTTGGTTTCATTCCAATTGAATGAGCCATATCCTTGTTAAAGGATATCAAAATTTCACATCTTAGACAATACGCAAGTATACGATTTGTTTTAATCAAAGGTAAAAAGCATTGCATACTTTAGGGGGACAG